>OU343223.1:209887645-210308723 GCA_910596185.1 Chrysanthemum makinoi | reverse complement strand
ACTTCATCCTTAAGAGCCAAAGAAGAGCCTCTTTGAAATAACCTTTGCCCTTAGTCCTTGGCTTTGGGCATGCATTAGCAGTGTCCCTTCTCATTGCGGTTGTAGCATGAAGACCATTCAATCCATCTTTGAGCATTTCCTGTTCCACCACTTGAGCTCTGTTGTTATTCCTACCCGGCATTAAACCCTTGACCACCCGCCCATCCGTGACCACATAATCCACGGTCTGAACTTCAACAAATCCATTGTTCACACAGCTTGAGTCCGTGTGTTAGATGAGGAGCGAATCGATTGTTGGATTTGTTGGTATACGGCTAAAGGCATTAGCAATCATAGCAAATCCTTTTGCAATGCTTGAGCGGATCGGTTCCTCATCGCTTCTATGACATATGCTTGAGCATTGTTGTTGTATGGAACCAATTGATTTTGTTGGGAGTTGTTGTTAATGAAAGGTGTGTTTGAAGCATTTGGTTGAGTTCTTTGGTTGAGGAGAATAGGTTTTGAGCATATAAGGCAAGTTGTTGTTGATTTTCGGATGTGTTTGGGGAGCAATTTGAGCACGGAGAATCCTTTCCCGATCAACTTCCTTTTCATGAGGTTTCAGTAGTCGTACAACAATCCGTATGTAGAATGATGCATGTTCTTCGCTTGACGGAGAAAAATGACATACTTCTCCCATTAGGACCAAGACTACTTTCGGGAACTTAGTATTCATTCACTGCAATTCTTGGCATGATGATGTTGTGTTTATCCAAATCATTGATGATGTCTGAAAATCTATGATGATAGGACTCTAGTGTCTCTCAAGGTTCAATCATGAAGTGTTCATAAGCCAAGTAAATTTTGGATTCCAAATCCTCTGATTAGTACAGATCCTTCCATAGAAGATAAATATGATCCATATCTTTTGGAGTCTTTTGAGCATCAACACTACGAAGAATGGGTTTGGTAATCCTAAAGGATGTATTCCATTGCAAGTTCATCGGCTTCATAATAGTAGAAGTTGATGGGATTTAAATGCATAGCTTGATGCAATGTTGGTTTGTTCATCTCTTGGTGGAATGACATTTGGATCTTCGGGTACAATGATAGTAGGCATCTCAAATGGACCTTCTAAGATAAGCTTCTTTAAGAACTTTCCATGTGGCTTCTTCAGATCACAAAACCTAAAGAACTGATCACCCATTGTCGTAGTTTCTGGAGTGAGCATTGGAGGTCTATCAAGTGATCCAGCCTCATGAATTGATTGTTAGCTGCTTAAAGCTTCACACATCTTTGCAAACCAAGTGGGTTCCTTCATAGTGTTCCTTGATGGATGTTGATTGAATTCATTTGTGTACGGTTGAACTTGAGGACATGGTGGTGGTTGAACCATTTGAGGTTGTGGATTTGCAGCAGGTTGTGGAGTATGTTGTTGATTAAATTGTTGTTGATAAATTGCTTGTTGTTGATTCCATTCTTGATGTTGTGGACTTAGTTGTTGTTGTCGTTGAGGATAAGTGTAAGGGAAATAGTTAGAGTATGGTGGTTGTGACATGTTGAAAAACTTGTGTGGTAAAATGGATCTTTGTAGTCGAATGAACCTTTGTTGATGAAGTGTCCTTAGGCGTAGAAAGAACAAGAACCAAGTAGCACTTATCGCGTAAAAACACCAAAAGTTACGTAACAATGAGGAGTTACGCGGCGGTTTTAACTTAGCGTAAGTAGGATAAAAACACTAAAGTTATGCGTAAGACAAAGTTAGGCATAGAAAGTTAGGCGTGGGATTACCTTATCGTAGACCTAAGTTTTGCGTAAAGTGAATCTTATCGTAGGATTTCTACGCGTAAGCTATCTTATCTTATGTAATTTTAGGGTTTTTTGCCCAAATGATCTTTACACTTCACATTGCAAAAGATATCCAAAGTCGGCGTATTTTCAGACTTATCAAGTAAGAAAACCGAATAAACCAGGAAAATGCAGATCAAACCAAGGAAAATCTTACGCGTAATTTTAGGGTTTTGATAGGCGTAGGATTGCTGTAACTTTGATTTTGACCAAATGTGTTTCTAAACCAGATTTTTGTTATGGAATAGCTTCAATAGTACCAAAGAACACAAAAGTGTGAATTTTGATGTACCAACTGCTAAGCAGGTTCGGCGTAGAGCGACACCCACAACAAAAACAAGCTTAAAAACGTAAATCCACGCGTAAAGTTTGAAACTTTTTGCCAAAAACAAGTATTTTAACACCTCAAAACATTGAAAGTACAAGAATCTTGGATTAAAAGTGTAAAAAAGCGAGTTTTAAGATAACCAAAGGTTGCGTTATCTTTGGCGTAAGTCACAAAATCAAAACTTCAAAAACAAACGAGTACACCCAACTATTTGGCGATTGATACCATTGTTAGGTCACTAGTTTTACAACACAAGCTTATAAGAAAGGAGATGAGGCGATTGAACAAGTATCAAACACATACACACACAATATAGTATACGGTTAAGAAGAGAGTGTATGTGAAAGAAAATAACTTGAACAACCAACCTTCAAATGAAGGTTATTACATGATTTATATAGACAAGGAGCTAGGGCAACACTCCCTCTCCTTCCCTATTCCTAATTGGGCTTGGGTCAAGCTTATGGGCCTTCTACATAAGCTTGACCTTAAACAAACATAAAGGCCATAATAAAGCTACCTATTACATATGAAATATAAATACTTGAAATGCTGTTTAGGAGTGATTCCAACAAATCGGTAGCTTGAAAATTAGTCGGTGCAATTGGTCCTCCCCTCCCGTACATGGTAGGTTGACATAACTCCTCCATCGTTCGGAGATCGGGAGCTACATTTTGATTATCGGGGAGGATTAGGACCGGGGTTTGGTGGTCCGTTGGGAGCAGCCATATTACGTAACTCGGGTGCGTTCTGATTCTGAAGTCGTCTAGATCGAGATCGAGTGCGCATGCACTTAAAACCAAGGCAATTAAAATGATACGGTATCGAAACACAATGAACTTAACCAATAATCCCAAGTGAATAAATCACCTCTATAAGACAAGCAGCGCGGCGGAGAAGCTTATTTAGGTCAGCGCGAAGCTTATTAAAAACCGCTTCTTTCAGGCCGCAATTTAATGTGAGGCCGTCCTTATACCCACCACGGTTTGTTTATCCGATAACGATAAATAAATTCACAAGCGACACAAAGGCAAGTTTTTGATCTTTAGTTCGGGAACTTATTAATGATAACACCTCCGTTGAGAATGTTATATAATTGGTGTCTTCTATTTATTAGCAAAAACACAAGAGAAAATCTTTTTGTATTTTAATATGATATATATATACACAAAGAAAAGGAGAAAATATTTTTTACTATTTTATTTTATAGAAAAATAGTAACTTCACGAATGAAGGATCTCGAGTCACTATTCGTCAAACCTCAAACGATATTGTCGTGACACAACCTCCCCGGCAGCGGCGCCAAAATTTGATTCAAGGCTTCGAAACACGTCAAGCTTACTCACACAAGCTAGCCACTTGTGAATGACTAACCGTAAGAAAATTAAAACGGTTCGGACACTGATCAATAATAGATGAGAAGTGTAGTATACGGGTAACTCAAACGTGTTAGGTTTGAGTACCGAGATCGTTCCGAACGAGGGTTGAAGGGAATTTCCAACTCACGTCTCGATAATCGGGATTCGAATGAGAAAAGGGGATAATATGATGATTTCTAAACTACGGGATAAGGAAAGCATATGGAACTAAAATCTATGGGAAAACCTAAGAACTATGGCAAACTACGCAATTCTACACTAAAACGCAAAAAACGGAATTTAAACGAAACGCGAATAAAAAGCAAGAACGACTAATCTAACTCCTAAAAATAACCTAAAATTACTTTTATGCTAAAAATGATATTTAAAAACTAAATATGAATTTAAACTATTTTTTTTGGAATTTTCTTGATTTTATTTTAATTAAAAACTAATTATTAATTTTAAAAATAAAACTAATTATCTAAAAATTATGAAAAAGAAAGGGAAAAATATGGAATCACTTTTCAAAAATCTAAAATAACATAAAAGACTTTTCAAAACTATTTTTGTAATTTTCTGATTAATTTTCTATTTTCTACAATTTTAAAACTATTTTAATCTAATTTAAATTGTGAAAAATACCAAATAAAAGTGGAAAAATAAGGAAAAATATTTTTTATGCTTTTTATATTTTTCTTAAGCTGAGAAAATTGAAAAATTATTTTTTGGAACTTTTTCTCAATTATTTGCAATAAAAGCTATTTTAAAATACCTAAAAACTGATTTTAATTGAGAAAAATAGTAAAAAGTGACCAAAATTAATGAAAAATTCAGGAAAATTCTAAAAAGATGTTATAAATCTATGAAAAATAAGAAATGTGATGCTTATGTGTGAAATATCAGAGCTGTAGTGTAATCTGCTATGGAATAAGCTAATTAAAATAAGCAAACAAGTTAATTAAGCTACCTAACAGTGACTAAAGCTAATGTATACTAAAATAAACTAATTGCAGCTAATTATACCTACTCCTAACAAGATACAAGCTCAGATCAATGAATTAAGCAAACTGCTTATCTAATCAGAACAGCTAATGACCCCTTAGGTTAGAGCTTGTGCACAAGCTTAATCAATAAGCTAATCTCAAAACCAACAGTGCAGTCCTAAAGAACACCTGGCAAGCTACAACTAAACCAAATCTCAGGCTCTAACTCCTAGAAATGAATCAAATGCAACAGCTGCAAGTTACCTGTTTCACACTCAGTTAGTACTGAGTGTGAACATGGGAAATAGTGGCTTATTGAACAGCTGATTTGGGCTTAAAATGACTAGATCAGATTTGACACAAAGTAGTTATCACAACTAGACCAATTGAATATTGCAAATCCCCAAGTTTCAATTACTTAAACTTGAAAATGAATCAATGAGAGATTCCCAAAGTTTGATGAAAATCAGTTTTTACACTTGTTGACTTTTGAAGAACAGATTTGGAATTTTGACTTTGTTGAGATTTGATCCAAAGTAGTGAACTAATTATGATGTTCTAAGACTAATGATGATTATGACAAGCTAGATCTACTAGTTTTAAACTAATATGCAAATTTATACTAGCGATTTTAGATACTTGATTCATCAGTTCCAAATTGATTTTTGACTAATGAGTATAACTGCTATAACCAAGACCTTGAATCACTATCAAATACCTACTTAAGCATAAAACAACTATTATTATCTGATTAACTAATCTATAACACAGTTTTATCAGCTAAACCAAACACTAATTATACTACTGATTTGAGAACTAAAAACAGATTACCACTAGATTATACTAAATTATCATTAAACCTGAGATCAATAAGAACTAGTTATCACTAAACATCAGATTCAAACAACAGATTTAACAGTGGAATGCATAGATCAGATTTGAGAACTTACAATTCTCCTAGCCACTATGGCTTGCAATCATGAAACATAGAACCTCTAACCTAACAAACCCCTAACCTACTTTAATTCCAGCTCAATTTCAACCCAATAACAGCATCTGCATCATCCCAATCCAGATACAACACCAGCAGATCAGAACAGTTATGCAGCAACCACAGTTGGATTTTTGTTAACTGAATTTTTTTGTGATTTGAGTGTGAAACAAGAATAAGCTTCACAATAAGCTATATTAAGCTTATATGAACCTATCAAACAGATAGATCGGTATGGATCACTCCACAAAAAGCTAAAAGTGATTTTTATTTTTCAATGATTTTATCTGATTTTTTTTTTAATTTTGAGTTTATGAAGAAATAAGCTAAAGCAGTTTATAAAACTGAAATGAGCATTTAACTAAGATAATAAGTAGATTCAAATCATAAAAGCTTAAACAAACACTTGAAAATGAAATTCTAAATTTTATTAATATGAGAAATTTTAGTACAAAATCACAATTACAAGAAAACTTAAAACATTAAAATTGAAATCTACTACTGATTATACTACTAAAACTAGAGAGAAGAAAAATTGAAAAGATACAAGATGAGATACATTGTGAACGAAATAGGGTCCTATATATAGCTAAGCTCAAGGTCTTGGGAAGCTTCTCGAATTCCTCACTTGTGCTATACGAGCTCGTTTCACCATTAGATCAATCCAGCATCTTCACTTGATAACAACCCTTGGATTGGATCTTACAGCATCTTCGACCAATAGGGAGCGGCATTTGAGAGATTACGGATGGGTGACCTGGCATTCCATGTGTGGAGGTGTCGGGGAAAAAGTACTATCTTGCCCTTAATTGCTGTAATTAAGCTTAATTTGACACGGGGTAATTAGGGTTCATCCCTGGGTAACTTTTGGGGGAAAAGGGGCGCGGGTAATATTTTTTTTTATATTAGTTTGAGTGGGGTTGACCGGGTTTGGGGGTTGACTCGGGTAATATGTGGGATTCGGGTAAGATATTAAAACCGGATAAGTGTTAACGGGTTGGTTGAGATTTTGGACTGGATCCGGGTTTAGCTTTGTTGGGCCGAGAGGTGTTTAATGGATTTTGGACTTAGGATGAAATATAAACCCAAATTAACTTAAAGGGACCAAACGTGTATTTTCTGCTTTCCAAGGGACTAAGGGTATAATTCTGACAATCTCTCTCAAGGATCAAACTTGTCAATCTCAAATAATCCAAGGGTGAATTTTGTAAAATCTGAAACTTGAGGGATCAATTTTGCCAAATACTGAAAGTGCAGGGACTAATCTTGACATTTCTTCAAACTTGACTGAAACTTCAAAATTATCCTTAGAGAATAGAAATCTTCCAAAATACACAATCCCGACCTTCCGGCTCAGCTCAAACTCTCTTGATCTCCGTGCTCGATTTACATCTGATTTGGTACCTTTTTGTGTGTTTTTACATATCCGTACCTGCACAAGCACAAACTCAAGAAAACCACAGATATTAGCAATAAACGGCTCTTTCTTGGTTATTTTGGGTCAGTTTTGATAATGAAATACGTTTTATAATGGTTTAACGTTGAGACACCGTGAAACGATTAATCTTCGCGGTGGAACTTTCATGCAAAGACGTCCCGAGGAATGTTACGATCTTATTGAGAACATGACCGCTCATTATAATTATTGGGATTTCTACGAAAGGGGTGCATCATCTCGATCAATACGACTTTTCTCTCGAAATAGCCGCACTGAACAAAAAAGATGGACGATATCCACGAGGTTACATCGGATGAACAATCGAATCGAACCAACAAGTGGCGGTACACCGTGATTTGTAGACTTGTGGAGGTCCACATTCTTATTCCGAGTGCCCACCGTGGGTGGCTACGCACATGAGAATGTTTATGCTGCTACTGAAACTACAATCAACCGCATGGAGATCGAAATCTTCTTAGCTACCGTTCAAACAATTATCTCGGACCTCCTGATTTCAACCAACCTCAACAACAAAACCAGAATCAAAACCGTTTCAATGGTAATCATCATGTTAATCAAAACCGAGGAGCTAATTTTAATCATGGAAATCAACACTACCAAGCTCCTCCACCTCAAGTTTACCAACAACCACCCTCCCTCAACAATCTTATCAGCACCTCCTCGTCCGCCCGAACAACGATTTTCTAACTTACATGAAGAACTCTGATGACACCATTAAAAGTTTGCAAAATCAAATTAACTGCATGAGGACGGACTTCAAAAAGGAGATGGAAGCTACAAGCAACAAACAGATGTCGGAAATAAAGAATATGATGGCTAGTTTCTTCAGCCAGTCAACCGGCCCACATCTTATTCTCAACCCTGGTTCCGCTCTTCCAAGCAATAGGATTCCAAACCCGAGAGGTGACATGAAAGCTATCACTACCCGAAGTGGTGTTGTTACGATGGACCTACTGTTCCTACCACTATTCTTCTTCTTCTCATGTGGTAGACCATGAGACCGGGTGACAAAGGACCCAGTGCTTTTACCGATAAGGGGAGTACTCGAGAATGTCCAACCCACGGTTTTTCCAAGATTGAGCCCGAAGATGCTCCCCATGTGGAAAGCTAATCCAAACCCGTCTATCCCATATCCGTCTCGTCTTAAAGATCAAACTCTTCGTGAAAAGTCGAATCATCAAATGGAAACGTTCTTCCAAATCTTCAAAGACTTGAATGTGGAAATCAATTTTATGGATGCTCTTCTTGATGCCCAAACTTGCTTCTACTATTAAGGGATTGCTTACAAACAAGGAGAAACTATATGAGCTTGCTACGACATCTCTGAATGAGAATTGTTCTACGGGTTATCCTCAAGAAACTTCCCGAGAAGTTAGGAGACCCTGAAATTCCTCATTCCGTGATTTTCAAGGAATTGTTCAATGTTCGCCTTTGGCGATCTTGGCGCCAGTATCAATCTAATGCCAAACTCAATCTACGAAAAGCTTTCGTTACCCCCACTTACCCCAACGTATGACCTCGAGCTAGCCGATCGCATCTACTACGAAACCAAAGGGTATAGCTGAGGATGTCTTTGTTAAAGTGGGGGAGTTCGATTTTCCCACTGATTTTGTTGTAGTCGATTTTGATGCCGCTCCTCGAGTACCCTTAATTTCTAAGGAGTTTCTAAGGACGGGCCATGCGTTGATTGATGTCTATAAAGGAGATATTACGTTACGAGTTAATCAAGAAGTCCGCACATTCAACATTAATCAAACGATGAGGTACTCCTCAATTTCGATTTCGGCGATGCTTCCATCAATCGAATCGACGCTATTGATGTTTCTTGTGAGTACGCCAAGAAGTTCTCGTTTTGCTCACAATTCTACCGATTCACATTGAACCATCTTCGAAAGCCTATAATTGCCGACTCTTCCCCTCTTTACTTACTTGAGGGAGGTGACTTCCTTTGGAAGAGATCGATGAGTTTCTTTGCTAATGATCGAATCGATTCCACCGAATTGATGATGGTGTTTATGATCGGAGGAGATATCCGTTATCTTGAGCAATTATGAATGAAGATCCCTTACGGTCCTCCCGAAGAAAGAAATTACGATTGAAGAAATCAAAGAAGTACAAACGTCTCATGAAAATCCTCCGGAGCCCGAGCTCAAGGATTTACCTCCTCATCTTGAATACGCTTTTCTTGAAGAACCAAACAAATTTCCCGTCATCATTGCTAAAAACTTAAAAGATGAGGAGAAAACCACACTTTTGGATGTTCTTCGAAAACACAAGAGTGCCATCGCTGGCAAATTTCTCGATATCAAGGGCATAAACCCTCGTTTTTGTACTCACAAGATCTTAATGGAAGATGATTGTAAACCCGTTATTCAACAACAACGTAGGGTTAACCCAAAAATTCATGACGTTATCAAAAAGGAAGTTCTTAAACTCCTCGACGCCGAAATCATTTACCCAATCTCCGATAGCTCATGGGTTAGCCCTATCCATTGTGTTCCCAAGAAAGGTGGAATGACCGTCATTGCCAATGAAGATAACGAATTGATTTCCACACGCCTCGTCACCGGATGGAGGGTGTGTATTGACTACCTAAGTTGAATGATGCTACAAGTGAAGGATCATTTCCGCTACCTTTATGGATCGATGCTCGAACGCTTAGCGGGAAATGAGTTCTATTGCTTTCTCGATGGTTTCTCCGGTTATTTTCAAATCCCGACGATCCAAAGGATCGAGAAACGACTTTCACGTGCCCTTATGGAACTTTTGCTTACCACTAATGCCATTTGGCTTATGTAATGCTCCCAGAACGTTCCAAAGGTGCATGATGGCTATTTTTCATGACATGATCGAAAATTCTATGGAAGTTTTTATGGACGATTTCTCGGTTTATGGAGATTCTTTCACTTCTTGCCTCTCTCATCTAGACCACATGCTCAAACGGTGTGAAGACACCAACTTGGTCTTGAATTGGGAGAAGTGCCATTTCATGGTTCGAGAGGCATTGTCCTCGCCATAAGATTTCAAAATCTGGGATTGAGGTCGACCGAGCTAAAGTCGACGCTATAGCTAAACTCCCTCATCCTACTACCACAAAGGTATTCTGAGTTTTTGGTCATGCCGGTTTCTATCACATTTCATCCAAGATTTCTCTAAGATAGCCCGCTCGACCCATCTCTCCTGAAAAGGATGCTCCGTTTATCTTCACCAACGATGCATTAAGTTTAATTTTCTCAAAAGAAATTAATCGAGGCTCGATCTTAGTTGCCCCCGACCGATTTGCCCTTGAGCTCATGTGTGATGCAAGTGATACGCAATTGGGGCAATCTTGGGGCAACGTAAATCGAAACATTTTCAACCCATACACTATGCGAGTAAGACATTGTCCGAGGCCCAACACAATTACACGACTACTGAAAAGGAATTATTGGCTGTTGTTTATGCTTTTGAGAAATTTCGACCCTACCTTGTCTTATCAAAGACCATAGTGTATACCGACCATTCTGCCCTAAAGTATCTTTTGGCAAAGCAAGATGCTAAGACACCATTACGTGGGTTCTCCTCCTTCAAGAGTTTGATGTTACTATTCTTGACAAAAAGGAGCGGAGAACCTTGCTGCCGATCACCTTTCTAGACTTGAGAATCCCCATCAAAGTGTGTTCGAGAAAAAGGAGATTACGGAAACATTTCCTCTTGAGACACTTGGGATGATTGCTAAGAAAGACCCGAACATCCCATGGTTTGCCCACTTTGCAAATTACCATGCGGGCAATTTCATCGTGAAAGGGATGTCGTCCCAACAAGAAAAAGTTTTTCAAAGATGTTAAGCATTATTTCGACTTACCCCCTACTTGTTTAAGATTTGTGCGGATCAAGTAATCCAGCGGTGTGTTCATGGCCAAGAGGCTATTGATATTCTCAATGCTTGCCATAACGACCCATCGGTGGACATCATGGTGCAAGCTACACCGCTAGAAGGTTTTGATTCCGGATTCTATTGGCCTACCATATATCGAGATGCTTATGATTTAGTCAAATCTTGTGATTCTTGCCAACGCCAAGGGAAAATTTCAAGAAGGATGAAATGCCACAAAATGCTATTCAAGTGTGAGATTTTGACGATGGGGCATCGATTTTATGGGACCATTTCCGTCATCTAGGGTAATAAGTATATCCTCGCGTCAGTCGACTACTTGTCCAAATGGGTAGCGAAGGCGCCCCCACCAATGACGCCGAGTGGTTGTTAAGTTCTTGAAAATTTGTTTTCCGATTCGGAGCACCTCGTGCTATCATCAGTGATCGCGTACCCATTTCTGTAATGAACAATTTGCAAAAGTTATGGCTAAATATGGAGTTACCCATCGCGCTTTCTACCGCGTACACCGCAAAACGAGCGGACAAGTTGAGGTCTCAATCGGTTTGAAAAGGATTTTAGAAAGAACCGAGAGAGAATTGAGCTTCATGGGCCGATAAGTTAGATGATGCATTATGGGCTTTCCGCACCGCATACAAGACACCCATCGGTGCACCCCATTTGGTGTATGGAAAAGCTTGTCACTTGCCCATCGAGCTCGAGCATAAGGTATTCTGGGCCTTGAAACATGCTAATTTCGATCTTAAGACCGGGTGATCACCAAAAGTTCAATTGAATGAATTAAACGCGAGCTTAGGGATCGTGCCTACGTGAATTCTTTGATTTTCAAAGAGAAGACTAAGAGGATTCATGATTCTAAAATCAAAACCGCGTTTTCAACGTTGGTGATCAAGTTCTCCTCTTTAACTCTCGATTGAAGATATTCTCGGGCAAACTCAAAACCCTGGTCGGGGCCATTCACCATCACTCAAGTTTTCCCATATGGAACGGTGGAGCTTTCTCAGACCGATGGCCCAAATTTCAAGGTGAATGGTCATCGTGTGAAACATTATTTCGGAGGGGACATTCCATCCATGGTTGTCCCAGATCTCCAAACTTTCCCTAAGGACAATCGAATTGGGATCGAGTCAAGCTAGCGACTCGGTAACCAAAAACAAGAGCGTTTTGGGAGGCACCCCATGCTTATCCATCTATCTTCTTTCTATTTTCTAATAAGTGACGCCAAGGGTCTCGGCCTCTTCATTTCGGTTTGGTTGTTTGTGATGTTGTGTTTAGGATGTTCCCGACATGAAGACTCTCGTGCTCAAAGTTTGTCTTTTCTCTACTCGAGTTTCATGATCGATGCTGATGGAAATCCGATATCTTAATCTTATCGACTAACGTTTATCTTCTAGCATACTTAATAAACGGCTTTTAGATTTTCGTGATACCCTTGCTTTAAACATTGAGGACAATGTCTGCTTCTAGTCTGGGTAGGGTAATCTTCATTTGATTTGACCAAGACTTGCTTATTTTCGGCTGTGTTTCACTCGCAACCCCGCTTTTCCTTAGAAAATGAAAAATTGTGCAAAAATGTGAAAAATTTTAAAATTTCTGTAAGCTTTTGTTAAGTCTTTTTGATTGAAAAGTTTTGCTAGTCTCTTAGATAAGAAGCTATAAAATGCTAATTCTAGCTCACAAGGCCAAGATTTTGCAAGTTTCCCTAAGTGACTTTAAATATGCATGACTTGATTTCATTAGACGAAACATTTGCTAAGTTAATATATGTTTTGACACCTTGTTGACTTTCTTCGGGTGAGAGTAGGAATAGAATTCTGACTGACCGTGGCCGAAAGCCTAGCTTGTTCCCTTAACCATAGATAATCAAAAATTATAGGCTAAGCATCTGCGGATCTCATTATTTGGGATTTTAAATTTGCAGAGATCGAGAAATGATAGAGTTACTTATGAGTTTAGATGCTAAGCGTGGAGTAGTTGGTTCTCTTTAGAGCCCATCAAAGGTACTTATGGCTTTTTGTTCCCACAAAATTGTTTCACCCCATCATCTAAATAATTAGAGATGTTGAGTTTTTGGCGATAGTTAGTTCTTTATCTTCTTAAAAGAATCTTTGTTTTTAAAAATTGGGTACACATCAAGGATCCGTAATAAATAAAGTAATCAATAATAAGTGATATGTGAAATGTAATAAGTAAAGTTGTGAGCTGCAAGGTCGTCGATCGGACCCTTGGATCTTTAGCCAGATGAGTGAGGTCTTAGCCTAGCCACCGGGATCCTCATTTCATGAAGCCTATAGTTGGAATTACCCCCGAAGCTCCGTGGTTCACAAACTTATATAAGTAAAGGTATAAGTGCAAAAAAAAAAAAAAAAAATGATGAAAAATGATGAAAATGAAAAAGTCAAAAGTTATAAGTGAATAAAAATTCCTTGATGTGGACCTCATTTTTACGACAATGGTTCTTAAGAGAAGATGGATAACTAATTAGCGACTTAGCTTTGTATCTTTATCAGAATAAAAGTTATCGAAACGAGAATTTGAAGAAATTCATTTCTCACAAAATAAAAAAATCTAGAGGAAATAGGAAAATGGGAAAACAAAGGTAATTACAAGTAACTTCCATGGATAGTGTTAGCATCTAGAGTCGTATGTAACAATGATTTCGGTTTTACGCTTAGTTTGGGAACTTGTGAAAATCGGATCGATGTATTCTATCCGTAAGGTCACTTCACGCTGTGTTGTGTTTTCTACTCCGTGATCCTAACGTGTCGTTTGAAAAATGTTGGAGTTATTGATCGACATGAAAGTTCAACAAACCGTCATTCATAACCGGGATGTGCTTAATCGTAATATCTATTCATGTGAGTATAAAAGGTAAACGGGGCGTTTTTAGAATTAAGGCTTTCTTAATCTCTTTTGAGGAACATTGACTACTTCTTCTCTAATTGGTTTGTCTGAACTGTTTGAAGTTTCTACTTGTTAGTCATTCACAAGTGGCTAGCTTGTGTGAGATAACTTGAAGGGTTTGGACATATCAATGGTTTAGTAGAAAGAGATTGAAATCCTTGATTTTAGAAGCGTGGATTGCATTGCATGCTGAGGACACGACAATGGTCTCGTCTGGGGTATTTTATATGTGCAAACACATACCTTTCATTATCAAAACCGACCCAAAATAACCAAGAAAGAGCCGCTATTGCTAATATCCTGTGGTTTTCAGTTTGTGCTTGTAAGTGTACGGATATGTAAAAACACACAAAAAGGATCCAAATCGATGTAATCCAGCACGGGAGATCAAGAGAGTTTAAGCTAGCCAGAAGGCGGGATTGTGCATTTTGGAAGATTTTATTCTCTAAAGATAATTTTTGAAGTTTCAGTCAAGTTTGAAGAAATGTCAAGATTAGTCCCTGCACTTTCAGTATTTGGCAAAATTGATCCCTCAAGTTTCAGATTTTACAAAATTCACCCTTGGATTATTTGAGATTGACAAGTTTGATCCTTGAGAGAGATTGTCAGAATTACACCCTTAGTCCCTTGGAAAGCAGAAAATACACGTTTGGTCCCTTGAAGTTAATTTGGGTTTATATTTCATCCTAAGTCCAAAATCCATTAAACACCTCTCGGCCCAACAAAGCTAAACCCGGATCCAGTCCAAAATCTCAACCAACCCGTTAACACTTATTCGGTTTTTAATATCTTAATCTCAATCCCACATATTACCCGGAGTCAACCCCCAAACCGGTCAACCCCACTCAAACTAATATAAAAAATATTACCCGCCTTTTCCCCCAAAAGTTACCAGTGGATGAACCCTAATTACCCCGTGTCATTAAGCCAATTACAATTAAGGGCAAGATAGTACTTTTTCCTGACACCTCACACATGGGAATGCCACCCATCCGCTGTGCAATCTCTCAAATGTTGCTCCCTATTGGTCGAAGATGCGGTAGATCCAACCAAGGGTTGTTATCGTGAAGATGCTGGATTGGATCTAATGGTGAAAACAGCTCGGCTAGCTAAGAAGGAAAGGAATTAGAAGCTTCCCAAGACCTTGAGCTTAGCTATATATAGGACCCTATTTCGTTCACAATGTATCTCATCTTGTATCTTTTCAATTTTTCTTCTCTCTAGTTTTAGTAGTATAATCAGTAGTAGATTTCAATTTTAATGTTTTAAGTTTTCTTGTAATTCGTATTTTGTACTAAAATTTCTCATATTAATAAAATTTAGAATTTCATTTTCAAGTGTTTGTTTAAGCTTTTATGATTTGAATCAACTTATTATCTTAGTTAAATGCTCATTTCAGTTTTATAAATCTGTTTTTAGCTTATTTCTTCATAAACTCAAAAATACAAAAAAAATCAAATAAAATCATCTAAAAAAAAAAAAATCACTTTAGATGCTTTTTGGAGTGATCCATACTGATTCATTGTTTTGATAGGTTCATATAAGCTTAATATAGCTTATTGTGAAGCTTATTCTTGTTTCACACTCAAATCACAAAAATTGTTAACAAAAATCCAACCTGTGGTTGCTGCATAACTGTTCCGATCTGCCGGGTGTTGTATCCGGATTGGGATGATGGTGTCTGTTATGGGTTGAAATTGAAATGGAATTAAAGTAGGTTAGGGGTTTGTTAGGTTAGAGGTTCTATGTTTCATGATTGCAAGCCATAGTGGCTAGGAGAATTGTAAGTGCTCAAACGATCTATGCATTCCACTTAATCTGTTGTTTGAATCTGATGTTTAGTGATAACTGTTCTTATTGACTGTGTTTAATGATAATTTAGTATAATCTAGTGGTAACTGCTTTTTAGTTCTCAAATTAGGTATAATTAGTGTTTGGTTTAGTGATAAAACGTGTTATAGATTAGTTAATCAGATAATAATAGTTGTTTTATGCTTAAGTAGGTATTTGATAGTGATTCAAGGTCTTGGTTATAGCAGTTATACTCATTAGTCAAAAATCAATTTGGAACTGATTTAGAATCTGTATCAAGTAAAAATCAGTTAGTATAAATTTGCATATTAGTTTAAAACTAGTAGATCTAGCTTGTCATAATCATCATTAGTCTTAGAACATCATAATTAGTTCACTACTTTGGATCAAATCTCAACAAAGTCAAAATTCCAAATCTGTTCTTCAAAAGTCAACAAGTGTAAAAACTGATTTTCATCAAACTTTGGGAATCTCTCATTGATTCATTTTCAAGTTTAAGTAATTGAAACTTGTGGATTTGCAATATTCAATTGGTCTAGTTGTGATAACTGCTTTGTGTCAAATCTGATCTAGTCATTTTAAGCCCCAAATCAGCTGTCAATAAGCTTACTATTTCTGTTCACACTCGTACTAACTGAGTGTGAAATGTAACTTGCAACTGTTGCATTTGATTCATTTCTAAAAGTTAGAGCCTGAGATTTGGTTTAGTTGTAGCCAATGTGTGTTCTTTTTAGGACCTGACTGGTTTTGAGATTAGCTTATTGATTAAGCTTGTGCAAAGCTCAAACCTAAGGGTCATTAGCTGCTGATTAGAAGCGTTTGCTTAATTCATTGATCTGAGCTTGTATCTTGTTAGGAGTAGGTATAATTAGCTGAAATTAGTTTATTTTAGTATACATTAGCTTTAGTCACTGTTAGGTAGCTTAATTAACTTGTTTGCTTATTTTAATTAGCTTATTCCATAGCAGATTACACTACAGCTCTGATATTTCACACATAAGCATCACATTTCTTATTTTTCATAGATTTATAACATCTTTTTAGAATTTTCCTGAATTTTTCATTAATTTTGGTCACTTTTTACTATTTTTCTCAATTAAAATCAGTTTTTAGGTATTTTAAAATAGCTTTTATTGCAAATAATTGAGAAAAAGTTCCAAAAAATAATTTTTCAATTTTCTCAGCTTAAGAAAAATATAAAAAGCATAAAAAATATTTTTCCTTATTTTTCCACTTTTATTTGGTATTTTTCACAATTTAAATTAGATTAAAATAGTTTTAAAATTGTAGAAAATAGAACATTAATCAAAAAATACAAAAATAGTTTTAAAAAGTCTTTTGAGTTATTTGTGATTTTTAGAAAATAGTTTCATATTTTTTTCTTTGATTTTTATAATTTTTAGTATTTTAAATTAGTTTAAATAGTTAAATATTAGTTTTAATTTTAATAAAATTTAGAAAAATCCTAAAAAATAGTTTTAATTCTAAAATAGTTTTCATATTACATTTTTAGTATAAAAGTAGTTTTAGTTTAAGCATTTTTTAGGTTATAATTTAGACGTAGTTGCATTTTAATTACGTTATATTAATTACGTTTTAGTTTAATTCGCACTTAGGATTTCCCGTAGATTAACTTACCTTAATTACTTTCCCCATTCCCGTAGTTTAATAAAATCAAATCATTAATCCAAAACATCGAGCATTAAATTCCAAACCAAGAACGACGTTGGCAATTCACGCCTCGTTGAGAAACGATTCGGGTTGACTAATCCGTATTACACGATCACACACGGGACTTGATTTATTATTCTTTTTCCTAAAGGAATTTGAATCTATCTTCGTGATTATTTTTGTTATCGATATTGAGGTTTTATCCACACACATAACCCCTAAGCCTTCATTATCAAATCAGTGTCCGAGCCGTTTTAAGTTTCTTACGGTTAGTCATTCACAAGTGGCTAGCTTGTGTGACTAAGCTTGACGTTGCTTGTTGACATTGTGCGAATCAATGACCTTTACTTACTTAATGCACTTTCAAACCTTATACATGGTTCGGTTCAAATTAGGGTTTTCGGCTATTAGGTTTTACGCAAGTCCTAGCTCATTTACATACTTAACTCATTCAAGTTATCATGTTTTATACCTTATTCGAATGTTATGCATGGTTCGGTTATAGTTACATATGGTTCGGCCCTTATTAACTCGACATAGCCATGACCCGATTCAATATTACATATTACGTACATAACTCTTAAATACTTGTAAGGTTTAATCATTAGGGTTTCCTTGTTTTGGTTTCCATTCGGTTCGGTCACAAACAAAACAACAAACTCGACAAAAACATAACATATAACAATATACAAACGCAAGGTACATCAAACAAAGACGAGAATAGGTTATACCTTGACTTGGTTGAGCAAAAATCTCGACACCAAGGGTGTTTGATAATCGGCCGAGCAAGAGCAAAAGAAAAGAAAATAGGCAATAATAAAACTAGGGTTCCAATCTTGTGATTAGGTGTTGTATATATAGTAGTTGTATTTGATTTAGGCTTGGGAGATCTTTGGGTTTCGGTTTGGCCCAACCGAACACACCAAACACACGCACACATACGGGCTTCGGCCTAAGGTCCATCGAAACAAACAAACACGACCCAAGTTATTTACGAAACGTTAAATCTTCGTCGTACCAAAATCGATCACGTAATATATTTTAGTTAGGTTTTATTTATTCGCAAGTTAAGTATTTTAAATTCGTTAAATGATATAAACGCATTTTACGTATTTTATAAATTTCGATTCCAAGGGTATTTTAGTCTTTAATCAGGTTTTAGATTTTCAGGTTTTACAATTCTTCCCCTCTAAAGAAAAATTTTCGTCCTCGAAAATTGAAATGAAACAAAACGAAAACGAAAACGAAAACATACCAAACTATTTAAAGAAATGAGGATAACTAGCTCGCATCGACTCCTCGGTTTCCCAAGTAGCCTCACGTTCCGGATGATTTTTCCAAAGAATCTTAACGAATGGAATGACTTTATTTCTCATAACTCTTTCTTGCCTTTCCAGAATAGCTTCCGGTTCTTCAGATAAAGACATATCGGATTGAATTTGATCAAACGGATAAGAAGCAACGTGTAACGGATGATAGTTGTATCCCCTTAGGAGTGATACATGGAAAATGTCATGAACATGCGATAACTGAGGCGGAAGTGCTAATCGATACGAAACTTCTCCTATACGCTCTAGAATTTCAAACGGTCCGATAAATCGAGGACTGAGCTTGCCCTTGATTCCAAAACGTTTCACACCTCTAAACGGCGAAACTTTCAAAAATACACGATCTCCAACTCGAAATTCTAAATCACGACGATGCTTGTCGGCATAACTTTTCTGACGAGACCTAGCCTCCTTCAGCTTTTCTCTAGCCACAGCTACTTTCTCATTACTGATCTCAATCATTTCTGGACCTTCAATTAAGCGTTCACCTACTTCATCCCAGCAAATAGGTGCTCTACATTTCCTTCCATAAAGAAGTTCAAACGGTGCAGCCTTAATGCTAGCATGCCAACTGTTGTTGTATGCAAACTCTACTAAACATAAATATTCATCCCAACTGCCAGTCCATTCTAAAGCACAAGCCCTGAGCATATCCTCTAAGGTCTGTATAGTCCTCTATGACTGACCATCTGTTTGAGGATGAAATGCCGTACTAAAATTAAGTCGAGGACCCCAAGCTTTTTGCAAACCTTTCCAGAAACGAGAAGTAAAACGCGGATCTCTGTCGGACACAATAGATGCCGGAGTACCATGAAGTCTAACGATCTCTTGCTGAAAAATCTCTGCCAATTTACCAATACCATAATCCTTTCTGATTGGTAAGAAATGAGCAGATTTGGTTAGTCGATCAACAACTACCCAAATCGCATCATGCTTCTTCCGAGTAAGAGGTAGTCTAGTCACAAAATCCATAGATATCTTATCCCACTTCCATGTCGGAATATCCAATAGCTGTAACAATCCACTAGCCCTTTGATGTTCGATCTTAACCTGCTGACAAATCATACACTTCGACACAAACGTCGCCACATCTTGCTTCATGCCATTCCACCAAAAGTACTGCTTCAAATCCCTATACATCTTGGTAGAACCAGGATGGATAGTGAAAGGAGAACTATGAGCTTCATTCATAACTTTCTCACGAAGTACCTGATCATTGGGAACACAAAGCCTATCTCCATACCATACAATACCGTCATTATCAACCTTAAACTCCGTCTGCTTACCTTCTTCAACATTTTGCACCACGGCCCACGCTCGCGCGTCATCTTTCTGAGCATTTTTAATTTGCAGTATAAGGTTCGACTCCACCTTCATACTAGCCCAGTATCCATCAAAACCTCGTACACACAACTCAACATCCAAACTCTCTAAGTCACGCAAAATCCTAGGCTCAATCTTGATACTCGCAAGAATGCCCGATTTCGGCTAAGTGCGTCCAACTACGTTAGCCTTACGGATGGTAATGAATGTTGGTGCCGTAATCCTTAAGAAGTTCTAACCATCTTCTTTGTCTCATGTTAAGTTCCTTCAGAGTGAAAATATACTTGAGACTCTTATGATCAATGAATATATCACACGCCTCTCCATACAAGTAATGTCTCCAGATCTTCAACGCGAACACCACTGCAGCTAACTCAAGGTCATGAGTTGGGTAATTCTCCTCATAAGGTTTTAGATGCCTCGAAGCATAAGCTATTACCTTTCCATGTTGCATCAAAACACAGCCTAATCCTTTCTTAGATGCATCACTGTAGATTTGAAATCCTCCAGAACTAGTTGGGAGAGTCAAAATAGGAGCTGACACCAATCTCCGTTTCAACTCTTCAAAACTCTTCTCTCGTTCATCCGTCCATACAAACTTTTCACCTTTCCTCATCAGTTGGGTTAAGGGTAGAGCTAAGCGAGAGAAACCTTCAACAAAACGTCTGTAGTAACCAGAAGTCCAAGAAAACTCCTCGACCTCATCACATGTCGTAGGTCTTGGCCATTTAGTGATAGCCTCAACTTTAGACGGATCCATGGTGATACCATCACTGATACAATATGACCAAGGAAGCGACTTGTCTTAACCAAAATTAAGCGCACGAAAATTTGGCGTACAACTTCTTCTTCCTCAAAATCTCTAAAACTATCCGGAGATGTTCTTCATGCTCTTCTTCAGACTTGGAGTAAACTAAAATGTCGTCGATGAAAACAATAACGAACTTGTCGAGAAACTCATGGAAAACACGATTCATCATGTCCATAAACACAGCAGGCGCATTGGTCAAACCAAAAGGCATAACGAGGAATTCGTAATGACCATATCTGATGCAAACGTGGTCTTAGGAACATCTTGCTCCTTCACACGTAAGCGATGATAACCGACCTCAAGTCAATCTTCGAAAAGAACTTAGCTCCGTGCAGTTGATCAAACAAATCATCAATACGCGGCAAAGGATAACGGTTACGAATGGTAATACAATTAAGTTCACGGTAGTCGATACATAGACGCATGCTTCCATCCTTCTTCTTCACAAACAAAACAGGTGCACCCCATGGAGAAACACTGGGGCGAATAAATCCATTTTCTATCATCTCTTGCAGCTGTTCCTTCAACTCCTTCAGTTCTACAGGTGCCATGCGATACGGAGCCTTCGAAATCGGTTCAGCACCAGGAATTAACTCAATGCTAAACTCAACTTCTCGATGGGGAAGTCGGGAGTTCATCGAAAACGTCGGTAAATTCGCAAACAACCGAAAGATTTTCAATGTTAGGACTCTCCAAAGATGTGTCCTTAACAGATGCTAGAAAACCTTGGCACCCATGAGCAATCATGATCCGTGCCTTCATAGCGGAAATGAGCTTAACAGATTTTAGAGGTTGAGAACCATGATAGACGAATTCAGGATGTTTTACGTCTCCAAAGATCACCGTTCTAGCATGGCAGTCAATTGAAGCTCTATGGTAAGCCAACCAATCCATGCCTAGAATGATATCAAAGTCAACCATATCGAGAGGATACAGATTTGCAAAGCGAATACGATCATCAAAACGAAGAGGACACTTAACGTATTTATGATCAATGATCACGTGGTTTTTCATAGGCGTAGAAATCGATAAGTGATTTGTTAACGGTTTGGGCTTCATATTAAGTTTCTTAGTAAATGCAATAGATATAATGGAGTGTGTGGCACCGGTATCAAATAAAACGAAGACAGCATAATTATCAATGAAAAGAGTGCCCGTAATGGTACCTGAAGTGCGCTCCGCCTGGTTACGAGTAGTAGCATAGACACGTCCAGGTAGTAGTCGGCTTGATGTAGTTTCAGGAATCGCGGTTTCTTCTTAGGACAATCTTTAATCTTGTGAGCGGTGGAGCCACAAGCAAAACAACCACCAGTGGCCTTGAAACACTGCGGGATGAGCCTTTCCACGAGTAGTACAAATAGGTGGGGGAGGCAAAACCTCAGCTGTCCTCTGTTGACTAGAAGATCCGGAGCACGACCCGATTTGATCCTCGAGCTGACTGATCCTTGTTGTAATGCTGGTTATTGTTACCTTGGTTACTGATCACTTCCATTCTTACCAGCATTTCTATTTTCTTGACCCTCGTCTCGGGGCGTCCGTGTCAACATTCCTTCACGACTGACCCTGATCATAACTCCTATTCACTTGACTCCTCGAATCATAACTCCTACCAGAGTTTCCCTTATAGTCATTGCCTTGAGTCCTACCTTGAATCCAATCACCATCGCGATTACGCTTGTTGGAACCCGAAACCTCATGAAAGATCTCAATGTTACGAGGCTGCGTCATTGCAGGTCGACACATTCTCATACTCAATATTAAGCAGTCGGTCCAACACCCACTTCTTCAGTCCCCCCTTGAAGTGCTTAGCTTGACGCCTACCATCTCCAGCAATAGCTCCCACAAAACTCACCAGCCTCATAAACCTACTCATGTACTCATTGGAATTCTCATAATCAAACTGGTAGATTGCCTGATAATCCCTCTCATACCTTTGTTGTTCAACATCAGGGAAGTAACGGTTATAGAAGATAGTCCGAAACTCAGTCCAGGTACAAGTCACGGCAAAGCATCTCCTCCTCTTGCTTGTTTGAGTGCCTTCCACCAATTTAAAGCATCATCTTCCAATTTGAATGCAGCCAAACGAGTCTTAAACTCGTCTCCACAACCCGGTACTTCAAACAGCTTCTCAATATGAGTGATCCAGTCCTCGGCCTCAGTAGGAGTAGCGCAGTGCTAAGAAAGAGGCTTGAGCTAACCGAAACGCTCGAGCCAAGTGTGAATACCGACGGGTTGATTTCCTCCACCACTACCCGAAGCACCATTCCGATTACGAATGTTGCTGATCACCTGTTCCATCATCTCAGGTGTAGTCAGACTAGGGAAAAGAGAATTGAGCGCATTAGCAATCGCAGTATCCATGTTAGTAGCATCATCGTCTCCATCCACGCTACGGGTGCGACGAGTTTGAACCATCTGAACTATATTCAAACGATTAGCAAAATGAACAAAGGTGAGATACGAAATGGAAGTACGCAGAAGGAATCCTAAAGTCTACCCAAATCCTCACAGGTCAAATCCTAAGCTCTAAGCTCTCAAAACCTAGGATCCATATGTCACAGGTCCTGACTACAAGTCGTAAACCTGGGCTCTGATGCCATAAATTGTAACGCCCCGACCCGACAAGGGTAAAGGAATCACAAGTAATGGTGTCATATCAAAGCAAACATAAATATCCAAAAGAAATCTCAACATAAATACGCAAGTCCTAGCTCATTTACATACTTAACTCATTCAAGTTATCATGTTTTATACCTTATTCGAATGTTATGCATGGTTCGGTTATAGTTACATATGGTTCGGCCCTTATTAACTCGACATAGCCATGACCCGATTCAATATTACATATTACGTACATAACTCTTAAATACTTGTAAGGTTTAATCATTAGGGTTTCCTTGTTTTGGTTTCCATTCGGTTCGGTCACAAACAAAACAACAAACTCGACAAAAACATAACATATAACAATATACAAACGCAAGGTACATCAAACAAAGACGAGAATAGGTTATACCTTGACTTGGTTGAGCAAAAATCTCGACACCAAGGGTGTTTGATAATCGGCCGAGCAAGAGCAAAAGAAAAGAAAAGAGGCAATAATAAAACTAGGGTTCCAATCTTGTGATTAGGTGTTGTATATATAGTAGTTGTATTTGATTTAGGCTTGGGAGATCTTTGGGTTTCGGTTTGGCCCAACCGAACACACCAAACACACGCACACATATGGGCTTCGGCCTAAGGTCCATCGAAACAAACAAACACGACCCAAGTTATTTACGAAACGTTAAATCTTCGTCGTACCAAAATCGATCACGTAATATATTTTAGTTAGGTTTTATTTATTCGCAAGTTAAGTATTTTAAATTCGTTAAATGATATAAACGCATTTTACGTATTTTATAAATTTCGATTCCAAGGGTATTTTAGTCTTTAATCAGGTTTTAGATTTTCAGGTTTTACATTGCAGCAGTCCAAATCTGCTTGATCGCACATCAAATACACATAAATTATTACCATGTTTGTATGCTTTTGGATCAGTAGAAAGTTCATGGGAATTGGTGAGTTGGACCTCAGTGGGTGATGAGATTTCAATATCACGGGTGGCATCTGATTCAGGTGTCTGAGTAGTTAAAGTTTCAGTTACGTGTTGGACCTCAAGGGGTGAATAATTCCCAAGATCGCAGGTGGTTGTCGGGTTAGACCTTTGGTGGTGAATTAGAAACTGAATCAAGGATCTGAGGGGTGAATGGTTTCCGCTTTTGTTTTTCACCATTGCTTCTTTTACTGTGAGCCTACAAAAGTAGATGTTGGATGTATATTTTGATGTTGTTACATCATGAGGGCTCGTCCAGCTATTGACCTCACATAATGAGTGTTCACCAAGAATCTAAATATGTGCTTCAAAGCAATCAATATTATCATAACTTACCACAACCAACTCAGATTCTTGATCACTTCAACTCTTCTGATCGCCACTTGGATTACTTGATAATCCTTGATCCGTCACTGCAAAAAACGCAAAATTTTGTTAGTTCTTATTGGTATCTCTTATTTATACTTCATACTATTAACATGAGATAGACTAATTACCATAAGATGTTCCAGTAGTTCCTTGTGGCGCATCCCCTTTGCCTCCAAACCAAGATCCAACAGCATCTCTCAGCCTTTCACTCACATTTTTATCCGCATTCACATCGCCCGCATGCTACTGTTGCTGATGCTCTTCGTGATGATCACCCAATCGACGTTGAACTTCAACTGATTCCATTACTGTTCCCATTGGTTTATCCTGTTCAGATTTCTTCCCAGACTCTTCCTCATCTCCCCTGTGCAAGGCATGTGATATTACACCCGACAAAGCCTTATCTTCATCCCCATGCCTCAATGTCTCCACCAAGTACTCCTTCACATACATACCCTTATACGCTTCCTTACCAAACATGATACAATAAAACTCAACTGAATACATAGTGAAAGAAAGAAAACTTCTGTTGGGATGCTGACATTGAAGTGTTACATATTGATCTCCATACAAATAAGAGGTTCTAGTTTTAATTCCAGGAATAAAAACAGTAGAAATTTGTTTGAGCACATTGACCATTACAAATCCAGTTCTAGAGCAATGAACATGTATATTACTCATCATGTACACTCACCTTTACCCTTTAGGGATACGTTTTGATCAGGTTGGGTTCCTGGTTCAACCTGCAAATCAGAAACAAATAACGATACTCAAGACAACCGAAACACGAATATGTCAATAACCTGTAGTGTCCACTTTTCCAAAGAGTCAATGCGTCAAGAGGCCGTATAATGACACATTCGTGATAAACTGGTCATAAAGGTTTCAAGCCAAATTACTCAATGTACAATATGACAAAAGTTTAGAAGATCAGTGTGACATACCTGGTTTGATGTGACTGATGACGGATTTTGGTCCTCTCACCACTCTCTAGCCATTGCATGACTTGCATACGTTCTGTAAGCTAACCATCCTCATCAGTCACATATCGTTATAAATATTGTAGATAAAATTACTAATTTTATTCATGGTCAGATTACTTAAAACAATCATGATAATACATAAACATATAGTTAAAAGTATATCACATCACAGTTTCTGCATCACGATATATAGTTAAACGATATATATATAGACTTAACTAAACTTGAACCGATGGTTATTCTAACAGAACTAAAACTCAAATTGATCTGGAAGCATATGTAACAGCCCATGCAGAAAATTCGTTGTTACCATTGTCAACTCGAACCGATGGGATGCAAACCTGTGATGAAGAAAACACAAAAACAAATATAATGAACCTGTATATAATTTTAATGGATCATTAGATGAGATTGTGTGGGAAAAAGGATATTAGGGTTTTTGAGAAAAAAAATTATGAACCGTATATAATTTTTATGTATATGTTTAGTTTAGGGTTACCTAAGTTGTAGGGATTCTCCTACATAGTTGCATAGATTTATTATATGATTCCAATAAAATTATAGCCATTTATATATTATAGTATGCAACATAATTATAAAAATAACTTGTTGCCTAAGTGGTAAACACACAAGTTATTTATACTAATCCTACAAATAACCCAAGTTCGAATCTCACCATGCACATTTTTAACTAAAAACGAATTTTATAAATAATACCTTCAAAAATCCGAAAATTCATACATTAAATCAGAAAATTAAATATTATTGCTTAGGTGGATGAAAAAATTGCTTAGTTGGACCAAAATGCTTATGTGGCATGAAAAACAATTACTGGGCATTGATGTGGCATTGAGGTGGCATTAATGCCAAATGCCTCCTGTTATATATATATATATATATATATATATATATATATATATATATACTCCTTATAAAGCATGAATATTCCCATCCTAACTACGAACCTGAATCTTAAGATTCAGCCATCCAACCCTACTCCGAGCCTTAGAGATATAAAACCCCCATCCTAACTCCTAACCTGACTTTTAAGATTCAGCCATCCAAACCTACTCCGAGCCTTGGAGATATAAAACCCTACTTACATAACACACACAACACATTATTTACACACATTATTTACTCCTCTCTTTCTCATCTCTCTCTCTAAAAGCAAACTCCTCAGCCTCCACCCCTTCCGCCGCCGCTTTCTCCTACGCCACAACAGCCACACTCGAACCACCACAACGATTGAGTATCCTCAACAAACAACCTCCGAAACCGACTACAAAGTTTTTAGAGGTATTTTTTTAACACTCGGTACAACTTCTCTAACTTTTTTTTTGTTATTATTTAGTTTATAAATATGTTTGTATAAGTTTCTTTCTTATAGTTCTGATGTTTTTTTTTTCTTTCTGTTTGGGTAGTTTTGATATTTTCGAATTAATCTTTACTTTTTTTGTACAGCCGCCACGTCGTCGTCGCCGGAAACTGCTGGTACAGCGGCTGTCTTGCCGGATAAATGTGTTGCCGCTGGAAATTTTTTGGTACTTTTTTTTGTTACTCTGTAGTTTATTTAGATTTTTTTTAATACAACTTCTTTTAAGAGCAACCCCAATGTTAACGCCAAAATGGCGTTAACGCCAAAACGGCGTTAAAGCCCCAAACCACCCGCGTTATTTCGTTAAACCCGTTGAAAGTGCAAATCATTCACGCCGTTAGTCCCTGGGCGTTAAGGGACTAACGCGCGTTATACTATTAAAAAAAATCATTTCACCCCCCTAAACCATTTCAAATAAATTTTCACTTACACCCCCTCAACCTATTCAAATTCAAATTTAAATTATACTGGTCAATTCTGGGCGGGAAAAATTCCAATTCAAATTTGAAATTTAAAAATCAAATATGAGCGGGATTTATTCAATTTCAAAATCAACTCTGCCTATATATACAACTCTACCAGAGTTGTTTAGAACACACAACACACACAAGTTATACACACAACTCACACACAAAAAATGTCTCGCAAAGATTTTTCTCAGCAATTCCCCAGCCCAGAAAAGTTTCCAGAAACCAGCTTTCCAAATCCAAATCACTTGCCGGAAACCAGCTTTCCAACTCTACCAGAACCTGATGTTTACTCTACACCACCAGAAAATGTCTTTCCGGTGGGTTTTGAAAACATCCCGTACCTCCCAATTGTTCCAAGTTCACCTGTGAACAGTCCACAGGTGGATTTTCAAAACCACCCCAGCGGGTTAAGTGAGGCTTCCCTCCGGCAACTGGAACAAGATGAAGAAAACGTTAGGGAGATTATGGAAGTGCAAGCACGTGAAGAGGCTGCTCGCCGTGAGCAAGAAGCACGTGAAGCTCAGTACCTCCAAGACAACTTCTTCGACATAATGGAGAGTCGATACTTTAATGGGGAGTTTTATTCTCCGCCAACCAGTTCTGATGGTTGGGACTCAGATGACTCGTTTTTTTAAGTTTTAGTAGTTTTATTTTCGTCAGTATGCGTTGTATCTTTAATTTTTAATGTAATTCGTGTTTAACGTTTAATGTACTTGGTGTTTTAATGTTAAATGTGATATGTGTTTTAATAAATGAAGTGTTTGTTTTAGTTTAGGGGTTGAAATTGAAAATATGAAATGTTATTGGTGTTATTGATGTTATTGGGATATTATGGTTGTGGGTGTTTTTTGGGGATGTTAATGTTAAATGTTAAAGCTGATGTGGCGCTGACGTGGACGGTGTTATTGGTGTTATGGTGTTATGAATGGGGATGCTCTAAACCTCTTTTTCTCTTGATTCTGATTTTAGAGTAATTTTACAAATCGTTTTTTTCTTCAGGTATGATTTTTTTTGCATTAATATATTTCGGTTTGGGTCTACTTTTATAAATCATGTTTTTGTAAAATAAATCTTGGGTTTTTTTAGTTTTATATTAAGCCAACTTTTTCATTTATTCTTATTTTCTTCAATCTGAGTTTTTTTTTTTGCCGTGAATCGAAGTTCTAGAGATTTTATTAACAAGTTTGATTTATTAGATTTTACAATATATGAGTTATTGTATAAATCTGGGAATTTTTTCTATGTTTTTCTTATTAAATTTGATTTTGCCCGTGAGTTTTTCTACGAATCTGATTTTTTTTGGTTTATACAGCACGTGTTCAAGACAGAGCAAGAGGAGTATAGCTGAGAACAGATTGACTAGAGCTACATAGAGTTTATAGATGATAAGGATGTCTTAGATCTCATTGAAAAGGTATTCCGCCTAAGTTTAAAGTTACAAGTCTTCAGTCCTTTCTACTAAAACCTCTTATCTCTGCACATACTATTGCTCATTATGTAGCAGAGGTAAATTAAAATCTAGCTTTGTTATACATTTAAAACCTCTTATCTCTGCACATACTATATGTTGACACGATTTTTGTTTATATTCAGGTTCAATATCAATCTGAACAATTTTTGGACAAAAACAAAGGTTACGTTGTTCCAGAACATCAAGATATGTTGACTGCCTCGAAGTGCTTTTTCATATCAGGCCTTTTCCTTCCATTGCCTGATGAGGCAACCAAATCTTTAAACAAATCATCTAAGTTCTCATCAAATGGTGCTCGCTTTAAGGTATTGTGTTGAAACTATTCTTTACATTCGTATTGGTCAATAGTTCAGAGATGGGAATCTGCCCAATTAATAGTAGTATTTAGAGGTTGCAATTATTTATGTATGTAGAGTTGATATTTGTTTTGTTATTTAAAAGTGATAAAGAGGCCAATGATGTTTTTTAGATATAAAACTGACTCAAGTAGTTAGTTTAAGTGGTTTCGGTTGACTGGCGGTTCTGGGTGATGGTTTAGGTGGTTTTGTTGGAGGTAGATATGTGGTTTGTATGGTTGTGGTTATTTAGCCATTGTTATATCTTAAATTTCGGCTGTGATGGTTAATGGTAGCCAAGAAAGCTATTATGATGTTGAATTTTGTTAGATCTAAAGGTTATTCACCTATGTTTTGCTAGACCTAAAGGTTTGAATTTTTTTTGAACCGATCAGTTATTACTACAAAAACTTTTGCATTTATTTTACCCGATATGTTATTGCAAAATTTTGTATTCCAATGATATTTTTTAAGGTTATCTTGTGTTAGTTGTATAAGTTTTGTCACTACTTTTGTTTGATCTTTCATTTGCAGGTTGAAAAGTTGACACCAATGATGCTGTTTTTTTGGATGTTTTCGTTGTGCTGAAACTGTAGTCTATGTCGACGTACCGGAATCTTTGGAAATGTATAAGCTATTTTTTTATAGATTGTTTGTTTGTCTTGATTTGTTGTATAATTTTGTGTATATAAAATTGTCATTCTTTTTCGGATTAGAGGTTTTTTTTTCAGCGAATAGTGTTGTATTATATTTTGTGTATATGAATAGTGTTGTATTATATTTAGTGCATTTTGGGCATGTTTATTCATTGCACTATAATAGTGCAAGGTATTAGTGCTTACATTGGAGAGATTTTTATGTACTTTTTACATTATTATAGTGCAAAAAGTACATTTAGTGCGTACATTAAAGATGCCCTAAATATCCCAAATTATAAAAACTTTTTCTAAAGAGTTTAAAACATTGCAACTCTTTTTTAAGTTTTTAACAACTCAAAACTATGCAAAATATGGTTTTTTTATTGAACATTGTTGGGAAGTGACTTGATGACATATCAAAAGTTCATTCATATCGTGGACCTTTTTTTTTTTTTTTTTTTTTTTTAATATTTTTTTATTGAAATTTTAGGTGCGTTTTGTATGAGTATATGAGAATGGGTCGACCAACTATTACACCCAAGATTTATGACTTCTACCATAAATGACTAACCTTTCCACTTGAAATTATTTTTAGCCGAAAAAGATTTTAATTGTCATCACCGCTATGTATTAAAGGAAGGGAATTGATACTCACACCACACTTTTTGATTAATGCACCACAATCTGTGCATTACAGTTTGTACCGTACAATATTGTAATGCACACATTGTGGTGCATTAATCAAAAAGTGTGGTGTGAGTATCACCTCCCTTAAAAGAATATTTAGCACATATACAATTGTTACCTTAGCAAAACGCACATTTAAAAAAGAAAAATAGCAAAAGAAAATCGTACACATGAAAATATAGGTAAACCAGTTTTGTTAAAATATATTTTGTCGCCGATATAACGTGTACTCGGAAAAGACACTCTCACACACAATATTATGCTATCGGAAAAAATATGCAACCATGCCTTAAAAAGACTATTCTTCGGAAAGGATTCCATAACACTACAAATACCATTTTTTGAAAGAAATTATTCGTTGTTAACATTTGGTCGAAACTAGATATCGCTGCCGCTAGGCGCGGGTACTCGGCTAGTATATATATATATATATATATATATATATATATATATATATATATATATATATATATATATATATATATATATATATGTGTGTGTGTGTGTGTGTGTGTTAAAAACAAGTAAGTTAAAAAACCACAAGTCCTACCCGTCTATGGACGGGTTTCGACACTAGTATACACACACACACACACACACACATATATATATATATATATATATATATATATATGTGTGTGTGTGTGTGTGTGTGTGTGTGTGTGTGTGTGTGTGTGTATACTAGTGTCGAAACCCGTCCGATGGACGGGTAGGACTTGTAGTTTTTATTTGTATGATTTTGTTTATCATATATATACTATAAAGTAATTAAAAGATAAATGAAAGGTTAAAGATGTGTAATTGATGTTTACCATAATCCATTAAGCGACTAAAAGAAGGTTAGTAATTTGATTTCTTTTTTTATTTTATTTTCTATTTGTTGTTAATTGTTTATGTTTATTATAGAAAAGCTACAATGTGTTTATGTTATGTTTGTTGATATAGTGTGGACATATGTTTTCGTATGAACCTAATTTATCATATGTCCTTAAGGATGTCCATTATTAATGAGAACACTAATAATTAGATTACCAATGAAGGTTTGTATTTATGATATTGTTTTTTTCGCTTTTAACTGACCTAATACATAATGTATAGAATTTTGTATGTTTTATTAGAGGTGTCCATATCATCAAAATAGTAAATGGTAAAAACATACGTTGAATGCATTAACTATAGAAAGAAATATTTTATGTTAGCATAATAAATAATATGGATAATTGTAGGTATCTTGTTTTTTTCGTTGTGGTATTACGAAATTGCAGTTTTGGTTACTCTTATTTGGTCGTTTTAGTGATTATTACTGTTTTTTGTATATATCGGTGGTAATTACTAAATTTTTTGTGGTATTACGAAATTGCAGGTTTTGTTCTTCATACTTTGAAAGTGTAATGATAGTCTTATTTATGAAGTTTAGATTGCATTTTTTTCTTTGGTTGTTGTTAAATGACCAAAGTATGCTTGTTTTACAATTAGACAAAGGGTATTTTAGTAATTTTTTTTACCTTGGGGTTAAAAATCCAATTTGAAATTTAAATTAGGGACTATCACTTTCCCATGATGTCATTAGATGTTTATTTTGCGTATTACCATTTGTTCCAAGCTTCATGGTTGGCAATAGGCTGTTATTAGGATAATCAAAACGTTCTCACAAGATTAATCCTGGGGTGGTATCATTGAGACAAAAGTTACCAATGTCTGTTAGTTTTGCAATTGTTTCATTGAACTGGATCCTAACTTTGGCTGACCATACACTTTTATGCTCACCGTTTAGGATTCTCAGATTTCTGTTTCATTGTCAGTTATTAGGCTAGAATTGGTGTCGATTATTGGGCTTATGGGATTAATTGATTTATTTTTAATTGTTGTAGTCAATGTTTTTGTATCTTTTTGTTTTTTTTTTTATAAAATATATATATACTAATTTATTTTTAACAGGTTTGGAATGGATATTTCTAATGTAAAATGTTTCTGTAAGTTTTTGTTTGTTTATTTTTATTTTTTTATCGTCCTTATTCTTCTGCTATTATTATTATTATTATTTTTTTGGTAGATGAAAACTAAGGCAAATGGGTTTATCGAATTTATCATTTCGCTTCATGGTGAATTTGAGTACGATTTGGTAAGTTTGTGTTGTTTTTTTTGGTTTCTGTTTTGTTATTATTTAGTTTTAGTTTTTTATTTGTTACGGTTTTGTTTTAAAATTTAGGAATTACCTGCCGAGCTTCTTCCCTCTAATATGCTTGAAGATACTGATCTTTGGGAGGTTACTGATGCTCATGGGGTAGTTCGTTTAATTAAAATGGAACGGGTTGATGATTGTTATGCGTGGTCTTTATGTAGTACAAAATGGACAGATTTAGCTTCAAGTGTGATTAATTTGTATCCAAAGTTTGTTCATTTCAATCAGATTGGTTTTAATAAGTTCTTGGTCAACTTCTATACCGATTGTGGGGAAGAAGTTGATTATGGGTTTACCTCTGGTCATGTGATGAAGTGTCTTATTTTAGGGTGTAAGGATCCTCGTTTGTATCAGGTATGTACATTAACATTTGTTTGTGTATTATCTATGTTTTTGTTTATTTTTATTTATTTATTAATATGCAGCCAATTCCTGTAAGATGTTGCTTAATTGGGAGAAAAACCGTAATTCTAAGTCTGTTGAGATTGAGGTTGATGGTGTTGTTATGACGATTGGGATTACTTTCCATTCTTTATTTAAAAAAAATAGTTGGTGTTGCGTTTACTGGTTCTATTTGGGAGAATTTATGTGTGTATTTGAAGTTCTGTGAGTCTAAGTTGTTGGTCATCTCGTCATCAGAGAGTGGGGATTCCTTTGTTGGTAAGGTAATGGATGGGTTTGCGGCTGATCCTGTAAAGATTTTTGGTTGTGAACCTCGACCACCAGGTTAGTTTGTTGTATTCCCTTTGTGGTTTTTTTTGTTTTTATTTATTTGTTTGTTTTTTTATTTATTTGTTTTTTTACGTTGTTTTTGTTTATGTTGATTTTGTTTGTCAATTTAGGTGAATTTTCAAGTCAAGGTTGTTTTATGTATATTTCTTTTGTTGTTGAGTATACTGCTTGTATTCAGAAGCAAGGATATCTTCTTCTTCTTCTTCTTCTTTTTTTTTTTTTTTTTTTTTAATTTTGTTATATTTTTTTATGTTTTTAATTATTGTTATTCATGTGTTTTTTAAACTTTAATTTTATAGTAGTATGGTGCTGTTTAATATTGTTTTTAGAAAATTCCAAAGTCGTTTCACAATCATCAAATGAAAGTTGGTCATCGTGAAGGGTGTGTACAGGCAGGGGGTAATTCGTTTTATATGGCGATGAAAATGCATGCTCATAAACGTCGGAAAAAAGACCGAAATACACATGTGTTCTTGGTTGGTGATTGGGTTCGAGTGCAGGGTGTTTTGGATTTGAAGATAGGTGATAATATGGTGTTCAATCTTGTGTCTGGTGAGATAGCTTCTGATGGTTGTTTCCGTTTCCATGTATCTAAGGATATCTAACTTGTTGTTTATGTAGTATGTTTATGTTGTTTTTTTTTGTTTTGGCAAGTTAGTAGATGTGTTAACAACTTGCTAGGATTTCGGTTGGTTATTTAGTTGTTTGTGTATAATTTTGAACATATGTATATTGTATGTAAATAGTTTATTTCCTTTGTTTGTTGGATGTATGTTGGTTTAATATCAATGGTAGAATCTGTTTTTTATTTTGTATAAGCTTTGCTTATTTCTTTGCATCTCAAATTTGTCAAAGCAGTTTGTTAATGAGTGTTTGGCTTTCGCTATAGATCTGTGTTCAAGCTTGTATCAGTAGGATTTATTAGTCAAGTTAGTTCATATAGGATTAATATAAGCCAATTGTAGCATAATTTTGCATATGTTTTAGTTAGAAAGTCAAATTCCTTTTTAATTTTAATTTCTGCATACTTAATTTTTATATCAGTTTGCATTTTCAATAGCATAGCTGCATAAGTAGTTAATGTAGGTTATTTAGGTTGTATTACATCTTAGTATATCATTATCATTGAATTAGAAGTAATCAAAAGTCATTTTTGTCAAATATCAAGTGTTTACAAAAAGTCATAAAAAAATCTGTTTTGCATCTCTAATTTGACAAACCAGTTTGTTAATGAGTGTTTGGTTTTTGCTATAGATCTGTGTTGAAGGTTGTATCAGTAGGATTCATTAGTCAAGTTAGTTCATATATGATTTATATAAGCCAGTTTTAGCATAATTTTGCATAGGTAATAGTTAAAAAGTTAAATTCCTTTTTAATTTTCATTTCTGCATACTTAATTTTTATATCAGTTTGCATTTTCAATAGCATAGCTGCATAAGTAGTTAATGTAGGTTATTTAGGTTGTATTACATCTTAGTATATCATTATCATTGAATTAGAAGTAATCAAAAGTCATTTTTGTCAAATATCAAGTGTTTTTAAAAAGTCAAAAAAATGAACTGTGTTCATGCCTAAACTGATATGATCTCAAACTCTTTTGTAGGGGTACTTTTTTTTTAAAATTGTTTTAAATGTGTTTTATGAGATATTGGATACTGGATTTCAAGTAAGTTTTGATTTTATAGCTGTGATATTTTGGTTTACATGTGCAAGAGAAAACAGAAACCCAAAATGACCCGTTCAACACAAACGGGTAAAACTGTCATGTCAGCATAGTATAGGTCACCAGAATTGTTCCAAGTATGTTATCCTCATCTCGTGGATCCTCATTTCATGGCTCAGTTGAGTTGCATTTCACAAATGTTACAATTTGAGAAAGAAATAAAGGCACAAACCAACATGATGCCAAGATGGACAACTTGAGCTTGACCGGTAAGAGCAAGCTAGATGGATTGTTTAGAATGTTATTGACATAGTTAATGTTTTCTTAAAACTTTTATAGGCTCATGAACTTATTATTAAATTTCTAAAAAAAAAATCTGAATTTAGGTATTTTTCCATTTTAACCTTATGTTGATCTAATTTTGAGTTTATAATCAAAAAGGTTTTATAGAAGCTGTTATTATTAGCATGTTTTTTACTTTTATAAATGATAAATAAAGTTAAAAAATAGTTTTCAAAAAAGTGACATAACCTAGGTTCGAACATGGGTCATTCACTTCACACACCACACAACACCAACACCTTCTACAAAGGGCCCTTGGGACTTGTCCATCATTTGCGAGTAAACGATTTTGCGATTGAAGCTTAACAGTTAGTGTTACTTTTGGATATATAATTGAGAATGAATATATATAATAAACTATTGGAACATGTTGTGCAAGTTATATTTTTAAAATATCATAGAAAAGGTTAAAACTTTTGCTCATGTGTTGTGTTTTACATGACACCCTCCTCGTAATTAATATAATAAAATTAATTTTAATGTTTATATGTCAACAAATTTCAAATGTATATACAATAGTTAAATTACTAATTGATTTTTACATAAACACAATATATAAAAATACCAACATGCGGTCGTTATAGTTGTCGATTTATAAGATTTTAACTTTTAATATGCGTGTTTTTGGTACTTTTTAAATAGGCGGTTGTTTAATGTATGTAAAATTTTGGTGTATTTTACTTTTTAAAAGTGAATTTTATCAATATTTTTAAGTATCAAACCTCTTTTATTATTTTTTAATTTTTTCTAACGTTAGTATTTTAAAGCATGAAATTAGCGGTAACACATTTAAATTGAAATGAGTGTTTGTTTAAAAACCTTGTATATTATGGAAGATACAATTTGTCAAATTTATTTTTGTTTGTAAAATATGATGACAGATGTTATAGTTATGAAAAAAAGAGTTAAAGAACGTGAATGAAAAATAACGTAAGCTTTAATTAATTTAGGCGATTGTATAAAAATTAAAAAATAACACTGCTTATGAGTGAGACACGTTTATATATTTACTTCATCCCATAATTATAACACTCTCGTTCTCAAGACATGCAAAAAAACCGTGAGTCGTTGTAACAATGTACCACAAACACACAAGAAACATAACTACACAACAAATTGATCCGAAATTCATTTTTTATCATTTTGAAAACACACACAGTGATTGACGCTACTACGACGTCTAGATTCAAGCGCCTCTCTCTAAAACGGTTTTTTTTTGTTTTGTTTTTGAATTTTTAATTTAATCTTGTTGATTTATGTTTTGATTAGAATAATATGTTACTTTCATATAATTTAACTTTTTTTTTGTTTTCGATTATAATTAAACAGATTTAGTTATTGAGGTTTTATATATTTATGTTAGATAATTATTGCAGATTTTTATATGTTTATTAGTTAGGATTTGTATGTGATGATAGATTAAGTTAAGTTGCATTATTTTATTTTGTTGATTATTATGTTTTAACAATAGATTAGGTAATAAGTGGCTACAAAGATATGCGGTTGCTATATTTTGAAACTATGTTGTTGCTATTTCTTGTGGTTTTCTGTTTTTTATATTGTTTGTTGTATTATTTTTTTTTTAAAACAAAGTTAATTTTTTGATTCTTTGTTCACACCAAGTGTTTGTCTTAATTATTTTCGGCAATTATGTAACAGATTAATAATAGTAATAATGATTAAGTTGTGTTTTAACGATTAAGCAAGAAATAATAAAGATTGCACTTTTTGTGTCAATGATCTCTTAGTAGTCATGGCTATAAAAGATGCATTTTTGTCAACAATATGAACATTGTTATTTTGCTACACAAAATATAATATATCACATTTGTTTATCATGTGTTATATGTTGTTGCTAATCGTTAAGAAAATCTATTGGTGTGTTTGCTAATCACTATTAATGATAAAATTATATGTTTACTTGCCATGAATAGTTGGTTGATATCTATTTTTTTGTGTGTTTCTTTAAGTTGATGCTGTGAGTTATTGTATTAATAATGGTGACGTCGATGATAATGATTATAAGATGGCGATATTTTTAGGCTAATCCATCTAACAATCACTTTGTTATAACAAAACAAAACTACATTGACTACAAATCATTGTTTCTGTTTTGGACGGTCAGAGCATATATATTCTCTACATACTGGATAAGCTTACATGTTCTTTTTGCTTGTTAGGAAAAATGAGAGAACATGACTTTTTTTATATTGCTGCGCTCATTGTTTTTAAGTTCTTATCTGTGTTGTGCAACTTGTATTCTCCCAATTCTACGGATTACGATACTGATATTTGACATCTATATGCTATCTATGATTTGGTTGTCTTTAAACTTTAAGGTAATTGCGTATGAAAGTTTGTTACTGATATCCCCAATTATAACTATCTACCAAATTAAGGGCTGCAATTCTAAATCAAATTTAATCTTTCACATACTCACATCAAACCGAATTAGTTTATGTGTATGTTGTCATTTGAAAAGTTTTCAGAAACTAAAGCATATGTTAAGGCATGTTGTATCTCCCTTTTTCCTACATGGATGCGTTGAAATTAATGATTGGTGGTTTTAATACAGAATCACTTATTGACAATAACAGATCTATGAATGTATTTTAAATAAGCACATTGCAGGGAAGGGTTACACAACTATTCCAAATTGATGGTTTCCTAAAATTTTAATTTGGTCCTTTATTTTTTTTTACTTTTATTCATAATAATCAGTTTGTATTATTTATGTGTGATATTTTATAATGAGTATTATTATTTAATTGTGGGAGTTTATGTGTTTTTATGTTATTTTTTTGTTAATCTTCATTAAACCTGCTAATGAAAACGTACATATAAAATTAGTTATTTGCAGGGCAATGGCTACTGAATTTGTAATGCCGATGAACTTAAACACTTTTCCAGTTTCATAGGTATATTTTGTGAATAATTAGTTTATGCACATGTGAAATTCAATAAATGCACAACGTATGATAACATTTTATTAAACTGGTTGTAGGAACTACCTGATATATATAAAGAAGAATGTTTCAATGAGAAGAGGGATATCTACCTGACAAGTTCACGTAGGTATAGGTTGAAAGTTCGAATTGTTAAAAAAAATGGACAGATTTTCTTAATTGGTGAGGAAGGAGAAGACAGCTTTTATGTAACCGGTTATTATGAAGACGGGAGTGAATTTGGTGGTTATAATGGAATAAGGGGAAGGTTTATGAGACTCGTGACTCATGTTTCACCATATGCAAACATTGCATAGGTATGAATTCGTCATTGTATTTAATTAACGTAATAGATGTAGTATGCGTGCATATATAATTCAAGTTATTTTGGGCCATAAATTTATGTTTCATTTTAATATCGTATGTAGACTATTCCTGCTGATTTCATGTCTGGATTACCGGAGAATGCTACAATATTTGTGATTGCGAACGGAGCAAACTATTTAATAAATGTTACTCGTGTTCAATCAGAAAGGACGAACATGAAATTTGTGCATAGGATGTTGTAAGATGACTGGAACACGGTTGTTCAAGATTTGCAGTTGGAAGCTGGAAGGATAGTTGTTTTCACAAAAGAGACCGTAAATGTTTTCAGGTTAACAGATTTTGATACTGATGGCAGTCCCACGACAGATGTTGATTTTTTGGGGGCGACAAGTTTGTTAAGAACCCAACGAACTTTGTCATTCTTGGAAGAAAGTAAGTGAAGTTACTTATTTATAATATATATATATATATATATATATATATATATATATATATATATATATATATATTTGTTTTGTGTTATTATTATTATTTTTTTTGTTAAAAATGAATCGAAGAAAAATATGTAGCAAAAGTTTACGTTATATTAGTTGTGTCTATTATAGTAGTGTGATTGTGTATTTAATGAATAATCTGATATGTTTCATTTTCTTGAAGAGGATAAAAGATTGCAGCATATACGCTATTGGCCATTGCATAGGGATCATTTTGCTGAAGAATTTGATACCTTTTATGTAAGGTTTTCAATGATTGAACCCAAGCAGCGTCTCGTAAGTTTTTTTTAATGTATCGTTATATATATGTTAGGAATTGGAAATTCTATAGTGAAGCATCGGTCACCCCAAATATAATCCAACTTAAGTTAGCTCGTAGACATATCGTTTATTACATTATATGTTAGTTAGTTATTAGCGTAGTTTAGTCTAGTACAACACCGTGGAGGAAGGACGGGTCTTTACCCATTGTATGCCTGATCCACAGCCCGAAGGAGGGCGTGCTTCTTTGTATAAATAGCCCTCTCCCTACAAGGGAGAGGGTTGGATGTTCATTTGGAATCTAACCTTCTATGTGTTTCTCTCACTAGAACATCTCTCATTCTCTCTCTAAACACTCCATATGCTTCTATGATTTAAGTATACATGTTTGTATGAAATCCTATATCTTACAATTGGTATCAAGAGCCATGGTTTGATAACTCATCTTTCATGCTCTTTGTTTTGGTGGATTTCATAAGGTTTTTGGGGTTATAAGTGTTTAGAAGAGTTTGAATCATTTGGTCAATTTCTAGTGTTAAAGTTTGAATTTTGATTGTACTTTTGTGTTTAGGATCATCATATGTGTTTAGGTTTTGAATTGGAAAGCTTGAATCATCGTGGTTAGGTTGTTTTTTATTGATAAAGTGGTTGTTTTTTAATATTGTACGAAGCGAGTTGAGCCTTGATATAATAGTTCTAGGAAGCGAGTTGCTTTGTTATTGGAAGTGAGTTGGTTTATGCGACTTGGCTATTAAGCGAGATATCTGTTAATGCGAGTTGTCTCTTAAGCGACTTGTCTATTAAGCGAGTTATCTTGGAAGCGAGTTGGTTTATGCGACTTGGCTATTAAGCGAGTTGATTCTTTAAGCGACTTGGGTTTAAAGCGACTTGTCCATTATGCGAATTGTCTCGTTATGCGACTTGGGTTTTAAGCGACTTGTCTTCTAAGCGTGTTGTCCATTAAACGAGTCGATATCAAAGCGAGTTGATAAGGGTGCGACTTGTCTAGATTCACCACTTGTCTATTGAGACTTGTCACTTCTTCGTGCTACATGCTACGGTTGTTCTTTTGGTTTAGTAAAATCCCATGAAAGAATCATTTCTCGGTTTAATCAAAGAATAATAAATTCCGTAAATTCTGACACTCATGGATTATACCACTGATCCATTAATTTCCAATGTGCTCAAACTATATGACTCAGTGGACTGCAAACAAAGTACGTACTACTCAGAAAGCCTAACCTTAACAGATTCAATCAATGATGATCAAAACACCTCGTACTTTGAGTCTAATCCCAAGAAATTACACCAGCTTATGCTGCAAAATGCCTTGCTAATGGAATGCAGCCTTGAGCCCTATCAACTACTTCACTCCCATCTTTTACAGCTCATATCTACAATTGTGGATCAAACATGCAGTGCTCTTTTCCGTCAGGACTTACCTTCATTAACGAGAACGTTGCTGACGAACTTAGAATTATTGAAGCTTCAACTTACCAAAAAGAAGGTACTAAAAGATGATTCCAATGCTGCACTTCAGGTAATCCACAACCAATTCCAGCCATTTATCAATGGGGAATATTCCGCAGACTTCGATCAACACTCAACTGGAATTTCTTTCAAGAAACATACTAGAATGGAAATTCAGGAGTTCATCGATACATTTATCCGACTAATGGATAATGTGGAAAAGTACATTGAGGAAGCTGCTCAAAAGGACGATTTCATGAATGAGTGTCAAGTGCAATTAGGAGATAGTGGTGAAATGTCGGGTAATATTTCAGTTGAAAGGACGGGTGGTGCTGAATGCAGAATATCATATACAACAAGGAATAAAGTAACCAGAAGTTCGGTAACTCCTGATGAGGATACACATGTAAGACCATTGGATGAACTGGTGTCATCTGATGAGGTACCCTTAACTGTTCAACATTATGCATCTGATAGTCTACCTAAACAAACTGATCTTAAGCCTGAACATGATTCAGATGAATGTTCCCTGGTTGAGACTGAGTCTAGAATTTTTAAAATAAATGAAATGGTTGAAATTGCAATACAACAAGAAGAAGAAAGTTTTCTTGCTACAAAACCTTGCATAAATCCGGAATTCCCAGAATTTTGAGAATTTTTTGAAATTAACCAATTAAAAACCCAGATTCAAGACAAAGACTCAACCATATGTAATCTGAAAATTCAACTCTCAGATCTGCATATGAAATATAATAAAGGGATGAACAATCTTAACTATGAGGTGAGTGATCCAATTAAATCTAGGAATGATGAATTAGCTTTATGTGTGACCAAGCTATTAAGGGAAAATGAGTCCTTGAGGAAGAACTTATTAGAGAACAATTCTAAGCTGTTAGATCAAACTAACTCATTGTTGGCAGACATTAATGCCCTCAAAGCCCAAATTCAGGATAAAAGCTTCACCATTGATGCCTTAAAAAATGAGCTTAGGAAAACCATTGGAAATATAGTGAACACTAAGTTTACAAAACCATCGACCTTGGGGAAGCCAATTGCACTTAATAATACAGTACGAGCTGTAGTTAGGCAGCCAAATGCATTTAAGACAGAAAGAGTTAAACCATCGAAATCTAAGCTTGCCTCCCAAGTTGATGAGAATATAGTTTTGTCAAAATCAGTCACTTCACTAATTCATTCAGAGATGATGAATAATAATCCCCGACTGAATGTTCAAAACTCTAAGATCAGGAATATAAGGAGCTCATCTAGTCCATATAAGATGCGTCAAATGGCTGACCAATCCCCTAAGAAACAAATTAATTGCAAAAGGACCAATGTTCAAAACAGGGAATTGGCTTCATCTAACTCTCGTAGCAGTTGTTTTAAGTGGATTCCTACTGGTAGATTATTAAAGTTCACAGGTACCAAACGAACGTACTCACCTAGATCTTGTCTTAAGTGGATGCCCACAGGTAAAATATTCAAGAATGTTGGACTTAAAGGGATTTCTATTAATGATACTCCTAGACCTGACTGTACAACATCAAAAAATGAGGATACACCTGTCACTAACCCATCTATTTGCAACACTACATGTGCAATTAGTGTAAAGTTTCCTCAGTCTTTTTCAGGTACAATGCTCAATTCGATCATGAACATCATGACCTGGTTTCCTACAGAAATGAAGACTGCTCACTCTGGAATTGTAGCTTGTCAGAATTGATATACCTCGTACTCTGACTTTTGATCCCCTCTATTCACGAATCGTTCTCATTAAGTCTTGTACAAATTTTTATACATTCTTAAAAAAAATTAATTAATTAAATATTACACTCGTTTTTACAAATTTCTGTCATCGATAACATCTACGGTCCTAGAAATGTCATTTAACAATGGCACGGGGCTTTAGATGAAGTTCGAACAGAGTCTTTAAATTTTTTATGGTTACTCGTCTTAATAATCATAAAATTAAATTGACTAAGACCCTCTTCAAAGTAACTGAATCAATCAATGATTACTTTCTTACCCGTATCATTGATTGAGGGGGAGAATTGTGCATCTTCATTTGCTTAAGTACTTGAGATAGAATAATCGTGTCCATTTAGGTTGCATGTGTCTGCGTTCTTAATGGTGTGGTCTAGTTGTTGCATGCTATGTGGAGTTATTTAATTATTCTTGGTGTGACTTAAGTTTTTTAACTTTATGTATTCTGAACTGATATGCTTGTCTCATAAGTTAAGCAATTTTATTAAGTTTTTGTTTATGCGAGTTGCTAATATGGTTCATGCGTGTTGTTAAAGTGCAAGTTGACTAACCTATTGATGCATGCGAGTTACCCCTTCAGTTCAATTATGCGTGTTACAAGGTATAGGGACTAAAAGTGTCAACTATACCTTATAACACGCATGATATTCTTAGATGATATTGCGTAGGGTTGTCTACATTATGATCTAAGTTGGGATTGTTTGTATGATCTAATTTGTTACATATTATGCCTGTTACATAAAGTGGTCTTAGATGATATTGCGTAGGGTTGTCTACATTATGATCTGAGTTGGGATTGTTTGTATGATCTAATTTGTTTATTTATTTGATGCGTGTTGCGACTCGTATGATGTTTTTGATAGGATTTGTGTTTTGGTTCTTTGAATAATGATCCGTGTCGGTTTGTGACTTATCCGTGTGATAATTATCATGTGTTTTTTATATGTGTTTAATTAATTGGGTCGATCATCTTGTGTTCTTCTAAGCGAGTTGCCCATGGATGCTTATATGCGAGTTGCCTTGGAATATTCTTAATAGCGAGTTCCCCATAGTTGCTTATATGCGAGTTGCTTTATGATATTCTTGAAAGCGAGTTGCTATATGCGAGTTGCATGATTTGTTGGTGTATACGTGTTGCCTCTTACCTGTCAATCTATGCGAGTTGCTATATGTGACTTGTCACATACATTTTGATGTATTCGAGTTATCACTTACTTTATCCTATGCGAGTTACACTATGCGTGAAGATCATACTTTGACCAAAGCGTGTTGATGGATGCGAGTTGCCATATGCGACTTACCTCATATGTTTTGACGTATGCGAGTTGATAACTAATCGTTACCTATGCGTGTTGAGTTATGAGAGTTGCTCAAATGGCTATTCCAAAGCGAGTTGCAGTTTGCGAGTTAACATACTCGTTGTCAATTTTGCTTGTGGTATTATCTTGTTGATGTCCTCTCACAATTTATCTTGCACTTATAAGTCTCTGCATACTGATTACATTTTTTCTGAGATGTGCATCCTATGTCTCCATATTTGTCATATCCGGCTTTCTTAGTTGTCTATATGTTTATGTCCAAGTGCTTATGTTATGGGGCTATAAATTGGTCATAAGGGATAACAATGTCTTAACCTAACAAATCTCCTGGATATTGTTTTGTTGTATGTGTAATTATCAGATTTTAATGGCTGACACCACATCCTCTGATATACTTGCTGCCACTGCACCAACTGTCACTCTAACTGACAACGAAATGGGTTTCAATTGCTAAGAGCAACTGCTATGTAGATGTGGATAGAGGGCAACAAAATCCAACTTACCGACTGGCTATCGACATCTTGAAAGACACCAACTTCTTTGGTGTCTTAACCAAGCAATGTACTATTCCCTCCAATTTATATTCAACAGTTCTGGAATACCGTTACATGGGATACGATGTCTGCTACGTACTCATGTAAGCTTGAAGAAAAATGGTATGACATCTCCGTTGAGACTCTCAGGAATGCTCTTCAGATCACGCCAAGAGACCCCTCCAACAAATTTGTCACTCCACCATCCACTCAAGATATATTAGATTTTGTCGATGAATTGGGGTACCCGGAAAGGCTAACCAAGATTTCATCTCTCATCAATGCCAAAATATATCAACAGCGGAGATCAATTGTTACGATTCTCAACTTATGCCTAACAGGTAAAACATCAGGGACGGACAGAGTAAGAGCTCCTATAATGCAAATTCTGTGGGGGATGGTCAAAGGAAAAAATATTGACTTCGCTGAACTTATTTGGGAAGAATTCACCCTGTCCTTAGACACATTCATCACTGATAGATTAAACTCACAGAACAAAGTCAAAGGAAGAAAAAGCCTTGGGAAACGAGTAATTCCCAGCATCAGGTTTTCTAAACTTATTATCCAGCATCTGCAACAGACTTACAAGTTCAACTCACGAAGCGAGTCAGCTCTGCATGAAGCCAACGACGAATTCATCCTAGGCAACATAAAATATATTGCCAAAGGACATGACAAGGAGATCTTTGGAATGCATGTTCCTAAAGCTTTGCTTACAGAAAGAATCAAGAATGCTGATTATTTCAAAAGATATGTAAAGAAAGCCTCCGCCACAACCGCTGATGACACACCCAAGTCCACTCCCGCATAATCAAAATCAAAAAAATCAGGGTCTACCTACTCTAGCCTACCTAATAAAAAGAAGAGACCTGATAGTTCAGTATCTAATGTCTTTCATTCGCAAATGCAAAAGAGGAGAAAGAGAGACGCTGGTAAGGGTAATGATGAAGGAAACAAGGTTCCAGGAAGTGGGTTGATAGATGAAGACGAGGCTGCACTTCAACAAGGAATTCAACAAAGCCTGGATAGTCTAAACATGTCTCAGAGACCACCAGTGGGAGGAGTTGTGATTCGAGAACCAGTGCATACACCACGACAAACTACACCCACAACACAAGACAAAGGTAAAGGGATTGCAGGCGTAGAAGCAGAACAAGCCGCTCATATGCTTCTGACCATCTCTTCTCCACCACAAAAAACTACTACCCAATTCGAGCTGAAGAAAAGAAGCACTGAATCATCTTCAGCTCAAGAACCAACGGGAATGGAAAAGGATGTGTCCGATACACAGGAAGACACTCTTGCATCTAGTGACACCCAATCAGATAAGAATGAAGATAATGAACTGCTGAATGATTCACAGGAGATCCTTGAGCCAGTAACGGATGAACACAGGCTCCTAGAAGAAACTCACATGTCCACAGGGTCATTGTCATCACTGAAGAACATTGATCCTGACATTACTTATGGTGATCAATTCCTAAGGGACGGACCCTCAAACATCGAGTCAGACAAGCAAACTAATGAAAAGGAAGAAGTTCAGTCCATGTTCTCAGTCACTATTCAACAAGACTCTTCAACCATTCCTCCGATGTCTGCACCAATGGTCACCACTGCGGCTACAACTCCATCAATCACACCTCCATCTGAACCTGCTCAAACAACCGCACTTCCACCACCCGAACCCGCGAAAGATTCATTACCAGTTGTCACAATCAGTGAAGCTGTCACGCCACCGGCCTCACCACCTGCTACTAAGTCCTCAGAGCAACTACTCACAGAAGCGCTTTTCAGAATTGAAGCTCTTGAGAAACACCTGCCTAAATCCATCAACGTCCTTGATCGTCATGTCAAAAAGCTGGAGAATCTTAACTTCGATGAAGTTGTAACAAGTGCAATAGAAGCAGAAGTAAAGGATGCGGTTGAATGGGCAATGAAGGCTCCATTACTTCAGCGATTTAAAGACTTGCCGATCTCTGACATGAGATCAGTTCTCTCAGAAAGAATGTATGACGCAGGAGAGCATTTGGAGAATACTCATAAGAAATTATACGAGGAACTTGAAGAATCGATAAGGCATGATGACTATCAGCAGTTTGTAGAGGGTGTACATGAAAGGGAGGCTAAGAAAAAAAGAAGGACCGTTCTAATGGAATCAAAGGATATGTCTGGAGGCCCCAAGTCACCACCACCTCCTCCACCTCCAACTGGTGGAGCAGGCACATCTGGAGCTGGTGGATCTTCCGGTACAGCCACTACTCACAAGGCAAACCACCTTCACCTCCACCAAATACTCAGAATCAAACCGAAAGTTCAAGTGGTCAAGGATCTCAAAAGACCTCTACAACATAGACCACCGTTGACTCCAGGTTTACACCAACCATCACCTCTATTCCTGAAGAGCAAATGCTTAATGAAGAGTCTTACGTTGCTCAAGAGTCAGAATCAGAAGACGATGATGCTTCTACCAAGCACATCCCCAAAGTTACAGAAGAAGAAGATTGGTTGGACGCATATATTGAGGGTAAACGCATCAAAACGTCTAGAGCTGCACCTTCAAAGGACATGACTCAAAGCTGGCTCACCAAAGATAAACCTCAAACTCCTGAACCTTCATGGTCCATTCCCGAGTCTGATTCAATAAACCCTGACAACAATTGGGCTACAACCATCATTTCCAACTATGAAGCTCCAGCAGAAGACTCTCTTCTTCACTTCACAGGGGATATGGGAAGCTTTATGAAGTGGTATTGTGAGAAAAAGGGAATTACATCAATCACTCCTAAAGATCTTGAAGGCCCAGCGTTTGAAATCGTCAAAGTCTTCCACTCGGATGCTAATCAGCTTCAATACCAGATGGAAGAATGCCATAAAATGCTGAATGATCAAGTTAGTGAGCAGATCAATCGGTTTGATGTGAACAACCCTCTTCCTCTCGGTGGTGAACCTGGACAAATGACCATTCAATCAGAGTTCTTCTTCAACCATGACCTGGATTATCTATGTGCTCGAACTACTGAAAGAAGACTAGCTTTATCGATTTTGAAGATGAAAGCTGCCACCTACATTGATCAAGGTCTTGAACAGATGGTACCGGATCTATTCTAGACAGACAAAGAACAAGTGTATGACATTGCTGCCTCATATGGCATTTGTCATTGGTGGTTCAAGAAGAAGAAATTCTACATTGATAGACATGAAGCTGAAAAGAGTCGCAAAGCTGTTCGATCCAAGCTGCGTATTCTAAGTGTTGTCAGTTTAGAGATCTTCTCAATCTATGGCTATGATTACCTGAAGAAGATTGTTTTTCGAAGAGCAGACTTGAAAGATTATGTTATAGAAGAAAACGACTTCAAACATTTGATGCCAAATGACTTTGAAGATCTCTATCTTCTGAACCTCCAAGGACATCTTGACCATTTACCTATTCGTGAAAAGAAGGCTCTCTCTGCTGCTGTCAATCTTTGGATCAGGGGCTTAGTCATTCGACAAAGAGTTGGTGATTTTCAACTTGGCGTGGAAAGCTACCAGACTCAGGTCAATCTTACAAGACCTCAATGGGAAGCCAAAGGACATGAATTTCGTCACGACTATATAGTGATTGACACCCCTAGAGCAGTCCTCTTTACTGACAGATACGGGTCAAGAATGTTAATGAGACTGTGCGAGCTATACAAATTCAGTGATGGTACACTCAAGATGGTAGAAGAAGAATTGGACTCACGGGTGAAGGAAATCAGAATTGACTTGAAGCCGTGGAACAAAACCAAATTCTGGTCTGAACAGGATTTGAATAGGTGTGAAGAGTTCGTTCTTTGCGATCAGACGAAGAATTAAGACGAGAAAGATCTTCCGCAGCCTTGAAAGTTTTGTGGGTGGCAGAATACGTGATGGTCATTACAAGCTACTGCAAAGAACTGAATGAAGACATCTTTCTGCAATAGTCTCGTTATGTTTTATGATCTATGTAATGTGGTGATTGTACTATGAACAATTATAACTACTATGTATATTGTAGTGGTAGGTTATGGATTGTTGTTCCCTTTGTGTCTTAAAGGGAACTTTGGAGTAGTCCACTTCAGATCAAATAAAACCTGACACATTTTTCTCCAACAAGTTTTGTTTCTTACATATTTAAATCACTTGAGATCCAAAATCTCAAAGGATTTCAAATTTTTGATCGGGGGAGAAAATGTGATATAAATATGAAATCTGATAAAAGGTGACCATTTTTGTCTCAAAATGCCTACTACTCTCTAATATGTGTTAAACTCTTTTCGAATCTCGAAGCACATATTGAGGGGGAGCATTTCAAAAAGAAAATAAACTTTCAAGGTACAAAGATTTCCATGTTTTAACATAAAGTACCTTGATTGATTTTCAAATGGTTTCCGCATGGCTTTATGATCGTGTAAGTGCTTCTAAGAACTCTTCCCTCCTTGTGCAAAACAAATTCAAAAATTATATGCACAAGTTGAGGGGGAGAAACTCTTTTGAAAACCACATCCTCTCCCAAAAATATCTTTAACAAAGTATGAAAAATACTAACTTTGATTGGGAAAGTGATGTTGATATCTTTTAGAAATTGTTAATCAAAGAATCGAATCTTTCATTCTTAAATCTGAGATTTTCAAGTCCTCTTGCCTCCATGTGTCAAACTGATTTCAAACATACAATGCACATGTTGAGGGGGAGCTTTTTTCTAAAAATATATCAGAAACAATTGAGGAACAAAATGTTTTGATCATGAATCACAAGTACTTGGATTGATTTTTCAAATGGTTTTCAATTGGTTCCAATGGAAGAAGAACAATACCAAAAGACTGACCACATTTACTTTATGTATGGAGATATAAGGATGGTTAGGTTAGGTATTCGTTCCCACGATCCCGCCAGAGCCGGAGGGATCTACCCAGGGACAATCCACTAGATAGTGTAGAGTCCTTAGGTATGATGAAAAAAGGAGAAAAATGAGATGTGGGAAGTGTGCGGACTGAGATAGAGCTAGAACTGGAATAAACCCAACAAGGTTCTAGTAATGAAGTCTCGGTAAGCACTGAAGGGGTTGAAGAATGAAAAAGAATTGAATGTGAAAAGGGTGAAAAGAAATAGCCCTCTAATAATTCAATCTTAGGGCAGAAACCGGGTTCAATACATATGCTACTAGTGTCAACTAAGGTAACACTGGTATTGAAGACAAGACGTCATGGACCCAGTGACGCACTGCACTAAACTTCCCAAGCTACTCAAGTTCCTCTTAAAAGGGCTTGTTTCATTCTCACGGGGAACCTACATTCTCTATCGACTTTCTCTTAGAGATTGTTGATATTGAAAAAGGAGACCCTCTGCCTGGTCTCTGGCATGGGAACCAAATGTGCACTATTAAGTCTAGAGCCACGAGATCATCTATAAATCTCATTAGGACATTGTCAATGAAGACTCTTTATTTCACACAATGTGGAAAGAGAGAATATATATATTAAGAGTCCTACGCATTATCCTTGTGGTATTGCCAGAACATCTGAGTGATATGATAACACATTCACAATGAATATGGAAAGCCTTCTAGAGCCAACATCAAACAAGCTCTTGGTAGGTGGCATGTGAGATCTATCCAATAGATCAGCCATGTGACAACTGAACAGAAACAATGGAGCGATTCAAATTTATGGATCAATCCTGGTTCAGGTTATGGATTGACGGATACCTTTGAAAAACCGGTCGTTGTGCTTAAAATTCTTTTCTCTAGCACATCGACTATGTATTAGTATTTCAAAATAAAAGGTGTTTATGATTGATAATTGATTTTCCTTAAAACCTTCGTTGTATTGCAAAAACAATTTATATTGAGCAGTTCACGATTGTTTTTAAAATCTCTTTTCATCAATCGTGAATCTCAAATTATTTGGTTCACTCACTCCGTGTTGTCTTCTTTGAGACGTTCGGTTTGAGAATGGCTAGAAGCATTGCGAAAACTGTCAAGAAATTCTTGAATTATAGCTGATCACAGGCAGTACTTGTACTGATCAACGGGGAACCGTGGGCGTGTACCTCAATTCAACGAAAGTGATCAAAGACACTTTCGTGTGCTTTATTACTAACTGTTGTATGCAGGTACACCCGACGTTTGAAGCTGATCAGAATTGAGAAGTCAATTCATTGCCGCATGCTCACACAACACATTCATTTCTAAAGAAATCATGATAAGTGCATCAACGTCTCTGATATTTTCAGTCCATGCTTATACTACGCTGCTGCAAATATCATGAATCAACTAAAGTTTCCGCTACTCTGATGAGAAGACATCATGATCCAGAATGTGAGCATGTCGGTCCATTTATCACAACATCATATGCAGGCAACACAACAATGGGTGACGCTGAGATTAACTGTGGCAGATGATATCTAATAAAGCTCGAAAGTCATCAAAATGTGGATCAGCTCTACAACCTCCACTTAATGTACAAAGTAGTTGGACTATGAAGAAATCACCATGAAAGCATAAAGATTGAATATTTTGATGAAGTGAAGTCTACGAGCTCAAGACTGAAGATTAATTAGAATGTTAGGATGCGAAATGTAAATCATGGGGTGACCTCCCTTAGGGGGAGATTGTTAGGAATTGGAAATTCTATAGTGAAGCATCGGTCACCCCAAATATAATCCAGCTTAAGTTAGCTCGTAGACATATCGTTTATTACGTTATATGTTAGTTAGTTATTAGCGTAGTTTAGTCTAGTTCAACACCGTGGAGGAAGGACGTGTCTTTACCCATTGTATGCCTGATCCATAGCCCGAAGGAGGGCGTGCTTCTTTGTATAAATAACCCTCTCCCCACAAGGGAGAGGGTTGGATGTTCATTTGGAATCTAACCTTCTATGTGTTTCTCTCACTAGAACATCTCTCATTCTCTCTCTAAACACTCCATATGCTTCTATGATTTAAGTATACATGTTTGTATGAAATCCTATATCTTACAATATACTTGTACTTATTTAATTTATATTTTGTTAGAATGTACTCATTGTATTTTTGACTAAACTTAAATGCAGACAATTCCAACAGATTTCTTGAAGCACCACCCGATGCATACTTACAGAAAGGTGATGATGAAACACCAACAGATTGAAGAGGTTATGACCATAAGGATGGAATTCCATAAAGAGAAACCGAACAGGACTAATAATATAAAAGTTTATGGATAATAGAATTATTTTCTTTGAGAGATCACGAGTTTGAGTATAAGAAAATGATCAAGTTCAGGTACATGTTCAATGTTCAAGATGTGTTATCCGATGAGGATTTGGAGTCTGATTCAGATGTGGATTCTTAAGGGAATGAAGAATATCTAGTATTCCATGTTTGTTAAACAAACATCAACATATCGGTATGTTATTATGTTATGGTATATTTTGTTTGTGAAATATGTTGTCTATATGAATCACGTAAGAATTTGGTAAGGGTATCGTTTGTATTAATTAGTATAACTGGTAACTTGGATCTGTTATCCGGTATTAGGTGTAATATTTGTATTTAGTGTCTAGTTAAGTTTCGTAAATTGTAGCTTTCGAAACATGGATCTCCTAAAACAATGAACCATGTTAATTTTGTTAACTTATTGGAAAGATAAGTTTAAGCTGCAATTGTGCTACTTTATAGTCTTATTTTATGTTTTTTTATATATTTTTATTATGTTTTTTATATATTTTTATCAAACCAGTTGGGTTTTAGTATTGTCTATGTTTTTAGTATCGCGTATGTTGATTTAATATTTGTTATTTTAGTAACAACTTTTGCATCATAAGTTTGTTTGGTAACTTAGACATGGGTTAATACCATTAGGTTTGTCGTGCAATGGATTGTGTATTTAGCAATTTAGTGTAGTATATGTTGAAGATAATCTGTCATTAGGAGTATTAGATTGTTTGAACAATTTAAATTGTACTAAAAAAGGTTTAATATCAATTTTGGAATTTGATATGAGGTTTGTATAAGCTTACTTTACTCATTTGGTTTGAAAATTTCCAAAATAGTTAAAAAAAAATAGTGTTTGGTTTAGGTTGAGTTGTTGTGTTTAAGACCTATTAAGTGGTCATTTCTGGTTTGAATTTTTTGCATTAGGTCAAAATAGGTTAGTACTTCATAAGATAGCATTGTCTAAAAAAAGTCAAAATAATATGTTAAATTTCATTTATGCATAATAGTTGGTAGTTAAGCTTTCATAGGCCCTCATATAGGTTTACAAGTAATTAGCATAGGTTAATTACGTCATAAATTAGCTTATAACAACATTTTGATTAAGTTTTAATCTGACAAAAGTCATTAAAGTCAATTTGTAATTATTTCAAAAAAAGTCAAGAATACCAAATCAGTATCAAGTAGGTTCACTTTTATATTTTTAATTTCTTGATATTAAGTCCAAATCTGTTTAAACTTTGGGATTATATAGTTTTGAACATTGTCTTTAAGCTGGTAATTTAAGCTTATTTTAAAGTTTTTTCTTAAACAGTTTTTTGTTATCTTAAAGTAGGCAATCTGTTACAAAAGTGCCTGCACCAGTGTATCTTGTCCTTCTGTTCCACTTTCTCAAGCTTCTCAAAAGCTCATAAAAGGTCCTTTAAATTCAGAATTGGTTTGATAAACTGTGTTAATACAAATAAGCCGTAAAAACGTTTATTTATATTTTACGATCTTCTAATGTTTTGTCGATAACAAACGTAAAATCATTTTAACGAAACAAATAAAATACGTAAATGGTTTGAGCCAATAGTTTACTAACACACTTACATTTTTACATAAAATACTAAACAAGTAATAGTGATTTTATGATTTATTAATACTGTTAGGATTTATAAAATCCAGTTGTTAAAGTGTCGGTCACCTCAAGTATATGTAATCGTTAGAAAGCTCGTAGTCGTAGTTATTTAATGTGAGTTAGTATTTAGTTAAGTAACACTGTGGAGGACGGACGGGTCTTTACCCACTGTATGCCTGATCCACAGCCCGTAGGAGGCGTTTTGTGTAAGATACTATAAATACCCTCTACCTCCCAAGGTAGAGGGTTGGAGCTCATAATAAGATTTTTCTTTCTCTCACTAAGCTTCCTAAACCTCTAAACTTTCTCTCTCTAAAACCTTAAGCCATACGCCCCATTCATGCTATGGTTTGATGTGTTTGTGAAATCCAATATGTTACAAATGGTATCAAGAGCCATGGTTTGATCATCCCTCTTACATGTTCTTGGATTTCTAGTGGTTTTATATGGTTGTTGGGTTTGAAAAAGTTTAGTGGTATTTGCATCATTTGGACCATTCCTAGTGTTAAAGTTTGGATTTTGATTGTACTTTTGTGTTTAGAATCATCTTAAGTGTTTAGGTTGTGATTTGGAAGGCTTGAATCACTGTGGTTGGATTGTTTTTGGATTTAAAAGTGGCGTTTTTGTTGTTTTAAAGGTTGCGACTTGTGTCTCGTAAAGGTGTTCTGACGAGCGATTTGTCCTCTATTGGAAGTGATTTGTGTCAGTTGAGAATCACTTGTTTAAGCGATTTGTCAGGCTAGTGGTTGTCCTTGTGCGATTTATGCGGAGAAGCGATTTGTCACTTCAAGCGACTTGTTTATTTAAGCGACTTGTAGTTTAAGTGACTTGTCTTGGTTAAGTGATTTGTCATTTAAGAGGTTTGTTGGTTTAAGCGACTTGTATGGTTAAGCGACTTGCTTATTGAAGCGAGTTGATTGTTTAAGTGATTTGTCTTATCAAGCTACTTGTCAGTATAAGCGATTTGTTAGTTGAAGCGACTTATGTCTGTTTTGGCGATTTGTTGGTAAGCGACTTGTCACTTTGAGCGATTTGTCTCTTGAGATTTAGTGTTTTCTTCGTGATTACATTTTACGGTTTTCTCTTGATTTAGTAAAATCCTGTGAAAGAATCTATTTCCCGGTTTAATCCAAGAGTTTTAAAATCCCGTAGAATCAGTAATTATGTATACCAACGTACCTACTATCATCTCTTCTATTGCTGAAGACGTTCAAACTGTTGGATCCGATACTCGTCCACCTATGCTAGACAGAACCGATTATGACTCACGGGCTCAACGAATTAGGTTTTACTGCTTGGGTAAAGAAAATGGGGTCAACATTCTCAAATCAATTGATGAAGGACCGTACCAAGTTGAGACTACCAGAGACATACTCGAAACTGCTGCTGATGGCTCAGTGACACTAGGATTGGATAGACCCAAAACATATGATGAACTTAGTGACAAGGAGAAAAAGAGATACGATGCTGATATCAGGGCTTCAAACATTATACTTCAGGGTCTACCAAAAGACATCTACAAGTTAATCAATCACAACACTGAAGCCAAGGCAGTTTGGGACAATGTTAAGATGCTTCTCTCTGGTTCTGAATTAACCAAAGAAGACAGGGAATCTCAATTGTATGATGATTTTGAGAACTTTAAGATGAACCCTGGAGAATGTGTCACTGAATACTATGTGAGGTTCCACAAACTTGTGAATGATATGAGGAATATCAAAATGACCATGCCAAATATTCAACTCAATTCAAAGTTTGTGAACAACATGAATCCCGAATGGCACAAGTTTGTCACCTCGGTGAAGCTAACCAAAGGATTAAGGCACACCAACTATGAGCAATTGTATGCCTTCCTACTTCAGAATGAGAAGCATGCTATGTTTGAACGAATGATTCTTGAAAAGTTCAAATCTAACCATGGAGATGCAAGCTCATCAAATGACTCAACAGCATTCTACACAAATGTAGGAATTACCACCAAAGCTTCTCAAGTCATACCAACGGGTAACGGTAACCACAAGCTCATTCCAGATCCATCATTTAAGCCTCCAGACCCAAACACAATCATGGAACATTTCATCAATCAACTGGCTCTTATGGTTAAGCAAAATCTGAACCTCACTCCACACACTAACAATGATATCAGAACTGCATCCAATCTACACAATCATGCTATTGTCAGAGATGGTAAGATCATGGTGCAACCAGTGCAAGGAAGACATTATGAACAAGGAAAGGGTGGAGTAGGTGGAGGGTATGTGGCTAATCAGAATCGTGGAAGGAATGCAAATCAAGGACAAGGAAAGCCAATCAAGTGCTACAACTGTGGTGGTGAAGGACATATTGCAAGGAACCGCACATCTCCAAAATGCCCTCAAAATGCAGAGTATTTCAGGGACAAGATGCTGCTGGTGCAAGCTCAGACAATGCAGGCGGTTTGGATGAAGAAGTTCTTTGTTTCTTCTGAGGAAATGCCAAAACATATGATCTGATGTGGATGAGCAGCTAATTCAGGAAATAGGTCACAATCATCAAAATGCCTTTCAAGTTGCTGATTGTGATGCATATGACTCTGATGTCGATGATGAACCTATTGCCCAGACAATCTTCATGGCTAGCATTTCACCAATGGTCTCTCCAAAGGTCTCATCACCACAACAAGCTGGTCCATCCAAAGATTCAATCATTTCAGAGGTATTAAAACTATACGATGAAGTTGATGAGCAAAAGATACATAAAAAAGTACAATCACATGAAACTAATGAATCAGATATAGATAATGTGGGTAATAGTAATATTGTCCCATATGATCAATATGTGATACAAAGTGAAAGTGAGATCGTACCAAGTGATGCATCTTCTGCAGTCAATGATGACTATGTTTTTGATGAATACACTGCATGTGCCCCGAATGATTCTGTTATCTCTGAACTGAATGCCTATAAAGAACAAGTTGCCATTTATGAACAACGTGCTAAGTTTGAGCTAACTACCCGTGAGCAGGAAATGGATGACCAAATGCGTACAATTATTAGAAAAAGTAATTTTAGGGAAGAAATATTAAAACAAGAGCTAGATTCCTTAAAAGACAAACTAAACAAAACTGTTAAGCAAAAGCAAGAACTTCAAGAAAATGTTAAAGTGCTTAAACAGGAATTTAATGCTAGAGAATTAAAACTTTTAACTGATTTTTCCAACCTAAAAACTTTGAAAAACAAGCTTGAAAATAAGTTGTATGTACAAGGGAATACCATTCAGACTGGTCACATGATCACTAAGCACAAAGTCTTAAGCGATAAGCGTAGTATTCCCCTAGTAGAGGAGCCAAATCCCGAGTACTATAAAAAGGCTAAAGCTTTCCATACGATTGTATATGATGGTAATGAGATCCTCAAGCCTAGGCAAACACCAACATGTATTGGAAGCACGAAAGAGGATAGAAAATTAGAAGATGCCTCTAGGGAGAAATTAGATAAGAAGCTAAAAGATCCTCAGTGTAAAAAGCAAAACATAACGGTCAAACCCCATGATTACACTAAAGAAAATTGGATTTCCCTAAACATGTTTAAGCCTCAAACTCAATTAACCCCAAAACAAGTTTTTTGGAAAAAAGACATGGATAAGCAAAAAGCAAATGTACTTGTTGAAACAAACACTCCCCTCAGGAAAATGCATCCAGCTACTGTGTATCCTCCGAATACACCAATGCATTTAGTTCCTAGAACTATTCCCGCTAAGAGCAAGACCTTAATCAGCCTATATGTTGTTTATAAACTATTCGTTGATTTTGAGAAGACATGTAAGAAAAGAATCACACCTACATGGATAACTGAAGGGGAGAGGGGTTTTGTGCAAACTAAAGAATGCTATTTAACTGAAGTCATTCCTTTCTTTAAATAATTAAAAAATCAATTTGAGAGTCTTCAAAAGGGGATAGACTCAGAGATTAAAGAAATGGAAAAAGAATTTGATGCAATGATAGTAGAGGTCAATAATTATGAACGGGAACTCAAATATAATGAAATTGAAAGAAAGAATCTGCATATCTTAAATGAGAACTTGATTTCGAGTTGTGTGGCTCAAGATGTGGTTTATACTGTTACTAAGTACTCTATTAATGCTTCTCAATTTCATGAATTATCTGTTGATTCGAAAGTTTCCCATGATCGTGTCATTGAGCTTGAAAACAAAAACTCAAAACTAAATGAGAAAATTGACCAGGATGATCACGATAATTTGGTAAAACACTTTTCTAAGTTGGAAGTTGAACATTTTGATTTGCAACTAAAATATCAACATCTCAAAGAAAATGTTAAAACCTCAAACATCAAGATATCCTCAGATGTTCCAGCGTTTGATGCAGTTTTTGAAATAAACAAACGTGACGAACAGATTCGAGCTCACTGTAACACGATCAGAATGTTAAAAACCCAAATTTCACAATTAAAGGGTGAAAAGAACAATGTGACTGGCTCCCAAATGCCTCCTCCTTTAGATTCTCAATTTTCTCAAAACTTTCATCTTCAAAACATCATTAACGTATTACAACAAGAAAATGAGAGTTTTCTAGAAGAAAATGAAAAGGTCAAACGACACTTCAAAGAGTTATACGATTCAATGAAAGTCACTCGTGACAAAAACAATGAAAAATAACTTCGTTACAAAAGGAAATTGAGAATCTGAAGAGTCAGGTAAAAGGGAAAATGCCACTTGTCTTTAATGAGAATGTTGCATCAAAGTCATCTGCAGATTCTAAATATACTGTGACTGTTAAATACATTCCTCCTCATCTTAGAAATAACGAACTTGTGTTTCATAACTATTTCTGTCACCTTAAGGATAGTCTAGAATGTCTCCGTGAGATTGTAGAAGAGGATAACATAAATAAGCCACTTGATAGTGAAATTAGGTATGCATGCTTATATGCCAAACGATCTCAGGAGCTGTTAGAATGTTTAAGAGCAACATGCCCTAAATCCTTATGTGAGATAGATAAAGTTGTGATGCCTTGTTCTATGCCTAGTGCTAAGTATGCAACCCATTCTATGCCGCAAGTCAAGCATGTGAGCTTTGATGTGCCTATAAGTACTTCAGATCCCAGCACTTCTAGATCAAGAATGCAAAAGGTAGCAAAACCAGCTATACCACTAATGTTCCCATAATTCCCTCTACAGGAGTAATCAGTGGTATAAAAGCAAGCGGGTCAAAGCCTCCAGGCAATACAAAGCAAGATAGGACCTCGCAAGCTAAGAGTGATCAATGGAAGAGAGTAGAAGACCACCCTTGGAACATTAAGTTTGATCTGAATAAAACGAATCGTGTTGATTCTAGTATTAGCTATAAGCGTACTGTAATTAATTCGAATTCTGCTACTATTTGCAAAACATGTAATGAATGCTTGATGTCTGGTATTAATCATGAATGTGTTGTGAATGAGATGAGTAATACTGCAAAATATCCTGTTAAAATGGTTAACACTAGATAACAGGATAAAAGGGCGAAGACCAAGGAGGAAGAAGGCTAGAAAACATTGGAAACCAACGGGAAGAAAATTTAGTAATGTAGGTTATCATTTGATACCTACTGGCCGTAAATTCAATCTTAATGAGTTGTGCCCTAAATTATCTAGATCAATGCCCATTAGGAAATGGATGCCCACTGGTAGAACTATACCTTTAAGAAGTGAACATACTTTGAATAGATCTACTATTTCTACTAGTCCGGCATCTATCTCTAATGATTTTATTGATTCTGGTTCTGATGTGGATGTTTCAATATTGCTTTCTAACCAAGTGGAACCCATTCTTGCATGGGGATCCCAATTATCCAGTTATCCATTTTTGTCTGTGTTCAACTGCAGGTCGTTCAAATCGTTATGTGGTACTTGGACTCAGGCTGTTCCAAGCATATGACTGGAGACCGCTCATGGCTCATGAACTTCGTGAGTAAATTTATTGGGACTGTTAGATTCGGGAACAACCATTTTGGTGCAATTATGGGTTATGGAGATTATGTTGTTGGTGATAGTGTAATCTCCAGGGTATATTATGTTGAAGGTCTTGGTCATAACCTTTTTTTTGTTGGTCAATTCTGTGATTCTGATCTAGAGGTGGCTTTTAGAAAACATACTTGTTTCGTTAGAGAACTTGATGGTGTTGAACTTTTAAGACGAACACGTGGTTCAAACCTAAACACCATCTCTATCGAAGACATGATGAAGTTTTCTCCAATCTGCTTATTGTCAAAGGCTTTGAAAACAAAGTCATGGTTGTGGCACCGTCATCTCAATCACTTGAACTTCGGAACCACTAATGTTCTTTCCAGAAAGGACCTTATAAGAGGCTTACCCAGATTAAAGTATGAAAAAGATCATCTTTGTTCAGCATGCCAATTGAGAAAAAGCAGGAAATATGCCCACAAACCTAAACCCGCAAACTCAGTTATGGAAGTTCTTCATACTCTTCATATGGATTTGTGTGGACCTATGAGAGTGCAAACGATAAATGGGAAGAAATATGTATTAGTCGTTGTTGATGACTATTCTCGATTTACTTGGGTTAAGTTTTTGAGGACAAAGGATGAAACTCCAGGTGTCATCATCAAACTTATCAAACAAATTGCTAGAGTTCGACTTAACAAGACTGTTAGAATTATTCGAGCAGACAATGGCACTGAGTTTGTTAACAAAGACCTAAGTCAATTTTATGAAAGTGTTAATACAAATAAGCCGTAAGCGTTTATTTATATCTTATGATCTTCTAATGTTTTGTCGATAACAAACGTAAAATCATTTTAATGAAACAAATAAAATACGTAAATGATTTAGTACAACAACTAGTGTTTACATATTGGGTAAATATATACATAACTAGTATGTAGTATATTGGGTAATATAAATGGGTAGAAACTTAAGTATCCCAACCCATTGACCAAATACATTGAATGTAGTTGGGTACAACCCAAAGTCCATAACCCATGGAGCTTGACCCATAACCCATTGCATGACATCATGCTTATATCATATATGGATAATATCCATAACCCATGGTATTGACCCATACCCATCTGACTAGGTGCATTGTACTCAAAAGATACATTGTATCTAGTAAAAGACCCATGGATCAACCCATGACCCATGACCCATAACCAAAATACCCATGGGTAAAGAGGAGCATCCCACGGATCCCTAGCTTTATGCTAGACAGATCCCTTGTGGGAGGGATCCGTGGGATCCGGGGAACATTAGTTATTTTCCTTTATAAATAGTGAGCCATTTCCTCATTGTTTCTCACCCCTTTCTCACATAGTTTCCCTTTGAGTTATAAACTCTCTAACCTCAGATCCAAGTGATCTTTCTATGTAGTTTGTCTTTTGTTTTTGTGTGATTCTCTAGGTTCCTCTTAAAGGCGAGATCACCACTTCTTGAAGTCGAGCAAGCTCAAGTCCATGAGTTGCCATGCTTCGTCATCATCAAGACAACTGAGGTTCTCTTGTTGATAGTTCTTTCTACCTCCGTAGAGATGTTGTGTTAAAGGCATTAGTGAAGGATGCCGAAAGAGTCAAGACGAAAGTATTAGTGAAAGGTGCTTAACGTCCGTGTCAAAAGCATTAGTGAAGAATGCTAAAGGTGTCAAGACGAAGGCATTAGTGAAAGGTGCCAAGCGTTGTGTCAAAGGCATTTGTGAAGGATGCCTAGGAATCAAATCAAGTGGCATTAGGGAAGAATGTCTAGGTCGTATAATCGATGAGGAGCATCGTTATACATATAAGTATTAGTTTATTTTCAAGGATGGTGATATCCTTGATGGTGTTGTAACAAGGAGTGGATCTCCTTGAGATTAGGTGTTGTGTTGTGTTGGGTAGTAGTTCCTCCATAGTAATGGAACTAGGTGCTTAGCCTAGTACCTAATAAAGGGTAGGCGACGTTGTGGTAGGTGTGGTTCACCTTGGAGTGAAAGAACCCGATGGTTAGCCTAGTCTTGGAAAAAGAGTAGGCAACGTTGTGAAGGCTTCTACGCCATAAGGAGTTGGTGTCGTGTAGTGTTTACGAACTCTCGAGTAGGTGACTCGGGGAGTGGAGTAGGGCAAGGAAGGTGTCCTTATAGCCGAACCACTATAAATACTCGTGTTGTGGTTATGTGCTTCTTACTCTTTATCTTTCATTGCACTTTTATATATCTATCTATCAAAATCCAACATACACATCTAAATAGATTGACATAAGTTGATCTAAATATTTTAAAACAAAGTTTTAATTGGTAAAACTATTCAACCCCCCCTCTAGTTTTCTACAAAGCATTGGAATCAGTCATCAAAGAAGTGTTCCATGCGCCTTATATGAGAACGGTGTAGTTGAAAGAAGAAATCGGACCCTTGTTGAAGCTGCAAGAACAATGCTAATTTACTCAAAGGTTCCAATGTTTCTTTCGGCTAAAGCCATTGCCACTGCTTGCTACACCCAAAATCGTTCCCTCATACACACCACTCATGGAAAAACTCCATACGAACTTGTCCATAACGAAAACTGATCTCTCCTACCTTCGTGTATTTGGTGCTTTGTGCTATCCAACGAATGACGGTCAAGATTTAGGTAAATTAAGAGCTAAGGCGGACATTGGAGTTTTGTAGGTTATGCACCAAACAAGAAGGGTTACCGAATCTACAACAAAGAACTCGAGATATCATGGAAACTATTCACGTCACGTTCGATGAGCTGTCGGGCAAATGGCTCCAGGACAATCAAGTTCTGGACCCGCATCACAACCTTCATTAAGTAGTCCCATTAGTTCTTCTCTTGTACAAAATCCTTCACCAGCAATTCCATATGTACCCCCTTCGAAAGATGATTTGAAGAAATTATTTGATCCAATGTTTGATGAACACTATGAGCCTACGGCTAATGATCAGTCAAATCCATCAACAAAGGCTGTCCCTAACCCAGTCAACGTAGATAACCCATCAGTTTCTATGTCATTGAGTCAAGAAGCGCCTACTGCAGATCACTCATCCTCATTATCAAATCCTCAATCATCAAGTGTACATCATGGAAATGTGCGGCACCTATGATGGAGTTAACCCCTTTGCTACTCTCGAAGATGCTCCATTTGAGAACATATTTGCTCCTGAACCAACTTGAACTATCTTCATCGGGAGATCCAAACTCTGCTACTTCAGTTCCTCAACAACAACCACACGAACACCTTAGAAAATGGACACATGACCATCCATTGGACAACATCATTGGAAACCCTTCTCGCGGTATCCACTCGTAAATAACTTGCAACTGATGCCTTATGGTGCTTCTTCAACTCCGTACTATCTAAGGTCGAACCAAAAGACGTTAAAACGCCATGAATGAAGGCAATTGGTTCAATGCCATGCAAGAAGAAATTCATGAGTTCGATAGACTAGATATATGGGAATTAGTACCGCTCCGACGTGCTATGATCATTGCCCTATAGTGGATCTTCAAAGTAAAACTTGATGAGCATGGTGATGTGCTAAAGAACAAGGCTCGATTGGTTGCAAAAGGATACCGTAAGAGGAGGGTGTTGACTTTGAAGAATCATTTGCTCCAGTTGCACGTATCAAGGCAATCAGAATCTTCTGGCTAACGCTGCAAGTAAGAACATGGTAGTCTATCAGATGGATGTAAAGACGGCTTTTCTTAACGAAGATCTGAAAGAAGTAGTATACGTCAGCCAACCTGAAGGTTTTGTGAATCCAGAGCATCCTACTCATGTCTATCGCTTGAAAAAGGCCCTTTACGGTTTGAAGCAAGCTCCAAGGGCATGGTACGACACACTATCAAAGTTTCTTGTATCTAATGGATTCATCAAAGGAGCAGTTGATCCGACATTGTTCACCGAAAGTCGGCAAACACTTAATTCATGTTCAAATCTATGTTGATGATATTATTTTTTCCTCGACTGAACCCAATGAATGTGACCATTTTTCTAAGGAGATGGGCTCCAAATTTCAAATGTCAATGATTGGACAAATGTCATTTTTCTTGGGATTACAAATTTCATAAAGTCCCGGAGGCATTTTTATCAATCAATCTAAATATGCTAATGTAATCTTAAAGAAATTTGGATTTGATTCTTGTGACCTGTGACACTCCCATGGTGGAGCGTACTAAACTGGATGAGGACCACTCGGGGATCATGGTTGACCAAACTAAATATCGTAGTATGATTGGGTCCCTGATGTACCTTAATGCCGATGGAGCCGGACATTCTTTAGCTGTATGCATGTGTGCTAGATGCAGGCTAAGCCTACCAAAAAGCACCTTGAAGCGGTTTAACGGGTCTTTTGGTATCTCCAAGGAACCATTAACATGGGACTTTGGTACCCTAAGGACACCGGTATGTCATTAACCGCCTATGCAGATGCTGACCATGCAGGGTGTCAAGATACACGTCGAAGCACGTCAGGAGGTGCTCAATTTTTGGGTGATAAGCTTGTGAGCTGGTCTTCAAAGAAACAAATGAGTACTTCTATATCCTCTATAGAGGCAGAATACATAGCCATGTCATCTTGTTGTGCTCAAATACTATGGATGAGATCCCAATTATCACTTGTGGCTTTGAATTCAATAAAATCCCTCTGTATTGTGATAACAAGAGTGCCATTGCTCTCTCATGCAACAACGTTCAACATTCAAGAGCAAAGCATATAGACATTCGACATCATTTCATCAGGGAGCAAGTGGAGAACGGTGTGGTGGAACTATATTTTGTGAGGACTGAATATCAGTTAGCAGACATCTTCACCAAAGCTCTTCCTAGAGAACGTTTTAAGTTTATCCTTCCACGACTTGGTCTAAAGAGTCTACAACCGGAAACACTCAAATGTCTTTAAGAGGAAGACGAGGAGTAAAAGTTTTTCTTCATCCATCTCTTGTAAATATTTTTTCAAAGAGCAAAATACAAAATTATAAAACTCAAAAAAAAAAAATCTATAAAAATCAGAAAATCTTTGAAAAAGCGGAAAAAAAATATTTTTTACATCTTTTTTCTATTCTTCGATAACATCTACGGTCTTTGATTTGTCACTCTAAGAATGACACGGGTCTTTAGATGAAGTTCGATTGTATATAAGCTTTAAAAAAAAAAATGAGAGAATGAAAAACAAAGGTTTATAGTCATTTTAGACTGTACCCCGTTTTTAAAAGAAAGAACAGAACCATGCTTTATCTTATTTTTCAAATCTCATGCTCTGATTCTAAAAATAAATGTTTGTCACCAAAAAGACAAATATTTCCTTCACAAATATTTTTCCTTCTATAAATTCTTCTGAAAAATATTTTTTATCTAATGAAAACTAAATAGCCACTACAAGAAAAAGTAGCTTTAGTGACGAGAATTCAGTGACGAAAATTTTTTTTGGTCACTATTTAGATGAAAATAGTGACGATATAATTTTTCGTCATTATTTTTGGTCATCAGTAGAAAGTCAGTGACGAAACTTATAAGTGGTCACTATTTAGTCACTAAATTACATGAATAGTGATGAGAAATTTCGTCATTAAGTAATAGTGACGAAATTTTGGTCACTATTTCACAAATTACTAACTCTTTAAGAATAAAAGAATTTAGATATGTACTTATTAAAACTTTGCATATTCGTATATTAATCCAAAAATCGTAAAGACTATCAAACGTTACGGATAAAATTTGTATTATAGAGAAATATGCAAAATTGCACATATTTAACTTTATTTGATGTATTCACCCCTAAACAAACATATTATTTGAAACCAATGTTTTGAAAACCAAGTTTTTTAGTCGACTCGGTCAAGTCACGGGTTCTGGTTCGACCGTCAGGTCAACCGGTTTTATTAAAAAATATTTTTTCAAGCGGTTCGACAACCAGGTCTATAAAAAAGATAAAAAAAACCAAACCCGATCGGGTTTTGAGATCGAACCGGGTCGACCCCATGTCACAAAAATCCCGACGGTCTAACGGTTATGTCGACTCTAAAAACCTGGTTTTTTTACCCGTCTTTTTCGCCAGACCCGATTCTACCGATTGAACTGGGTTTTAAAACACTGTTTGAAACATAAACTTTCAAATTTTAATATGTTAAAAAAAAAAAAAAAATTGTATATCAAACATTAAAAAAAAAATACTATAGTAACTTACAAAAAATAACCATAATAATCAAACTTGTACAAAAGACCCGACCCTATCATCAAGGCCAACGCATAATTCCCCCAAATCAAAATTAGGTTCACATAATTCCCCCAAATCCGCCAACGCATCACAACACCACCGCATCGCCATCGGGATAACGCCGCACCACCATTGCACCGCCGCCATAACACCATCACACTCCATTCTCGATTCCACTTAATCCGTAAGCTATATGGTTATAATATTCGTTTTAGCACTATAGTAACTCAATAAACTTAGGGCTAATATCGGAAACTGTCATGGCACTCCTATCTCCGGTTCAATTTAGTTATTTTAGCTAATGGCAGTTCCGGCGGTTTATTAACCTTCATAACCGTCTAATGACGATGACGGTTATAATCAATTGAACTGTAACTATTTCCGGAGACATTTGCTATCGAGAAGGTACGCGTTTTCTCGATTGTACTTAATGGCTTCGTTTATTGTACTATATGAGCTAATAATGCGTTTTTACGTCATAGATTGGTAGATTTTAATGTCGATTGGATATTGAGAATAAGCTCTATCAGAATTGAAAGCTTATAAGCAATGTTGATACTTTATTGTAGGAAAATTCGGCATAATTTCTTTTTACCTGGGTTGATTATGTAGTTTTTTAGGGGAGGCAACGACATATCGTTTGGTGATTAATTATTTTGTTAAGTGGACCTTCAGAAGTAATTGTTTTGTATTGTTTGTTATGGTATGAGTGGCATTGATAACTTACACCAATAGTTCTTACTTGGCCATCTATGGCTCATACCTGCTCGGCGTGATTTGTTACAGGTACCTTGTCTATTTCAGCATATTTTTAGAGTTAGGGGATGACGATAAAGGGGATGATAACTACAATGATGATGATTTTTGAAATTCAGACAACTCAAAAACACGTAGGTATAATGGTACGAGATCACATACAAATGTAATCTAATGTTACTAGTATATTCTCTAATCAAGTATAGTTTTGGCGTTTCGCTCACTTCTCTTTTGAAGTTCTCATTAGTGCTTATGATAACTGTACATGGCAGACACGCAGTTGTATAAGAGAAACGCTAAGCAGACAAGATTATACACGTTGTGCTAAAACACCAAATATTAGCGGAGGTCAACATTGATACAACACTTGTATTCAATCACCTTTATGTCTTAAGCATAGTTTATTACTTATGAATTATTGATAAATGCATATGATTTTTTATTGCAGGAAGTAAATAAGTATATGGAGCCGTTTGAAAGCAGACAAGAAAAGAGGTTGAAATCTGGATGCGATTTAAATGATTGCAAGGTTAGTGAAAAGCGAGGATCAGTGAAGTAACTTATGGATATAAGTATTGGCATACTGTGTAGTAACTTGCATCAGAAGACGTGACTTAACTGTAGCTGAATTAAATTGTCTTAACTAATAGAACGAAACTAATTCGCTTTAGGAGATAGATGATGTTGCAGGAGATCAATGGTACTTTTTGAAGTTAGAAAGGATGTGTTTTATTTACTTGCTTGGATAATAATATGGGTACAGTCTCACTTGACAGTTTAATTAATAAAGAGTAGAGTTGCATGGGCCATGGTGACAGTTTTTTTCTTCAAGGATGTGTTTATTAGTGATGTAGTTTATATAGTTTAGAAAAATATTACTCCGTAATAGATTATGATTCATCCTTCAAGTAACTATTAAACTATATCATATTAAACTATATAGTTTTTTTCTTCAAGGATGTGTTTATTAGTGATGTAGTTTATATAGTTGAAAAACACATAATCCATCGAGGTACGAATTATTATGTGTTTTTAATTCTAATTTTTAATTTCCTTTTATTTATATATTTGCGAGAAGCTAATCGTCGAAGAGCTTCTTTTTATGCTAGAAATGTGTCCGAAATTTTTGATGGTCGCTCACCTTTCATGGATGGGTATGCTCAAGTGTAATGCCACATTTTTTTTGTTATAAGATTTGAAATACCACTAACCACTCTGATCCACCTGTCTATGTTGCCAGCTCATGTTCGTGATATCTTGCTTCCGCCAACGAATTTAATGTCATGGCTGGACGAGGAGGAGCTGGAGGAGATCAGTATGAGAACGGTCTCTTTTCTAGTTCGTTATCCGACCTTTTTACCAGAAAATGTAATCTCTCTTCCTTTTCATTCTCGATATTTTCTTTTTATAGTAATAATATGAAATAGGCTGCCTATTAAGACCTGACTTGTTTGATTGTGCAGTGAGATTAAATATCAACGGTATGTATGCTCATTTTGTCGGGGCTGCTGCTGCCTCCTAGTATCAAGAAGAAGAGTCTCAGAGGTCTTGAAGGCTTTAATAATTAAATGCATTACAATGTGTCTTGTAGAGCATATATGGATAATGGACTGTGCATCTTATATGTGGTAGTTGGATATGATGAAGCTCAACTATTACATAGTTTTAGCCATGTAGTTTTCTGCTTACGTATTTTATCTTTTTGTTTGTCATATAGGTAAGGGATATTAGATATAGACCTCCTGGGACTCAGCTCAATCTTTTAAATGACGTTAGTTTTACTCTTCCCGAGAATAGGTACCACTTTTTTCTTTCTTTCTTTCTGCAACACTTTCTACGCTTCTGTTTCCTGTAGCATGCTAGTTTCTAATCGAATGTCTTTAAGCCCTACCTTGTTCAGGTATGACTATCATCAAAACCTAGTAATAATATATGGTTGACTTTTTACTTGATGTATGCGGGACCCCTTACTTGGCCACCCCCAAATATACACACCTAGCGAGGTTTGAACCCTTGACCTCTTGTGAGGAGACCACTAGGTCATTTGGTGGTGGTTACAAGATGTAATATGCATCCTCATGTAGTTTGGCTTGACCGCTTGAATATTTCCTCTTTCCAATGTAATGTTGCCACTTGGCATTACCTTTTGGTTTCAAAAGCTGATTATGGATATTAGTTGACTTAGTCCAGGTGTTTAGCTAATTAACTTAGCTGACTCTTCTGCGGTGTGCAAAAGTCAGACCTAGGTCCAGAGTTTAACTAAACCGGCGCATTAAGTAGAGCCGAAGAGGAGGTTGTATGAAATATTTCGGGCCATGCTAAATTTAAAAAAATGCATACGTATATGTATCTTTGTATTGACCATACCTGTTCATTACAGTTTTGGCATGATATTTGGGCGGAGTGGAAGCGGGAAAACTACTCTTTTGCAGGTTAGTTACCGAGACTTTATTCTGAACATGCCTGCCTTTTCATTTCATATAATTCTCTTGGTCACATTCTATCCTTGCTCAGATGTCTTATTTACATTTTCTTGTGTTTCCTGAATACAGCTTATTGCAGGGCTAACTAAACCGACGTCAGGCTCCATTTGTATACAAAGATACAATGATGACGGAAGCCCAAATCAGCCTCCTGTGCTATTGTCTCCAGAAAAAGTTGGTATCGTTTTTTAGTTTCCTGAAAGGTATTGACTATTTTTCTTACGTTTGGATGTTTTCTTTTTAGTTTGGGCAGTCTAGCTATACATATAAATCAATGAGTACTGTGTTTGTTATTTCTCGACCCAATTTTTTGTGTAGACGTACATGATGTTCTTGTGGAATAGGTACTTTGTAGCAGACAATGTTCTTGATGAAGTTATATTTGGGTTGCCGAGACATAAAAATGACCAAAAGGATAGATAACTTATTGCTAGAAGACTTGAAAGAAGCAAAACATCCTTAAAATATCGTAGGATAGAGAACTTTTGTTGCAGGTATCTCGCCGTGAAGAATCAAAGAAATCCTTGGATGCAAGGTTGGCTCTTCGTCGAGTAATATAAATCTTGAAAGGCGATTAGTAGTTACATACAAAGCAGTTTGTCAAAATATCGTAGGTTTTCAAGTACTAGATGATTTACTTTGCAATGACCACTACGGATCGTCGTAATACAAGAGTCAAAAAAACTTAAGCAGATCAATGAAGATCAGCGTGAATGCTTAATGGATGAACCAAGAGGGTATGTTAAGTAAATTTGTTAGTAAAGCAGTGGGTGCAATCTGTGACGCCAAGTTAAAGAGTTCGATAGGCTGCGGTTTAGGTAATTACCACATAGTTGTATACCCATACATGTACCAAGACACCTTTATTTTCACTTGTATCACGGGCTTGTTTCTATTGATAAATTTTCATGCCATTAGTTCTATTCGTTGCTTCACCAAAGATATACAGAATTTTCCCCAACTTGGTTCAAGGCCTAATGAAAACCTTCCTTCCTCGGAAATCTGTAGATGTAGATGCAGACACATGAACTTGAAGGCCTTAAAGAAACGCAGTGCTTTTAGCTTCTCTTGGGCTGTTCTTTGATGGTGTCAAAGACATGTTTGCAATGATTAGGGAACAAACTGTGTTTGATAAATTTGATAGTTTATTAGTTAGGTTTCTGTCGAGTTTCGACCATACTTTTGTAAAATCAGTTTTTGTGAATGTAATTTATTATGTAAGATTTGCATTGCTAGAGCTTTTAGATTTTAGTTTGTTTGCATAAACATTTAAGCACTAAAACGAAAACTAGATCCTTTTTTTATATGCTCATACTTAGTGACAACGTATTTGGTCTCTAACTCTCGGTATGCGTGACGACTTTCTCGTCACTAATAGTAAATATCAGTGACCATTTTTTTGTCACTGTAAAAACTGTGCCGAAAATTTTAAATTAAGCTAACCTGATTAAAGAGTGGCGACTAATCTCGTCACAAATTAGTGACGAAGCGAATGTTCGTCTCTAAAAGATTTTGTGACGGAGCTTTAGTGACGACTGGTGACGATTTGAGTTTGGTCACTAAACAATTTTGTGACCACCTTTTACACTGTTAGTGACAAAAACGTTTTCGTCACTATAGGCCAATTTTCTTGTAGTGAGCTTTGAAAAATAACTCGGACTCAATTTTTGAAAATCATCTGGACTTGACATTTGTCAAAATCTCTATATCTCAATCAACAACTTATGTCATCGATTGAGGGGGAGAATGATTTCAATTAAATCAAAAAAGTTATTTGTCAAACAATTGCAATGTCTTATACAATTGGTTCAGACCTTGGCTAATGTTATGTTTCCATAAGATACTTAAGGATTCTTGAACATTGGAGTTTAAAGTCTCAAAATCGATTCTTATCGGTTAAAATATTTTTCAAAAGCAAGTCACAATTCTCCTCCAAAATTTTCAAAATTAATTTAAATCAATAGAGATCACAAATCTCAATGGATTTGAAAATTGTGATCGGGGAGAATTTGTGATTTAAATTGGATTTAAACTAATAATTCGATAAATGGTTTTATAAGTGATTAGCAAGCTCTCCTCCCTACATGTGCCAAACGATTTCAAATTTTCCATGCACATGTTAAGGGGAGCATCTATATCAAACCAAAAGGATTGAAGCGTGATTCATTTGTCTCTAAGTGCAGGTTTTCCCTAATATGTGCAAAACACTTTCGAATCTCGATGCACATATTGAGGGGAGCAACTTTTAGAAAACCACATCCTTTCCCAAAAATATCTTTAACAAAGTATTTGAAACACTAATTTTGATCGGGAAGGTGATGTAGATATTTTTAGAAAATGTTAATCAAAGAAGTGAATTCTTCCTCTTGCCTCCATTTGCCAAAACGATTTCAAATATATGATGCACATGTTGAGGGGGAGCTTTTTCTAAAAATATCAAAAACAATTCAGGTACAAAATGCTTTGATAATATATCACAAGTACCGAATTGATTTTCAAATGGTTTTCAATTGGTTCCAATGGCAGAAGAACAATACAAAAAAGACCGACCAAATTTACTTTATGTATGGAGATATAAGGATGGTTAGGTTAGGTATTCGTTCCCACGATCCCGCCAGAGCCGGAGGGATCTACCGAGGGACAATCCACTAGATAGTGTAGAAGTCCTTAGGTATGATGAAAAAGGAGAAAAGTGAGAAATGGGAAGAGTGCGGACTGAGACAGAGCTAGAACTGGAATAAACCCAACAAGGTTTTAGTTATGAAGTGTCGGTAAGCGAAGGGTGAAGAATGAAAAAGAATTGAATGTGAAAAGGGTGAAAAGAAATAGCCCTCAATTAATTCAACCATAGGGCAGAAACCGGGTTCAATACATATGCTACTGGTGGTTACTAAGGTAACACCGGTATTGAATACAAGATGTCATGGACCCAGTGGCGCACTGCACTACAACTTCCCAAGCTACTCAAGTTCCTCTTAAAAGGACTTGTTTCATTCTCACGGGAACCTACATTATCTATCGACTTTCTCTTAGAGATTGTTGATATTGAAGAAGGAGACCCTCTCCCTAGTCTCCGGCATAGGAACCAAATGTGCACTATTGAGTCTAGAGCCACGAGATCATCAATAAATCTCTCTAGGACACAATCAATGAAGACTCACTGTTTCACACAATGTGGAAAGTGAGATTATATCTTAAGAGTCCTACGCATTATCCTTGTGGTATTGCCAGAACATCTGAGTGATATGTAAAATATTCACGATGAAGATGGAAATCCTTCTAGAGCCAACATCAAACAAGCTCTTGGTAGGTAACATGTGAGATCTATCCAATAGATCAAACTTGTAACAACTGGATTGAAACAATGGGGTGATTCATTATTGAATCAACCTTGGTCCAGGAAATGGATTGACGGATACCTTTGAAAAACCAGTCGTTGCGCTTAAAATTCTTTTCTCTAGCACATCGACTGTGTATTAATATCTCAAAATAAAAGGTGTTTATGATTGATAATTGATTTTCCTTAAAACCTTCGTTGTATTGCAAAAACACTTTATATTGAGCGATACGATTGTTTTCAAATCTCTTTTCATCAATCGGTGAATCTCAATTATTTGGTTCACTCACTCCGTGTTGTCTTCTTTGAGACGTTCGGTTTGAAACGGCTAGAGCATGCGAAACCTGTCAAGGAGATTCTTGAATTATACGATCACGAGGCGGTACTTATGCTTGATCAGCGAGGAACCGTAGGCCGTGTACCTCAATTCATCGAAAGTGATCAAAGATACTTTTCGTGCGCTTTATTGCTAACTGTTGTATGCAGGTACACCCAACGTTTGCAGCTGATCAGAATTGAGAGGTCAATTCATAGCCGCATGCTCACACAACACATTCATCTCTAAAGAAATCATGATAAATGCATCAACGACTCTGATATTCTCACTCCATGCTTCTGCTACGCTGTTGCAAATATCATGAATCAACTAAAGCTTTTGCTACTTTGATGAGAATAAATCATGATCCAGAATGTGAGCATGTCGGTCCAATGTCACAACATCACATAATGTCAACACTATAAAGGAAGAGTCAGAGATTTATGGAAGCTGATGATCTCAAAGCTGGCTCAAAACTCATCATCATGTGGATCAGTTAAAGACCTCCACTTGGATTAACCAAACATGCAAAACATGAAGAATCAAAGACTACGGGCTACAGATCAATGAACTTAAACAAGAATCCAAGAACAATCTTAATGTAATATCTGTTTGTATTCAATGTAATTTGAGGTGACCTCCCTTAGGGGGAGATTGTTAGGATTTATAAAATCCAGTTGTTAAAGTGTCGGTCACCTCAAGTATATGTAATCGTTAGAAAGCTCGTAGTCGTAGTTATTTAATGTGAGTTAGTATTTAGTTAAGTAACACCGTGGAGGACGGACGGGTCTTTACCCACTGTATGCCTGATCCATAGCCCGTAGGAGGCGTTTTGTGTAAGATACTATAAATACCCTCTACCTCCCAAGGTAGAGGGTTGGAGCTCATAATAAGATTTTTCTTTCTCTCACTAAGCTTCCTAAACCTCTAAACTTTCTCTCTCTAAAACCTTAAGCCATACGCCCCATTCATGCTATGGTTTGATGTGTTTGTAAAATCCAATATGTTACAAATACATATGTACAATAACTAGTGTTTACATATTGGGTAGATATATACATAGTTAGCATGTATTATAATGGGAAATATAATGGGTAGAAGTTTAAGTATTTGACCTATTGACCAAATACATTGAATGTAGTTGGGTATAACCCAAAGTCTGTGCCCCATACCCATGGAGCATAACCCATAACCCATTGCATGACATCGTGCATAAGTCATGAATGGGTATTATCCACGACCCATGGATTTAACCTATGACCGATGGACTAGATACATTGCACATACTAGATACATTGTATCTACTTGGATACCCAAGGTCCAAAGTCTAGGACCCATGACCCATAACCCATAACCCATGACCCAAAACCCATGGGCAAAGAGGAGCGTCCCACGGTTCCCCCAGTTTACACTGGACGGATCCCTCAAGCAAGGGATCCGTGGGATCCGTGGAACAGTAGACTATTTTCTTTTATAAATAGTAGGCCATTTCTTCATTTTGGGTAGTCACTCCGACATATACTTTCTCCTAGTATTGTAAACCTTCTAACCTCAGATCCTAAGGATCTCTCTATGTAGTTTGTGTTTTGTTTTTATGTGATTCTCTAGGTTCCTCTTAAAGGCGAGATCACCACCTCTTCAAGTCGAGCAAGCTCAAGTCCATGAGTTGCCATGCTTCGTCATCATCAAGACTACTGAGGTTCTCTTTTTGATAGTTCTTTCTTTCTCTATAGAAGTGTTGTGTCGAAGGAATTAGTGAAGGATCTTTGAAAGAGTCAAGACGTAAGCATTAGTGAAAGGTGCTTGACGTCCATGTCGAAGGCATTAGTGAAGGATGCCAAAAGAGTCAAGACGAAGACATTAGTGAAAGGTGTCGAACGTCCGTGTAAAAGGAATTAGTGAAGAATGCCAAGGGTGTACAATTGATAAGGTGTATCGAAGTACAAATAAAGATAAGGTGTATCCAAGGATATTGATATCCTTGTTGATGTTGTCATAAGGAGTGAGTCTCCTTTTGGGATAGGTGTCGTGTAATGTTGGGTAGTAGTTCCTCCTTTGTAATGGAACTCGGTATTTAGCCTTGTACCGGATAAAGGGTAGGCGACGTTGTGTTAGGTGTGGTTCTACCTAGTGGAAGAACCCGGTGTCTAACCTAGTACCGGAAAAAGAGTAGGCGACATTGTGAAGGCTTCTCCACCACAAGGAGTTGGTGTCGTGTAGTGATTACAAACTCTCGAGTAGGTGACTCGGGGAGTAAAGTAGGGCAAGTAAGGTGTCCTTGTAGCCGAACCACTATAAACACTCGTGTCGTGGTTATGTGTTTTTTACTATTTATCTTTTCATTACACATTTACATATCTATCTATCAATGTCCAATACTCACATATAAATAGATTGACATAACTCGATCTAAATATTTTAAAATGAAGTTTAATCGGTAAAACTATTCAACCCCCCTTCTAGTTTTCCACAATTGGCATCAGAGCTTCATTACCAAGTTTCTTAAGAGTATATTGTACTTTTAAAAACTTAACACGATCTATGTATGTTTGAAAACTACAAGGAAGGAACTTCCTTAAAAACAAAAGGTCACGTTTTAAAATCATCATATTTTATAATGTTGGACAATGATAGATCGTTCTAATATTTTCCTTGTTGAGAATTCTCCATACTTGGATTTGGGCATCCTAAGAAGATCATGAAGAATTTCTCTCTAAATACTTCTTTCTTTAAAAAGAATATTTAGCAATGGTATGATCTTTAATAAGCTACAATTTTTTTTTTTAATTTATTCTCTTTCTAGATAAATTAATAAGATCATTTTTTTTTGTGTTTTAGTAGTATCTTTACGCTGTTAAAAATCACCAAAGTAGTTCTCTATATTGAATTCAGCATCAAGAATAGTATTCTTCGTTGATCTCTATAGACAAAATTACAAACGAGTGATAATGATATCTCGGCTATTCGAGAGCCTTGATCATCACTTCTCACATAAGGATTATTGACAATTCATCTATGTCAATAAGTATCCATGTGAAATTTCTTACATTATGATAAAATGGGATTTTATCATAATCTTTGAAAACTTCCCAAAGAATTATGATTTATTCATAAAAAGGGAACCTCGTCAAATAGGACTAGTATAACCCGTCAAAACCACAAACCGTTATAGAGCATAAACATCGATCCTAGGCAATTTAGAACTCCCAAACCAAAATTATCAAGGATCACTTAAGCTGTCAAATTGTTGATATCTTTGGATCCCTAAGCTTGAACTAGCCGGATCCCTCATACAAGGGATCCGTGAGATCCGTGCAACAGAAGACAGCATAAGTAAGAAATGATCATTGTTGAAGTTCCACTACCCACTTTCTCTATCAAGACTTACAAACATAAACCTAGTTACTGTTCACAGGAGCAAATTGATCATCTTCTTCAAGCAAAAAAATCTCTTGTGTAAGTATAATCTTCACCACATTGTTATTTCCATTCCTTGATTCCTAAGATTACAATTTTCATCTTTAGAAGTTGAGCTCAAATGGGTTTGTCACAATTTGTTACCACATTGTTTTCTAAGATAATCTAAATCAAAGAATTAACATTGTTAATAAAAATTAAACTCATTCCTTGAATTCAATGAAGATGTTTTGAGCAAAATTATGATCAATCCCATTAGGTTACTATTCACACAATTAACACCACATTGTGGTTTTGTTGTATAGGAACAATCATGCCTAGCAACCGCCAACAAGATTACCATGATACCGCCCACAAGATCCCAATTTACCATCGTAAGGAAGGCCTAAGCCCGAAGGATAGGAAAGCTTTCAAGATGCTATAAAAGAGGCTTTTCCATGAAGGTCGTGTGGTTAAACCATCATTCCTTGCAAACACCAACATCCGACAAGTCTTTGGAGGAATTAACTTTGATTGCCTCTTGGACATTAACGAGAAAATTTGTCCGGTGTTCGTGCTTGAATTTTACAAGACAATGAGAATCGTTAGGAATGAAGACGAGACCATCTCAATAGCCTTCATCATCAATGAGCATGAGTACACCCTCTCTCTTGTAGAATTTGGAAGGATACTCCATGTCCCATATCAAGGAGTATGCATGTATTCCAACAAATTGTCTTTGGCGGAGCTACATGACATGGTAGATAATCATGAAGCATACTTCACGCGAATCCCGGAAGCAACCACGGTAAGGGATACCGTCTTCATGGAAAGAGCATCTCCATCAAGGGTCACGAGAAACTCCAAGGTGATCTATAGGGATCCATTTCAAATGGAGCTTTCAGAAATGTTCCCGTTGTACAAGAAATGGGAACTCGTGGTAAGGGAGAATGTGCTTTGCTTCGGAGGGAACAAAGTGTTAATACAAATAAGCCGTAAAAACGTTTATTTATATTTTATGATCTTCTAATGTTTTGTCGATAACAAATGTAAAATCATTTTAACGAAACAAATAAAATATGTAAACGGGTTGAGCCAATAGTTTTCTAACACACTTTCATTTTCACATAAAACACTAAAACAAGTATAAGTGATTTTATGATTTAGTAATACATATGTACAACAACTAGTGTTTACATATTGGGTAAATATATACATAACTAGTATGTATTATAATGGGTAATATAAATGGGTATAAACTTAAGTATTTGACCCATTGACCAAATACATTGAATGTAGTCGGGTATAAGCCAAAGTCCATGACCCATACCCATGGAGGATGACCCATAACCCATTGCATGACATCATTCTTAAGTCATATATGGATATTATCCATGACCCATGGTTTTAATCCATGACCCACGGACTAGATGCATTGCATCTTGTAGATACATTGTATCTACTTGGATACCCATGATCCATAACCCATAACCCATGACCCAAAACCCATGGGCAAAAGGGAGCGTCCCATAGATCCCCAGTATTACACTGTCCGGATCCCTCAAGTGAGGAATCTGTGGGATCCGTGGAACAGTAGATGTTTTTCTTCTATAAATAGTGAGCCATTTCTTCCTTTTAGGTTGCCACTTCCACACATACTTTCCCCAAGTATTGTAATCTCCTAACCACAGATCCTAAGGATCTTTCTATGTAGTTTGTCTTTTGTTTTTGTGTGATTCTCTAGGTTCCTCTTAAAGGCGAGATCACCACCTCTTGAAGTCGAGCAACCTCAAGTCCATGAGTTGCCATGCTTTGTCATCATCAAGACTATTGAGGTTCTCTTGTTGATACTTCTTTCTTCCTTAATAGAAGTGTTGTGTCCAAGGCATTAGTGAAGAATTCCAAAAGAGTCAAGTCGAAAGCATTAGTGAAAGGTGCTTAACGTCCGTGTCAAAAGCATTAGTGAAGAATGCTAAAGGAGTCAAGATGAAGGCATTAGTGAAAGGTGCCAAACGTCCATGTCAAGGGCATTAGTGAAAGATGTCTAGAAGTCAAGTCAAGTGGCATTAGTGAAGGATGCCAAGGTTGTATACTCGATGAGGTGTATCGATATACAAATAGAGATAGGTTGTATCCAAGGATATTGTTATCCTTGATGGTGTTGTAATAAGGATTTGGTCTCCTTTGGGGTTAGGTGTTGTGTAGTGTTGGGTAGTAGTTCATCCATTGTAATGGAACTCGGTACTTAGCCTAGTACTGGATAAAGGATAGGCGAGGTTGTGATAGGTGTGGTTCTCCCTTGTGAAAAAACTCGGTGGTTAGCCTTGTACCGGAAAAAGAGTAGGGCACGTTGTGAAGGCTTCTCCGCCATAAGGAGTTGGTGTAGTGTAGTGATTACGAACTCTCGAGTAGGTGACTCGGGGAGTGGAGTAGGGCAAGGAAGGTGTCCTTGTAGCCGAACCACTATAAATACTCGCGTCGTGGTTATGTGCTTCTTACTCTTTATCTTTCATTACACATTTATATATCTATCTATCAATGTCCAACATACACATCCAAATGGATTGACATAAGTCGATCTAAATATTTTAAAACGAAGTTTTAATTGGTAAAACTATTCAACCCCCCCCCCCCTTCTAGTTTTCCACAATTGGCATCAGATCTTCGTTACCAAGTTTTTTAGAGTATGTTGTACTTTAAAAACTTGATACGATCCGTGTATGTTTGAAAACTACAAAGAAGGATTTTTTAAGTCATGTTTTAAAAATCATCATATTGTTTAATATTGGACAATGATAGAACATTCTAATATTTTCCTTGTTAAGAATTCTTCACACTTGGATTTGGGCATACCAAGAAGATCATGAAAAAATTCTCTAAATATTTCTTTCCTTAAAAAGAATATTTAGCAAAGAATTCTCCATACTTGGATTTGGGCATACCAAGAAGATCATAAAGAAATTCTCTAAATATTTCTTTCCTTAAAAAGAATATTTAGCAAAGGTATGATCTTTAATAAATTACAAGTTTTCTTTTATTAAAGTCTTAGTAGTATGTTTACACCTTCTTAGTAATTACGAAAGTAGTTATCTATATTGAAATCATCATCAAGAATAGTATTCTTCGTTGATTTGTATAGACTACACTACAAACCTGTAATAATGATATCTCGGCTATACGAGAGCCTTGATCATTATTCCTCACAAAATAACTATTGACATTTCATCTATGTCAATGAGTATCCATGTGAAATTTCTTATATTATGATAAAATGATATTTTATCATAATTTTTGAAAAACCTCCTAAAGAATTATGACTTATTCATAAAAAGGGAACCTCGTCAAATAAGATTATTATTAAACCATCAAAACCCCAAACCACAAGTTATAGAGCTTAAACATCAACTCTAGGCAATTTAGAACTCCCAAACCAAAGTCATCAAGGAATGCTTAAGCTGAACTTTTGCTGTCATGCCGGATCCCTAAGTTTGAACTAGCCGGATCCCTAATGCAAGGGATCCGTAGGATCCGTGCAACAGAAGACAGCATAAGTTAGAAATGATCACTGTGGAAGTTCCACTATCACTTTCCCCTTTCAAAGACTCACGAACAAAAACCTAGTTACTATTCAGAGGAGCAAATTGATCATTTCCTTCAAGCAAAACAATCTCTTGTGTAAGTATAATCTTCACTACATTGTTAATTTTATTCCTTGATTCATAGGATTACAATTTTCATCTTTAGAAGTTGGTTTCAAATGGGTTTGTCATAATTTGCTACCACATTATTTTCTAAGATAATCTAAATCATAGAATTAACATTGTTAATACAAAACTAACGCATTTCTTGAATTCAATGAAGATGTTTTGAGCAAAATTGTGATCAAAACCTTTAGGATACTATTCACAAATTATACCACATTGTGGTTTTGTTGTATAGGAACAATCATGCCTAGTAACCGCCAACAAGATTATCATGATACCGCCCATTACATCCCAATGTATCATCGAAAGGATGGACTTAGCCCGGAGGATAAGAAAGCTTTCAAGTTGCTCGAAAAGAGGCTTTTTCATGAAGTTCGTGTGGTAGAACCATCATTCTTTGATAACACCAACATCCGAGAAGTTTTTGGAACAATTGGCTTTGATTGTCTTTTAGACATAAACGAGCAAATTTGCCCGGTGTTCGTGCTTGAGTGCTACAAAACAATGAGAATAGTTAGGAGTGAGAATGGGACCATCTCAATTGTCTTCATCATAAATGAGCATGAGTACACCTTGTAGAATTCGGAAGAATACTACGTGTTCCATATCAAGGAGTTTGCATGTATTCCAATGAATGGTCTTTGGCGGAGCTACACGACATGATAGATCATCATGAACTCTACCACATGAGAATCCTGGAAGCAACCACGGTAAGGGATACCGTGTTCATACAAAGGGCATCCCCATCGAGGGTCACTAGAAATTCCAAAGTGATCTATAGGGATCCTTTCCAAATGGAGCTCTCCGAGATGTTCCCGTTGTATAAGAAATGGGAAGTCGTGGTAAAGGAGAATGTGCTTTGCTTGGGAGGGAACAAGGATCACCCCAATGCGTGCATGAGCTTCATGATCTATTGCCTTGTGACCGAGACTCGCTTCAACCTTGCATATTACATGATTAAGAGAATGGTGAGTGTGAAAAGCATGGACAAAATGGTGCTCCTTTATGCAATGCTCCTATCCCGTCTTGCAAGCTTCATCTTTGCTTTAGATCCTTCTCCGTATTCCTTTGATCATAGTTTTTGCAACAAAGTCATGGTGCCGTTGTCCGAGGGAAAAACTACAAGGTTTATGGTGGATTGCAAAAGACCTCACCCACCAACGGATTCATCGGATGAACGGGAGAGACAAAGAGAAGGAGAAGGAAGTAGCAACCCCCTTGGCAACACCGATCTCGACCCTTTGGATTACATCAATCAATTTCCGGACATTCCTAGCCCATCACAAGAATGGCAACAAACCAAAGGGATCTTCAAGTGCTTCGCCAACTTCTTGAAAAAAAAGAAGTAGAGATGGTGGGATGAAGAGTGGAGGGGAGGATGAAGACGGGGAGTGATATGGAAGGAGATGGGGAAGAAAGGTAAGGTCATAGGACCTTAATTTGTGAAAACAATTTAAAAAAATGGTTTGTAACATCTTAAACAATTCGTATGTAGAGTAGGACATAGTGTGTAGGAATTGCCATGAATTGGCATTGAACAATTTAACTTACGAACGAGTAGGATGAGATTTTACGACATCTTGAATTCATTCAAGTAGTCGTCGTCACTCATCTTTAGCTACCTTTTAGTCCCCCCACACTTGCTATGCGTTATACTTGTTGTGTTCTTACATTTAATCATTGTAGAAATAACTAGGAGATGCATTTGCCAAGAGTGCAAGAATTGCACAATTGCTGAAAGCCTTCTGATCTGCAGTAGCTGGATCCCAGAACTATAACTAGCAGGATCCCTCCAATGAGGGAACCGTGGGATCCGGGCAGACGGATACCAGATACCAGACACAGATCATTATACATCAATGTTATCCCCTTGATCACATCATGTTGGCTAAACATGATTCTTTAAATACCACTTAAGGCTTCCTCAAGCACAGTAGGTCTCACACTCACCCGTAGCTAAATTAGGATCAAATTCAAAGTGTCTTTGATTTATCAAACCCACCAATACCCACCATATTTCCGCTCCAATGCTCATACATTGTTCCTCACATCTCAAAACACTTAGTTTGATATTTCTATCAATTTTAGCAAATTGATTTTAGTCACTCTTACCTCAAAATAGGCTTATAACTAGTTTTTTATTTTTCTTTATTTTTTAGGATTTTCTCAAATTTCTCTTGAGTCATCATCTGATTTCTAGGACTAATTACCATCATTTTTCCATTTCCAAAATCAAATGGTATCTTCCTTAAGCACTTAGTTAGACTCTCAAAAGTCCACTTTCCTACTCAAAACCATTATTAAGTATCCTCACCCCTTATGGTTGAGCATTTAAGACATCCACCACTCAAGACATCTAAGGAAAGTCAAATCCTCAAGATTCATAGGTACTAGACCTTACAAAAAGCATAATCATTTCATCACATCTCTGTCTGACAGACGGATCCCTGGTTTATAACTAAACGGATCCCTCTCACTAGGGATCCGTGTCTACAGAAAGCCTTTAATCAGCCTTTTCTTCACATTTAAGCCATCTTTGGTAAACTAAACACTTTTAGTTACCATTTAATGATTTCCTAGAGCTGAACAACACCTTAGTTGACCTTGGTGCATGCCTAATTCCCTTATTGGTCATGAATTTAATTCCTTGATTCAAATTCACCCTTTATAAATCAACCCCTCTTGAGAGGTTAAGTCATCACTATTAGCAGATTCTTAAAAATATTCAGTAGTTAGAGACTTCTATCACATCCTCACCATGATCAAAGCACTTAGCAACAACTCTTCAACCAAAGGTTCATCCAAAAGGAATGGTGATATGGTTCATGAGATTTCATCCACCGAATCATCACCCGTAAGAGATAATGGTGCTAGAATCCCACCTCAACAAACCCAATCAACAATTGCCAAGAGAACCGCAATAATTAGCATTAGACCTTTTGGGTTAGAAAAGGGTTCATCAAGCTCTAAACCAAACACACCTAAATCTAGTAAAACGCCTAAGTCTTCATTCCTAGAACATAGACAACATTCCTTCACCGAACCTATCTCTCATCCAAATCTCTATTCATTAGAGCCCTCACCACCGAGAACTTCCCACTCACCAACATTCTCATTAAATAGGGAACTGTTGGGAATTGCATATTTGAAGATTACAAAACTACAAGCAAGAATGAAGAAAGAAGAAAAAACGAGGGGTTATTTTATAATTTATTAGGTAGCTTTGTTAGTAAGCTACAATTAGGGTTTATGTAACCTCCCTCTCCTATATAAAGAGGGTAGGCATTTAGGTGATGGGCATCGATTCAATCCATCCTTTCATTTTATTTTTCATTGTATTCATCTCTAATGAGAGTCTAGACACACGATCATAGCGTGTGTATATTAGTAGTTGTAGTAGTTTCTTTATTTTAATTAATAAAGAAAATCTTATTAGTTATATTGATTTGATGTTATTATTCCGCTGTTTCATTCAATCAATCAATATTGCTTATACCCTAGTTGAGTCCGGATCTTGGATTCTACAATTGGTATCAGAGCTCGTGGCTCTTGATCTAGGGTTTATAAGGTTTTTCTGTAATTAGGGTTTATACCCTAATTGTTATGTAGCAGCAGATTTGAAAAGGCGTGAGGCAAAAGCGGATCTTTAGGGTATCTTACGTAGTCAAGAGAAGCACATTCGAAGAAAAATTTATTATGAGGTAATCGTCATTTTTCTTGGATCTGTTTGTTTGCTTCTTTTGTGGGTGATTGGTACACGTAGGGAATACTATGTTTGATAAGATGTAGGGCTAAATTAATGTCTCGTATACATCACGTGGGGATGATTATTTTTATCTACAATTAACGTTTTATGTGAATTTACGTGGTGACTATATGATTGATTGTGTTGACCTTCAATTTTTGTACAAGTCTCACGAGGACATAGGACCTACGTCATTTGGTCAGAGTTTTGAATGTCAATATCAGGTTCTATATTTGTATTATATATTGATTGGATATCTGATTGGATTATGCTGATCACTCATGATATTTTATTGGTCAAATTAATCATGATGGGGCTCGAAATTAATGATTGGTCACTTGGCCAGTTGGTTCTGTTTGGTATTTGATTGATTCAATTTTTTTTATATTATCATATTGATTGTGGTCAAGTGGGATTGATTCTATATTGGTCTTGATTGGTCGTAATTTTTAATCACGTGATATTGGTCAAACGAATGTACAACGCATTTATTGGTCCCATGAGTTCCTACTGATCATTTTGTTGCTGCTGGTCACGCGATAATTCTACTGGTGTCACATGGGTATGACTTTTTATTTGGTTTATGATATCACGTGGCACTGTTCCTGCTGATGGCTTCATCAAAGATCAAATGGGCATATGATTTTAATGGGTCCTTCGGTTAAAATTTGCTAGTTATGTGATTGGTTATATACTTGTATTATTTGCTTGATCATTTATTCATCACATGAGCATATTGGGACCCACGAGTTAGCAATTGTGCAGCGGTATTGTTCCTACTGATGGTTATTTATCTTGGACGTGGGGTCATTTAATCCTTTGACCACTTTAATACATGTGCAAGTTGATTGACCCTGATTGGTTGTTTTGGCAAGTGTATATTGGTGGGTTTATTGTTGTATATTTTTTTGGTTGTCGTTTAGAAGAATCAAGGTGGAGCTTATTGGCTACTGTTTGACTGCACACGCATTCCTACTGGACCATTCAAGTGTTTCTACTGGTACATTCATTTTGCTGCTGTACGTTATGTTCCATCTGATCGGTTCCTACTGGTTATTTTGGTTTCTGCTGATTGGTTGTTGCTGGTATGTTTCTGCTGGTGTTTTGGAGTTCCTACTGGTTGATCAGGTGCGTGTCTTATCATATCTCAAAGTGAGTGTGGCACTTTGGAGATAACTTGTTCGTGCATTAATGATGTGACAAAGACTTGATGAATCTAGTGAAGGGGTGAGATCTACAAATTAAAGGTACTTAATGCTCGCATTTGCTATCGCTTTAAGGAGTTACGTTGTAGTGCTCAGTGTTAGTGAAGGGGCGAGATCTATAGATTAAAGGTGCTTAATGCTCACATTTGCTAGTGTATCATCGGAGTTTGGAGTCACATGGATAGTACAAGATATAAGACGCATACTTTGGTGTTTCTACTGGTTCTCCATTCTTACTGGTAGACTATTTTGATGCTGCTGCTGGTTTGATTTTTTTGCTGTTGCGCTTTATTTCTTTTGTTTAGTTGTTAAAAAAAATAATAATAAAAAAATAAAAATTGAGATGGTTAGTATATTTTAAGGGGAAGCTTATTACTTACCATCTACATGCATCACTTGAGGGGAAGCGTCTATGAGTTGCACAAGACCCCTCTTAGCAAAAAGGGGAAGAAGATTAGTAGATGTGCAGCGGATTATTTGTGATGACATGTTTTTAGCATTGTTTCTTCATACAGGTTGTTTTTGTGACAATCGGTAAATTTCCAAACTTTAATTTAATAACTAATTAATATTTATTATTGCATGAACATTTTTGAGCAAGCATTAGCTCACTTGATATAATTATTGGAAGTTATCCCACACACTAGAATATTTTGTACAATCTAATCTTATTAGAAAATGTGTATTATTTATTTTTTGACCACTTATGAGTTTTCAAACTCACACGAGAAGTTATCTCACTTTATTGAAAACACGTGCTCCCGCACGAACCGACCAATAGAAAGCATGGTATTAGTCTAATAAACACATTTTGGAACCAATATTGATGTTACTATCTTTCTTTTATAAAAGAACACTCAAAAACATATTTTACACGTTAACTATTTTTCAACGTGTAACTTAAATATTTCGACTCACGTTTAAAACATAAAACAAAATGGGAACTATAGTTTTAATTTCCCACTCTTCCTAATCTCATTTTGTTACATTTTAGGCAACCAAAAACAATCCAACTCGTTTATATACGTTTCTTTCGTATATGCATTTTATGTTTTATACCGAATCTTTTCGATCATAACATAGAACTTAACATGACAAATTTTATTTTATTTTTTTATATCTCATTTAACCTCTCTCAAATCCTTATGGTGTCGAGCCTCATCTAGGTTGACACACTCACAACTCAACAAATCATATCAAAGCACATTTATAATCTCTCCAAATATATTTTACTTGTGCAAGAACTTTTATAACAAAGATAAAAGTACACAAATCACAACCTTAAAGACATAAAAACAATATAATAATAATAATAATAATAATAATAATAAATAAGTTAACACATTATTGAGAGACACAAAACCAAAATCTTTGTATTTTGACTAGCTCATTTCCCTTCCCCGTACTCCTTGAATGATTTCCATATCTTCAAAATCACAAAAGTCATGGTTTCCATCTAAAACCACCGTGTGTCTATTGTTTTGAAGGTTTGCAAATATCTAAAGGACAAAAGATCATGCTAGCTTTTTCTTTTTCTTCCTTGTTGCAGTAAGAAAATCCTCACCAAATCCACATGTATAGATTGTGGTACAATTCAGTGACTCTCCTCTTATTATTTCTTTATAACCAAACCATGATGACTTCTTAAAGTACACACTTAACTCTTGGTTTACACTCAAACTCATCACAGTGAGCAAGAAAGAGTTTTACACAAAGATTTCACAAGCTATTCATACGAGTTTGGATTTTTGGAAGCAAAGGAAACGGGTCTTGCATTTGGAAGAAAAACGGCTTGTGTTTTGGAAATCATATCGGGGTACATTTCTTTGGAAATATATGGGGTTCTAGTTCTTGCCCATTCACTCGTACTCCTTCGAACAAGTAAGCAAACTTGACACCACTTTTGTTTTATACTCGACTATTATGAACGTATAGCATGGATTTTAAAACAAGAAATGAGCTACTAAACAACATGTTATTCAAATGGAAGAATGAAACTTTTATACCAACTTGATCATGTATAAGCTTAAGTGAAATCATTTCTAAGTAAACCTTAGGTCTTGGCTCAGTTTTGAAAGTATATATATCGGCATATCGACTTGGCTCGTGATCATATTGGTGTCAAACTTCGTCTTTTAAGTTATAAGCTCGTTTTTAAACTTAAAACTTTTAGATAAACAAGATAAGCTAAGCAAGTTCAATATTGAGTAGCTTTGGTTGGTTTTATTTCTAACCTCCATCGAGTTACAAATGTGTAACTTGACCCGAACCTTGCCCTTTTGATTCACCATGGTAACCGAGCACTTATGGTGCTCATACGCCAACAACAAGCTCGAAAAGCTTGCTTATAAGCTAAGCTCATAAGCTCATACACTTCACTCTCAAAATTCATTTACTACTTAAGCTGAAAGAGAAGCTTAAATGGTTGAGAAATGGGTTCTGTCAACAGTTCATCATTCGAATACATATACAAAAAATTTTACACATGCACGAAAAAGATATAATACTTATGTGTTGCAAGTATAACCAAAAGTGAGCCTTGGCATAATGGTTATCAATCTCGTCTCCTAGGTATTGAGGTCGAATCCTGTCAAGTGCAGTTTTGTTTTTTTTAATGTTTTTGCAACTTTTCCCATATTGACAGTTTCGGTCCCTGAACCTTGAAGCTCTTATCACTTTTCTTAAAGACATTGATAAGTCTTATAACTTATATCAAACTGTTATATTTAACCCCCAACTTTAAACTATTTGACAATTCCTATAAATTTTAATAAGTTATAACTTATAAAGTTTTTACAACTTTAACCCTTCAAATATTAACTTTGTCACTTTCCGTTTTAAAACTTTACCAATTTCAATAAACACACGATACTTCTCCACTTATAGATTAAATAAATATATGTAGTACTTATATTTATTTGATGACCTATTCTACGTAAACTAAATAACATATTTCTAATATACTATTTACTTTCGATTTTAAATAGATAAATATATATATAATAAGATTTATATATATATTTTCTCTTTTGAAAACTCAACGAAATTAATAAATACTAACCATCCAGTATTTATTTATCTTTCGTCAATTCTTGAGCCAATATCCGAGTCAACGGCGATGCGAAAGTTTCGTATACATTTTTTCCACACTTATTCCAAAAGCCCATACTTATAAGTATTTTCACAACTACACTTTACGATATTTATCGACAATCAAAATAACATGCGAAACTTCACATAAAATGCCATAAATCAAATATTTAAAATATTTGTTTTGAAACTATAAGCATTCCAAAAACGTAATACTTGTAACTTTCAAATAGTGTATTTGAATTCGAGAATTAGACTAAACCCATACCATACTTACCTAGGTTGCGTGTCGGAGCCGTGCACAATTACTACTTGACCTATATTCAACCTCACGATGCGCTAAGGTGAGTTCATAACCCCTACTTTATCTGTTTTATAACTGTTTTGGGGTGAGAAACATGCAAACTCTTTATGAAATATTGCCTTTATGCAAACACTTTATGAATGCTATTGCTTGTATGCAAATCCATTTATGAACTATTTATGTTATGAAATGCCTTTTAAGAACTATTGCTGATCCGCAATACACTTTATGAACTGTTGCTTTTACGCAAACACTATATGAACAACTATTACTTTATGGACTAGAACTGAAACTCTTGTGTAAACCACTATTACTGCGAAGCCTAAGGAAACTTATTTCCCACTTGTCCGCCTGTCATGTACCATTAATCCCTGCGGGGAGCGCGAATGTTATAAATAGATTTATTGAGGGTAACGCCTCCGTCCATGTTGGTAGCGCCAACTTGTCTCCGGACGTATACCATGTCGGAACTCAAGTGTTAATGGGAATACACACTTGCTAAGGGCACCATAAACATATTGACATGATACTTACACGCATGTGGAACTGTTGTAGCTTGGTTACATGAACTTAGAGCTCGAGTAATAGACACAACCACTTTTATTTGGAAGACTCCTTACACGCGATGTATCGAGCACACTTTGTCCATAAAACAAACTTTTTTATTTGCTTAAATGCTTTACTATAAACTTATGAACTCACCAGCTTTATAGCTGACCTTTTTAGCATGTTTTCTCAGGTATTTGGTTTTGAAGTGTGGCGATATCAAGGCAGGGTTTGGCATGGTCTGGTCATAAACTACACTGATGTATTTGGGACCACCTTTTATTAATGGGCCATATTTCCGCAACAATTAAACCTTTGTAAACTTTATTATTTTATTATTAAAAGTCATTAAACGGGTTTTATAAACCGTTCTTTATTACCAGTGTTATGATGCCAATTGAGTGGAGCCCTCGGTTTTTGGGGGTGTTACAGTTTTGTAATATCAAGAAACTGGAACTTAACCTAGTCAAATTCCAGTTTAGGGGAAGATTGTTGGGAATTACATATTTCAAGATTACAAAAATACAAGCAAGAATGAAGAAACAAGAAACAACAAGGGGTTATTTTATAATTTATTAGGTAGCTTTGTTAGTAAGCTATAATTAGGGTTTATGTAACCTCCCTCTCCTATATAAAGAGGGTAGGCATTTAGGTGATGGGCATCGATTCAATCCATCCTTTCATTTTATTTTTCATTGTATTCATCTCTAATGAGAGTCTAGACACACGATCATAGCGTGTGTATATTAGTAGTTGTAGTAGTTTCTTTATTTTAATTAATAAAGAAAACCTTATTAGTGATATTGATTTGATATTATTATTCCGTTGTTTCATTCAATCAATCAATATTGCTTATACCCAAGGTGAGTCCGGATCTTGGATTCTACAGGAACCACCTACAACACCAACTAGTCCACCGTTGGAAACAAGAAACCACCAAGGACTTGATCATATGGAGGAATTTCCATTACCACCACCTTCGTTCTTAGTAGAACCTCATCCTACATTGCTCAATGTAACCCCATCATCATTTTTAGAGCCTCCTCAAAACATCCAATCTCCTCCGGTTCCTAATCAAGAGAATAATTGCTCTAATTGTCTAATCACCCAAGGACTTGTTCAAGAAGTACGAAATGAGTTGCATTTCATGTTTAATCATCTTTTTGAAAGATTGGACCAAGTCTACTCATCCTTAGAATCAAGCACATTGATGCTTCTTAAGTTTTTAGTCACTTATTAGTATTAGTAGAAAATATATTACATGGCTAAATCATTCTCTTAGTTTTAGAGATTTGTAGATCATCTCTTATGTTTTATTGAATGATAGCTTATATGCCATATTGCTTTGAGTATATGATTGTTACTTGAATACATATCTCACTTTGATGTTAACATTATTTGTTACATCACCATTGCTAAATTATGTTATCAGATAGACGGATCCCTGAGTTTTGCCTAGACGGATCCCTCCAAGGAGGGAACCGTGGGATCCGTGTAACAGAAGACATGTTTTCTACTAACTTGAATCTTATTTGCAGGAAATTATGCTTTATATACTTGTTTTCTAACTTTTGTTTTGTAGATTTTCAATATACACATGAAGACTTTGACACCATAAGAAAGGGGGAGTTTCGTATCAAAGCGATACATTGCAAAATCATTTGCAATATATTTTAGGATTACGTTGCATAACGTCCCTTTGCAAAGTTGCAATCTTCAAGGGGGAGCATATTCGTCACAAAGACGAAACCATTTGCATAGTTGCAATACACTAGTTTAGTATCTCTCTATATTTTTACTTTTTCCTTCCTTTTACATGGTTTTCTTAAAACAAGGTGTTAGTTTCTTTTCGACGCTCTTTTTGTTTTGACAAAAAGAGGGAGAAGAGAGTAAAAACTCCAATTCAAACTTTTACGAATTTTAGCTTTTCCTTAAAATAATTTTATGTTTTGTCATCAACAAAAAGGGGGAGATTGGTAACACAAATAAGCCGTAAAAACGTTTATTTATATTTTACAATCTTCTAACGTTTTGTCAATAACAAACGTAAAATCATTTTAAAGAAACATATAAAATACGTAAATGATTTAAGCCAATAGTTTACTAACACACTTACGTTTTCACATAAAACACTAAACAAGTAATAGTGATTTTATGATTTAGTAATACATATGTACAACAACTAGTGTTTACATATTGGGTAGATATATACATAATTAGTATGTATTATAATGGGAAATATAATGGGTAGAAGTTTAAGTATTTGACCTATTGACCAAATACATTTAATGTAATTGGGTATAACCCTTAGTTCATGACCCATACCCATGGAGCATAACTCATAGCCCATTGCATGACATCATGCATAAGTCATGAATGGGTATTATCCATGACCCATGGATTTAACCCGTGACCCATGAACTAGATACACTGCACATACTAGATACATTGTATCTACTTGGATACCCATGGTCCAAAGTCTAGGACCCATGACCCATAACCCAAAACCCATGACCCAAAACCCATGGGCAAAGAGGAGCGTCCCACGGTTCCCCCAGTTTACACTGGACGGATCCCTCAAGCAAGGGATCCGTAGGATCCGTGGAACCACAGACTATTTTCTTCTATAAATAGTGAGCCTTCTAACCTTGGATCCTAAGGATCTCTCTATGTAGTTTGTGTTTTGTTTTTGTGTGATTCTCTAGGTTCCTCTTAAAGGCGAGATCACCACCTCTTGAAGTCGAGCAAGCTCAAGTCCGTGAGTTGCCATGCTTCATCATCATCTAGACTACTGAGGTTCTCTTGTTGATAGTTCTTTATTTCTCCATAGAAGTGTTGTGTCGAAGGCATTAGTGAAGGATGCCGAAAGAGTCAAGACGTAGGCATTAGTGAAAGGTGCTTGACGTCCGTGTCGAAGGCATTAGTGAAGGATGCCAAAAGAGTCAAGACGGAGACATTAGTGAAAGGTGTCGAACATCCGTGTCAAAGGCATTAGTGAAGAATGCCAAGGGTGTACAATCGATAAGGTGTATCTAAGTACAAATAGAGATAGGGTGTATCCAAGGATATTGATATCCTTGTTGATGTTGTCATAAAGAGTGAATCTCCTTTTGGGATAGGTGTTGTGTAATGTTGGGTAGTAGTTCATCCTTTGTAATGGAACTCGGTATTTAGCCTTGTACCGGATAAAGGGTAGGCGACGTTGTGTTAGGTGTGGTTCTACTTAGTGGAAGAACCCGGTGTCTAGCTTAGTACCGGAAAAAGAGTAGGCGACGTTGTGAAGGCTTCTCCACCACAAGGAGTTGGTGTCGTGTAGTGATTACAAACTATCGAGTAGGTGACTCTAGGAGTGGAGTAAGGCAAGGAAGGTGTCCTTGTAGCCGAACCACTATAAACACTCGTGTCGTGATTATGTGTTTCTTACTATTTATGTTTTCATTACACATTTACATATCTATCTATCAATGTCCAACATACACAACTAAATAGATTGACATAACTCAATCTAAATATTTTAAAACGAAATTTAATCGGTAAAACTATTCACCCCCCCCCTTCTAGTTTTCCACAAACTGATTGAATACACAACTTGGGTTTTCAATTGGATTTAGTTCTTAAGATTGAACAAAGAAGCTGTTTGATTAACTTGAAATTAGTGTTTCACCCTGTTTTATTCTTAGTTAGTACTTAAGTGGTTAGTTGTATTAGTTTTTAGTAGTGTATATCTTTACACAATGTACGTTGGTTTTAGTATGATTGTTTTGAATCTTTGTAAATGTGGTGGGATTATGGTGTAAACAAAGAATGTCTCATTTGTTAAAACTATTGCAATTATTTGTTAACTTTCATTTCTGCATAACAGTTGGTAGTTAACCTTGCATAGGCTCTAATATATGTTTACAAGTAATTAGCATAGCTTAATTAGGTCATAAATTAGCTTATAACAACATTTTTATTAAATTTTAATCTGACAAAAGTCATTAAAGTCGATTTATAAGTTTTTCAAAAAAAGTCAAGAATACCAAATGAGTCTCAAGTAGGTTCACTTTTATATTTTTAATTTTTTGATTTTAAGTCCAAATCTGTTAAAACTTTGGGATTATAGAGTTTTGAACCTTGTCTTTAAGCTGGTAATTTAAGCTTATTTTTTAGATTTTTCTTAAACAACTTTTTGTTAGCTTAAAGTAGGTAAACTGTTACAAAAGTGCCCTGCACCAATGTATACCGTCGTAACTGCTCCACTTTTTCAAGCTTCTCAAAAGCTCATAGAAGCTCCTTTAAATTCTGGAATGGTTTTATAAGCTGACTGGATACCTAGCTTGTGTTTTCAATTGGATTCAGTTTTTAGATTGTACAAATAAGCTGTTTGATTAACTTGAAAGTAGTGTTTCAGCATCTTTTATTCTCAGTTAGTAGTTAAGTGGTTAGTTGTATTAGTATTTAGTAGTTTATATGTTTACACAATGTACGTTGGTTTTACGATGATTGTTTTGAATGATCTAAATGTTGTGGTATTATGGGGTAAACAAAGAATGTCTCATTTGTTAAAAGTACCACTCGATGAGTATGTTTTTTATATGTGTAATTTAGGATGGCTAAAAATTGAAACTCAATATAAATGTGTTTGAAACATATCGAATATATTTTTTGACGTAACCTTGAATTGATTAGCTAAAAACAATCACACACTTGTTGTTGAAACAAATAGAATGATGCGCATGCTGAATGATCTCTAAGCTTGGCTTGCACTTTAAATCTAGAAATTAATTAAAAAAAAAAAGTGTTGGTAAATGAATTTAAAATTTGAATATGATTAATAAAAAAAAATTGTTTTCATAGAATATGCTTGACGGTAGGAAGAACATGAAGGAAGATGAATTACAAAGAGATTGATCGGCATTGTCATCATATGCGAAATAAAGCTTCTTTATACACCACGTTTGTTGTTGACGTTGTGTATTTTCCATCTTCATCACAGCACAATATTTTCAAACCCTTTTTGCTTTTAACTCTAGATACAGCGACGTAAAGTTGCCCATGTGATAATATTGTACGTTGTAGAAATATCCCGACCTGAGTCAATGTTTGCCCTTGACTTTTATTAATAGTCATTGCGAAACACAATGCAACCAGAAATTGTCTCCTGTTTAATTTAAATGGCATTTTTGTATCACTGGGGCTTAGGACCATTTGTGGTATTGCGCAAATACTACCAATATGCCTCCTGATATTATCTTTGCTTCAATTATATTTATGCCCATTCTCAGTATATGGAGTCTTGTTCCGTTGCATAATCCAGCTCTTTGGTCAATACTTCTCATGCACATAACTGGAGCACATATCTTGAATTTCAGAGTATGTTGAGGAAGACCAGCAACTTTAATGCTATTAAGAAAGTCATCTGTGTAAAGTGACTCATTAAAATTTGTGTCGACAACAGCAATTCCAACAGAATATGAACTTTCGTATGTTTTTTCGTCTCCTGGGATTAACTCAATCATTCGCTCATTTATCATATCTACAAGTGCGTGTGTCAGTGCAAGAATAGCTTTTTCTTGGAAGAAAGTTGGGTTGTAAAGGTTTTTGATCAATTGAGGATATGTTTCTTCAATAATCGATCCAATATGATCATTTGAATCTTTGATCAAAATATCTTCCGGAAGGTATATGGTTGTTTCTCCATCGTTCTTACCGCCAATTGTTCCGTGTCCAATGCTTAATATCCAATCTGCAAAGTCTTGTATTTCTTTTTTCTCTGAATTATTTGAACCTTTTCCTAACCTCATGTTTATAGTGAGTCGCATCACTTTGCAATGTTTCCACAAATATGAAGAGTTGATGGATGCATGTACCACGTCTTGTTGAATTCCGTTTGGAACAACCGATAATATTTGGCGAAAATCACCACCAAACAAAACAACTTTTCCGCCAAAAACCTTTTCAGAAGGTGTTGAAGGGGCAGTCCTGCATATGTCGCGAAGTGTTCTATAAAATGCTTCATAACAATGTCTATGTGTCATTGGAGCCTCGTCCCATATTATTAGCTTAGACTTTCTTATTAATTCAGCGAGGTCACTATATCCTGAAATATGACACATAGAATTATGCACTACATTTATCGGTATAGCAAATCGAGAATGAGCTGTTCTTCCTCCTTCCAACAATAATGCTGCAATACCACTTGATGCTACATTTAACACTATTTCTCCTTTGGACCTTAATGCAGCTGATAAAGTTTTGTAAAGGTATGTCTTTCCAGTACCTCCATAGCCATAAACAAAAAAAATTCTGCCTTTGTCACCGGTAACTGCATCTATTATTGTCTTGCATATTCCTTTTCAGTGTGGTGTATAGCCTTTGATGCTCTTTATGTAATACTTTTTGGTCGTATTTCAACTAATCGAATACCAACCTGTTATAAGTTGCCATCGTGTACATTTCGTTTGGGTACGGCATGTTTGGTATATGTTTCAAACCTTTGTTGTTAGAAAGTAGCATGTGTTCGATGTATGTAAGGCAGATGTTTTTCCTTTCTTCGTCAGAAAGTTCCAAATGTGTAAATAAAGAAACTCCTAATTAGTTTTTATTTATTTATTTATTTATTTATTTTTTAAATTTAATATATATTTTGTAAGGAAATAATTATTGTTATATTTGTTTTTAAAATTACATACCTGGATTGTTATTCTTTACACGCTCCACTTGTAAAACATCATTAGCCAAGACTTGCCAGGTTTTTTCGTACATAATCTCTGGGCGAGACATGCTGTCTGTCATAATTATCATCACAAAAAAAGTTCTTAAATAATTTCCGGACCCCCAATAGCTCGCTTCGATTAATCCATCAATATATTCCTTATCATTCTCTAACAATCCGCGAGCTTGACAAGCGTCTTTATAGGTTGGGTATATGACTTTATCATATGTCTTAAAGTCAATCCAGTCCTTTGCCCCTCTCACCTTGTTTAGTAATACTCGTAGGTAAAACAATTCTCCAAATGAAGGAGGTACATGATGTACATGCCCAATAGATGTACCTTTTTGTCTTGGGAGCCATATCCTTTCTTCTTGTCTCCATACAAAATATGATGGAATCTCATGATAAAGTAACTTTCTAGCTTCTTCATTTGTCTTGTTTAGCTCCATCCATGCTATGAAATTTGATTCATTAACTGACGCTTTATCCAGTGTATAGTCAAGACTTTCTGTTGCATCAAATATAACTGTTTGTTCACCTTGCAAGTGAAATGGTAATCTTTCAACAGGTGGAAACCTGTAGTGTATATCAAATCCGTAAATTCTCCATGCTGCCTCACATGGAGAAAGATATCTACAATCGTAGTAATCGTTTATTTCATCTACTTCTACGTCCTCTATAGCAGCTGTTACTCTATCTGGTCCTTTATTTATATATTTGAACAGATATTTTATGGATCCAAGTTGGTTGCACCATTCAACGTTTATATGTGATTGGTAACTTCGTAACAATCCAGGGTTGTATGGTACTACATATCCATTATGCAAGTCGATGTTGCTTTTTTTGATAGTAGATCCATCATTTCTTCTTTTGTATATTGCGTAACCACTTTCATCAACAAATGTTTTATCATTAAATTGCTTTGGGAATTTTCTTGTGCACTTGTTGTTTATTGTGCAAGGACAGGTTGGGTGATCAGCGCCTGATAAGGATTTAAAAGATACACTTTTGAAGGGTCATTTAAGCCCTTAATTGACCACTTTTATATCCGTTACTGCTTAATTTCGTTCCTTTTCACTTTTTAGGTCTCTTGAAGGCATAATCTTTGGAATGATGCTTATTTGGACGAAAAGGCGTGAATATGTGAAGAAAATGGCTAAAGTCAAGATTAAGACACTCAAGCTGCTGGAAACGCACCCGACGGCGTCACAGATAAAGGGCGACACCATCCCTCTAATTGCGATGGCTCAGAAGTGAAATTACTATTTTGTACGGCAGCGTCGAGGCTTTAAAAGAGTAGGGCGTCACAACTCAGACGGCCTAGATCCAGATTCAGACAGCGTCAGAAGCTGAAGCCGACGGCGTCACAACCCTAACGTGATGTCGTCACAAAGTTGACTTGGTCAAGACGAAACCCTAATGGCGGCGATCCGACGGTGTCACAATTAAAGAGTGGCCGTCGCGTTGTAACTCTATATATAGAATTGAATTTTCAGGACTTTTAGAGGTAGAATTGTGGAGTAAAACCTAAAAACAATTTTTGATTGTCTTGGGCAGTATCTTAGGGTTCTCATACCCTATTGTACATCAAGATAAGTAATCTACTTCATTGATTTCATTATGTCTTTGATTGTATGTGTGTATGCTTGCATGTTTACCATGTCCGGCTAATCTACTTGTGTGTTTGCTTAGATCTATGAAACCTAGTTATTGAATATTGTGGTTGTCTCTTATCTTAATTGTAATTGGATTAGGATTGAAATAAACCATCGTTGTGTTTTTAATGCTTGAGTAATCTTTGTGAACATTAGTTTATAATCGCCTAGAGTTATTGTAGGCTAAAAATCCAAAGATAACCTTAGTTTATAAATCCTAGAGATTTTGTACGCAATAACCTTAAGGTATCCTCAAAGAGTTAGGGAAAAAAGCATACCCTACGACCTTAGAAGACACAACGCGTTAAGAATAAGGACGTGACAATTCAACCATCAATAAAAGATAACTAGGGAGTAATAGTATCTAGTTAAACACATTTTTAATCATCATACGAGCACACATCAACAGACATAGACTATCCCTTAGCTTAGTTAATTAGATAATTAGAATAGTAGAGTAATTGGTAGAAGTACCACCTCCCCGAATCAATACCAGAGATCGTACCTTTCAATTTCCTAAAAAATATAAAAAAGATAAAAATAATCTTCCTCAACCCCAACCTTAGCGTAGTAATTTCTCACTAGCATTCTTATTCCCTAGAGAGCGATATCAATCCACGAGGCTTACCCTAATACTACATTACACAGCGATTAGGTTCATTGCTTAGGTGGTTGAAAAACTTGCTCGAAGAAAAGGAAGTTTCCTTTGACCCCGAACGCGCGTTGTACGCGTATCAGCCCACATGGTCTATGCATCATATGATCGGTCACAATTTGATAACGTTCTGCGTCTTCATTTTTGTCGGGTATCTCACACGAAATAAACTTATCAATATGTGCCGGTGTTGTGATCTTGTCTTGTTGTTCCAAAAAAAGCAATATGTGAGCATGTGGCAATCTTCTTTTTTGGAACTCAATAGTGTAAACAGCTGTTTTAAGTAGACGATGTTTATAATATTATCAAATATAAAAGCTTTTTATGATTAATATTGTTAAAAAGTAAATGTTATGAATTAGTTACCTGCTTTTAGCCGTCCAAAGTAATTCTTGTCTTTGAAGTCTTTCATGAGGGAGTCTAGTTTTTGTTTGAAAACTCTTGTTATTAGGTCTGCTCGATCTTCCGGCTTCAAGCACTGGTCACTCCCAAAGCGTGCAATCTCTGGACATTTTAGGTTGCAAGTAAATGTTATAAAAAGGTCAAGGTATCCATATTGCGTCCAAATAATTTTGCATCATATATCTTGGGCTACCCGTATATGATGAGGGCAATACCACCTTTTTCCCTCGGAGTTTAATACCTGAATCTTCCTCATCCACTAATTGGGCCAATTTGGAGTAAATGTCACTTCTTAAATCCTTCTGTTGGTTTCTAATAAATGACATTCTTTCACGCTCTATCATAGTGTATGCGTCGACAATAAATTGTTGACATAATCTCCTTGCATTCAACACCATGGAAACAACATTTGATCTGTTTGGTAAGTGATATGCAAAATACTCGCGCATTGATACTCTTGTTTTTTTATTTGTTGGTGTTTGATCCGTAACTCCTTCATGGTATATATATGTTCAATATCCGTCTTGACCATAAGGAAATAACAGTGGGTATTGTAGTGGAAGGTATGAAGGATGTAATTCACTTATTCTTTTTAGCCCACCTTCTTGCATGTGAAGAATTATGTCTCTGTCATTAGTCATTGAGTCAAAGTCTCCTACAATCAACGCAGCAACTTCAGAAGCTGTGGGTAGGTTATACTCTCGTCCATCATGTATTCTTCTACCAATAAGCCTTAGCTTAAGCTTTGTTTCCTCATTTGCTGTGACTAAGAGTTCCCCCGCAATACGAAATTGAGCAACTAATGGATTGATTGTATCAAGCATGTCTCGTATCTCAATTGTGAGATCGTTGTCTATTACATTGTTGTTGGTAGAACCGGATTGGTCGTTACTGTAGTAAAAAATCTAGAAATTTAAATTCCAATTATAATGTTTCTTTAATCTTAAAAAATGTACTTTTTAAAACAATAATGTATCATATGTGTGGTTTATTTAATAAGAGAATCGTACCTGACACAGTTAATTCTGTTTTCTACTTCGTTATCAGTGTCGTAAATATAAAGTTGAGCAAACATTGGAGGTTTGCCTTCCTCGGGTAACATATTTCCTATTGTATGGTAATTTTAACCCTGTATTCTATAACAATATGAACCATGGCCTTGGTTAACTGACGTGTCTTGTTTAGCACCCATAGACGTGAATGAGAACATTGAATTATAACGTCGGATATTGTCTTTCAAGTTGGTGTTGTTCGGATGATTGCCATTGACAAGGTCCATTAGCAAATCTGGTGGGTTATGAATTTCATTTCCTAGCTTTACTTTTCCTCTGCCACAACAAAGTGAAAATGAACCTGAAGTTGAGTGGGTGTTTTCGACCATGCTTTCAGCATGCCATAATAATGCGTCACAAGATTCACAACGGAAAACGGGATCACCATGATCATTGTAATCTGTAATACATAAAGTTTCGTACTTTACACAATCATTAAATAAAAGGGATTAAAAAAATACATATGTTTTTATTATTACTTTTTTATCAAAAACTTGTTGTATAGAGAATATATACCATTAGAAATACCAACAAAAGAACTGTTAGTTTCGCCATCTGCATGGTTCATTCTCTTCATTTTCGTTCTGTTAGATCTTCTTCTAAAAGGTTGCACAACTGTGGATGTCGTAAAATTAGAAGAGGCTGTTGTTATATCTGCAACATAGATATTTATGTTAGTAATATTATCTGAGATAAATGGTTCTTCATATTTATATTTGTGATATTGTCTTACAGGTTCTGGAGTTTTTTGGACGACCTTTGCGACGAATTGCAATGTCTGTTGTTCTAGTGGATACGCCTACATTCGTGGTATTTGAATTGATGTTTGTATTGTATTTGTTTCTGCTGGTGCTATATTGATATTTTGATTGCATCCTATACGTGTAGATGTTTCGTCATTTTCTTTAGTTGTGTAAACATTAGCAAACAAAATTTTTAGTATTAATTTTGTGTCTGATCATACTCCTATATAAATAAACATCAAATAATTTTTGTTACACTTACGGTTTTTTCTTGGTATCTTTGGTGGCCGACCTCTCACTCTTGGTGTTAAGTCTATGTTCTCCATTACCAAACCTTATTAAGCATTCCAATAAATAGTTTATATAGTGCATTAAATGATCAATGTAAGTTTTTTTTTTTGTAAAATAATACAATGATTATCAAATTTATATGAACACAAACTTACTTGTTCTTTGAAACATAATCTGAACTTCTTTTTTTGCCTTTTGTTTCATTTGCTGAAACATAACCTGAAGTTATTTTTTTGCCTTGTGTTTCATTATTTGATGTGCATACATAACCTGCATACATAAATGATAAATATATTGGTTTGACTATGAGGATGTTTTGTATTGGTTATTTAAATTCTTATTTGCATATCTATACCAAAGACGACCATATATGAGCATTTGGATGACACTGTTTTGCTGGTTGTTTTAAAGTAACTAACGATTTAACAGTAAGTAGGCTGATAGTTTAAGCAATATATTGGTAAATACACGAATTTCATATATTTGAATATGAATTGTTTATGATTTTTTTGTGGGTCATTATTTTTTTATGTAGGTCCCTGATTCATTGCTAGTGTATTTTTTATGAAGGATTGTAGCCAATTGGCTATAAAAATTTGTAAAACTTATCCCATGTATATATATATATATATATATATATATATATATATATATATATATATATATATATATATATATATATATAGACAAAATTACACGGTTGGTCCTTGTGGTTTGCTCATTATTACAAGTTTGGTCCCTAAGTCGTTTTAATTACACCAGAAATACCTATTTTTGAAACTTTGCACTCATTTAGTCCCTATTTTGGATGGCCGTTAGTGCAGTCCGTTAAGTATTTTGCATGGTTAGTCCTTTGTTAATAAATTTTGCACCGTTAGTCCTTATTTTCTAAAATATAGTTTTCCACAGTTAGTCCCTCCGTTAATAATAGATATCGCCCGATTTTTTTACGTTTTTGTCCGTTTTCGTTCGTTTTTTATCCGTTTCCCAGTTTTTACGTTTTTAAATTCGTTTTCTTTCGTTTTTTATAGTTTTTGTCCGTTTTTCTTACGTTTTCTCCGTTTTCTTACGTTTTTATCGGTTTTCATCCGTTTTTGTCCGTTTTTCTAACATTTTTCTTAAATTTTCAAATTTGAAAAAATAAAATAAAAAAATGTTTCCGAAAAAAAATTGAAAAAAAATAAAAAAATTTTAAATTTCAAAAAAAATTTTGAATAAAAAAAATTCAAATTTCGTCCGTTTTTTACGTTTTTATCCCTTTTCGTCTGTTTTTATATGTTTTCGTCCGTTTTTATTCGTTTTTGTCTGTTTATTATCCGTTTTCGACCGTTTTTATCCGTTTTCGTCCATTTTTTTTTACGTTTTCGCCCGTTTTATTTTTTATGTGGGTGTAGCATTTCTCATATTTTATTGATTTATTTTATTTTAAAGAGTAAATTATTAAATGGTCCATGTGATTTTTTTATCTCACATACAAACACACACATATCACCATCACCACCAAACTCTCTCTCTCCTCTCCCTCCTTCAACCTTGTAGCCCATTGAATATCCACCCACCGCCACCACACCGCCGGCCACCACTCCTCATCGCCTACACCAAAACAACCCCTTACACCTCCTCTTTCCGATCCACCACACCACGCGCCCAAACTCATCCCCTCACCCGTTTCCTCTACCCTACGCGATACCTTTTACGCACCCTAGCACCACCATCTCTTTGATACACGAAGAAGAAAGGTAGGGACGAGTCACACGCGTTGTGACTCGACGTTATTTTAACTCGTGTCACCGAGTCACGAGTTGACTCACTCTTGGTTCGGGTTAGGCTAGAACACATGGGAAAAACAAGTTTTGATAACAAAAACGTGGCTATACATATTTTGGTGTCCGGTTCTTGGGTCGTGTGTGCGTGTCGAGCGCTTAGCCATGAGCTTGAGCTCATGGTGTGGCCTTGGTTGTGTTAATTTGATGCTATTCTTGTGCACCGATTATTCTTGTTGTTGTTAGTTTGTTTTCGTTTCGGATGAAACCTTGGAACCAAATGGTGTGGCCTTGGTTATGCTTTTTATTGTTTCGGACGAAAACGGATAAAAATGGTCGAAAACGGATAAAAAAACAGACAAAAACGGATAAAAACGGTCGAGAACTATTATTAACGGATGGACTAACCGGGGAAAACTATATTTTAAAAAATAAGGACTAACGGTGCAAAATTTATTAACAAAGGACTAACCATGCAAAATACTTAACGGACTGCACTAACGGCCATCCAAAATAGGGACTAAATGAGTGCAAAGTTTCAAAAATAGGTATTTCTGGTGTAATTAAAACGACTTAGGGACCAAACTTGTAATACGAGCAAACCATAAGGACCAACCGTGTAATTTTGTCATATATATATATATATATATATATAAGAGGAGGCATGCCACATATAATTCCACTTGGCATCCCATAATGTCACGTCATAAAGCCAAGTCATCATTTATTCTAGAGATTTTGTAACTTACATGACATGGCATTTTTTAAGCCACATCGTCATTTTTTAAAACCACATCATCACTTAAGATGTCCACATCACCAAAATGTTTGCCACATCATCATATTTTATTCCACATAGGAATTTTTTTTAACAAGTCATATGGCTGAATTTTTAAAATTCGGAATAAAAATAGCAAATACCAGGATTCGAACCTGGGTAAGCTCAAAGGAGTTAATCTCTCAACCACTAGAGCATTACCGAGTTTGTGATAAATTTTACAAACTAAAATACAAAACAACTAAATCCAACCTATACACCATATTTACATTAAATTTAACCTAATTTGACACTTTATATACTAAAATATATACTGGTATGTGCTAAAACACATACCATTTCTTTACCAAATCAGGCCCAAAATAACCAGAAAAGAGCCGTTTATGCCTAATATTTGTTGGTTTCTTGAGTTTATGCATGCACAGGTACGGATATGACAAAACACACAAAGAAAGACAAAAACCTGAGCACGAGAAGGAAAAGAGTGCAAAAGCTGAGCCGGAAAATCAGAAGTGAGTGAATTTGAAGATTTTGATACTGGAAGAATGATTTTTCATATATATTCCATCCGTAACTTGTCACCGCTACAAATATTTTATGAAATTTGTTCATTCGCGTATCAGTAGTTTGTATAGCATGTGTGTATTAAATGAGGTAATTATTTGCTTCACCATCATTGCGTTATTAGTGTTATAAACCCACATTTCTGTAAGTTGAGTATCAATTATTTGTTTCTGTATCAAAGTTAAAATAATGGAGTGTATCAAAATTAGTTTCAGTCATGAATGATCGAGTAGTTGCAAGTGAGTCATTGCTGATTAATGGTGTGTATTAACTTTGTTTTTCATTATCTAGCTAGAGTAATCTTAGCCCACAATTTAATTGGCATACTTTTTTTTCTTTCATATTATTACGTGTATATAAAAAAGCACTATGTTTTACGATACATACTTTTGATTAAAGTTTAGTGATATATCCCAGGGAAGATCATTCCTGCACCATTCATTCCCTCCTAAATTCCGAAAACCCTAAATTATGTGTTCTTCATCATCTTTTGGTTTATGTTACAATACATAAAATAGTAATTAATAGAAGTTGCTATTTTTTTGTCCATTTGATTTGTGTTTTTGTTGTTACAGACATTGAGATCTATATGTTTAAATTCTTATTAAGAATCCATGTGAGCATCTGTAAGGTAACTACTGATACAAGCCGACATAGTGTGCTTTCTATATATTCAAATTCCTTGGTGAACTTTCATGCATGCATCTAATCTTTTATTTGGTGAGCTGTATATATATTAGTAGGTGATTATGTCTCTTTTTTTCAAAACCCTCATGATTTTATGTTCGTTTATTTTGCAGAACTATGGTGGAGGCTTTTGGTGAGGTTTGGTGGGACAAAAACAAAGACGTCTCTTTTCTCAAAACCCTAATGATCTTATGTTGGTTTTGTAGTTGAAGAACTACTGATGGGGCGCTTTTAGTGTGGTTTGGCTAGAAAAAAACAATGGTATGTCTTTTTTCCTCAAAACCCTAATGATATGTTGATTATGTTAGAGTTGATATCATAGCTAAGGTGATCGGGCATTTAGGATTCATGTAACTTGTGCATTACTATATGAGAAAACACCAGCACGCTGTGAACCTGCGTTCATAAGGTAGTTAAACCATGGTAGGCTCAAGTATTGCGAGTAGCCACAAAAATAATCATGTGTACCATCACTTTAAATATTGAGGTTTTTAAAGGAGGTGAATGTGAGCATAGAGCCTAAGTGTAGTTTAATGGGTTAATGAGTGTAATTTATTAGGTTATTGACATTTAATTTTCATAGGACATAAACAAAACAATAGTAAAGAAAAAAAGTCCATAACCCAACTACCGAACAAAATTATGAGAAAGAGATATGAAACATGTATTTGGGACATGTTTAAGGGCTCGAGATTAATAATCATAAGATACAAATACAATAAGTTATCGAATAACCATTCTTTTTTTGTTGAGTTCATTATTCACTATATAAGTGTATTATAAAATTTATTCTCATGACTTTGCCTTTGCTCTTTAGGAAAGTAAATTATGTAGATAAAAATTAATAAAAAAACTAACTTATAAAAAAAATAAAAAACGCATATATATATATATATATATATATATATATATATATATATATATATATATATATATATATATATATATATATATATATATATATATATATATATATATATATATATATATAAATTATATTAAGTAATTATCTTTTTTAAAACTTTTTATACATATCTTTTCCTTAAATATATATTTTTTCTTAATTCATTCATTATCAACAAAAAAATCATTACCTATATTTTCCAAAAAAAAAAAAAAAACCCGTTCATTATATTTTTTTCTCAAAAACCGTTTACTGATTTTTGTGTTTTCTTCATCACAGGTTTGCAACCATGGACGCTTGACATGTCGTGTAATGTTTCTTCTAATTAAAATTATGCTGGATATGTTTTTGTGTAATGGATATGTTTTGAGGATGCTTGCTCATGAGCCCCACAAACTATTATTATCTCAGTGGTAGTAGGCATATTACATTGCTAACTTAAGTTGCTTCATTACAGGCATGAGATTGTGGGTGTGGTCAACACAAACATGATCCACCTAAGAAAGTAATTGCAAAAGGAGATGAGATTTATCAACTCCAGAATCGCTAAAACGAAAAACAACTTCAACATCTGGTTTGAAGGAAAATCAATCAAGCGGCTGTGCTCCAATTCAGATTGTGCATATTGATGACTCATGGGTAAAGCCGAGGTAAGTAATGAAGTTCATGTTATTGTTACATTGTTACTCTTGATTTATATATGATTTTTAATACACCTTTTGACTGATAACCAGACCGAGTTATGAGTACGTCCCAAAACATCCGAAAAAACCTAAATTTACTGTACAGGCAGCTGCTGATATTTGCGATATTGGATAATAATGTTTAGGTTTGTGTACATATATTTAAACTAACTGTGTTAAAAAAAAAAGCCTCTCTATAAGTATGGCACATGATGATTTAATTCCATTGGCGCTGGTAATTTTAGTTTAAGCATAAGCTTTTCGGTTGTTCATCGTAGTTGTTTGTAACTCATCTTTAATCTGCAATAAACACTGATTATAGGGAGACAGAAGATGAAGACGTGAGGTTCAAAGTGTTGTATTGTGGTGTTTGTCATTCTGATCTTCACTCTGTCAAGAATGACTGGCTCAACTCCAGGTACCCGTTGATCCCCGGGTAAACACTCGATACATATATAACCGATACTGTTGTTTATGCATTAATATTGATGGTGTTGAGCATATTGGTGGTTTTCAATATTTGTTTTCTAGCTATAGCTATTGTTTACTGGTTCACCCCATTCGTTTCAACTTGCTTAATTAGTATTATTTCCTCTTGCAATTGTTAACAAACAGGTTTTATATTCAAGCAGATTATGTTTTGGTCATATCATGATCCATTATTTAATGTAAAAGTTCAATGTATCTGCTATAATGTTTTGGTAACTACAAAAGAAAATCATAATCTGTTTACAGGCATATTACAGTCCTGTTAAGCCAGTTAAAGAAACACCCTTAATTTTTGGCATAGTGATTATCTTTTACTATACACGATAGAAAAAGTAACCAAGGGTAAATTTGCATTTTCAAGTCTTTTTTAGTAAGAATTTGATATAAATGAAATTGTATACATATCGATGACATGTAAAATAATTTTAATATATAGGTGGTGTTCATAGAAAAGTTAGATTATTATCCTATATTGTTCCTTCAAAGGAAAATATGTTTTGAGAATGCTTGCTCATGAGCCCCACAAACTGTTATCTCAGTGGTTGTAGTAGGCATATTACATTGCTAACTTAAGTTGCTTCATTACAGGCATGAGATTGTGGGTGTGGTCAACACAAACATGATCCACCTAAGAAAGTAATTGCAAAAGGAGATGAGATTTTATCAACTCCAGAATCGCTAAAACGAAAAATAACTTCAACATCTGGTTTGAAGGAAAATCAATCAAGCGGCTGTGCTCCAATTGATGACTCATGGGTAAAGCCGAGGTAAGTAATGAAGTTCATGTTATTGTTACATTGTTACTCTTGATTTATATATGATTTTTAATACACCTTTTGACTGATAACCAGACCGAGTTATGAGTACGATGCTAGATGTTTTAGACTTTTAGCTATTATAAGTTATTCATTTTTTCTTTTTCCCCAAATTTCTCTGTAATCATTTTAAGCATTTTTTTTCTTTCCTTTTGTGTTACAGATTCTTAGAACTACTCTATAGTTTTCTAGATGGTACTATTGATAGCGCAAAGTATGAGGATGAATGTCGGGCTGTTTTTGGCACTTGGTCGTTCCCTGTCTTCACACTGGACAAGCTGACCGAAAAGCTTATCAAATTGGTGACATGTTCATTTCCTTCTCTTAGTTTTTTGTTCCACATACATTTGTGTTCTCTAAATGACTGACTTTTTCTTCACAATGCCTTCTACAGCTACTTGCAATCACAATAGATGATGTTAATGGCAAGCTTCTTGGCCTGTATGCGTATGAAAATTTTAGAAGTGGGGAGAGATTTTTAGATGAACTTTATAGTGCAAACGCCAATGTGATTGTTAATGAGTCAAAGATCTTCCGGTTCGAATGTGTGAGTAGTATTTTATTACTTCATTGAGGTTAATGGCTCCACAGTAGTCCGCAAAGTGTGCAACAAAGTCGATTTAGATTTTTATTTTTCTCTTTCTGTTAAAGTAGTGATTAAAAAGGTATAGAAATCCAAAAAGGGTATGCTCAGTTGCATGTTTTTAAACCTTACGATTTTGATATGAATTTGAGTAGTACAAAATGCTCCAAGCAGGCATGTTTCAGTTATCAGAACTTCTTTTTGGTTGAACATGAGTGAATTTAAAACATTAGTCCCTATGTCAAGTTGAATATGGGATATAGATTCAGTTGATGAAAAATTGTCGTTAAATATCCCAGAGTTCATTGAAGGTGTGAAAAACAGGTATGGTCTCGTGTCTGATTTATATTCTGACATGGTAACATGAAAATATGTAATTATAATGATAATGGAGATTTTCGATTTCATGTCTACAGGAAACGAAAAATGTCAGGTTTTGGGCATCGCGTGTACAAGAACTATGATCCCAGAGCAAAGGTTATCAAAAAGTTAGCAGAGGAAGTTTTTCTCAATTGTAGGCAGGGATCCCCTTATTAAGCTATTTCAAAGTTCATTAGATGATATTTACTTGTCCAATTCTTATCGTTTTAAAAATAATCAACTACATGTTGCTTTTAAAAGGTGACTACTGCTTTGGAGCAAGCTACACTATCGGAGGAGTACTTTTGTCAAACGAAAGTTGTACCCAAATGTTGATTTCTATTCTGGACTGATTTATAGGTATGGGCTTTGAGATTTTTAGACAAACATTGGTTGCTAAATGTTGGATCTATCTATTGATGTGCCGACTTCAATTCATAACAGGACAATGGGTTTCCCTAAGCATTACCCATACATTTTAATTACCACCCCTAGCAAACCCATATGCCTCCTTCCGCACATCCATATCGTTAAAAAAACTTGGTGTATTGAGTTTGTTATGTACATTAGATAATGTTTTAATCACTACCGAAACCAAACACTGTTTTAGTTTGTTACAACCATACTTTACTAGCCAAACCCAACAAACTATATTTCGGTGTGAACTATACTATTTTACATCAAATTTTGTATGTTATGAGAATGAACCAGTTGGGAGAAAGTCTCACCGAGAAATAGATGGTGCACTTCTTGCTATTGGGACACTGTGATAAAATGAAACAAGCTGAAGCACATAAATCTCAATTCGAGGACATGTTAGTGCACCGTGTTTTTCCAGAGTTCGAAAGTCCGTTGGGCCATATCAGAGCAAAGGTAAATATTAATAGTATATGTAAGATACTTTTTTGTTAATAAAATGCAACTTTTGTTTTTTGTCTCATTGTCCTTTGTTGGAAACTTCACTCTAAATTGATTATTTTCGAATGTTAGGTTGCATGGGTTGCAGGACAATGTGCCCATATTATTTCTGATCCGAATAACTTCCGCGATGCACTGCTCATTTTAGTTGATGGGATGCAAGACCCAGATCTTCCAGTGCGTGTAGATTCTGTCTTCGCATTGCGCTCTTTCGTCGAAGCCTGCAAAGGTAAACTACTACTACATATATATTCGTTTTCTGTTTTAGTTTCTCTCTTTTGATAATCTAATATTTCTTTTATCCTGCAGATCTGCATGAAATCAGGCCCAAACTTCCAAAGCTACTTGAGGGTATGACAAATAAGGCTTTTCTGGTATTGTATTAGCTTATATCCCAAATTTGTTCTGGTTTCTTAAATGCCAATACCTTGAATGGCTGTCATGGATCATGGATGGTTCTTGATATCTATGTTACTACTATTGCAGGTTGAGCTTGCTGCACTCCTTCATGATATAGGAGAGTTATTTACAACTGCTGATTTAGGATTTAATAAACCAAAAACTCCTTCTAGCGTAATTTTAGTATACGTTACCATACATAACACAAGAAAAACATCATCCCATTTTTTATATATGCCTTTTTTTTGCTATTGATGATAATTTCTTTCATATTATATCCAGGGGACTACAAATACTTAAGGTATGTTGCTTATCTAACTTTAGTTTGATGCAAATCTGTGTGTGTATCCAAATGTCTTGATCACTGTGCCTCTCATCCCCTCAGAAAGATTGTTTGGTGCAAAGGAGTGTTCCATCTATCGTATTAAGGCGCAATTTGTCTTTGTTTTTTCCAAAACCAAATTTACCTTTCAGATTTTGAAAACATTTTGTGGTTTTGAACATATCGGCACTAACTTAGAGTAAGCCCTACTGCATAGGGTTTTCTTGAATTTGACAAGAACATGGATTAAATTAGGTGCAATATATATTTTTTTGTAGAGGTGTGATTTAAGAACAGGAGTGTGTTGTCATGAATTGAAAATTTTAAGTGTACAATTTATAAAATTCTGCATAGATATATTTTAGACGAGTGAGTTCTATGTAGAAATAGATAGTACATACTGTTATGGAATTGCATGATAACAGCGAACGCTGTAGTTATGAGAATTAATGAGGTTTGCGGTATTTGATACAAATTTTTAGAGGAATTGAAAGAGTAAAGACGTTGAGAACACACTGTCTCTCTTTGTAAATTTTCGTTAATCGCGGCTAAAGAAACAACATAGGGTATTCTTGAATTTTACAAAAATAATGGTTTTAAGGTAAACTTTTAGGTGCAATCTCTGGTTTTCTTAGAGGTGTGATTGCAGAACTGGAGTTTATGAGTGAAAAACCAAAAATACATAATTATTAAAAATGTACATGGACATTGTAGGATGAGTGACTTCTGCGTAGAAATACATACTTACGTAGTGTCTTATGGAATTGCATGATAACAGCGAATGTTGTAGGTATGAGAAGTTATGAGTTATGTGGTATTTGGTAAGTTTTAGAGTAATTTAAGAGAAATGCATGCCTATCAGTGTTCCTAGATTCAAATCTAACCCTGCGATCTATCATGATCTGTTGGTCCCTTTTACGTCCATTTGCAAATTAGTTTATTTTGTGAATCAAATAGTGGAGCTAAGGCGTAATACAAGATTGTATTATAAATAGTCTTTGTTAGTTACTAGCAAATCCAGTAGTTGCTTGATTTATGTTTAGCCCTCAATGAAAGAATTAAATCTATCTAATTGTTCATTGTTTGTGCACTTCAGCAAACAGAGAAGCTTTTGTCTATGGTGGACCAGTCACCTAATAGTTTAATGCAAGAAGCCCTTGACCAACCGACGCAGGCTTTGTTTAATGAAAGCCTTCTAAAGCATTCATGTATGGATGTAAGAGTTTCTGTCGCCTCATGCCTATGTGAAATTACAAGAATCACAGCTCCTGATGCCCCGTATGGTGATGAGGAAATGAAGGTAGATGAAATTAAAGTAGACCGTATCATTGTATTCTTTCATTATCTTTATCTAATTTATTTATGTTAATTATAATTTTATATCCACAGGATGTTTTCCAGTTAGTTGTTTCTTCGTTAGAGGATTATCAGATGAATCTAGCAGATCTTACCACAAAAGGGTTTCAATTATTGAAACTATTGCTAAAGTCAGGTCATGTGTTTTAATGCTCGATCTTGAATGTGATGACCTTATAGTGGAGATGTTTGAACATTTTATGAAATCAGTAAGGTGTATATGTTGTAGAAAAAGTATTTGTTAATTAGCCAAAACACTATACTTAAACAATGCATTATCCATCGATGTAAACGTATATTCTTAAATTTATGAAGCTCATATTAATAAAAAGATTTGAGAGGTTGCAAGCATATAAATACAGAGGGCAATTCAACCCATTGGTCCATATAGACAACAAGCAGCAGGCGGATGGTTGTTTAAGCTGAATTTTTTGGTTCTTTATTTCACATCGATTGGAAAGACCAACAAGAACGCTACTGTTAACTTGAAGTTTCTGCAGTGTATCGATGATGAGAACGATATCCCTAATTTTGACCGGTGTTCGTACATTGTTGAGTGTCTGGTTAAGACAAAGAAAAACTGGGTCAGGACTTACCATTACACTGGGCCCGTAATTGTTATGTCTGTATGTTCTTTAGCATACTGTAGCATTCATTTTATCATTTTAAAACTGTTTTGTCTAAATTTTCTAACAAGTGAATCAGAAATGGCTGATATGGATCAACAAAGCGCCGGAACAAAGTTTAAGGACCAGCTGTTCAAATTAATCCAACAGTTGGAAGGTTCAAAACCACATTTCATTCAAAAGGATCCCCAAACCTTCAGCCCAATTTTGAGACCGTGAAACTGTCAAAATCCCGATATCCTAACCGTATGACACATCAAGAATTTTGTAGCAGGTCAGTTAAAAAATTGGTACTTTTGAATCTTTATTAGATTATTAAAAATTAATATAATGGATCAATTTTTGAGATTGTAAAAATGTCGAAATCCATATATCCTAACCGTATGACACATCAAGAATTTTGTAGGAGTTCAGTTAAAAAATTGGTACTTTTGCATCTTTATTGGATTATTAAAATTAATATAATGGATAGTACATATCGTAGTCAAGTAGTGGGTATCAAGATACTTAAAATTCATCAAGTCTTAACTTTTATTCTTTCTTATAATGTAGTGCACTTGTTTGTGCACCTTTAGTTACTTCTAGGTTTTGAATTATGTTCTGTGAAAACTTTATGTGGAGTTGGCATGCACCTTGACCTTTGAAGCTCTTAATGGTGCATCATGTGATGTTAGAATCAATCACCCAACTCAATAATTCAATGACCAGAAGCTTCATCAAGTAATTTTTACACTCATGTAATTAGATATGAATTCCAATTTATTATGCTAAAAATACCAAGCCCGCCCTTTTATTAATTTTACATTTTATTATGCTTTTGTTCTTACGATCAATATTGGGAGTGCTAGGAAATCCGTCTAAAAGTTTGTTACAAAAGGAAGCCACCGTCACAACAGAGGTTGCTGATCCCATTGAAATATCAACTAACACTTCAATAGAGAGTGAATGGAACAGGTATATTAAAATGGGGAAAGTCTGTTTGTTTATTTTTATCTTTCAGTACTATGGTTACAAATAGAATTTTGTGATATGGTTACAAATGAAAAAGAGTGTATACTTAACCCGTTTGACCTATTTATAAAGTTTATTTGTTTGACCAGTCCATTATTAGTTATTACAAGATTTGTTATAGAAATTTTAGGTGCTTGCTTGGTTTTTTTTGGCCATAAATACTATTTAACCATTTAATCTGTTTAAACATAAAAATCAAATAGGAAATTGAGCATGTAGTTTGATGCTATGAGTCAAAAGCTAGAATGGTTTTGTTATTCAGCATAAGTGCTATGATTCAAAAGCACTAAAGATATTTGACTATTAGTCTCAAGTACTAAATGTGATTGAAAAATAAAAATTAGTCTCAAGTAATGAGATTGTGTTGGTGCACTTATAGGCTTATCGTGTATGATTTTCCTTGCGCTTACCCGACTTATGCCTCTTTCTTTTATGTTTTGTAGGAGCCGGTGCCAAAATGCAGCAAGGGCTGCTTGTGAGAAAGGGTAACTGTTGATGCTCGATAAACGATAACTCAATGATACATGGTAGAATGCATTACAAGAATACTCTAAATAGTTGATGCATTCATGGAGTATATCATTAACACTCTAAATAGTTAATGCACCAATAAGTGGATCAATCTTTAATCATAATCTGATGATTGAAAGGTGTTTCAAACTGGTGACTACTCGTGACGTGATCGAACTTAAATTTTAGTGAGCTTATAAGCTAAAAACTTAAAAAACAAAAGCACATTAAAGAAGCTAAGCCAAACTGTGACAACTCGTAATTTCAGGTCATTTTACAAACTTTGAAAATTTCACTATTCATCTCGGGAATTTACTATTCATCGGTTACTATTCATCATTTTACTATTCATCGTTTTTGAAGTCGATTTGATATTCTGAGAACGTATTTCTAAATTTTACTATTCACAAAACACTATTCATTCCCTGAGAAAATCACTATTCATGCTTCACTATTTCATCGTTTATCGTAAACTAGGTTTACGAGTGTCAAATTCGCGTAACCTTAGTGGTTTAGCTGCGAATTCACGAACAATCATCAAAGACATTTCATATAGACTAGACTTAGTCTACATATCATTAGCAACATCATCATCATATTAGTTCATGCATGGTTTTGCATTTTACATTAAACGCATAATTTCCTATTAAATAAACGCTATCGCGTAATCAATTATTTTGAACATTTGATCTGACACTTCCAAAAATTATCCCGATATATTTTTATACTCATATTAAGATTATAAAAATAATATTATTAGTTTACCCGGTGTTTTAAATTTATTTTTGTATATAAATAGTTATATTTATATAATTACGACGGTTTTCGTAAATACTACACGATATTTATTATTTCACTCAATTTTTGTAAGAAATGTGTTTTTATAATTTTTATGACTACAATATATTTTATTTTGATCCGTTAAAATTTATTTTTAGCTAACGCTATCTTAAATGCTTAAATAAATATACAAGTTATCAATTATCCTTAAGTAATTACACCTTTACTTCTACATATAAATACTCAATTATACAAAATGCACAAGTCTTTAAATGTTGTATGTTGGTCGACATACTAAGATGACTCACACTCATTGTTGCTAAATATCTTCTCATTATATTGTTTTATACTCTAACTCTTCACATACTTACTTAATATCTCAAAGTGTAAAAACCAAAAACTCTTTCTTCTTCCTCTTGCCAAGAACCGGCCATATTGAAGTTCCAAGAGGAGATCATATTTTTTTCAAGACAAGTAAATTCACAATCTAGGCATACTCTTAAGTAAGGTTTTGAAATAAAAACCTAGGGTGTTTAGGATTAACCCTTGTTCATTTAAACCTCATCAAGTAACTAGTAAGCATTTCATATTCATTTTCATCTTTCATATTCATATTATGTTCATTTTATCATGCTTGAGAAAAATATGCAAGTCATATGGATAGCTATACCACTTTAAATGTTTTTAAGTGTTATATATATATATATATATATATATATATATATATATATATATATATATATATATATATATATATATATATATATATATATATATATATATATATTTTATCCTATAATTACTCCTTGAAACATATCACTTTTGGTGATGTCTAGGAACCCATGACACCCTAAGAAGGTGTATGGTAGGATTAGAATAGCTTCGGAGTTGGTTTGAATTGGTTAGAATAGGTTTTGCGCGAGAAAAACTCATTTCGACAACTTTATTTAGAGGTCTGATATTTTTAAATTAAGGAATTTTCATGATTGTAAAATTTTTGGTCTAGATATTTGGAAAATATACTTTAAAACGAAAACGTGGTCGCTTGAATTGGTTAAAACGGAGTTATAACGAAGAAGTTGTGCTATTTTCAAGTTTGACGACGAAAACTATAAAAATCCAGAAAATTCAGCATGTTACTTCCACTTTTTAAGAGTCAAAAATGAGGCTTAAGCGTTATGAAATGTGTCGATTTATCAAAATATATAAGTTTACTTTGATATGAAGCTAAGAACAAATTTGGAGAACAAATCATTTGGAGAACAAAAATTTGGAGAACAAAAATTTGGAGAACAAACTTGGAGAACTAATTTGGAGTACTTTTTCTTATAAAATGATGTCTTCTAGTAGAAGTAAGTTCGCCTAGCATATTTTCCAAAATGTCCAACCGTTCATCAAACGGAGTTGTAACGAATAAAATGCGGTCATTCAAGCTTTGCCGAAAACCACCCTTAAACAATATTTTGGATACAAGTACCATACTTTACCTATATTTTTCTCCATGATCGAGACCTCTAGGATGAAAACTTAAATGCTAAAACTTTGAGATAATGATACAAGCTTTCCAAAACCGTTGAGTTCGTTTCCTAACACTCGATGTGCACCATTTTACGACTAGCTTTCCGAGGCTATTTAATCACTTTCATGAATTTTTCAAATGACATTATTTAACGACGAAAAGTTATAATTTCATAATAAATCATTAAATAACAATTGTAGGATGTCATTTCAACATAAATACTCGCAAAGTAATTTATAAATTGTCAAGACGTTATAAGATTATTTTTCGACGATAAGTGTTATTTTCAAAAATTCACAAGTGGTATAGATATCATACGAATTGCATGCATAACATTACATCATAACTTATTATATATCATATCATTCATAATAGGTCAAGTTTAGAGATTCACGCTACATTTCGGTGTACTCACTTTTGCCATCGCATCATTGTCCAAGTGAGTTTCGTAGCCCCTACTTTTGTATGTTTTGAACTATTTTGGGGGAGATACATGCTTAACTATTTTTCACAAGTACTTTAGATTTTTAAGGATAACTTGTATCATGATCACCATCGTTTCAAAACCGAATGTTGTACTATATCAATTGTTCTTGTTTATGTGCTATAGTTCTACGTCGAATAATGTTCTATATCAGTTGACTACTGATACATTGAGTCATGTGCTATTGATTATGTGCTATAGTTATACGTCGAATAAAGTGCTTATATCGTTGACTACGATACATTGAGTCAATTACTATTGATTATGTGCTATTGTTCTACGTCGAGTTAGGTACTATTGTGAATCCATTTGACATCATGTGCTCGAACATAAACTATACACATTTTGGCGGTGGGTTGTGAAACACAAGGTTGCAAGTTTTGTACGGGCGGAACTTGGAACTGAGTGGATTTACAATGCCTTTGCTGCATAAACGATTTTGAAAGGCTTTACATTTCAACACAAACTCTATGAACTCACTCAACCTTTGTGTTGACACTTTTTAGCATGTTTTATCTCAGGTATCTAAGGCATACAGTTCATGGCATGCATGTGGAGTTATCATAGAGTCGTGGTGACGACGCGTCTCACATGGGATTTATGCACTTTAAAAACATCGTTTGGCTTGTATCAAACTTATTTCCGTACACGTTGATTTTCATTTGGGACCTACACTTTGTAAACTCTGATTGTTTATTAAATCAAACGATGTGTTTTCCAAACGACACTTTAGGTTGTTCAATATAACTGTAACTGTGATGCTATGACAGTCAACCCCCAGGAATTCCATTCCACTGCAAAACAGGTAATTTGGGGGTGTGACAGATTGGTATCAGAGCTTCGGTTATAGAGAACTAGGTTGCATCATTGACCCTAGCCTATAACTACATCATCATAGCATCTCATCATATCATTATAAGTGCATACTCATTATACATGCGGGTTCATGACTCAACACCAAACATCATATGAGTCGATTAGTCCAAGCATTACATAGTTACTCCTAAATTATACATAGCCTGATCACCTATGTCTAATTCAGGAAGAATCATGCAATGAAGGGACTAGTAGTCTCATATGTAAGCCCATAATCGAGCCAAATTTTCAAAAGACCTCCTTCAAACAATTTAGCCTAATCTCATAATGACAGTTCGTTTGAAGAGTTATGAGATTAAGTAAAAATTGGTTACCTAAAAGTCTTTTGAGGATTTTGCTCGAGAAAGGGAAAGTTTGCCACATCAAACCCTAAACCGAGACCAACGAACTGAATTCGGGATGAATTCCTTTTTGGGTGGGCGAATGGGACAACTCGTAATTTCAGATCATTTTACAAACTTTGAAAATTTCACTATTCATCTCGGGAATTTACTATTCATCGGTTACTATTCATCATTTTACTATTCATCGTTTTTGAAGTCGATTTGATATTCTAAGAACGTATTTCTAAATTTTACTATTCACAAAACACTATTCATTCCCGGAGAAAATCACTATTCATGCTTCACTATTTCATAGTTTATCGTAAACTAGGTTTACGAGTGTCAAATTCGCGTAACCTTAGTGGTTTAGCTGCGAATTCACGAACAATCATCAAAGACATTTCATATAGACTAGACTTAGTCTATATATCATTAGCAACATCATCATCATATTAGTTCATGCATGGTTTTGCATTTTACATTAAACGCATAATTTCCTATTAAATAAACGCTATCGCGTAATCAATTATTTTGAACATTTGATCTGACACTTCCAAAAATTATCCCGATATATTTTTATACTCATATTAAGATTATAAAAATAATATTATTAGTTTACCCGGTGTTTTAAATTTATTTTTGTATATAAATAGTTATATTTATATAATTATGACGGTTTTCGTAAATACTACACGATAATTATTATTTCACTCAATTTTTGTAAGAAATGTGTTTTTATAATTTTTATGACTACAATATATTTTATTTTGATCCGTTAAAATTTATTTTTAGCTAACGCTATCTTAAATGCTTAAATAAATATACAAGTTATCAATTATCCTTAAGTAATTACACCTTTACTTCTACATATAAATACTCAATTATACAAAATGCACAAGTCTTTAAATGTTGTATGTTGGTCGACATACTAAGATGACTCACACTCATTGTTGCTAAATATCTTCTCATTATATTGTTTTATACTCTAACTCTTCACATACTTACTTAATATCTCAAAGTGTAAAAACCAAAAACTCTTTCTTCTTCCTCTTGCCAAGAACCGGCCATATTGAAGTTCCAAGAGGAGATCATATTTTTTTCAAGATAAGTAAATTCACAATCTAGGCATACTCTTAAGTAAGGTTTTGAAATAAAAACCTAGGGTGTTTAGGATTAACCTTGTTCATTTAAACCTCATCAAGTAACTAGTAAGCATTTCATATTCATTTTCATCTTTCATATTCATATTATGTTCATTTTATCATGCTTGAGAAAAATATGCAAGTCATATGGATAGCTATACCACTTTTAATATTTTAAGTGTTATATATATATATATATATATTATCCTATAATTACTCCTTGAAACATATCACTTTTGGTGATGTCTAGGAACCCATGACACCCTAAGAAGGTGTATGGTAGGATTAGAATAGCTTCGGAGTTGGTTTGAATTGGTTAGAAAAACTCATTTCGACAACTTTATTTAGAGGTCTGATCATATTTTTAAATTCTGGAATTTTCGACAGATTGTAAAAAAATTTGGTCTAGATATTTGGAAAATATACTTTAAAACGAAAACGTGGTCGCTTGAATGGGTTAAAACGGAGTTATAACGAAGAAGTTGTGCTATTTTCAAGTTTGACGACGAAAACTATAAAAATCCAGAAAATTCAGCATGTTACTTCCACTTTTTACGAGTCAAAAATGAGGATTAAGCATTATGAAATGTGTCGATTTATCAAAATATATAAGTTTACTTTGATACGAAGCTAAGAACAAATTTGTAGAACAAATCATTTGGAGAACAAAAAATTTGGAGAACAAATCATTTGGAGAACTAATTTGGAGTACTTTTTCTTATAAAATGATGCCTTTTAGTAGAAGTAAGTTCGCCTAGCATATTTTCCAAAATGTCCAACCGTTCGTCAAACGGAGTTGTAACGAATAAAATGCGGTCATTCAAACTTTGCCGAAAACCACCCTTAAACAATATTTTGGATACAAGTACCATACTTTACCTATATTTTTCTCCATGATCGAGACCTCTAGGATGAAAACTTAAATGCTAAAACTTTGAGATAATGATACAAGCTTTCCAAAACCGTTGAGTTTGTTTCCTAACACTCGATGTGCACCATTTTACGACTAGCTTTCCGAGGCTATTTAATCACTTTCATGAATTTTTCAAATGACATTATTTAACGACGAAAAGTTATAATTTCGCAATAAATCATTAAATAACAATTGTAGGATGTCATTTCAACATAAATACTCGCAAAGTAATTTATAAATTGTCAAGACGTTATAAGATTATTTTTCGACGATAAGTGTTATTTTCAAAAATTCACAAGTGGTATAGATATCATACGAATTGCATGCATAACATTACATCATAACTTATTATATATCATATCATTCATAATAGGTCAAGTTTAGAGATTCACGCTACATTTCGGTGTACTCACTTTTGCTATCGCATCATTGTCCAAGTGAGTTTCATAGCCCCTACTTTTGTATGTTTTGAACTATTTTGGGGGAGATACATGCTTAACTATTTTTCACAAGTACTTTAGAATTTTAAGGATAACTTGTATCATGATCACCATCGTTTCAAAACCGAATGTTGTACTATATCAATTGTTCTTGTTTATGTGCTATAGTTCTACGTCGAATAATGTTCTATATCAGTTGACTACTGATACATTGAGTCATGTGCTATTGATTATGTGCTATAGTTATACGTCGAATAAAGTGCTATATCAGTTGACTACTGATACATTGAGTCAAGTACTATTGATTATGTGCTATTGTTCTACGTCGAGTTAGGTACTATTGTGAATCCATTTGACATCATGTGCTCGAACATAAACTATACACATTTTGGCAGTGGGTTGTGAACACACAGGTTGCAAGTTTTGTATGGGCGGAACTTGGAACTGAGTGGATTTACAATGCCTTTGCTGCATAAACGATTTTGAAAGGCTTTACATTTCAACACAAACTCTATGAACTCACTCAACCTTTGTGTTGACACTTTTTAGCATGTTTTATCTTAGGTATCTAAGGCATACAGTTCATGGCATGCATGTGGACTTATCATAGAGTGGAAGTGGTGACGACCCAGCCTCACATGGGATTTATGCACTTTAAAAACATCGTTTGGCTTGTATAAAACTTATTTCCGCACACGTTGATTTTCATTTGGGACCTACACTTTGTAAACTCTGATTGTTTATTAAATCAAACGATGTGTTTTCCAAACGACACTTTAGGTTGTTCAATATAACTGTAACTGTGATGCTATGACAGTCAACCCCCAGGAATTCCATTACACTGCAAAACAGGTAATTTGGGGGTGTGACACAAACACACCCTAATTTCATATGAATAAGATAATTATAGTACGGGTTAAATAAAGAAAAAAATGTCTCTTTTCATTTCATTACATCCGATAAGAGGGGAAACTGAATTAGAACATAGAAGTAAAGATTATATCAGGCGGAAGTATAGGTACAATTTGCGGAATACCAAGGATGGTCTTAAGCCCTTCTAATAATAAGATGCCGTTTAAATTTAATCGTAGACAATTCACAGTTGCATTGTGTTTCGCAATGACTATTAACAAAAGTCAAGGAAAAACCTTAACACAAGTAGGATTGTTTCTACAACGGCCGGTTTTCTTTCACGGGCAACTATATGTAGCCGTATCAAGGGTGAAAAGCAGAAAAGGATTAAAGACTTTTCGAAGATATCCCGGCCTATGACCCGACTTCTTGAAAAGGATACTCCTTTCATCTTCTCTAGTGAGTGCATTGAAGCATTTCAAACTCTTAAGAAGAAGCTCACGGAAGCTCCGATTCTTGTTGCCCCCGATTGGGAATTACCATTTGAGCTTATGTGCGACACAAGTGATTTCGCCATAGGTGCCGTCTTGGGGCAACGAAAATCAAAACATTTCCAGCCTATACATTATGCTAGCAAAAATTTGACCGAAGCTCAAGCACATTACACCACTACGGAAAAAGAATTACTAGCCGTGGTGTATGCTTTCGAGAAGTTTCGGCCATACTTGATCTTGTCAAAAAGCATAGTGTATACGGATCACTCGGCTCTCAAATATCTCTTTGCTAAGCAAGATGCAAAGCCGAGATTGCTCCGATGGGTTCTCCTCCTACAAGAATTTGATATCATTATCCGTGATAAAAAAGGTGCCGAGAACCTAGCGGCTGATCATCTCTCTCGTCTTGAAAATCCACATCAAGGTGTGCTCGAGAAAAAGGAAATAAACGAAACGTTTCCTCTCGAGACACTTAATGTGGTATCTCAACGTGGAGATTCTAGTACCCCATGGTTTGCCGACTTTGCAAACTATCATGCGGGTAACTTTGTTGTGAAAGGGATGTCATCCCAACAAAAGAACAAGTTTTTCAAAGATGTTAAGCATTATTTCTGGGACGACCCCTATTTGTTTAAGGTTTGTGCGGATCAAGTCATCCGACGGTGTGTTCACGGCCAAGAAGACGATGAAATCCTTAAAGCTTGTCATCATGGACCCACGGGGGGACATCATGGCCCGAACTACACCGCCAAGAAGGTGTTTGACTCCGGTTTCTATTGGCCCACAATTTACAAAGATGCCCATGACCTCGTCAAATCTTGCGACGCTTGCCAACGTCATAGCAACATCTCTAAAAGAGATGAAATGCCTCAAAATGCCATTCAAGTGTGCGAGATCTTTGACGTATGGGGCATCGACTTTATGGGGCCGTTCCCGTCTTCTCGAGGGAACAAGTATATACTCGTGGCGGTCGATTAGTTGTCTAAATGGGTAGAAGCGAAAGCGCTCCCTACCAACGACGCCCGAGTAGTTGTGAAATTCTTGAAGTCTCTCTTCCCGTTCGAACTCCCGTGCCATCATTAGTGATCGCGGTACGCAATTTTGCAACGACCAATTCGCAAAAGTCATGTTTAAGTATGGTGTCACTCACCGTCTTTCTACCGCGTATCACCCACAAACTAGTGGGCAAGTGGAAGTTTCAAATCGTGGTTTGAAAAGAATCTTAGAGAGGACCGTAGGTGAAAATCGTGCCTCTTGGTCGGATAAACTTGAAGATGCACTTTGGGCCTTCCGTACTGCTTACAAAACACCCATCGGGTGTACTCCTTACAAGCTTGTGTACGGAAAGGCGTGTCATCTCCCGATCGAGCTCGAGCACAAAGCCTATTGGGCCTTGAAGCATGCAAATTTCGACCTCAAGTCCGCGGGTGATCATCGGAAAGTTCAACTCAATGAATTAAATGAACTCCGTGATCAAGCTTACGAGAACTCTTTGATCTATAAAGAAAAGACAAAGAAGATCCACGACTCAAAGATCAAGAACCGCGTTTTCAACGTTGGTGACCAAGTCCTTCTTTTCAATTCCAGATTGAAAATCTTCTCCGGGAAACTTAAGACCCGTTGGACTGGTCCATTCAAAATTGCCAAAGTTTTTCCATATGGCACCGTCGAGTTATCTCAAACCGACGGACCAAACTTCAAGGTGAATAGACATAGGTTGAAGCACTACTTTGGTAGCACTACTTTGGAGGGGACATACCATCCATGGTTGTCCCGGATCTCCAAACCTTCCCCATGAACCAATGAATCCGGGGTCGAGTCAAGCTAGCGACTCGGTTAACAAAAACAGTAGCATTCCATGGGTTTTCACCCATGTTTTCTGACTTCTTTCTATTTTCTAACAACTAAGTGTGGGGAAACCTCCATCGTGTTTGCTTCTTGTGTGTTTGCTCATGTTTTCAGGAATCCCTTTGATCGTGATGATTGACGCCCCTGTTTTCAATCTAGCCGCCCAATATCCGATCATGTTACTAACGTTTATCCGGGGATATGTTTTCAAAAGCCTTTTTGTGTAAAATAACAGATTTCGTCCACACACTTGGTTAGTTGTATTACCTTTTTCCGTTCGATAGTATCGGCCGGCCGACTTTGAATATTGAGGGCAATATTCAATTCTAAGTGTGGGCGGAATTCTGTCGATTTTTGTCACATTTGTACCCTTTAGTCCCTAGTACCCCGTTTTGACCAAAAATTAAAAAAAAAAAACTTCGAGATGTGTTCCGATTAATATTGCAATCCATTTTGGGATCGATAAACATTTTCTCGCACAAATTATAGCCCGTACCACTAAATTGTGAGGATTTAAGCCTGTTTTATATAAAGCATACATCTTTTATGCTTGGATCTTTTGCTATGAGTGTGCCGGTGATTTTATTTATTCTAGAACTTGTACTTGTAAATCATTACCAGACCGCAGTGAGATCGCATTCGTGCGATATAAGTGAATTCGCGTGATAAAGAGGCACCTTAGGATTTAACCCAAATGGCCTTCCATTTTTCATATCATGTTATATTAGCTAGCCACATCGGTTAGTTAACCACCTGCAAGGACCCATTTGTAGTGCTCATTTTTAGCACTAGATACCCCTAGTTACACCCTCTGAGCCATCCTTTTCATTTTTGCTTCATCTAGAAAAATACAAAAAATTTTACACCTTAAGCCCTGGCCTTACCCCTTGTCAATGTCTAATTAGTTGGTTGCTAGTCACCCGGAAAGTGAAGATTGTTTAAATGATTATGAGTACCGCATCTTATTAGTTGATTGAGCCATTTCATGGATGAGTCAATATGTTCAAAAAAAAAAAAAAAAAAAGTCAAAAATATGAATGTATTAGCCAATGTGCTATATCCGAAGAAAAATTGTCATGGCAAAGCAAAGCGAAAAGTTGTGGAAAGACTAAGAAAAGAAAATGAAGCTGTAATCATTTATTGGTTGGCGGATTGTTTGGTAGCTAGCAACTTGCATATTAGACTTGATTTTCATTTTTATTTTAACACCAATTTCATAAATATTCCCATGCCTTATCCATACCTTTAACCCGAAGCCTATCATTATAACCCGAATAAAAGTCCTCTTTAGATGTTTTTGCTTGGTGCTCACGCCACGTCGGTGGAGTTTTGTTTCTTGTACAAGCTTATGGTAATAATCTAATCATGACTGAGCAATGAGTGTGATTTATCTTGTTACTCCACTAAAAATGAGTGATTGAGTGAATTATATTTCGTTCCTTTTTCGTGAGGTGTTTTGAAATGTTAATCACGCAAGAAAATCATTGGATATTGTCAAACATCTTGGAAGTTTCAACCTTTATAAGCATTTTGTTTACTTTTAGTATAGTTTAAATTTATCGCATCAAATAAAAAGTCGAAACGGGGTAGTCTTGGTAATCTTGAGTCTTTCATTACTTCACATGATTGATTGCTAGGGACTAGCAATTGCCTAGTGTGGGGGGATTTGATGAGTGCTTATTCACTCATCGTTTTTACCCACCTAAGAACACAAAAATGACTAAAAACACTCAAATACGATCAAAATATGTCAAAAATATCCTCGGAGTGTGTTTTATGTCTTGCAAGTACAAAAGGATTGAAAACAGAGCGAAAACGGACGAAATCGAGGCTGGAAAAGTCTTTGAAAAGTGCCAAAAGACGGAGCCGGCAATGGATTTTCTACATTTTCGAGCCCGGGACGCTTTTTGAGAGTGATGAGGGGGAAACAACCTTAAAACCTAACCCAATAACAAAATCACCATTTTACCAATTCCCGACACCCAAATGACCAAATTGCCTTGTAAAAACCAAAAAAATGCATTTAAAACATTTTAAATAAAACAAAACCTTTTTAATTTTACCCAAAACCCAACCCAGCATTATAACCCGACCCATGCCTTTTTTCCCACCTTTCCCTCCTCCTTCTGCTTTCTCTCTAACCCAGAAATACCACAACCCTTTTACCCAGAAAACCCATCCCCAAGAACACTCAACCTCACCTCAAGCTATTACCCAGTCACCCCCAGTTCCCAAACCCACTACTAATCTTTCCCCTCCTCTTTCCCACTCCACCTCAGCAATCCAAGTCAAAAAGCCCCAATGGATGGCTCGGATTTGTTCCCATCTATACCTAATTATTTGATGGAGGAGATCAATTTAAGAAAGCACAAATGATTCTGAAGCTGGTTTGTCTCACAGAAGAAACACAAATGGAAGAGAGGAAGACCCCATTAGCTTTTAGTATAAATAGCTCTTGTAGCCATTGTATAAGGCACCCTTTTACTTAATTTTCAAAATTAGTTTTCTATTTTTTTTATTGTAACGAATTTTTTTTTCTAGTTAATGAAAAGTACTCCTCTTTCATATCTGTTACAGTTTTCTTTTTAGTACTCACTGCTTATTTAGATTTTATGAATTTATCTAGACAGTTTTAGTTGAGTGGTTTATTGGTTTTCTTCAAAGAATTTCCAAGTTGTTAGTTCTCTTAAAACAGTTTCTAGTGAAAAAGCTTTTAAAAGGGTGTTTGGGACAAAGAAGTTAACTGATCTGGAATCATCTTTTGCCTGTTTGACTTACCTAGTCAAACTCACTTTAGAAATTTTAGATTAGTCACAAGGATTTTGGAAATGGTTACATGAGTTTTGTATAAGGTTCGAAAACAAAAAGTTGCTTTTTTCTGTCTTTCTAAAACTGCACAGGACAGCACTATGTTGTGATCTTGGGCTTAATTACACTTTATTGGAACTTTTAATTGGAAAAATTAGTTTTTATGAAGTGTTGGCATACCCAACTCAGCATGTACCAACTTTAATTGCATCTTAGTCATCTCTAGCCTAGTTTAAATCCGTTTTCAAATCCATCTTTTGACTGTGTTTCTGGTTTTGTATCGTTACATGTGGCCAACACAAGTGTTATCGACTTATTTTTAAGCTGTTGGTAGCTCTTTTCTTGCCCACCACTTAGCCTTTTTAAATGTCATCTAGCTTAACTTTGATTTTGTAGCTTTTGATTGCTTTGGAGCTCATCGTCCTTATTTATAAGCTCCAAAAGAGCCCTTCAGGGCTGATTTTCAGGCTGCACAAATGTACACACAGGTCACTTTTTTTTTATTCATTAGCTTATCAATAGTTAATCATAGCTTATTTAGGTTATCATTAGCTTATTAGTTTAGCTAGCATAGGTTTAGTGTAGATTTAACTTGTCTAAATCTCCCATAGTGCTTATTAGCTCCCTTGCTTGCTTATTTTCCCGTAATTTAGCTTAGGACTCCCCTAGATAGATTTATGCCAACTGATTTTCCCCTTAGTTAGCTTAAGTTCCCTACTGCTTATCCTCATAATTTAGCTTAATTGAGTTGCCCTTAGCTTATTCCTAATCTCACTTGCATATTAGTATTTTTACTTTGCTGGTCTTGGTCTATTTGTTGCAAGTAAAGTGTTTAAGAAGTGTTTGGTGTGAAGTTTTCCACTGGTTGGAATAAGTGTTCCACAGCTTATTGAAAGGTTTTCACAGAAAAGGTGTTCACAAAAATCTCTCCTTTTGATTGTCCTTTGAAGTTTTAATAAGCAGAGTTGAAAAAAAAAAGTTCAAAAAAATTTTGTCATTGCTGGGATTTGAACACTGGCCACCCAGCCCACCACACACACTCTTAACACTCCCCTTGGGACTTGTCTCGTTGAGTTTTACACAAACAATTCTCTTAAGCCTTAAAGGCAGTTTTGCTTATAACCCCTTTTGAGCTTATTTAGTGCTTATTTTCAAAAGCAACCACCACGTTTTTTATTTTTCTTAGAATCAGTGATACTCAAAGTACTTTCTGTTAAATTTTCAGATTTTTCCAAATTAGTTTAGTATTTTTAATTAATTAACTAGATTAATTTAGTTTTTAATTCATAGAAATTAATTTAAAAGTCAAAAAAATATCCGGTCTTTTTCTAAAATTATTTTTAGTCAATTAGGACGTAGGAAAATTGATTTCACACCCGTAGCCCTTAAATTGCAAAAGTTTTACGTTTATGGCTCGGGTCTTTCCCGGTTTTTTATGTTTTTACGTTTTAGCACCCTAGGACTTAGTTTAGCTTCGTTTTATCATTCCTTAGGCTTAGTAATAGTTAATTTGTAGTTTATTAGGGTTCCCTTGCCTTAATTACTTTCCAGTTAATTAATTTGTAGAAACCGTAATTCAAATCAACAAATCATTAATCCCAATTCAAGTTATAAATCACAAAACTCAACGAATCCTTCCATTCACACCTCGTTGGGACACGACCCGGGAAATCACTTTTCCGGTATCACTTTTATCACACCCGTAAGATTTGGCACGTTAACCCTTTTCCTAAAAGGTTGATTTGTCGGGTTTTACGGTTAATTTGATATATTGATATTGTGTTTATTTTCACCACTCACAACGATCGAATCAAATTTTGGCGCCGCTGCCGGGGAGGTGTGTTGCGACAATATCGTGATTTTTGCGATTAGTGACTTGAAGAACCTTCCTCGTGAAGTTATTGTTTTTATAAAAATACAAAAATACAAAAATATTTTTCTTTTCTTTGTATATTTATGTAAAAGATTAAAAATACAAAAAGATTTTTGCTTGTTGTTTTAAATAAAATAGAACACACAATCAATATAACATTTCTCAACTTGAGTGTTATCATTATAAGTTCCCGAACAAAAGATTTAAAACTTGCCTTTGTGTCGCTCGTGATTTGGTTTATTTCTATCAAATAAACAAACTGTGTGAGGGGTATAAGGACGGCCTGACATTAAATTGCGGCTGAAAAGAGGCGGGTTTTTAATAAGCTTCGCGCTGACCTAATAAGCTTCTCCGCTCCTTTGTGCGTTTATCTTATATAAGTGATCATTTTACGTGGGATTATTGGTTTAAGTTCACTGTGTTTTGCCTCGGTCTTGTTTTAATTGAAAGTGTTGTTTTTGGAAGTGCATGCGCACACGTTCTTCTAATTCTTCTAATCCCCTTCTTGAACTCGCCACCATTACGCGAAGACGAAATAGACGTCCTTCCCCATTAGTCGAACCCAAGATTCGTACTAATCCCGCCCCCGGTCCCGAAATGGCGGATACTCGAACCATGTCTGAGTTACTTCAAGCTCCCGTAGACGGCTACGGTGATGCTATCGTCGTACCACCAATTGACACCGAAAATTTTGAACTTAAGACTAATTTGATTCACTTGGTTTCATCTAAACCTTTTTGCGGTCTTGATAGGGATGAGCCTCATGCCCATATCCGTTGGTTTAATCAAGTGGCTTCCACTATTAACTTTCGAGGTGTCCCTCATGAGTCGATTAAGTTGATGTTATTCCCATTTTCCCTCGAGGGGGCAGCCCGGATTTGGCTTGAGAAAGAACCCCCTCGTTCAATCACAACATGGGAAGACCTCTCTAAGAAATTTGTTAACCAGTTTTTCCCTCCGTCGAAAACCACAATGTTAAGAAATGAAATAACAAATTTCCGACAAAGATTCGACGAGAGTTTTGGAGAAGCGTGGGATAGATTCAAAGAACTTCTACGAAAATGCCCACATCACGGCTTCTCCGACCTTCATCAGATCGATACGTTCTACAATGCTTTAAACCCAAACGACCAAGATTCGCTTAATGCGGCCGCCGGTGGTAATATCTTGAGTCGTATGCCCGGGGATATTAGAACGATTATCGAGAACAAGTCTAAGGTTGTAACATCCAGAAACAAAGCGATTGTTGCTAAGGTTACTACCAATTCTTCTTCATCCGTTGTGGAGTCAAAATTGGAAGGACTTACCGACGCTATTTATAGCATGATGAAAGAATTTAAGTCCCAGATTGAGAAAACGGAACGGTGAAAGCCGTTACTGAAACTTGTGTTATTTGCGGTGGTCCCCATCCGAATTACAATTGTCAAGCCACCGATGGCGACGCCGAAATGCCACCGTGGCAACTGCTAATCACAATCCTAATACGAATCAAGGATACCTTGCTAATCAAATGGGACCACCCGGCTTTGCACCAGTACCTACTCACCAAAACCGTTTTAATCAGAATCAAAACCAAAACGTTAATGCTAATCAAGGATACCATCAGAATCGAGGAACGAATGTCAATCATCAAACTCCTCAACCGCAAAATTATCAACCTCTTCCTCAACAACAAGATTTTCAACAAACCTATCCTTATGTTGCACCAATTCCGGAGTTTGAGAACTACAAGAAAACCTCGGAAGCAAACATTCGTAACATGCAAAGTCAGATAATTAATTTGAAAGCTGAGTTGAATAACAAGATTGAAACGACCGTGCTCAGACAAACAAGTGAATTGAAAAACATGATGGCTAGTTTCTTGCATCAAGCTCAATCCTCTTCTTCATCTCAACCCTCGAGTTCGGGATCTCTCCCAAGTAACACAATTCCCAACCCGAAGGGAGAGTTGAATGCTATTGCCACCCGAAGTGGTAAAACATATGATGGACCCTCGATGCCTACACCCTCTCCGGTGAGGGAAGTAGAATGAGAAACCGAGGTGACAAAGGACAAGGTGCAATCTACAAGCCCACATGTACGCGCACAAGTCCAACCATCGGTTGTCTTACCTCCAATTCCGGAACCCGTTGTTCCGATGACCAATCCTAAGCCTTCACTTCCTTATCCTTCAAGGCTTAATTATCAAAAGGCCCGCGACAAAACTAATCAACAAATGGAAAATCTTATCCAAATCTTTCAAGATACGCGAGAGATTAGTTTCGCGGAGGCTCTCCTTCTAATGCCCAAGTTTGGTTCGACGATCAAAAGCTTGTTGAGCAAAAATAAAAAAATTTCCGAGTTAGCTAAAACTTCCTTGAACGAGAATTGTTCGGCGGTTATCCTTAAAAAACTTCCCGAAAAGTTAGGAGACCCCGGAAAATTCCTCATCCCGTGTGATTTTCAAGGATTAGTTCAATGCTCTGCCTTGGCCGATCTTGGTGCGAGCATTAACTTAATGCCACACTCCATGTGGAAGAAGCTTTCATTACCCCCGCTTACACCTACGTGTATGATCCTCGAGCTTGCGGACCGCACAAATTCTCGTCCGTTGGGAATAGCCGAGGATGTATTTGTGAAAGTGGGCAAGTTTCATTTCCTCGCCGACTTTGTTGTGGTGGTCGAATTTGATGCCTATCCCCGAGTACCCCTCATCCTTGGGAGGTGCTTCTTAAAAACGGGTCGTGCATTGATCGACGTTGATAAAGGGGAAATTACTTTGAGGTCAAACAAGGAAGCCGTTACTTTCAACCTCGATCAAGTTACGAGATACTCCCCCAATTATGAAGACACTTCCGTCAACATGATTGATGTCATTGACATTTTGTCGGAGGAATATTCTCAAGAACTTCTTGGATTCTCGAGTGGCAATCCCACTTCGGTTGATCCCATCGTGGCTCTCTCTTCCCCGTCCCTCACTCCGTTTGAGGGAAGTGACTCTATTTCGGAAGAGATTGAAGCATATTTGTCTAGTGATTCGGTTTCATGGGAAATTGATCACGCTCCAATTGACATCGAGGGAAATATTCTTCTCCTCGAGAAGTTGCTCAATGATGATCCATCATCACTCCCTCCTCAAGAACTTCATAAAGAGGAAATCAAAACCATTGAAAAATCTAATGATCCTCCCGAGGTCGAACTTAAGGACTTACCACCTCATCTCGAGTATCCATTTTTGGAGGGTGACAATAAATCACCCGTCATTATTGCTAAAGACTTGAGTGAGGATGAAAAGCCGCTCATAAAGGTTTAAAGTCACACAAGCGATCCATCGCTTGGAAACTTTCCGACATCAAGGGTATTAACCCGAAATTTTGTACACACAAGATTCTTATGGAAGATAACTTCAAACCGGCGGTTCAACATCAAAGAAGAGTGAATCCTAAAATCCATGAGGTTATCAAGCAAGAAGTCATAAAACTTCTCGATGCCGGATTGATTTACCCTATCTCGGATAGTCCTTGGGTGAGCCCCGTTCATTGTGTGCCCAAAAAGGTGGCATTACCGTTGTTGAAAATGATGAAAACGAGTTGATTCCTACTCGATTGGTTACGGGATGGCGTGTTTGCGTTGACTATCAAAAGTTAAATGAAGCCACCCGTAAAGACCATTTCCCCTTACCTTTCATGGACCAAATGCTTGAGAGATTAGCGGGAAATGAATACTATTGTTTTCTTGATGGTTTCTCGGGTTACTTTCAAATTCCCATAGACCCACAAGATCAAGAAAAGACCACATTCACATGTCCTTATGGAACATTTGCTTACCGGCGCATGCCTTTCGGCTTGTGCAATGCTCCCGGTACATTCCAAAGGTGTATGATGGCCATTTTCCATGATATGATCGAAAAGACTATGGAAGTCTTCATGGATGATTTTTCGGTCTTTGGGATTTCTTTTCAAACATGTCTCTCCCATTTGGACAAGATGCTTGAACGTTGTGAAAACACGAATCTTTGTCTAAATTGGGAGAAATGTCATTTCATGGTCAAAGAGGGCATTGTCCTCGGCAATAAGATCTCTAAGAGCGGGATTGAGGTTGACAAGGCTAAAGTTGACGTCATTGCAAAGTTACCTCCTCCCACAACCGTTAAAGGAGTTAGAAGTTTCCTTGGTCATGCCGGTTTCTATCGTCGTTTCATTCAAGAATTTTCGAAGATATCCCGGCCTATGACCCGACTTCTTGAAAAGGATACTCCTTTCATCTTCTCTAGTGAGTGCATTGAAGCATTTCAAACTCTTAAGAAGAAGCTCACGGAAGCTCCGATTCTTGTTGCCCCCGATTGGGAATTACCATTTGAGCTTATGTGCGACACAAGTGATTTCGCCATAGGTGCCGTCTTGGGGCAACGAAAATCAAAACATTTCCAGCCTATACATTATGCTAGCAAAACTTTGACCGAAGCTCAAGCACATTACACCACTACGGAAAAAGAATTACTAGCCGTGGTGTATGCTTTCGAGAAGTTTCGGCCATACTTGATCTTGTCAAAAAGCATAGTGTATACGGATCACTCGGCTCTCAAATATCTCTTTGCTAAGCAAGATGCAAAGCCGAGATTGCTCCGATGGGTTCTCCTCCTACAAGAATTTGATATCATTATCCGTGATAAAAAAGGTGCCGAGAACCTAGCGGCTGATCATCTCTCTCGTCTTGAAAATCCACATCAAGGTGTGCTCGAGAAAAAGGAAATAAACGAAACGTTTCCTCTCGAGACACTTAATGTGGTATCTCAACGTGGAGATTCTAGTACCCCATGGTTTGCCGACTTTGCAAACTATCATGCGGGTAACTTTGTTGTGAAAGGGATGTCATCCCAACAAAAGAACAAGTTTTTCAAAGATGTTAAGCATTATTTCTGGGACGACCCCTATATGTTTAAGGTTTGTGCGGATCAAGTCATCCGACGGTGTGTTCACGCCAAAAGACGATGAAATCCTTAAAGCTTGTCATCATGGACCCACGGGGGGACATCATGGCCCGAACTACACCGCCAAGAAGGTGTTTGACTCCGGTTTCTATTGGCCCACAATTTACAAAGATGCCCATGACCTCGTCAAATCTTGCGACGCTTGCCAACGTCATAGCAACATCTCTAAAAGAGATGAAATGCCTCAAAATGCCATTCAAGTGTGCGAGATCTTTGACGTATGGGGAATCGACTTTATGGGGCCGTTCCCGTCTTCTCGAGGGAACAAGTATATACTCGTATGCTCGATTATTTGTCTAAATGGGTAGAAGCGAAAGCGCTCCCTACCAACGACGCCCGAGTAGTTGTGAAATTCTTGAAGTCTCTCTTTTCCCGTTTTGGAACTCCCCGTGCCATCATTAGTGATCGCGGTACGCACTTTTGCAACGACCAATTCGCAAAAGTCATGTTTAAGTATGGTGTCACTCACCGTCTTTCTACCGCGTATCACCCACAAACTAGTGGGCAAGTGGAAGTTTCAAATCGTGGTTTGAAAAGAATCTTAGAGAGGACCGTAGGTGAAAATCGTGCCTCTTGGTCGGATAAACTTGAAGATGCACTTTGGGCCTTCCGTACCGCTTACAAAACACCCATTGGGTGTACTCCTTACAAGCTTGTGTACGGAAAGGCGTGTCATCTCCCGATCGAGCTCGAGCACAAAGCCTATTGGGCCTTGAAGCATGCAAATTTCGACCTCAAGTCCGCGGGTGATCATCGGAAAGTTCAACTCAATGAATTAAATGAACTCCGTGATCAAGCTTACGAGAACTCTTTGATCTATAAAGAAAAGACAAAGAAGATCCACGACTCAAAGATCAAGAACCGCGTTTTCAACGTTGGTGACCAAGTCCTTCTTTTCAATTCCAGATTGAAAATATTCTCCGGGAAACTTAAGACCCGTTGGACTGGTCCATTCACAATTGCCAAAGTTTTTCCATATGGCACCGTCGAGTTATCTCAAACCGACGGACCAAACTTCAAGGTGAATAGACATAGGTTGAAGCACTACTTTGGTAGCACTACTTTGGAGGGGACATACCATCCATGGTTGTCCCGGATCTCCAAACCTTCCCCATGAACCAATGAATTCGGGGTCGAGTCAAGCTAGCGACTCGGTTAACAAAAAAAGTAGCATTCCATGGGTTTTCACCCATGTTTTCTGACTTCTTTCTATTTTCTAACAACTAAGTGTGGGGGGAAACCTCCACTGTGTTTGCTTCTTGTGTGTTTGCTCATGTTTTCAGGAATCCCTTTGATCGTGATGATTGACGCGCCTGTTTTCAATCTAGCCGCCCAATATCCGATCATGTTACTAACGTTTATCTGGGGATATGTTTTCAAAAGCCTTTTTGTGTAAAATAACAGATTTCGTCCACACACTTGGTTAGTTGTATTACCTTTTTCCGTTCGATAGTATCGGCTTCGGCCGGGACTTTGAATATTGAGGGCAATATTCAATTCTAAGTGTGGGGAATTCGTCATTAGATTTTTGTCACATTTGTACCCTTTAGTCCCTAGTACCCCGTTTTGACCAAAAATTAAAAAAACTTCGAGATGTGTTCAGATTAATATTGCAATCCATTTTGGGATCGATAAACATTTTCTAGCACAAATTATAGCCGTACCACTAAATTGTGAGGATTTAAGCTTTGTTTTATATAAAGCATACATCTTTTATGCTTGGATCTTTTGCTATGAGTGTGCCGGTGATTTTATTTATTCTAGAACTTGTACTTGTAAATCATTACCAGACCGCAGTGAGATCGCATTCGTGCGATATAAGTGAATTCGCGTGATAAAGAGGCACCTTAGGATTTAACCCAAATGGCCTTCCATTTTTCATATCATGTTATATTAGCTAGCCACATCGGTTAGTTAACCACCTGCAAGGACCCATTTGTAGTGCTCATTTTTAGCACTAGATACCCCTAGTTACACCCTCTGAGCCATCCTTTTCATTTTTGCTTCATCTAGAAAAATACAAAAAATTTTACACCTTAAGCCCTGGCCTTACCCCTTGTCAATGTCTAATTAGTTGGTTGCTAGTCACCCGGAAAGTGAAGATTGTTTAAATGATTATGAGTACCGCATATTATTAGTTGATTGAGCCATTTCATGGATGAGTCAATATGTTCAAAAAAAAAAAAGTCAAAAATATGAATGTATTAGCCAATGTGCTATATCCGAAGAAAAATTGTCATGGCAAAGCAAAGCGAAAAGTTGTGGAAAGACTAAGAAAAGAAAATGAAGCTGTAATCATTTATTGGTTGGCGGATTGTTTGGTAGCTAGCAACTTGCATATTAGACTTGATTTTCATTTTTATTTTAACACCAATTTCATAAATATTCCCATGCCTTATCCATACCTTTAACCCGAAGCCTATCATTATAACCCGAATAAAAGTCCTCTTTAGATGTTTTTGCTTGGTGCTCACGCCACGTCGGTGGAGTTTTGTTTCTTGTACAAGCTTATGGTAATAATCTAATCATGACTGAGCAATGAGTGTGATTTATCTTGTTACTCCACTAAAATGAGTGATTGAGTGAATTATATTTCGTTCCTTTTCTTTCGTGAGGTGTTTTGAAATGTTAATCACGCAAGAAAATCATTGGATATTGTCAAACATCTTGGAAGTTTCAACCTTTATAAGCATTTTGTTTACTTTTAAGTATAGTTTAAATTTATCGCATCAAATAAAAAGTCGAAACGGGGTAGTCTTGGTATTCTTGAGTCTTTCATTACTTCACATGATTGATTGCTAGGGACTAGCAATTGCCTAGTGTGGGGAAATTTGATGAGTGCTTATTCACTCATCGTTTTTACCCACCTAAGAACACAAAAACGACTAAAAACACTCATATATGATCAAAATATGTCAAAAATATCCTCGGAGTGTGTTTTACGTCTTGCAGGTACAAAAGGATTGAAAACGAGGAGGAAACGCCAATCGAAATGAAGCTGGAAAAAGTGTTGAAACAGACGGAGGCGGCAATGGATTTTCTACATTTTGAGCCGGGACGTTTTTGAGAGTGATGAGGGGGAAACAACCTTAAAACCTAACCCGATAACAAAATCACCATTTTACCAATTCCCGACACCCAAATGACCAAATTGCCTTGTAAAATCCAAAAAAAAATGCATTTAAAACATTTTAAATAAAACAAAACCTTTTTAATTTTACCCAAAAACCCAACCCAGCATTATAACCCGACCCATGCCTTTTTTCCCACCTTTCCCTCCTCCTACGCTTTCTCTCTAACCGAAATACCACAACCCTTTTACGAGAAAACCCATCCCCAAGAACACTCAACCTCACCTCAAGCTATTACCCAGTCACCCCAGGTTCCCAAACCCACTACTAATCTTTCCCCTCCTCTTTCCCACTCCGCCTCAGCAATCCAAGTCAAAAAGCCCCAATGGATGGCTCGGATTTGTTCCCATCTATACCTAATTATTTGATGGAGGAGATCAATTTAAGAAAGCACAAATGATTACGAAGCTGGTTTGTCTCACAGAAGAAACAAAAATGGAAGAGAGGAAGACCCCATTAGCTTTTAGTATAAATAGCTCTTGTAGCCATTGTATAAGGCACCCTTTTACTTAGTTTTCAAAATTAGTTTTCTATTTTTTTATTGTAGCAATTTTTTTTCTAGTTAATGAAAAGTACTCCTTTTTCATATCTTTACAGTTTTCTTTTTAGTACTCACTGCTTATTTAGATTTTATGAAGTTATCTAGACAGTTTTAGTTGAGTGGTTTATTGGTTTTCTTCAAAGAATTTCCAAGTTGTTAGTTCTCTTAAAACAGTTTCTAGTGAAAAAGCTTTTAAAAGGGTGTTTGGGACAAAAGTTAAGCGATCTGGAATCATCTTTTTCCTGTTTGACTTACCTAGTCAAACTCACTTTAGAAATTTTAGATTAGTCACAAGGATTTTGGAAATGGTTACATGAGTTTTGTATAAGGTTCGAAAACAAAAAGTTGCTTTTTTCTGTCTTTCTAAAACTGCACAGGACAGAGCTATGTTCTGATCTTGAGCTTAATTCTGACTTATTGGAACTTTTTAATTGGAAAAATTGGTTTTTATGAAGTGTTGGCATACCCAACTCAGCATGTACCAACTTTAATTGCATCTTAGTCATCTCTAGCCTAGTTTAAATCCGTTTTCAAATCCATCTTTTGACTGTGTTTACGGTTTTGTATCAGTTACATCGTGGCCAACACAATTTGTTATCGACTTATTTTAAAATTTGTTGGTAGCTCTTTTCTTGCCCACCACTTAGCCTTTTTAAATGTCATCTAGCTTAACTTTGCTTTTGTAGCTTTTGATTGCTTTGGAGCTCACTGTCCAGCTTATTTATAAGCTCCAAACAGCCCTTCAGGCTGATTTTCAGGTGCTGCACTTGAAATACCCACCACAGGTCACTTTTTTTTTTATTCATTAGCTTATCAGTAGTTAATCATAGCTTATTTAGGTTATCATTAGCTTATTAGTTTAGCTAGCATAGGTTTAGTGTAGATTTAACTTGTCTAAATCTCCCATAGTGCTTATTAGCTCCCTTGCTTGCTTATTTTCCCGTAATTTAGCTTAGGACTCCCCTAGATAGATTTATGCCAACTGATTTTCCCCTTAGTTAGCTTAAGTTCCCTACTGCTTATCCTCATAATTTAGCTTAATTGAGTTGCCCTTAGCTTATTCCTAATCTCACTTGCATATTAGTATTTTTACTTTCTTTGGTCTTGGTCTATTTGTTGCAAGTAAAGTGTTTAAGAAGTGTTTGGTGTGAAGTTTTCCACACTGGTTGGAATAAAATTTGTTCAGCAGCTTATTGAAAGGTTTTCACAGAAAAGGTGTTCACAAAAATCTCTCCTTTTGATTGTCCTTTGAAGTTTTAATAAGCGAGTTGAAAAAAAGTTCAAAAAATTTTGTCATTAAGGGATTTGAACATGGCCGCTGACCCAACCCACACACACTCTTAACACTGCGCCCTTGGGACTTGTCTCGTTGAGTTTTACACAAACAATTCTCTTAAGCCTTAAAGGCAGTTTTGCTTATAACCCCTTTTGAGCTTATTTAGTGCTTATTTTCAAAAGCAACCACCCGTTTTTATTTTTCTTAGAATCAGTGATACTCAAAGTACTTTCTGTTAAATTTTCAGATTTTTCCAAATTAGTTTAGTATTTTTAATTAATTAACTAGATTAATTTAGTTTTTAATTCATAGAAATTAATTTAAAAGTCAAAAAAGTATCCGGTCTTTTTCTAAAATTATTTTTAGTCAATTAGGACGTAGGAAAATTGATTTCACACCCGTAGCCCTTAAATTGCAAAAGTTTTACGTTTATGGCTCGGGTCTTTCCCGGTTTTTATGTTTTTTTAGCTTTAGCACCCTAGGACTTAGTTTAGCTTCGTTTTATCATTTCTTAGGCTTAGTAATAGTTAATTTGTAGTTTATTAGGGTTCCCTTGCCTTAATTACTTTCCAGTTAATTAATTTGTAGAAACCGTAATTCAAATCAACAAATCATTAATCCCAATTCAAGTTATAAATCACAAAACTCAACGAATCCTTCCATTCACACCTCGTTGGGACACGACCGAAATCACTTTTCGGTATCACTTTTATCACACCCGTAAGATTTGGCACGTTAACCCTTTTCCTAAAAGGTTGATTTGTTGGGTTTTACGGTTAATTTGATATATTGATATTGTGTTTATTTTCACCACTCACAACGATCGAATCACAAACATACATAAAATTCATAATGTTGTAAAAATTATATATGTTGTGTTATTAACTATCCACGCAAACCATACAATTATTTATAATTCTTTAGGAAAAAAAACCAAATAAACAATTGTCTTATAATATTGTTTGACAATTTAAAAAAATGTATTTAAGTTAACAAAAAACAACAAACAAATAATTATAAGTCATGCCCGCCCATTAGGCGGGCTTTGAAAACTAGTATATATATATATATATATATATATATATATATACACAACATATATATAATAGGATGCTCATGATGTCATTAATCACCCAAAATGCCACGTAATGCCACGTCATTGCCACGTTTTGCCACGTAATGCCACGTTAGCATTGTTTTAATCCTGGTATGCATGTTAGATTATAATCCAAAAAATGTACACAGGTGAGGTTCGAACCTGCATTGGTTTGATACTGTTTAAATGCCTCAAGTAACCAAACCAATTAGGCTAATGAATCTTTTGGTTAGATACTCCAAATTATAATCTATATACACGACTATTTTTGTAATGGTATAAATGTTTCTTTCTTTTTTGATCATATTTATCTCCTTAATTATATAAGTATATATTAGGAAAATATATATTATGATATATTATAGGCTTATATTTAGGGCGTGTTAACAATTTGATTATATGTATGATTCTATAAAATTTCATCCTAATCTTTAAGGTATATATGCATCCACAAAGACGTTTAGGAGTTTCAGAAGTTATATTTTTGATTATTATATATATATGATTCATATTGTTTATATTGTTTTTGTATTACTGTTTGGCATTTGTTATATTTATTTTTTTCTATTATCAGTGAAACAAAAGCAAAAGTTGTGCACCCGATATTCGAGAGGTATCTTTTGCAGCCACAAAGACGTTTAGGAGATTTAGAAGGTGTGTTTACGATTATTATATATATATATATATATATATATATATATGATCCATATTGTTTATTGATTAATTTATATATTCAGAAGGTATGTTGCAGCCACAAAGACGTTTAGGAGATTTAGAAGGTATGTTGCAGCCACAAAGATGTTTAGGAGATTTAGAAGGTGTGTTGACGTTTAGGAGTTTAGAAGGTATGTTTCTGATTATTATATATTTATATATATATGATCCATATTGTTTATTGATTAATTTATATATGGTTATTTTTGTAAGTTATTGTATAATGTTTATTTGTATTGATTCTATTCCATTAGTAAATAATCATGGTAAAAGTTTAGGAGATTCATAAGTTATTTTTTGATTATTATATATATATGATCCATATTGTTTATATTGTTATGCAGCCACAAAGATGTTTAGGAGATTCAGAAGTTATTTTTTTGATTATTATATATATATGATCCATATTGTTTTTTTTGTACACGATATTCATAAGGTATGTTGTTGATGATTAATTTATATATGATTGTTTTTATAAGTTATTGTATATTGTTTAAATGTATTGATTTTATTTCATTAATAAACAATCATTGTAAAAGTTTATGATATTGAGAAGGTATGTTTTTGATTATATGATCTATATTATGTTTATAAGTCATTGATTATTTTTTCTTTATAAGATATTTTGTATCTATGATTCTTTTTCATATTAAAGTGGGTTCATTGTTTTTAACAGGTAACCATTCACGTCAAAAGAACACTATAATGGATACATCAACGATTGAATCAGATATAATAGAAAAACAACAATCTGGTATTGTAGTTGCTTTTAATTTAAAGAATTATGTATATTTATTTGTGTTTTGCATATACGTTTATTAAATTACTTTAATAGATTCTATTAAATAGAAGAGTAATGTAATGGATATATCATCACTGTAATGTTAATTTTGAATTATGTATTGTTCTTTTATATGTATCTGTCACTTGCACAAATTGTGCCATATGAAACATCTTTTTAGGAATCTCAAACTACAACAACAAATGATAAAGCTACAACAAGTGAGTATCTATCAAGAAGTGTGAAAAAAATAGCACGATATGCAGATGAACAATTAGAAACTTGAATACAAGATTTGAATGGTCAAAACAACTCACAAAAAAAAAAATTATACGAAACACTTTGGGAGATAGTTTTTAGTTGGAATCTAAATACAATGTTTTTTATATTTTTAAAATTGTTTTTGTTTGGATTATTTATTTATACTGAATATTGTTTTTTAGTTTGAAAGTTCTGTTTGCAAGTCATTTTGGAACCATTGTTCTAGGCAACATGGGAGAGATAGGTATTGTCATTTTAATTGTGTTTGTTGAAACTACATGAGTCTCAACAAAGTGAGTAAAACCTATCGAACATCCTCCGAATGCATTATTTTTCTATGAATTGAACCAACGGGAACAACTAATTTGATGGCTTCTAAATTAATGATTTAAGAAGTTACAAATCACAACAACAGAAAATATATAAACAACATATCTACACATAAAAGATATTAACATTTCACATACCATGAAACCTAATGCATAACCACAACGAAATTTTACATAGTAAAAAAAGAGTTACGAAATACGTACGTTAATTCCTACGCTATTACCCAGCGCATAACATTAGTACTAATATCCATCATAAACATGCCAAAAGAAACAGCATCAACCACAACAAACTATGAACTACCAAGTTCTAATTCACGACACAACTATCACATATGCCAAACAAACCATGTTCTTAAACAAATCACAACATCAAGAACGAAATTCACATCATCTCAGCAAACATCAAATATAGGAACCAACATAATAGGACCATTGAACAGTTTGACTTCAAAATCAGGATCAAGTGTTGTTCCAACAAGCTGAAACCGAATCATTTTGTTCATTGGAAAGTTAAATTCTCCATTAAAAAATCTACAATTAGTCCTCAATATCATGTGATCATTTCTCCATGGACTTTCTGGATGAAATTCAAATTTCAAAACTACACGCCTTTCTGTATCCATCCTTCTTAAAATTGCATGTTGAAAACTGTAACACCCCCAAATTTGTTTAGCGGAAGCATACGTGTTATTCGGGAGCGTTACGGGATTGGTGAATCATAACACAAGTAATAAAGAACGGAATACATACTCCGTTTGATTTTATAAAATAGTTTTAAAACGCTGTCTTACAACATAGTTTAAATAAATGGGTACATCCCATTAGATAAAGTGGTCCCAATGTAAAAACATCATTTTGTGTAAAAACACTTCTTTAATACTACTACGACCATACATCCGCTTCTTGCCTTGCCTTCATGAACAAATCTTAAACACCTGAGAAAATATGCTAAAAGGTCAGCTAAAAGCTGGTGAGTTCATAGGTTTAAATTAAAATAGTAAGCTTGGACCATAAGCAAAGGCATATAATCATTACAACGAATATAATGATATATGTATGAATGTCTATTACGTTAGCTCTAAGTTCATGCAACCGATACTATGACAGTTTATGTATGCTAAAAGATGTCATACAATATAGGGGCCCATAGCAAGTGTTTTGTCCCTCAACACTTGATTCCGACATGGTATACGTTTCGCCTTGGCCTAAGCATGGCCAACCGAACGGAGGAGTCACCCTCAATAGATCTATTTATAACATTCGCGTTTCCCAATGGGGAATTGACGGTTCATGAGAAAGGGCATTCTCTAGGGACATAAGGGCTTAGGCCAAACCACGTAATAGTAATCATGCAATAGTTTTGGTCCATAAAATGTTTTGCATAATTTCTCACCTCAAAATGTATAAAACAATTTATCAAGTAAAAGTGGGGCTATGAAACTCACCTTAGCAAAAGTGCAAATCCAAATGTGGGATTAGTGATGGTTGTGGAGTGGCACCGACACGCGGCCTAGATAAGGAGGGCAATGTTTTAGTTCATTGTTTTAAGTATTACATACTTAAAATGGTGCAATTAATATCATTCTTATATAATGGTTTTAAAATCAACCTTTAGTTTGTAAAATAATTTAAGAGGTTTACTAGTAAGTATATGAATGTATATATACTCTTTTCATTTTGACATTAGTATGGTTTTAAAATCTAAGTTTGATTTAAAATAAATAATTAAAATGTTCCATTAGTAAGTATCTAGATGTATGTATACTTATTTAGGTTGACACAAAATGGTGTTGTCAAAATTATGATTTGTTTTCTAATTGTGTTTAGAAAATACGTAAGTTAGAGTCGTAGTTAAAATGATATGATAGCCTTCGTTTAATTATAAAAATCTGGTTCTTACAATGTACAACTGGAAATCGTTATGATACAAGTTGGTTTACATGTTGTCGTTAAATCCGTTATGTGAATATTATTATATGACTCACAATTTTTAGACACTTGATTTCATTGTTCGTATGCTTAAACCTTTATTTTACTTGTTGATATAAGTGTACATATCAAAGATTGAAATCTCCGAATATGCGGCAATCGAGTTTGCTTTATAATTGATTCCGGGTATACATGACAGCGTTTATTCACTCTTTGCGAAATATGGATACAAGGCTTTTTGATAGAGGATACTTGGGCTTTTACTCGAGTGGGCTGTGGCCCGAATGGGACATGCTTGGTCCTAATGGGCTTCGGCCCAAGGTAAACTAACGCACCCTTCTTGGCGAAACATGGGCTGCGCCCATGAGAAGGTTAGGAGTGTAAGGTTGAACTTGTACATCTTACCGCCAAGAGGAAAATCGAAATTAATGGAACGTCATGCAGATGGACCTCGACTCGAAGTTGAACTCACACTACGAGTGATACGTCTAAGTGTTCCACGCGTGATACGACAACTTGACTTGACTTCCACATCACAAACACTACCTATGCCTAACACTTTACCCGGTTTTACCACCACGGCGACGAAAGGTTATCAAGGCATTTTTGGATTTGCTAAGAGTTGTAAGAGGCTTTTATACTAAGGACATGACCACTCGAATAAAATAACGACTCAAGAGTTTTGGAGATGCATCAAATCTACACTACCAAGCATATTCTTAAGGACTAGAAATCAAGGATGGAATCAAGTCCTTGGTGCTTAGTCAAGTGCAACACGACTTAGTTCTAACCGCTAACCATTTTACTCTTACGGACAAGACAAGTATAGATTTTTGAAATACATTTTAACACAAGAGCACTCTTGTCTCGGGTTTCTCACTAGGCATACATGGAGATTTCGACCCAAGGTTCACCTCAAAGATTTGAGTCTCAAAACAAATGAAAGACTAGCATGTTTCCCATGCTCAAGCAAAGTTAAAAATCAAGTTTTCGACATACTTTTAAATGACATAAATGTCGACAGGAAGTGTGAGTCTCGACATGGTTTTTACTAGTAGACTTGTAAAGCTTGACTCACCTATCTTGTTCTAGTTCCTAACTCGTGAGAAAAAAAAACAAATGGACCCTTTTTCGCAAACGACCACTTAAGCTTAAGTTTACATAGTTGGTTTACCAACACACAAGTATTATCACATCAAGAGTACTTAGTTACCTAGTCAAATTACCAAGTTTCAATAAGACTTAACCCTCATTTTCTTGGCTTGTTTTTCTCGACAGGAAACTGTTTTAACCATAGGATGACCAAATCAAGTTCCAAAGTAACAAGATTATACTCATATTGCAAAGTTGTACATTCTATACTTACAAACTTAAATGAAAACAAGACATCACAAATTAGCACTTCATTATTAATGCTTACATTACAACGAAATCATGAGGAAGGGAAAGACCATGAACCTTATCAAGAATGAGATGTGAATATGTTGATGAAAGCCAAGTCGAGGGACCTCCACACAAATCAAACCCGTATACCGATTTTGAGCAAACCCAACAACTTCTTGGTAACCTTGAGAATATTACTCTCTTGTGGTGTGTTTGAGTTTTGATTTGTGGGTGTCCTTGGTCTCTCAAGTTGCTTATGAAGAGGTTAAGAGGGAGTCTTGGACCACCTCTTTTCATCTTGAAGTTTTGTTTGAAGCCAAAAATGGCTTACTTCCAAGACCTACGAATCTTTGGACATAAGAGATATAGTGGTGCAAAGATTTTACTTCTCCCTTGTGATTTGCTTTGATCCTCCTTGGATCCCTTCGAAATTAGTGGCGCATCTATGGAGATTTGGGAAGCAAGGTTTTTCATGGATTTGGGTATGAGAGAGATGGGTGTGTTGGATGAAGATGTTGGTTTATCTCCTTTTAGCAAGATTCGGCCTAGGATGGGAGTACAAGCTAGTGGTTGAAGATGGATCTTGATTCCTTTTGCTTTTCTTGGTTCTTGGTTTTGTCGTGAGTGGAAGAGTAAAACAAAACGGGTTGTATTTAATTTTTATCAATTCATTTCTTGTAAAGGTATAATAAGTGTTTTAATAATAATGATAATGTAAGTAAATGTAAGTAAGGTAGGTGTATTGTATGCTTATGATTATTTTGTGTAAGTATTTGTATGTGGAATAATGATTGTATAAGATGTATGCATTTACATTATAGTTATGTATGTTTGCACTTGAGTCTTATAAAGTCATTGTTTATGTGATAATGTGTTTAAGTATTTCGTGTCCCACGAAGTCATATTGTGACCAAGGTATCATTGTTCGACAATTTTTATCTGTGGTACTTTATTGTTACGTGTCTGAAATATTTTATCCTTGTAATATTCCAAGTTGCTGGCATTTGTTAATTGTTTTAGTGAGTCCTTATCATAGTGTCGGTACGCGTGTAGTGTCGGTCCTGGGGAAAAGCGAGATAACCTCTCGTCTTATAATTTAAATCATAAGACAAAATAAAATATTCATAAAATGATATGAATGAAAAAGTGATGCAGTTATCTACCGTATGCGAGTTAACTACTCAAATGATTAGGCAAAGCTTATGCATGCTTAATAAATTTGGCTTAGTAAAATGAATTACTAATTGTCAGTTAAATTTTGGTGAAAATTTACCGTGTGTCACATCCTCCCCGTCTTGGAAGAGAAAACCGTCCTCGGTTTTCAGTTAGGATTACTTGGTGAAGTAGAGAAAAGGTGTGGGTACTTGCGCTTGAATTGGTCTTCGCGTTCTCCACGTATTCTGGACCTCTTTAAGAGTTCCAACGGACTTTGACGATCGGGATGCGGCTTTGCTTAAGCCGTTTGATTTCCCTATCCATGATTTCAATGGGTTCCTCGACAAAATTCAATCTTTCGTCGACTTGGATTTCTTCCAAAGGAATAACAAGAGTTTCGTCGGAAAGACATTTCTTTAAGTTGCACACGTGAAACACGTTGTGCACAGAGCTGAGTCCTTGTGGTAATTCAAGGCGGTACGCTACCGGTCCGATCCTAGCAAGAATTTTGAAAGGTCCAATATAACGAGGATTTAACTTTCCACGTTTTCCGAACGGATTACGCCCTTCCATTGCGCAACTTTGAGCATAACTTTATCTCCCACTTGGAACTCAAGTGGTTTCCTCCTTTTATCCGCGTAGCTCTTTTGGCGATCACGAGCTGCTTGTAGTCGGCTTTTGATTTGTACAATTTTCTTGGTAGTTTCTTGATTAACTCCGACCAGTAAGTTGACTTTATCCAACTTCGGTCCAGCACACAGGTGATCTACACTTCCGACCATAGAGTGCTTCATATGGTGCGGCTTTGATACTTGTGTGATAGCTGTTATTGTAAGAAAACTCGGCTAATGGCAAGTGTTTATCCCAGCCATTTCCAAAGTCTATCACACATGCCCTTAGCATATCCTCTAGTGTTTGGATTGTTCTCTCGCTCTGTCCATCAGTCTGAGGATGGTAAGCGGTGCTCATGTCGAGGTTAGATCCTAAAGCGTCTTGAAGTGATTTCCAGAAGTTTGAGGTAAAACGGCTATCTCTGTCTGAAATGATGGAAATTGGTACACCATGGCGTGCGATGATTTCCTTCAGGTATAGTTGTGCAAGTTTTTCCATTCCATCACTTTCTTTCATCGGTAGGAAATGTGCTGACTTGGTGAGACGGTCAACTATTACCCAAATAGTGTCGTAGCCTTTAGAGGTTTTAGGTAACTTAGTGATAAAGTCCATTGTTATGCGTTCCCATTTCCACTCGGGGATTTCGGGTTGTACTAGTAGGCCTGAGGGTCTCTGATGTTCAGCTTTAACCTTTGAACAAGATAAACACCGGCTGACATATGTTGCGATGTCGGCTTTCATGTTAGGCCACCAGTACAATTTCTTCAAATCAAGGTACATTTTGTCGGATCCTGGGTGTATGGAGTATTTAGACTTGTGGGATTCATGCATAATGATGTCGCGTATTCCTCCGTAGAGTGGTATCCAACTTCGCTCTTTGAAACACAGAGTTCCGTCCGACCTTTTTACGAATCCATTTTCACTTTCTGGCATTCCGTAAAGGTTCTCATTCGGACGATTTTCCTCTTTGAGTGCTTCCAATTGAGCCTCAAGAATCTTGGTTGGAAGAGGTGAACCAATTGTCATACCCAAGGATCTGACTCTAAGAGGTTTTGGTCGCTCTTTCCTACTGAGAGCATCAGCTACTACATTCGCTTTACCCGGATGGTAACGAATCTCGCAGTCATAATCACTGAGTAATTCCAACCATCGGCGTTGTCTCATGTTCAGTTCTTTCTGATCCAAGATGTGTTGTAGGCTTTTGTGATCAGTGTATACGACACACTTTGTGCCATACAAGTAGTGTCTCCAAATCCTGAGTGCGAACACAACTGATCCTAACTCCAAATCGTGTGTCGTGTAGTTCTTCTCATGAGTCTTCAATTGGCGAGAGGCGTATGCTATCACCTTCTCTCTTTGCATTAATACTGCTCCGAGCCCCTTATGTGAAGCGTCGCAATATACAACAAAGTCTTCACTACCTTCTGGTAAGGCCAGAACAGGTGCACTACACAACTTCTCTTTAAGGAGTTGAAAAGCTTCTTCTTCTTTTTCTCCCCAGTCAAACTTAGCGTTTTTCTAGGTTAGCTTGGTTAAAGATTTGGCAATCTTTGAGAAACCGTCAATAAATCTCATGTAGTACCCAGCAAGTCCTAAGAATTGGCGTATCTCAGTAGGAGTTGTGGGTGTCGCCCAATCCTTTATTGACTCGATCTTAGCGGGGTCTACATGTATGCCTTGACTGTCGATTACATGACCTAAGAATTGCAAGGTAGGTATCCAAAATTCACACTTCGAGAATTTCGCATACAGTTCTTCCTTCTTCAACAATTCCAAGATTAATCTAAGGTGCTCTTCGTGTTCTTTCGCACTCTTGGAATAAATTAGGATGTCGTCAATGAATACGATCACAAATTTATCCAAGTAGGGTTTACACACTCGGTTCATGAGGTCCATGAACACACTGGGTGCGTTGGTTAACACAAAAGGCATGACTTGGAACTCGTAATGTCCATAACGAGTTCTGAAGGCGGTTTTGGGAATGTCTTCTTCTCGAACTCTTAGTTGATGGTATCCAGACCTTAAGTCGATTTTTGAATAAACACTCGAACCTTGAAGTTGATCGAATAAGTCATCGATTCTCGGAGTGGTAACGGTTCTTAATGGTTAGTTTATTCAACTCACGATAGTCGATGCATCCTGAAGGTTCCGTCTTTCTTCTTGACGAACAGGACTGGTGCTCCCCATGGTGACGAGCTTGGTCTGATGAATCCTTTTTCCGCAAGTTCCGACAACTGGTTTGATAACTCCTGCGTTCTCGTTGGGGCTAATCGATAAGGTGATCTTGCCACTGGTGCGGCACCAGGCACTAGATCGATCTGAAATTCAACCTGTCGGGTCGGCGGAAGTCCTGGCAAATCTTCGGGAAAGACTTCAGGAATTCTTTACTATCGGCACGTCCTCAAGACGTTTTTCTTCTCCTTCGTCTTCGTCCTTTCCGGTGACTTGTGCTAGGAAGATATGACATCCTTCCTCGATACACCTTAACACCTTGGTACAGGAAATGACATGCAATCTTGAAGCGTTTCCTTCTGTCACTTATGTCCCCTTCTATTGTTAGGACTTCATCTCCGTAGGGTATTCGAACGAGTTTCTCGTCGCAAATGATGGCAGCATGATATTTTGCTAACCAATCCATTCCGACAATAACATCGAAGCTACCCAATGCTACGGGTATCAAATCGATATTGAATGGGTGGTTTAACAGGTTAAGGGTGCAACCTCTTATGATGGTATCTACTCTTTCTATGTTACCGTTAGCTAGTTCCACGTTGTATGCATTTCCTAATGCGGTTGGGGAAATATCGAGTAGTGGACTAAATGTATTAGAAACAAAACTCCTATCGGCCCCCGTATCAAACAATATGGATGCATAACGGTTATTTATAAGGAACGTACCCGTCACAACATTCGGGTCTTCCTGAGCTTCCACTTTGGTTACAGCATAGACTCTCCCACGAGCTCCTTCTCCATTTCCCTGATTACTCGTTTGTCCAACATTTCCCTGAATCCTGCCATTCCCATGGCTTCCTGGATTCCATTGGTTTCCTTGATTTCCTTCACGACCTTGGTTTCTGGTCTTTCGGCATTCATTCTTATAATGCCCTTTTTCACCACAACCAAAGCAAGTTATATTAGCCTTTGGGTCCTGAGCTGGAGCTGTTTGAACTGTTGCCAATGATTTGGGCCTGCCGTTCCTGGTCAAGTGTCTGATTTTCTGACAATTACGGCACTTGACGGTACACTGCCCCTTGTGATGCAGTGTGCATCGATTACACAATGGTGCAGTCCTGAGTACGGTTTTCTTTCTCCGACATTCACTGCATAAGCTCTAGCAACATTTTGCCTCTTGTTTCGATTGTTGCGGTTGTTCCTACTGTTGTTGCCATGATATTCATAGTTGTTGTAACCTTGAGAATGGTCATCCCATTTCCTCTTATTGTCAACCACTTTGTCCATGGAATCCTCAATTACTTGGTCCATGAGTTTGTTGGCTACTTCGATGGTTTCATGAAGATCAGCAGCCTTAGAAGTGGTTACATTGCCCTTGATAGGTTGTGGCAATCCTCCGATGTATCTCTCCAACAATCGGGTCTCAGTGGGAACCATTTCAGGACACAATAAGGCTAGCTCTTGAAATCGTTGATTGTAGGCAGCCATATTGGTGCCTTAAACCTTGAGGTTCCAAAACTCATGTTCGAGCTTCTTGATCTCATTACGAGGACAGTACTTTCGAAGTACCATTTCCTTGAAGTTTTCCCATGGCATGGCATAGGCAACATCGATACTAGCGGATTTCAGAAAATTGTTCCACCAGGTCAAAGCAGCATCCGTGAAAGTGAATGATGCATACTTAACCTTAGAATCTTCTTCACAATTGCAGATTCGGAACACAGTCTCGAGCTTTTCGATCCACCTAGTTAGACCGACAGCTCCTTCGGTTCCACTAAAGCTTCCAGTCATGGTTTTACGAAAGTCTTGATAAGTACAAGTGCGGTTGTGAGTGGGTGGTCTTGAAGTTCCAGCATTAGTAGACGAGTGGTTTGCTGCAGCTAAAGCGGCGTTTACCCGCTCATTGACTAGTTGGTCGATCATGGCTTGATTCATGATAGGTTGGATTGGAGTAGCCCTAGCAGGAGTAGTGGCTTCGGCAGTCTGATCGGGTGTGACTCTGTTTGGAATAGCAGCATTTGCAGCTTGGTTGCGAGTGACTCGCGTGGGATGGGAGCATTGGAGGCTCCACCAGGGTTGGTACGTTTTGATCTTCGTTTTGGCGGCATTTCTGCGGTAAAGAGGGTGATGAGATATAGAACCTTTTAAACAAGGTAAGTGCCACGCAATAGTGTGGTTATTGTAGATAGATCATATGTGCAATCTATAAAAGTAAAGACAACTGGGTAGGAAAATAAGTTTGTCATAGATAGAATTTCGGTTACAAGGTTCCTACGGTACATGATGAGATACTAACTGGAGTACAACCGAAATACAACGGAATATAAAGGAAATACAATGGAGAATACAACTGAAATACGATGATAATGACTAACACTAACTGTTATAGCTCAGTTTAGTGTAATAAAATCATGCAATGGAACCTAAGGATGATCGGTACGTAATCGCTCTATGGTAGCAATCAGCTCTCGCTGTATATCCTCCAATCTCTCGATACGCCTCATCTGTGATGCCAACATAGACTCTAAACCAGTAGTCCTCTGCCATCCCTCTCTGACAGTATCTCTCGCAATCCACTGGACGCTCTCTAGCTCCTCTAGTCGTCCGTGTATCTGAGTCTGACCTCTACCCAAAGCTCGTACTCTGCTGTCCAACTCTCTGACGTCCTCAACCTGAGTCTCAACTCTAAATCCCATCGCATCCTCCGTGTCTCTCGAGTCCCATGCTCTCAAACAACACATCAGTAACTCGGTCTAAACCTCAACCGCTGCTGCAAGCTTGCAAGCGTGTCAGATCGATCCTCTCTAGCTGATCAGAATGGACTCCTAGCAATGTCTCATGAGAGTCCAGCTGAATGAATATCTCTCGTGAGGTCGGATCATCTTCGGAGATCCTGACAAGTCCGGCTCAGGTCTGCTGCCTCAACTGGTGCAGCTTCCTCAATGGTCTCAAGTTGTCTAGTGGTGCGCTCAAGGCATGTCCTGCTGCAGATGGTACAAACGATGGTGATGACGGACTATAGCTCGGACTAGTGATAAGCGGTACTCGAACTGATCAAGCAATCAATATCTCTCCAATCAATCCCACTACTCTCCCTCAATGACTGTGGAGAAAAGCGGATCTCTGCCCTAATCCAAATGGTGCATCAATATCCATGTCATCGTCTAATCTCTGAGTCATCCTGGAGCTCTGTCCTAGCTCCCGTATACTCTGAACAATCTCCAAACCCCGTGTACTCACATCTGCTGCTATGCTAACATATCCGGGATACTCAGTCGGTATGGGCTCTGGTAGTTCTTCCTCAGGATCCTCTTCCGGATCTTCTTCCGGATCTTCCTCAGAGTAAGAATCAATAGATCTCCTGAGTCTCTGATGAGGTGGTGACTCAGTGGGTGATGGTGTCAATGACTCTGAAGTAGTAGAAGGACCCATGTAGGCAGCGCGGGTCATCCGAGAAGCTAGTGCAGGCACATATGAATACCGCTCTCGATATCCAGGTACTCTCACAATCATACGGGGCTTTTGCTGCGGTCAACAGTGATGGAGTGGTGGTAAGGGTAGGTATAAGTGGAGTAGGTGCAATAGCTGGCTGGACTGCTAGTGTGGCCTGTACGTATGGATCAGTAGCTAAGTGTGCAAGCTGGCGGATGGTCGGTGAGTGAGCTAGTAGGATGTCCTCCTGAACATCGTGAGGAAAGGTCGGGAAGGCATAGTCTGTGACAAGACGGTGCATATGTGTAAGTATGTGGAAAAATGCTCATGATGGATATGAAATAGTGCATAAGGAAATAGGAAATAAAACATGTAATCCTATTAAATGAACTTTAAATAAATTGGCAAGTAAGGCAAGCGGATCGGATGCGTGATCGAGTATGATGTTTTTAGTGGAAAGTAGTTATAGTTTAGGGTTTATATGTACCTAGTTCTCTATAACTTAGGCTCTGATGCCAATCTGTAACACCCCCAAATTTGTTTAGCGGAAGCATACGTGTTATTCGGGAGCGTTACGGGATTGGTGAATCATAACACAAGTAATAAAGAACGGAATATGTCACAATTCTCAAATTCCAGCCTTTTCTCAATACAATTCACGTTTCACAATTTCAACATTTATCGTAACTTGGTTTGCTTGTTTCAAATTCGCGTAACCTTAAAGGTTTAGCGGCGAATTCATGATCATAACATCACGTACATTTCATATGGACTATGATTAGTCTACATTTCATTGGCATCATGTGCATCTCATTAGTGCATTCACGACATTTCATTTTCACTTGCAACGCGTAATTTTTATGTTTAAAAATCTTTATCGCGTGAGTTTTTATTTTGTACATTTAATCGTTACTTTCAAAAAATGATCGAGGTATTTTTAAACTTACATTTAGTTTGTAAAAACTATATTTTTAGTTTTCCTAGTGTTTCAAATTTATTTGGTATTTTAATCGTTAACGTTTAATTATTACGTCGGTTTTCTTAAAATCTTACGATAATTATTTTATCACTCAATTTTCACAAGGAAAGTATTTTTACAATTTTTATCACCTCAATACAACCTATCTTGATTTACTAAAAAGTTACTTGTACAAAAAATTCTACCATTTACTTTTACACTCATTTAACTTACATTTACTTTACAAATTATCAAAGTCTTACAAACAAAATATATTTATACAAGTTTTAAAAAAAAAAAAAAAAAATATAATGGAACAACCCCCCCAAAAACCGGCCAAGGGGAGGGTGTCACATAAATGATGTATGGTTTATGTTTTCTTTCTAATAATTCACAAGTCTTTAAAAGTCTTACTTGACAATTCTTACTCATTCATTCACATAGTCTCAAAAGTGTTAAACAAGTTTTTCTCTCTTCTTTCTTGGCTTCAAGAACCGGTCACACAACAACAAGAGCAAGGGATCAATATTTTTGCTAAAATCAAGTGTTATTTCAACCTAGATTATATCCTTTTTATGGTTTTGAAATAAAAACCAAGGATATTTAAGTTAATCCTTGTTACCTACACCTCTTCATTTCTCTAGTAAGCATGTTTTCATCATTTTTATGTTTCCTCTTTCATTTCATATGTTTCTTATCATTTTTGGAGCTTATATGCAAGTATTGTGATTTATACCATTTTCTTATGATTTTTAAGTTATTTATATACTTATGGTCATCCTATAATTACTCCCAAGTTATTCTTTGGTCTTGATGGTGATTAGGAACCCATGACACCCTAAGAAGGTGTATGGTAGGATTAGATTAGTTTTGGAGTTGATTTGAAGGGATTAGAATAGGTTTTGTCCGAGAAAAACTATTTTTCGATAACTATATTTTGAGTTCTGTCCTTGTTTTGCTTTTCTGGAAAATCCGACAGTAGGCACGACTTTTGGCCTTGATTTTTAGAAAATATACTTTAAAAGCGAATCCGTGGCGCTTGAACGGATAAATACGGACTTATAACGAAGAAGTTATGGATTTTACAAGTTTGACGACGAAATATATTATTTTTCAGAAATTTCAGCAACATGTTTTTAGTTATTTCGAGTCAAAAACGAGCCTTAAGCTTCACAAATTATTTCGACTTCTCAAAAATATATTAATTTACTTCGATCGAACGGGCTAAGGACATATTAAAGCGTAGGAAAACGGATTTGAAACGATGAAGATATGCACTTTTTCATAAACTTGCCGTAACTAATTTTCTGCACTCAATTAGCCAAAACCACCATCTTTAACCCTTATTATCTTTATGTTCGAGACCTTTTGGACGAAAACTCCTGAACTGAAACTTTTAGATATCGATACAAACTTTCCAAAACCGTCGATTTCGTTCTCTAACGATCAGCGTGTACCGTTTACGACTAGTTTTCTAAAGCCATTTTTGGCAATTTCATGATTTTTCCGACGACATTGTTTTGCGACGAAAAGTGGTAATTTCACCAAAAATCATTTTAAAACCATTATAGGATGACATTTTGACGTAAAAACATGTAAAGTGATTTTTGTTTGGTCAAGGCGTCAAAAGAGTATTTTTCGACGTCGAGTAATATTTTCAAAACTCGTAAATGGTATAAATAACATATCAAGTGCATGCATAACATTACATTGCAACTCATTACATATCATAACATTTATTCTAGGTCGCGGATAGTTTCCGAGTCTCACTTTCGAGCACTTCATTTTGTTAGCATATCAACCACATCAGGTGAGTTCATACCCCGCTTTTACTCGTTTAAATTCTTATAAACTATTTGGGGCGAGATACATGCTTATTTATCAAAACATTTAAACTCTATTGCTAAACAATATTACTTATACTTTAGACTTGGTGCGTGTTGCGACTAGACTTAAACAAACATCCCAATATTTATATGTTGGAAGGCCATTAATTTGGATACAGCCCAACGTGAGTAGTTGGAGGAACATCCCAGCATTCATATGTTGGAAGGCCATTTTTATGGATACATCCCAACGTGAGCGTTGGAGGAACATCCCAACACGAGTTGTTGGAAGACCCTTGTGGTGACCTTTATACTTTTAACTACTTTAATGCGTATATTCATGATTGTCATTCTATTTTAGGCAGTGGGTTGTGAACACACAGGTTGCAAGTTTTGTATGGGCGAACTTGGGCTGAGTGGATTTACAATGCCTTTCTTTGTGTGAACATTTCTCAAAGTATTTTAGATCATGCAATTACAAACTTATGAACTCACCAACCTTTGTGTTGACACTTTTTAGCATGTTTATCTCGGGTCTTAAGGTGATAGCATTTCATGGAGCTTTTGGGTCGCATGGCATACATTGAAGTCTTATGCTTTTAACTATTACCATTCGACATGTTTTGTAAACTCTTTGTGTATTATCAAACTTTGTGAATTCTCGTGGTGTAAACTTTAACTTATTTATCGAATGGTAAACCTTTCAAAACGTCTCATTATAGAGGTCGTTTTCTGTATCCATACTTTGTGCTATGACGTTACACCCCAATGACACTGTCTTCTCGCTGCGATATTTTGAGGGTGTGACAGATTGGTATCAGAGCCTTGGTTATAGAGAACTAGGTTGCATTTTATTTCCTAGACTATAACCGCTCTCACGTCGATCCTTTCGTTTCCTATTGCCTTACACACTTTTCGTATGCGCATGTTTCTTAAGTATTCCTTCCAGAACCACCTCATTAGATAGCGTAGTTTCCTTGTACCAATAGGGGAGTCCCAAAATCTAGTTGGGTCATCAAAGATATGGAGCTCAGAACGAGCACTTATCTACCTTGATCTCGTGACAGTTCTTGTTTGATGAGATGCGAGATCGAGCTAAATAAGTGTTACTATAAAGCTGGATAGATTTGATGACTTTGCCCGAGGATGGGAGTTCTCTTGAGGATACTTTGGGAATTGCTGGCGACTAAACCTCATAGTGACTTTAGCATCTAACGGAATTTCCTATACACTAAGTGCGACTCTTCCTAGATACCTACCCTAATCTCCTTCTTCACTGTTTAGAAGCGGATGATAGACTGGCTACCTATTTAAGTAACACCAATCGCCGGGACATGTATGCTTGGTGGTATGTACATGTAGAATGAAGCAATTATAATTATGGTGGCCAACGTAATTATAAATGCGTCACAACTCACGTGGACATATGCGAATTAATGATACGGTGTGGACACCTTAGGAACCAATTTGTGGCGTGGTATTATATATGAGGACGTTAAGTATAGACATTGGGAATTCAACGGTTCTTTCCCGAGATAATGGCACCAAAGAGGGTAACACGCAGTTCTGGTCGAGGTGGTGCGGCACCGAGAGGAGGAATGACAGGTGGACGTGGAGGTAGAGGAGGCGGTAGCGACATGGGTAACAACGACAACAACACTGGCGGAAACCCTGACTTTGCCGCCATCATTGCTCAACAACTTCAAATCTTGCTTCCCACTATTGTCACACAAGTTGGAAATCATATGAATAACTCGGAAACCACGGAACGGAACGTATCTGGCGACACCAACAATGTAGCTGGCAGTAACAACAACAACAATACCAACAACAACAACAACAGAATTGGATGCACATATAAGGAATTTTCGGCATGCAAACCTGTGGAATTTGATGGTATAGGAGGTGCTTTGGCGTATACTCGATGGGTAGAGAAGACTGAGGCATGATCGACATCAGAATCGTGCCACAAATCGAGGGTGAAGTATGCGCTTGCTTGCTATCGGAAAGGCATTGACATGGTGGAACACAGCTACAAGCTAGAGGCAGAGAGCAGCCATAGTATGGCGAATTTAACCTATGACTGAAAGAGGAGTACTGCCCGGACAATGAAATGCAGAAATTGGAAGATGAATTTTATCACCACTCTATGATAGGGGCTGGTCACGCAGCCTACACTGACCGATTTCATGAGTTAGCTAGACTAGTTCCTCATCTAGTTACCCCTGAGTCCAAGAGAATCTCGAGGTACATATATGGTCTTGTACACTTGAAATCCGTGGAACGTGAAAACAACTGAGCCATCTACAATACAAAGTGCGATACTGAGGGCGGAACCCTGACACGAGATGGTTAGAAATGGTACGTTGAAGAGCAGTGATAAAAGGAAGGAAGCAAGTGGGTCGAATAGCAGATAGACGCGTAGCAGACAACAAAAGGGCAAGAGTTTTGTGGCAACCGGTACTGAACAAAGAGAGTATGCGGGTACGCATCCCAAATGTGCTAAGTGTGCTTATCATCACCCGAAGACCAAGCCCTGCCGCTTATGTACAATATGCAATCAGTCGAATCATTTTTCAAGCAGTGTAGAGCGTGCAAGACCAACAACAACGGTTAACACGGGCAACATGAGGAATAATCAAAAGACTTGCTTTGAATGTAACAGCCCGAATCACTTCCGGAATAATTGTCCTCAGTTGAATAAGCCACCGATACAAGCTCATCTAGCTATGGCAATTGAAGGAAATAACCCGAACCCTGTACTCAATATCAGTCCACCTCGAGGTCGAGCATTTTATATAGGGACTGAGGAAGCCCACAATGCGTAACTGGTACGTTTTTCCTAGACCATTAAGTGATCCACCGTATTATTCAGATTCAGTGAGTCTCATTAGATAAGAAACCTAGACGCGTAAGTTTTGACATAAACACTTTGACCATGCACTTGATTTCGCGAAACCTAAGGGTAGAACCTTATGTATCATCGATTGAATCGCGAGGACGCGATTCTTCTATCGGGGGAAGAATGTCACAATTCTCAAATTCCATCCTTTTCTCAATACAATTCACGTTTCACAATTTCAACATTTATCGTAACTTGGTTTGCTTGTTTCAAATTCGCGTAACCTTAAAGGTTTAGCGGCGAATTCATGATCATAACATCACGTACATTTCATATGGACTATGATTAGTCTACATTTCATTGGCATCATGTGCATCTCATTAGTGCATTCACGACATTTCATTTTCACTTGCAACGCGTAATTTTTATGTTTAAAAATCTTTATCGCGTGAGTTTTTATTTTGTACATTTAATCCGTTACTTTCAAAAATGATCCCGAGGTATTTTTAAACTCTCATTTGGTTTGTAAAAACTATATTTTTAGTTTTCCTAGTGTTTCACATTTATTTGGTATTTTAATCGTTAACGTTTAATTATTACGTCGGTTTTCTTAAAATCTTACGATAATTATTTTATCACTCAATTTTCACAAGGAAAGTATTTTTACAATTTTTATCACCTCAATACAACCTATCTTGATTTACTAAAAAGTTACTTGTACAAAAAATTCTACCATTTACTTTTACACTCATTTAACTTACATTTACTTTACAAATTATCAAAGTCTTACAAACAAAATATATTTATACAAGTTTTAAAAAAAAAATATATATAATTGGAGACAACCCTCCCCAAAACCGGCCAGGGAGGGTGTCACATAAATGATGTATGGTTTATGTTTTCTTTCTAATAATTCACAAGTCTTTAAAAGTCTTACTTGACAATTCTTACTCATTCATTCACATAGTCTCAAAAGTGTTAAACAAGTTTTCTCTCTTCTTCTTCTTGGCTTCAAGAACCGGTCACACAACAACAAGAGCAAGGGATCAATATTTTTGCTAAAATCAAGTGTTATTTCAACCTAGATTATATCCTTTTTATGGTTTTGAAATAAAAACCAAGGATATTTAAGTTAATCCTTGTTACCTACACCTCTTCATTTCTCTAGTAAGCATGTTTTCATCATTTTTATGTTTCCTCTTTCATTTCATATGTTTCTTATCATTTTTGGAGCTTATATGCAAGTATTGTGATTTATACCATTTTCTTATGATTTTTAAGTTATTTATATACTTATGGTCATCCTATAATTACTCCCAAGTTATTCTTTGGTCTTGATGGTGATTAGGAACCCATGACACCCTAAGAAGGTGTATGGTAGGATTAGATTAGTTTTGGAGTTGATTTGAAGGGATTAGAATAGGTTTTGTCAGAGAAAAACTATTTTCGATAACTATATTTTATGTTCTGTCCTTGTTTTGCTTTTCTGGAAAATCCGACAGTAGGCACGACTTTTGGCCTTGATTTTTAGAAAATATACTTTAAAACGAATCCGTGGCCGCTTGAACGGATAAAACGGACTTATAACGAAGAAGTTATGGATTTTACAAGTTTGACGACGAAATATATTATTTTTCAGAAATTTCAGCAACATGTTTTTAGTTATTTCGAGTCAAAAACGAGCCTTAAGCTTCACAAATTATTTCGACTTCTCAAAAATATATTAATTTACTTCGATACGAAGCTAAGGACATATTAAACGTAGAAAACGGTTTGAAAGCGATAAAGATATGCACTTTTCATAAACTTGCCGTAACTAATTTTCTGCACTCAATTAGCCAAAACCACCATCTTTAACCCTTATTATCTTTATGTTCGAGACCTTTTGGACGAAAACTCCTGAACTGAAACTTTTAGATATCGATACAAACTTTCCAAAACCGTCGATTTCGTTCTCTAACGATCAACGTGTACCGTTTTACGACTAGTTTTCCAAAGCCATTTTTGTTGATTTCATGATTTTTCCGACGACATTGTTTTGCGACGAAAAGTGGTAATTTCACCAAAAATCATTATAAAACCATTATAGGATGACATTTTGACGTAAAAACATGTAAAGTGATTTTTGTTTGGTCAAGGCGTCAAAAGAGTATTTTTCGACGTCGAGTAATATTTTCAAAACTCGTAAATGGTATAAATAACATATCAAGTGCATGCATAACATTACATTGCAACTCATTACATATCATAACATTTATTCTAGGTCGCGGATAGTTTCCGAGTCTCACTTTCGAGCACTTCATTTTGTTAGCATATCAACCACATCAGGTGAGTTCATACCCCGCTTTTACTCGTTTAAATTCTTATAAACTATTTGGGGCGAGATACATGCTTATTTATCAAAACATTTAAACTCTATTGCTAAACAATATTACTTATACTTTAGACTTGGTGCGTGTTGCGACTAGACTTAAACAAACATCCCAATATTTATATGTTGGAAGGCCATTAATTTGGATACGACTGGCGTGAGTAGTTGGAGGAACATCCCAGCATTCATATGTTGGAAGGCCATTTTTATGGATACATCCCAACGTGGCGTTGAGGAACATCCCAACACGAGTTGTTGGAAGACCCTTGTGGTGACCTTTATACTTTTAACTACTTTAATGCGTATATTCATGATTGTCATTCTATTTTAGGCGTGGGTTGTGAACACCAGGTTGCAAGTTTTTTGTATGGGCGGAACTTGGGCTGAGTGGATTTACAATGCCTTGGCTTTGTGTGAACATTTCTCAAAGTATTTTAGATCATGCAATTACAAACTTATGAACTCACCAACCTTTGTGTTGACACTTTTTAGCATGTTTATCTCAGGTCTTAAGGTGATAGCATTTCATGGAGCTTTTGGGTCGCATGGCATACATTGAAGTCTTATGCTTTTAACTATTACCATTCGACATGTTTTGTAAACTCTTTGTGTATTATCAAACTTTGTGAATTCTCGTGGTGTAAACTTTAACTTATTTATCGAATGGTAAACCTTTCAAAACGTCTCATTATAGAGGTCGTTTTCTGTATCCATACTTTGTGCTATGACGTTACACCCCAATGACACTGTCGTTCCGCTGCGATATTTTGGGGGTGTGACAGAATACATACTCCGTTTGATTTTATAAAATAGTTTTAAAATGCTGTCTTACAACATAGTTTAAATAAATGGGTACATCCCATTAGATAAAGTGGTCCCAATGTAAAAACATCATTTTTGTGTAAAAACACTTCTTTAATACTACTACGACCATACATCCGCTTCTTGCCTTGCCTTCATGAACAAATCTTAAACACCTGAGAAAATATGCTAAAAGGTCAGCTAAAAGCTGGTGAGTTCATAGGTTTAAATTAAAATAGTAAGCTTGGACCATAAGCAAAGGCATATAATCATTACAACGAATATAATGATATATGTATGAATGTCTATTACGTTAGCTCTAAGTTCATGCAACCGATACTATGACAGTTTTTGTATGCTAAAAGATGTCATACAATATAGGGCCCATAGCAATTGTTTTGTCCTCAACACTTGATTCCGACATGGTATACGTTTAAGCCTTGGCCTAAGCACGGCCAACCGAACGGAAGAGTCACCCTCAATAGATCTATTTATAACATTCGCGTTTCCCAATGGGGAATTGACGGTTCATGAGAAAGGGCATTCTCTAGGGACATAAGGGCTTAGGCCAAACCACGTAATAGTAATCATGCAATAGTTTTGGTCCATAAAATGTTTTGCATAATTTCTCACCCCAAAATGTATAAAACAATTTATCAAGTAAAAGTGGGGCTATGAAACTCACCTTAGCAAAAGTGCAAATCCAAATGTGGGATTAGTGATGGTTGTGGAGTGGCACCGACACGCGACCTAGATAAGGAGGGCAATGTTTTAGTTCATTGTTTTAAGTATTACATACTTAAAATGGTGCAATTAATATCATTCTTATATAATGGTTTTAAAATCAACCTTTAGTTTGTAAAAATAATTTAAGAGGTTTACTAGTAAGTATATGAATGTATATATACTCTTTTCATTTTGACATTAGTATGGTTTTAAAATCCAAGTTTGATTTAAAATAAATAATTAAAATGTTCCATTAGTAAGTATCTAGATGTATGTATACTTATTTAGGTTGACACAAAATGGTGTTGTCAAAATTATGATTTGTTTTCTAATTGTGTTTAGAAAATACGTAAGTTAGAGTCGTAGTTAAAATGATGTGATAGCCTTCGTTTAATTATAAAAATCTGGTTCTTACAATGTACAACTGGAAATCGTTATGATACAAGTTGGTTTACATGTTGTCGTTAAATCCGTTATGTGAATATTATTATATGACTCACAATTTTTAGACACTTGATTTCATTGTTCGTATGCTTAAACCTTTATTTTACTTGTTGATATAAGTGTACATATCAAAGATTGAAATCTCCGAATATGCGGCAATCGAGTTTGCTTTATAATTGATTCCCGGTATACATGACACGTTTTATTCACTCTTTGCGAAACATGGATACAAGGCTTTTTGATAGAGGATACTTGGGCTTTTACTCGAGTGGGCTGTGGCCCGAATGGGACATGCTTGGTCCTAATGGGCTTCGGCCCAAGGTAAACTAACGCACCCTTCTTGGCAGAAACATGGGCTGCGACCCATGAGAAGGGTAGGAGTGTAAGGTTGAACTTGTACATCTTACTGCCAAGAGGAAAAATCGAGAATTAATGGAACGTCATGCGGATGGACCTCGACTCGAAGTTGAACTCACACTACGAGTGATACGTCCAAGTGTTCCACGCGTGATACGACAACTTGACTTGACTTCCACATCACAAACACTACCTATGCCTAACACTTTACCCGGTTTTACCACACGACGACGACAAGGTTATCAAGGCATTTTCGAATTTGCTAAGAGTTGTAAGAGGCTTTTATACTAAGGACATGACCACTCGAATAAAATAACGACTCAAGAGTTTTGGAGATGCATCAAATCTACACTACCAAGCATATTCTTAAGGACTAGAAATCAAGGATGGAATCAAGTCCTTGGTGCTTAGTCAAGTGCAACACGACTTGGTTCTAACCGCTAACCATTTTACTCTTACGGACAAGACAAGTATAGATTTTTGAAATACATTTTAACACAAGAGCACTCTTGTCTCGGGTTTCTCACTAGGCGTACATGGAGATTTCGACCCAAGGTTCACCTCAAAGATTTGAGTCTCAAAACAAATGAAAGACTAGCATGTTTCCCATGCTCAAGCAAAGTTAAAAATCAAGTTTTCGACATACTTTTAAATGACATAAATGTCGACAGGAAGTGTGAGTCTCGACATGGTTTTTACTAGTAGACTTGTAAAGCTTGACTCACCTATCTTGTTCTAGTTCCTAACTCGACAGAAAAAAAAAAGCAAATGGACCCTTTTTTGCAAACGACCACTTAAGCTTAAGTTTACATAGTTGGTTTACCAACACACAAGTATTATCACATCAAGAGTACTTAGTTACCTAGTCAAATTACCAAGTTTCAATAAGACTTAACCCTCATTTTCTTGGCTTGTTTTTCTCGACAGGAAACTGTTTTAACCATAGGATGACCAAATCAAGTTCCAAAGTAACAAGATTATACTCATATTGCAAAGTTGTACATTCTATACTTACAAACTTAAATGAAAACAAGACATCACAAATTAGCACTTCATTATTAATGCTTACATTACAACGAAATCATGAGGAAGGGAAAGACCATGAACCTTATCAAGAATGAGATGTGAATATGTTGATGAAAGCCAAGTCGAGGGACCTCCACACAAATCAAACCCGTATACCGATTTTGAGCAAACCCAACAACTTCTTGGTAACCTTGAGAATATTACTCTCTTGTGGTGTGTTTGAGTTTTGATTTGTGGGTGTCCTTGGTCTCTCAAGTTGCTTATGAAGAGGTTAAGAGGGAGTCTTGGACCACCTCTTTTCATCTTGAAGTTTTGTTTGAAGCCAAAAATGGCTTACTTCCAAGACCTACGAATCTTTGGACATAAGAGATATAGTGGTGCAAAGATTTTACTTCTCCCTTGTTATTTGCTTTGATCCTCCTTGGATCCCTTCGAAATTAGTGGCGCATCTATGGAGATTTGGGAAGCAAGGTTTTTCATGGATTTGGGTATGAGAGAGATGGGTGTGTTGGATGAAGATGTTGGTTTATCTCCTTTTAGCAAGATTCGGCCTAGGATGGGAGTACAAGCTAGTGGTTGAAGATGGATCTTGATTCCTTTTGCTTTTCTTGGTTCTTGGTTTTGTCGTGAGTGGAAGAGTAAAACAAAAGGGGTTGTATTTAATTTTTATCAATTCATTTCTTGTAAAGGTATAATAAGTGTTTTAATAATAATGATAATGTAAGTAAATGTAAGTAAGGTAGGTGTATTGTATGCTTATGATTATTTTGTGTAAGTATTTGTATGTGGAATAATGATTGTATAAGATGTATGCATTTACATTATAGTTATGTATGTTTGCACTTGAGTCTTATAAAGTCATTGTTTATGTGATAATGTGTTTAAGTATTTAGGTGTCCCGAAAGTCATATTGTGACCAACGTATCATTGTTCGACAATTTTTATCTGTGGTACTTTATTGTTACGTGTCTGAAATATTTTATCCTTGTAATATTCCAAGTTCTGGCATTTTTAATTGTTTTAGTGAGTCCTTATCATAGTGTCGGTACGCGTGTAGTGTCGGTCACTGGGGAAAACGAGATAACCTCTCGTCTTACAATTTAAATCATAAGACAAAATAAAATATTCATAAAATGATATGAATGAAAAAGTGATGCAGTTATCTACCGTATGCGAGTTAACTACTCAAATGATTAGGCAAAGCTTATGCATGCTTAATAAATTTGGCTTAGTAAAATGAATTACTAATTGTCAGTTAAATTTTGGTGAAAATTTACCGTGTGACACAAAAACCTTGAAGTTGATTAGCATCTACAAAACGAGCCGGTATAGTCTGCAATAATGAGCAACATGTTTTTTCAAAAATATACAAAGAATATATTTTCAAACTTATAATAAATATATGTCAAACATACAAGATTTTGAATTTCAAAAAAGAAAATATCCTTACCAATCTACCATAATCAAGCACAAACGGATAAAGTCATAGGTAAAATGTAGATTCTTCAGTTAAATGTCCAGCATGGTCTATCCAATTACAACCATGAAGCAACCTCTCATCTTAAAATCAAAAAACACAAGTTAAATTCAGAATAACACATAACTATTTGAACGGTCGTATTTCAAACACATACTTATTTCATTGGAATACCCATTAAAATTTATCACCTGTTTCATTTTCATCATGCCCTTGCAAAAAGGCAAGCCGAGTGGGGAAGTTTGCTTCATGAATAAGTTGGAATCCATTATCATCAAACCTCATTAAAGAAATTCAAATATCATTCCTATTTGTCTTAGTAAGCACAACGCGTTCGCCAACCATCAGATTCACATGACGCACAACTGTATTACAATGCACATTGAATTGAAATCCAATGGTATCAACTGTTCCAGGAATAATACCTTGCCTTGCCTCAACGAGGATTTCAATGTCAGAAAAACGAATCACAAACTCATTCCTATCAACATCATGCAGAAACTCTAGCGGAAACCACTTGAATAATATATATATATATATATATATATATATATATATATATATAAGTATATATATGAAATTATAAACTATAACTAAAAATAAAACAAAACAGAGGAAAACTATAAAACAGAGTATTACAGGAGATAGATTAGTATCATTTCCAACTTCACCGACACATTTAACTTTTTTGTTACGTGTGTGAATAATACCATAACCACCGAACTCTGTTCCATCTTCCTCATAAGCCGTAACATAGAATGTGTCGACACCTTCCTTAATGAAATGTATCATTCTTATATTCCAATAACCACTCAAGGCTATGAAATTATTCCATGAATCCCCAGAAAAATACCATTCGTCATTACCACTTACACGATTCAAATAAACTTTTCTTTTCATCCTGTTGTTGTTAATCAGATAAACATAATCTTTATCATTATAATAGTTTATGTGAAAGTAGTCAGGAAGCATCTGAAAAACAAATAGAAACAATAAATAAAAATCAAATATCAAACATACATATATACCAATTAACATAAATAAAATACATACCAAAGTACCCAAATGTTGCCCATGATATAATCAACCAAGAATTGTGTTGTCATTTTCATGTAAACAAAACAAACTTTCAATAAAACCATGAAACCAACAAGTTTGCAAAACGAAATTTCACTTAGATCTATTAGTATTATTATGGAAATAGTATTTGGTCAAAAACAGGGGAAACAATATTTCATATATCACGTAGTATTTGATTATCAATCAAGTATTAAAACCCTAAATATGAACAAAACCATAATCACATTTACTAAATAAAATTAAGAACTGCATTCAAAATGAAAACTAACAGATCAACTATGAATGACAGGAACAAATGCAAAAACAAAAAAATACCTGATTAAAGATGACTTATGATTCAATTGTGCAATTAGTCAAATTTTTTGTTTTGATTTATCAATAGTGATAGTAGCAATGAATATTGCAGAGTTTAGGAGTAGACTTAATTAAAGTGACTGTGGAAGCCGTCTTTATGTCAATCAACATGCAGAAATTTATCAACAAATTTGATGCAGATTTTACTGACCAGGTTTTAATATTTATAATGTCTCATTTGTACCTATGGTCTACCCTAATGCGCTAACGGGCAGTGTACCCGGTCGTGTGTAGTGTAGTATTTGGTAAAACCGAGGTCGTCCCAAGAGCTATGCGTGTTGGATTAATACTAAGTCTAGGTGTCACAGATTTTAATAAGATTATGATAAGGAATTAATTAACTACTAAAGCAGATTAAAGGCAAAGGTTGAGATCAATAAAGGAGAGTGGTGTTAACCAAGTTATTCATCCTAGCTAGTAATATCTACGTCTAATTACTTACAATTACTTCAGGTGGGGTCAAAGTCGAAAGGACAACATTTGGTCAATTCGCCCTAACCTATCAACAAAGATGCCACCACTCTGAGAAGTCATGTCCCCTCATAAGTCATGTAGTTCCTGGTCCCCTAAGCCGAGTCATTAAGTACCGCTACATGCTAGACTTATAATAGTGAGTGCCCGGACGTTAGCAACTTAAACACTCACCCCCTAATTCTTAAGTTCATCCAAACGGTATGTGATCAGTTGGTCAAATCGCACAAGTAGAAAGGGTCGTCAGTTGGTCATATCTTACCCTTCCCGTCTCAGTCTAATCACTTAGGGTCAGTTGGTCATATCTCCTAAGCAACTAGCCTCTACCGCCATTCAAAACTCTGAAACAAGGGTAGCTACCAATAAACTATGCATGCATACACTTAGAAATAATTATACGGAGTAATATAACGCAAACAAAACAAATAAAGAATCATAACTAGGCCAGCACCAAGAGGTGCTTAGCCGCTCATATTAACCATACAAATCAATTCAATAATTAATGTTTCGAAATACATGAATCGAAAGTAAAGGAAAGTTAAAATGCTAATGCTTATCGTAGGGGAGTGATTTCTCCCTTGGAGATAGCTCCGTATGCTCCTCTAGATCTGCCTTTGGCTTCTTCCCACGTTCTTTGGTTATGGTGTGTGAAATGGGATGCTTTGAAATGCTGGAAATCGTGGGGTATTTATAGGCCAAATCTGGGTTATGGCGTAACTAATAATATAGTTACGCCGTAATCATCTATTTCTTCGTAAAATGCACTAGATCTGCTGGTTACGACGTAACATTAGAAGTGGTTACGCCATATCTTCAATAATTCTTGGATACGCCGTAGTTTATGCACGAGTTATGGCGTAATTATCAGCGGCGTGGAACCTCATTTGACCTAATATGGTTACGTCGTAATCTTTTGGGAGAGTTACGCCATAATCTTCTGATGAGTTGGCTTTCTGAGTCACGCTTTAGTTACGGCGTAATGTAGAGATAAGTTACGCCGTCACTTCTTCAAAGTGAGCATACTATGATAAATCTTTGATAATTCTCCAATTCCGCGTCTCTTTAGCTCCAATGCTCGTAATTTACCTGAAAGTGTAATATAATGGAAAACAAGCGTAAATCTATATAAATGGTATAAATTACAAGCATTATCGGGGGAAATTGACACTTAATATTCAGGATAATTTGATGTTATCAAAATTCCATAGAACCCCTCAACTAAAACACATTATATACTTTGACCCTCATAAATAACAAATAATACCTAAAACCTCTAAATCAAACTTTTTTTTCAATCAAAATGTATATAACATTAAAAGATATATCATAAACTAAAAATTAATATAAAAAGTTTGTATCAAAATCAAACATTTTTGTCAATCAAAATGTATATAACATTAAAAGATATATCATAAACTAAACATTAATATAAAAAAGTTTGTACCAAAAAATAAGCTATAAAAATATACCAAAACAAAATAAACCACAACAAAATTACAAATGAAGATTAAAATTTACAATACCAAACAAACACAAAAAATACAAACCATAGTGATTATAGTTTCATACACAATACATAAAAACTACAAACGTTTATCGATCGTCATAAGTACATTTTATTGTACCATAACCCATATCATACTTCTAACAATTAACCATCGACAACATAAAATAATCATGCCAAACAAAACCTCCAGAGCATAATAATCCATTAAATAATCATACTTCAACAAACATCAAAGACAGGCATATATATTGGCTCTTCACCAAAAAATATAAACTCCTGCTCATCTGGAACATCCGCCACATACTTAAACCTTAATGTCTAATTCTGATGCAAATTCCAATCTCGAGCAAGTTGCCTTCAATTGCCTTTAAAAGAAATATGAGTTGTCCGATCTGGTCTTTCTGAGTGGATATCTTGGTGCAGAAACATCCTGAATGCAAATGTCTTGTGTCGAAGCAATGCATGAAGATAATTGGATAGCTTGTGTGCTTTCACAAATCCCTCAGGTTTTGTCTACATTAATCCGATATAATATTATTAGTTAATACCGTCTTAATTAACAAATCATTTCAAAAAGAAATTGATAAAAGCAGGAATGTTTCAAAAAAACTTACAAGACGGTGTTGCTCAAACACATAGCAATAAAGCTTCGTGTAAAAAGTTCTATTCTCATCATTGTGTTCCAACTCATGACCACGCCAATTACATATTTGGAACATTCGAGGATCTACCAACAAAATTAAAGAAACGTGTAAGCCCACTTCAAAAACATTATTTTCAAACAAAACTCATGAACTTATGTATACTTACCGTTATCAAAAATGTGCTTTGGTTGATCAAAATGCAATACTGTGTGAGGAACTTTTTCTTTATTTAATTCGCGACCATCACCCATAAAACTCATAAGACTCAACCTATTATTCAGAATGTTAGTCAATACAATCCTTCTTCCAGGAACAAAGCCTCCAAAAAGAACAACATCATCCCAATCCAATCCGGAAAACACATGGCCATAATTTATGCTCTATCCAGGAAAAGTTTGAAGCCCATGCATCACTTGAACTTCAAAACCATTCACTTTAATCATGAAAACATTATTACCTACATAAGGAAGAAAATTGAACGGCAGAACCTACGAAAAAAAAAACAAAAAATAAATTACTGAATACCATCGAATAATATACTTAACACAACAAAACATTCTAATTTAGTTAAATAACATATGCTATATTCAACATACCGGACATTCCTCTATATTATGACCTACTATAGCAGTGCACCTTGCAAGTCTTCCTGATACATTTAACGTTCCATAACCACCTGATTCAATACCATTTTCATCATACCCTGTTACATAATATGTATCAGGACTTTCGTTTAAAAAGTGTAACAATGTAATATCTTCATATCCACTTAGCTTAGTGAAGTGTTCCCAAGTTTCTTTATCAAATTTCCATTGTCCTTTTCTTTCCTTTAACAATACCTTAAATTTCTTACATCTGTTGTTAATCAAATAAACCCATGTTTTGCCATTAATATAAACCTTCTTGAACCAAACTGGAAGATCCTGAAATAAAATAAAACATAACATTGTTAATAAACACGATTACAACATCATAATAACAAAATAAATTTTATTTGTCAAATTTGAAAACTATTTAAACACAACAAATATACCAGTTTCTTCCAGTATGTATTACTGTCGACTTCAATAACAAACTGCGTTCCAATCATTTTCTGCCACACACCACATCAACTTATAAGTAACGGCAAATACAAAACACAACACAACACCATTTATGACAGCAAATCCATATTGAACTACATGAACAATAAAAATTCAACTGCCAACACTAAACCAACAAACACACACATAACAAAATCCAACTAAATTCCCAATTTAACAACTAAATAACATCCTTTACAAATCAATTATGATCGCATAAACTAATTCATAATATGTTACAAACCATTACTAACTACAATGCACAACCCTACTTAATGAAACACATTCATTTAAAAACTGATTTAGCAAAAACATTACTAATTTAAAAGATCATAAACTATTAAACTAACACAAATCACACTATTATCTTCACAAAGTCAAAAAAACCTTATAAGACTTGATGTATGAAAGTATTGTAGGTATGTTTACACTGGTATATACTTAATGGTCGTAATCACTAAAAGGTCTTGATAATCAAAGGATGTTAAGTATGTTTGTATTTAACATATTCTTTGTACATGATGGATTTGAGAGACACTCACATTCATATAACAACTGATTTATCAAACACATGAATAATTTAAAGGATCAAAAACTATTAAATTAACAAAACAATAAATTTAGATACAACAATAAACAAAGAACAATATAGAATACAACAATTTAAATCACAATATAATATATAACTAATAAAATAATACATAAGAATATCTTAATCTGATAAAATTACCAAATTAGGGGTTTCACAAACTAAAAAATAAACAGCACATGCAAATATACAATCTTAAAATTAACCCTAAATTGTTATAAAAAACAATATCTGAACTAACCAAAACAGTTATCATCAAGAATCAATAATATTAAACATAATCTCAATCACTAAGGAAAAAAAAGATATAATATCAGGCATTCGATTAAAAAACAATAAAAACTAAAATCTAAAGAGGGGAAAGAAAATCGATTCAGTAGCGGAAATTTGATGCCCAGGTTCGGAGATAAACAAGAGTTTTTGATGTTATATTGAGTATACTACTAAAGTAGTATAACAAAATAAAAAATCTATTAAGATGTACTAAGAATAAATTAATCTATATAAAAATATAGGTAATGATTACCTATTTTATTTATACAACACTATATATTCTTTAACATGCAATTCTAACTCATATCATGTATAAAATAATACAATAAAAACAAATGCTACAACTTAAAAAAACAATATTTTAACATAACATATAAGTAATTGACGTAAGAAAAATCATAAACTTCAACAATTAAATTTTTTTGACTAACAACATATAACAAAATAACAAAACATGATATACTTATTTAAGAATTTACATTTACAATACGGTCAAACATATATAATTCAATCAAATAACATCATTCATAAATTGTTATATATATATATAAAAGCACAACCGAAATAACAATATATTGAGGTCAAAAACTTAATTTTAGTTCAAAATTTTAACTAAATATAAATCAATTATTCAAACCATATAACAAATATAATAATGTACAAAATATAAAACAAAAGGAAAAGATTTATTTAAAGCCATTTTTTTTAAATTAAAAAAAAAAAAAAAAAAAAAAACCCGAATATCTATTATATACAAATACCTACACATGCATCTAAACCCTATAAAACTCACAACTCATCATCCCCTACATAACCATCTAACAGAATCTGCTTCTACCAAAACAAGTTAATCAATAACGAAATCCTTCAAAGATCTAAAGGTAATCACAAACACACTTTTTATATGGAAATTAACCATACTTTTATATGGTTTATCTATATATTCGATTTGCAACCTAATAGTGTATGTATATATCATCGATGATAGGATTAAAATCAACTTAGAATCATGTATAACATATTTTTGTCCCATTGATTATGAATCCCCTGATATTAATAACAATGATATATGATAAAACTTAAATAAACCCTATCATGATCATTAAACTTTATATTAAATTTTTATATAATAAGTATGATCTGTTATTGTGTTTGAGTGTAAAAACCATCATCCACTAACATATCACAACAATCATTCTCACAAAATTCATATTCATATTGTAATATTGGATTAAAACTTAGGAATTGTTTTACATAGGTTAACCTTCCTTTATAGAATATTTGCCATTATAAATCAACAAACTAATATCCTGAAGTCAACGCATCCTTCACCATAAGCAATTAATATTAGCAACCAAAAACTTATATTCACTTTCATGATTTATTAATGTGGAAACAGGATGGCATAACAATTTCTTTTTGAATACATTCATGACACCTCGGAAAATGCACATGTAAAACTAAACCATCAAATTTTACGCTATGTACAAGCTATAGAAACAATGCATTTAAGAATGCAGGAATAATTACATATCACTTACTTTACAATTACCAAAACATATCCTACCCGACGTATTTACAGAGTACTTTAAGACTCCAAACAACATGTTGTACTTGAACGACCATGACGGGTACCGTTATAAAACAGAGATCACAAACATAGATGGCAAATGGCTGTTATCGGACAAAGAGAGGATTGCCTTTTTTGCATCCAATGTGCCACGCAACACAGCAAAAATCCATTTTATAAGGCAAGGAGAAGAAGACTTTTATGTTAACATATATGACATAAATGGATCAGAGTGTCCAGGGTATGACAGGCGTACTATAGGACCAAGAATGATAAGATGTTTATCAACATATACCCCAGGATTCACGGTAAAAAACACGATCTATATCTAACTTATCAATTTCATACAGTATCTAAATTGACAATTTCCTAAAATTACTTGCAGTTACTGCCAGGGGATTTCTTACAAGATATTTGGAAAAACACCTTCACACTTCATTACGATGGTCTGACATTCCAAGTTCGCCACAAGAGAATAAAACCATGGGAGGATAGATTCATTAGAATGAATACATTCACAGGATGCGGTTGGGAAAACTTTGTAGTAACAGCAGGAATAGAGTGTGGTCAGAAGCTTGTGTTCAAAAAACTTGGCAAATATACCTTATCAGTTGTCGTAATAGGAGGATATGATGGACTAGGATTGAGCAGGGAAGATATACGAACAACTTTGTTAAAAAGACCACCAAGACCACTTATGTATCTTGACAGACATGGTAAGTTTTTGATTTTATAAATAACTTAAACTTTTAACAAAACATCAAATATTGGGAGAAAAAACTATAAAGAAATTAACTAACTAAGACCAAATTTATTTTTGCAGACGTGAGAATGCAGCACATATGCACATGGTACCATCACGCATCTCACATAAATGAAGACAGAGTTGTTTACACACCCTTCCATCCAGATATTGGCTACTACTACAAACTGGTAATATGTTACTAATAATATCGCAAAAACAAACATTACATATAAGTAGTACAACATTCTAACATATGCAAAATCTTATGTGACCAACCAGATAAGCAACTCACCAATCTGGGATGCCTTGGACATGCACAAGTACAGAAAAGCAGAGATTGTCCACATGAATGTCGTATATGTTATCAATTTACAAGTGCTTTTAAAACAGACAAACCCAAAAACAGATTTGCCACAACAATTTGTTTACATAATACCTGGATTCATCACAATGTCATGCTACAACATTTTGTTTACATAATATATGCATTTAACATACACCTATATTGGATGGAAAATGTTAAGTAACCAATCAAACAACACAACATCAAAATAGAGAAACAACTAACAATCCTAAAAAAAATCATAACATAAACTAAAAATAACATAAAACATACGTCTGTATCAAATTAAACAATAACAAAGACTAACAATCCTAAACAAGATCATACCATAAACTAAAACTAACATAAAATTGACAACACATTAATAAACATCTAAAATATATTAACATAATTAAGTCATAGTAATAAATACACATACTAATGTCATAATCAAGTGTAATAAACATCCATCATATACCACAAGCAAAAGATTGTTAGACTGTTAGGTCACCATGTTTGTAACACAAGCATCAATATAAGAAGTATAGATGAAGGATGGATCGGATGAACACTTAACCAAAACACACGAATGAATAAAGAAGGTTTATGCTTATAGTGAAATAGAAAAGTGAACAACCAACTCCCAAATGGGAGTTTACAAGATTATTTATAGGAAGGAACTAGGGCAACATGCAAGTTCCCTTCCTTTCCTTATTGGGCTTTTGCATAGGCTCATGGGCTTTCTACATGAGCCTAGCCTTAATTACTAACATAAAAGCCATAATTAAGCTAACTATTACATATTAATTACTAACACTTGTAATCTAGTTTAGGAGTGATTCCAACAATCTCCCCCTAAGTGTTTGTGATTAATGATTGGAGTGAAAAACGTTGTAGGTGTTGATGTAATAGTAGCTTCGACGTCTTCTGACATTCTTCTTTCTTACGAGAAGAAGTGCCTTGATACTAACAATCTCCCCAGTGTAGGGATCTTGTTTTCTTTGAAGTTTTCAGCTTGGACGTCTTTGTATTCTTTGTTCTTTGTGGTGGTAGTGATAGTATGTTATGGTTATCTGCATCAGGTCCGCTTCATTGCTCCAGTGTCTCCACGTCTTTCTCCAACATGCTCACACACTCTTTAACATTGAATTTCAGTACTGATGTAGTTCTCTTAGTCTTTAAACTTTGTAGATTCTTTGACTTTGACGAAGAATCATTCTGACTTTGTGTTGCCTTTTGAGAGAACTTCAATTAGTGTTGTAGTTGGTACGAGCATGTGAAGAATCTGCACGATCTTTTCCTCCCATGAGCATCCATAAGAAGAAAACATAAAACATAGGTTAGAAATAATCTAGCGCTTACAAGTTTGAACTTCGAGTGTGTTAACAGCATAGTGTGAAAACACATCTCTAATTCTCACTAAGGCTGTTCCTAAACTGGAGTCCCACAAGTGAGATAACGCGATGTACCAAAGCACACCTACAGTTCAGGTGAGTCGCTGAGGTACACCAAAGCATCACCCCATGAATGTAGACCGTTTGAGACACACTAAGCGTAACCCACAAGGAATTACCGAAGTGACCTGCTGTCAAGGCTGTTTGATGTTGACCCTGGCAGGAGTTTCCATTTAATCACTGAGTATCACATTTGTGAACCTCTCATAAATGTTCTCGACAGATTGCTAAGATCTGTGAAGGACTCTTGATTGTATCACTTGCGTCCTTATTGTTGAACGACAAGTGATGAAATGTCAAGTGTACCTAAGAGATCTTTTGATGAATCTCGTGGATCTAGACTCAATAGTGCGCTTTGGTTTTCCGGAGCGGAGACTAGGGAGAGGGTCTCCTTCTTCAATACCAGCAATCTCTAAGAGAAAGCCGATAGTTTACGTAGGGTTCCCAGTGAGAATGAAACAAGCTTCTGTTAAGAGAAACTTGAGTGGCTAAGAAGGTTTAGTGCATGCGTCACTGGGTCCATGACGACTTTGGTCTTCAATACCGGTGTCATCAAGTGACAACCAGTAGCATATGAATTGAACCCGGTGTCTGCCCTAAGTTGAATAATTTGGAGGGCTATTTCTTTTCACCATTTTCTTTACTTTTCTTTTTAATTCTTCAACTCATTCTTTCTCCGATTCTCATTTTCTCCTTTTTTTATAATCATACCTAAGGACTTCTAATTCTAACTATTGGTGGTGTCCTTGGGTAGATCCCTCCGGCTCTGGCGGATCATAGGACGGTTATTCCTAACCTTAGTCACCTTATAACTCCATGACTAACCTATGTTACCGTAAACCATTTTCATGAAAATCTCTCAATAGTGGTTATGAATAAAAGCTTTTAGTACCACTGTGAGAGTTTTGTATTTTGCAGAAATACTCCCCCTCTACACGTGCTTAATAATTTTGACAGAAATTTGCACGGTGAGAGAAGAGCGGGCACTTTTGAATTGATCAACTCAAGATATACAATCCCCCGCGAGACACGGTTACGTTGCATAGTTAAAGGGTTACATTGTCAGCTTTTAGGTGACAACTAGCTCTAATAACTACCTTGAAGGTGTGGAATAACCTTGAAAGGTTGTCAAACCCGTCAAAGTTCATGTCTACCAAGAGTTTCTCGAATGGTACATTCTACTAGGACAAGTCCTTTGCGAGACACGTTTACATCACTAGCGAACTAGCTTGAAAGTATTACCCGTCCCGGACAAGTCTTTTCGAGTTACTAACATTTAAGATCTCGTCAATTCATTGGTTAAGTCTTTTTAGCACAACGATTCATTAGCAATTCACAACATATTTCTTATCACATAATTTTTCTCCCCCTCAAAAATGGCATATAAATGTTGTTTTTGACGAAAATTTGATATCGAATATGTCCATTTCGAGTTTTGTGGGAGGATTACCACAAAGAACAATTTTGTGAACAAAGTTTTTAAGCAAATACTCCCCCTCAACAAGTGATATTAACTTTTGAGGTTTTGAGAATCATAAGGGGAAGTACTTGTTCTTTTGAGCAAAACTTTGAAAAATGAAAGTTTTGATTAGTTTTACTCAAAAGTAAGAAGCTTTCGCTCCTTTTATAGGATTGTGGCACTGATGCGTACCACAAGGTCCTTTCATTACAAGTACGGGTTGTACACTGTTATGTGTGTACAAGCCATCGTCAGAATAAATCACACATCCAAATAATGATAAGAGACACAAATCAAGGGGTACTAGGAGTCTCAGATAGTCCAGCAATAACTCCAGGAATGCACTCTGGACGTTGGTAGCCCGTGAGAGATATGCTAGGACGACCACTAATGAAACTCTCCAATGTTCTAATCTGATCCCGCCTAAACAACCTTTCATCAATCCGCGTGATGATCTTCTTAACATCCCTTCTATCCCTCGATTTCCATCTCTTCGGTGACCCTATGCCGTCATGTATCTCCATTAGCCGATTTGCTAATCCGTCCCTGACTTTCTTCAATGTATGATCCCCAAACTTGTGAAGCTCTTTGCACGCCATGAAGCAATTGTGGTGTAGTTCACTTCGGTAGACTACCCCAAATGGTTTCCTGATAATGATGTACTGAGCAAGTTGGTTTATGTCTGGAAGGTCAAGTTGTGGTTTTGTGAGATTAACACGCTTCTGATACAATTCCACGGCAAGTTGAATATCTTCTACACGTTCTTGGATCACGATGCTTCAGATGAAGATTAACAATGACTTGATGTATTCGCGTTGGATAATTGTAGAGAATTGTCGCATTCGTCCTTGTACCTTTGCAAGATACATATCTTCAATGTCTTTTAGAGACAATCTCGGAAAATCCGCTTCACAGAATTCATATTCCTCTTCGTCTTATCGTTTGACCACTATTTTCTTAAGGAATGTGTAGTCCCACTTCGACGACAAGGAAACATGTTGAATAGCAACGATCTGTTTATCACTGAACACTTCCTTTTTGGATTTTAGAACCTGGGAGCTTTTGTAGTAGATTCTTCGGCGTTCAGGCCAATGATGAATCCCATACAGTGCATCGAGGTCATACTTTTCCACTTTGTTAGCAAACATGTGTGTGGCTTCTTCCTCAATGGCTATGCTGTTGGAGTATATTGCTGCCGGGAAAGGGAGTGTGAGTGATGTAGAGTATTTCTTGGAGACATCGCTACCGTGTAGAAGAAACTCTAGGTCGTCGTTGAAGAAATATCGGTATGGAATCTTGGGTTGATCTGGTCGGCCAATGGTAGGTAGAGGTTTGTTCCAGTCAGTGTAGTATGGAGCTTTTTCTGGTCTAGTGAAGTCTATGTTTGATTCAGGATTGAGCCAATCAATGTTGTTAGACATGGCTCGTGCAATGTTATCGAGATGGTATTCGACTTCAATTGCACTCTCCGAGCTGTCTTTAAGTAGTTGAAATGCATCATTCTTGATTCGCCTCAACTCTGCCCTAGTCATCTTCTTCACTCTGAACTTTTCTTGTATAAGCTTCACATGCTCCATTGTGCGACCATCTACCATTTCTTGACCTTCCGGTAACGGAGGGGTAGCATCAACAAGTCTATAAAACCAGTCATATTCTTTGGTAGTATCTTCATCTAGCCATGTGACAACAACGGTCTTCTTCTTCTTTTTCTTTGGCTTTGATGATGATTCTGGTTTCTTTGTTGTGGCAGAAGAGGTGGGTTGTTGTTGGGGCTCAGGGATCTCTTCATCGTCACCACCAGTGTATTTGAAATGATCACCAGTTTTCTCTGTTTGGGGTGGTAACTCAGAGTCTTGAGGTTTCTTAGTAGCAGCAGAACATGGAGGAGATCTTCTATCGGTGGTCCTTGGGTGTGGTGGAGGAATGGAGGAGGATTCACCAGACTTCTTCTTGCGTTTGGACTCTTTATCCTTATCCTGATCATCATCGTCTCTTGGATGCTTGGGCCTTTCAGCTGCCGCTTTGCAAGAAGTTTTTAGTTGGTATTCCAGCAATGCGTCAAATAGTTTAGCTTCGTCAGAAGTAAACGTTGCAGACCGTTGAGACATTTGTAGCACAAGCTTGGAAACCATTTCTGCATCAGAGACAACTGCAGGCTCAATTGGATTGATCTTCATAGCTACCGGAGTAGATTGCATTGTTTGCTTGACTAATTGCATGAGATTCGGATATAGTTGTTTGGTGAACATTTCTCTTGTCACTCCAGGAACAGTGTCGAGAAGGAACTTATGAGTGTATTCCCTAATCGTCTTGTTCATTTCACCCTGTATATCTCGATCGAGAAACTTCTGGATCTGTTCCCGTTCTCTCAACATCTCGTTTATCCCTTGTTGAAGAAGATTGACTCTGTCAGCGAGTTGATTGAGTTTCTTGTTGACAACGTTTTTCTTTCTTACTTGCTTGACAGCTTTAACAATTTTGTCTTTGCTCGGGATGCCCAAGTGTCGGTTGGTTTCTTTACCGATATGGATGCTGATCTGGTGGTGCCTTTGGATGGTGGTGGAGATGAGTGAGAAGATGAGTCTGACGATGATGATTCATGAGGAGGCTCAGGGTCCTTTGGTGGCTCAGAAGTTTGTTCCTTGCTACGTGCGGGACTATCTAGAATGTAATCCTTGGCTTCCTTTTCTGCTTTTGCCTGTTCTGCAGCATTGACCCTTGCCTCTTCATCTGTTTGAGTTTGAGCTTCTTCTTGTGCTTTTTCTTTAGCTGCAGCCTCAACATCTTCATCAGAAATTTTCTTTGTCATCTCCTTCTTTTTGTCTGGTTCCTTAAAGTAAAAAATGATCTTGTCCTCCAGTTGCTTTTGTTCTGATTCATAGGTGGTGGTACCAGTTCCCTTATCGGGTTGATTAACCGCATCAGAAACTGGTGTGGTTAGTGCACCACCACTTAAACCCCCGGGCCACGAGTTTGTTGTAGGTTAAATTCCTGAGCAACATGTTGGAGTCTGAGATTCTTTACCTTCTTTCTGTAGTCTTTGTCTTCATCCAGTGGCTCTTCTTCTGAGCTCTCTTCTTCCTGTTCTAGCACTGGAGTTTTCCCTTTATCAGCCTTGGGACTTAGAGGTTTTGCAACTGTTAGTGTGTCATCTGTGGCAGATTCTAAGTAGATAATCTCTTCGTCTGTTTCAGTGTCCTCTGAGTCCTCGTCCATTAGTTTTGGTTCTGGTTTGGGAATAGGGATGGCCTCCTTTAACGGAACTCTCTTTTTGAGTGTGTGAGTTCTCTTAGGATACTTTCGCGTACTCTCAGTGCTCGCAATACTTCCAGCACTGCCTCTCCTAGTCTTCCTAACAGTTGTTCCCGAAGAATTTTCATCAAGGAACCCCACTTTGCCTGATTCAACTGCTACCAGATACCGTTTGTACGATTGAAGTTCCTTGATAGCATCAGTAAGTAGACAATCTGGTAACACAGTACCTGTTTCTTCGTTGTTGAGTCCTTAAATCTGAAAACATTGAGTGTGGGCTCAAGCAACACGGAGTGAGGGTTGGGGTCATCAAGTCTTAAGGGAATATCTGGATTATTCCCTAGAATCCTTTGGATCAACAGTTTTGTATATCTGATATAAGGGATCTTGGTGCCAGGCTTTTTAAGGTATGACATCATGTCGTCCCAGATCAGAGCTGCAAATTCGATGTGCTTCTTGTTGACCATGCCCCAAAATATTTGTAGTTCCATGAGCTTGGGATGCTCATGGCCACTGTCACGTCCAGAAACGGATTTGGCAATCATGATGTAAAGTGTTCTCCATAGCTGAGGAATATTCTGGAGATCAACAGACGAGTGTTTTGTGATTATCCCAGCAGCTTCATCATAGCCGATGTCGACCATGAACTGGAGAGTGACCTCTTCCGAAGGAGTAGCAGTGTACTCAGTAGGCTCGATGGTAGGAAGAAGAAGAATAGCCCTTAAATCTGCTGGTGTGATGGTGACTTGTTTGTTGTTAAGTGTCACTGTCACAGCATCTTGACCTTTGACCTTTTGTATTGTGTGCCAGAATTGGTGAACATAGATCTCACGCGATGCGAGAATTAGTGAGCATGTTCTGGTAAGGGTGAGTCTTCATATCCACAGCAATTTGACAAGAAGACTCAGAACACGTGAAGTTGTCAAAGTCACTCTGAGATTGTTCTTCCCAATCTTCATTGTGTAACCGTTGGGGAAGATGTCTTCCATTGAGAGAACATTTGGTGCATCAACGTTTTCCATTTGGACGTCCATATCGTGATCTGAAGATATTTAGCCAAAAGAACCAACATATCGAAAGACATTACGTTAGTCAAAAGTTGATTTTATTGTCTAATTATTGAATATGTTATGTTAATGAATGTTACGAGTCCAATGTCACTTTTTTGTCCAATAGTCCAAAGTAGTCGTGATAAGTTTCGTGAGTTGATTAATTTTGAATTTTTGAAGTCCAAATTTGCACTTATTCACACAACATTATAAACATTTAAGCATATTAGTGACGTTTTGGTATCGTGACGTTATGAGTTATTTATTTACAAGTTTGTACGCGTAACAATTCATAATAATGGTTAAGATAAGGCTTAGGCGTAAAGTTCCAAGATTATGCGTAAACAGTTGTGGTCATACGCGTAAGCATAAGCTTATGCGTAAGAAAATATTACACGTAGAAAAAGAGAGCCTTAGGCATAGAGCTTACGCGTAAGCGTATATGGGAGTTTACGCGTAAGGTTTACTTGTAAGAGTGAACCTTATGCGTAAGACTCACTGTTTACGCATATCCTTCATAGGATACGCGTATTCCCTTTGTAGAACCTTACGCGTAAAGGTTATGCGTAAGATTACTCTTACGTGTAACTTTCTACTCGTAAGGTGATCCATATGCGTAGGAATCCATGGTTAACCTTGATTCTGAATATTTCACACGTAAAACCTGAAATAAATTAGACATAACATCATCATTAACATATGTATTCAACCACTTTCAGTTTACACATGTTATCACAATCAGACGCAGTTACGCGTAGATTAGCATACGCGTAACACTTAAACCTTAAACATTCAAGAATTACGAATAAGGAATCTAGCCATAGGATGTGCATCAAATTGTTTCAAGGATAACTTAGAGGCTATATGATAGTGTTGCAACAAATTTTAACATCTAAAACCTCACGAAACAAAAATACCCAATTCATACGAGTATAAACCCTAATTCTCAAATTTTGCACAATTCATGTTTCTGGGTATGATTCAAGTGTGGTAATAGACAATTAAGCATGTTCTAAACATCATACCACCATTTAATTATCTAGAAACACTCTCATATGAAAAAACCTAAATCCACGCTTAAACCCTAATTCTTGAAATTGATTGATTTGTGTTTCTAGGTGGATTCAGTTGATGAAAATAGTTTTATAATGATTATATCAACATTGTAACACACTTATTTCAACAATTTACACCCAAACCATGATTCCATGTTTATACGCATATGCGTAAAACATGAAATCAATCCTAGGGTTAAAACTAGCCGTTGGATTATCAAACAAATCAAAACCATTGTTTATTTTCACACCAAGAACGATTAAACACTTACAGATTTGAGGTTAGAAACACGGATTGGAAGATGGAATATTAGGCGTAGGATTTGGTTGTTGAAATAATAAATGTGAGAATTAAATGAGTTTGAAATGGTAGGTGAAGTGTTTTGTTAAAATTAATTTGAACTTTTGACAACTTTAGTCCCTCCACCTCAACCATTTTCATCCATAGCCTATAACTTTCATTTTGGTTACGTAAAGAATGATATTTGGAAAAAAACTTGACGACACTCCCCCTTGACATAAGAAATAATGAAATTTTAAAAATTTGAGTCCGGAGAGAGTCAATGAACCAGAAATATGACCACCATTATCAAAGATACTACCAATAACGGGTAACATGCAAGTATAAGGTTTTATGAAGCAGAAAATATTTACTTTCTCCCCCTCAACACTTGACCGTAAAAATACTGAATTTTGAAAGAGTAAAGTGTTGACGGAAGATTTGTACTTGCCATGTTGATAGAAATTTGGATAGAAGAATATTTTTGAGTTTTATAAGTTTTATATTTTTGTATTTTGTTTTTGATAAATATTTACAAAAGAGGTTTTGGTGTTTGACTGGTTTTAAGAATGTGTCAAAAGTTCATCCAGTTCCTCTGGAGTCAAACACCTCATACCAATCCAGTGGACCAACTCAGTGAACCTAGCAGGAGCTAAGGATTTGGTGAGAATATCTGCCAGTTGGTATTCAGTACCCACAAAGTATAATTCAACGGTACCCTTTTCCACATGCTCCTTGATGAAATGATATCGAAGATCGATGTGTTTTGATTTCGAATGTGGAACAGAGTTGCACGAGATCGCAATAGCACTTCGATTGTCGCAGTACATCGGGATTCTGTCAAATAGTAACCATAGTCTTTGAGTTGTGTTCTCATCCAAATGACTTGAGCACAACACTCCGACATGGCTACATATTCTCTTCGTGAGGACGGCGATGTACAATCCTACTTCTTCGATTGCCATGACACTAGTTTATCACCAAGAAATTGTAAAGCTCTGAAGTACTTTTCCGAGAATCTAAGCAACCTGCGTGATCAGCGTCTGAAAAGCTATTAGTTCAAAACTAGAATCCTTCGGATACCAGATCCCCAAGTTAATGGTTCCCTTGATGTATCGGAGGATTCTTTTAGCCTTAGAGATGTGAGTTCGGTTGGTCGCGTGATAGCGAGCAAAGATATACAACAAAAACAATATCAGGTCTACTGGCTGTTAGATACATGAGAGACCCAATGATACTTTGGTATTTGGTAGGGTCAACCAATTTCCCATGCAAATTAGCGTCCAATTTCTTGGTATGTGCCATTGGAGTGGCATAGGTATCACAGTTTTGCATTCCATTTTTGTTTAAAATTTCAAGGGCATATTTGGACTGACTCAAGAAAATACCACGGGGTGATTGATGAACTTGCGATCCTAGAAGGAACGTAAGTTCACCCATCATGGACATTTCAAAATGTTTTTTCATAAGTTTTGAAAAGCGTTTGAGTACTTTAGATGTGTTGACCCAAAAATGATGTCATCCACATAAATTTGAACGATTAAAATGTGTGCCCCATGATATTGTATGAATAGTGTAGGGTCGACCAATCCTTTGACGAAATTATTAGCGATAAGAAAGGATGACAACTTATCATACCACGCCCGAGGGGCTTGTTTGAGACCGTAGAGAGCCTTGTTCAGTTTGTAGATATGATTAGGGAACTCTGGATCAACGAATCCTTCTGGATGGCTAACATAGACCGTTTCTTTCAGTTTTCCATTGAGAAAGGCAGTTTTGACGTCCATCTGAAAGACCGTGATGTTCATGTGAGCCGCGAATGCGAGAAAGACCCGAACAGCCTCAAGTCTAGAAACCGGTGCGAATGATTCCTCGTAATCAATCCCTTATTCCTGTCTATAACCCTTAGCCACCGGGCGTGACTTATTTCGATAACCGTTCCTTGCGTCCAACTTGTTTTCCAAATCCATTTGAGACCAATAACATAGACTCAGGTTGTTTTTCAACCAATTTCCGTACTTCAAGACGTTTAAACTGATTGAGTTCTTCTTGCATGGATTCAATCCAGTTGTCATATGTCATGGCATCCTTAATGTTTTTGGGTTCAGCTTGGCAGACGGTAAGTGCATAAATGCAATGTTAACCGTCAGTCTGAAGTCGTTGTCTAATTACGGCTTGGTTGATTCGGGTTGCCAATAATGTTCACTAAAGGATGGTCTTTAGTCTAACGATGTGTGGAGGGTTGATGTTGATATATATTCTGCAGATTTGGAGGATTCAAATGGCTTGTAGATGATTCCGCAACATCAGGTGTGGCAGTTTCATTAGCAAACGGATTGAAGCACGCATTTGGATCATAATCTGCAGGTGGGGTACTTCATTGTGCGAAGATCATCGTTGGTTCGGCGTCATTGGATGCTTTGGTTTGTTCGACTGTTGTTGTAGAATCAACTGGTGGTGCTTCCTCAACAATAGTTGTTGTAGCAGTGTATCGGTATTGGATTTTCATCAGGGTTGAGCGCGAAAACATTTGATACATCGGAGCACGTTCATCAATATCATCACTAAAGAGGAGCAAATAGTTGTTCCATTTGGCGTCGAGTAAGTTGTAAACTAGGTTCGGTGATGATGGGGTTAGAGGAAGTGTAAGCGGTTATGTCCGGATTCCAAGCTGTTATGCTCAGAAGCCATCTCTGTAAGCTCATCGAAATTTGCATGAATCGTTTCCATAATCTCCCTTGTCGACGATTCCGATCCGGTAACCCTTAGAGTTTTCACAATATCCTAAAAAGACTCCAATGTCAGCTTTGGCTTTGAGCTTACCAAAGTCATCACGATCATTATTCGGATAACAAAGGGATCCAAATACATGAAAGTGTTTGAGATTCGGTTTCACGGTTGTGGATAAGCTCATAAGATGTTTTGTTGTGGCGTTGGTAATCATTGAACAATTCGAGTGTAGCATGCGCTTGACACGGCTTACCCACAAGTATCTGGAAGTTTAGCATTTATCAACATCGTTCTTGCAGCTTCCACTAACGTCCGGTTTCGTCTTTCAACAACTCCATTTTGTTCTGGTGTTCGTGCAATTGATGTTTGATGCTCAATTCCCACTTTCTCATAATATGCACGAAGAGTTTGATTCCGAATTGAGTTCCTTTGTCGTTCGCGATTTGATTTGTCTGACTGTGTTCGGGCTGAACTTGAATTTTAGTAAGAAAGGTGATGATCATCTGTGGAGCTTGATCTTTACTTCGAAGAAAATAAACCCAAGTCCATCTTGAGTAGTCATCTACAATTATCAAGATGTAGCGTTTGCCATTAATCGTCCACGCACCGCGCATCGCCCCACTCCATGTGAAGAAGATGAAGCACATGTTGTGAGCTGTGTTCCACCTTTGAAGAAAAGTGAGCACGAGTGCTTTTCCCTTATTCACAAGCTGAGCATAGGTGATCTTTAGAATACTGAAATCTTGGGAGACCTTCAACAAGTTTGTATCGTGCAAGATTGGTTATGGTTTGAAAGTTTAAATGTGAGAGACGACGGTGTTATAGCCAAGATTTTGTAGATGTTGGATTTGAAAGTAGACAGATAGGAGATGAAGCAATCATGTCTTGCATTGAGATTGTATAAAGACTTGAATTGTGGGTACCAGACATAAGATCGTTTCCTTGTAGATCACGAATGAAACAAGTTTTCTCCCGAAAAGCAACTTCCAAATCTCCATCACATAATTGACCAACTGAGAAGAGATTGTGACTGAGGCCTTCCACATAATAAACCCTGCTAATTTCGATGTTACCATTGATGTAATCACCATAGCCCATGATAGCTGCGAAGTGATCATTCCCGAATCTGACAGTGCCAATGAACTTTGCAACAAAGTTTGATAACATTTGAGATTGCATATCATGTGTCGGGAACATCCGCTATCAACAATCCAGAGGATGATATGTATCACCTGCATTACACACAGACGACACAGATGGAATAGAAGTAGATGTGGAACCCGAAGAGTTAGAGGGTTCCGAAGCAGTTATAGTGGAAACACACATGTTTATGATTTTAGGTATCCATTGAAATCCCAGTGTATTATGTAACCATTTATGCCATCTCCAACTAGTCTTAGCTTTGGTCTTAGTAAATGCACTAGGTGATAAGTTCTTCCTAGGAGGTGAAGGGGGTACTATGGGTACATCAATTATCTTAGCCGGAACACTAGAAGGTGGTTTACCTAGCACAGACTTAGAAGCATTAGTGGGCCTAGAGGTATTCCGTTTTCTATTATTTCACTTACGATTCAAGATAGCCTTAGCAACACATTTATCATGACAACCAGAAAACATGCTTTTATGACAACCAACACAAGAAGCTTCAAACATAACATTTAAAGTACTTAAAGATTCAGCATTCGTTACATCACTTTTTCCATTACATTTGTCGGGGCAATATCTAAAGTGGGTGCAACTTGAGTCTTATTCAAAGTCCTAAGGTGTTCTTCTACTTCACATTCTTTATTGTTCTTGTCTTACGTCGCAACTTCCTATTCTTCCTTGTATTGCTCCTAGGCGGTGAAGTGCGGCAGTTGGGAAAAGAGGCAACTATTCTGTTTCATTAGAGGGAAGCACATTAGTTTCTTGTGGTTTGTCATTAGATGTTCTAGAGTCATTTTGAATCTGGTTAGGTTCAGTTAATACAGTGTTACTATCCCTATCTTGCTTAAGTTTCAATAACTCTGCTTTTAGAACATTGATTTTGTGTAACAAATCTAGATTTTCAGAACGAGTGAGTCCATCTCGTCGTAAAACATCTTTGGGGTACGCAAGATGATCATCAAGGTCTTTTGACGCTTTATCACGAGTCTTTTTGAGTAAATCAAATATGACACCATATTCCTTTTTAACTTTTGAAATTTCTTGTTCATATTTTGAGATTTGACACTTCAAACACACATTTTCATCATCCAGTTGCTCAAGTTTTGGATTAAGAGTTTTGGTATGCAACTGGTTGATTTTGTTTTTGTAACACCCCAACCCGACAAGGGTCCGAATGTCACATTATGGAGTCATATCAGAACATACTAGTAAAAATTTGCAAGCGGAAGTCTTAACAAATAAGGTATCAAGTCATATAAACAATGACTTACAAGGAAAATTTTCAAAATCCAACACGTCCAAAATAAACTGAAATCTTAAAACAATAGCTCGACAATTAAGTCCAAGTAGTAAGGTAACTAGGGTTGGTCCACTCAGATAATCCAACTCTCAGCCCATCGAAGCCCATCGAAGCCCATCTTCCAACCTAAAACCTGTCGCAGGAAAAGAAATGCGGCTGAGCTTAAAAGCCCAGTGAACAGATATAACAAAACAAAAGCTAAACACAATCAAATACAAATGAAACAAAGGAGACTGATAACAAAGTCGTAACGAATGAATACAATGAGTCTATGAGTCAGTGAGGAACCTGCAGAACACAATATTAACATATTTCCCAGAAAGAACAGAAATCAAAAGACCAAAGTATAGCAAAGCAGCGAATCATTAAACAAATATAAACACATATAAATAACCAAACATACAAGTATCGAAACATAATCATATAGGAGTTGATGAACAATATCGTAATCAATTCAAGCAACCAATAGTGTAAAAGCATATCTGTCAGCGGATCAATTAAACATGAATATGGCAAAACAAACAAATCAGAAAATTAGATATACATAAGCTAAGCTGAATTCCATTAGCAGGCGGAAGCAATTGCATAGAATGTAAGCATGGCAATCACATAAGTCAGAAAATCAACAATCAATAAACATAATAAATATCATAACAAGCTGAGATACTAATAGAAGTATAAGCATGTCAGTCATAAGTATAGGTAGGAAATATTGAATGAACATCATAATCAAATGAAGTAACTGAACAAGAATATAGCATGGCAACTAAACCACGTCAACTAGACGGATAACACAAGTGGAACCTTATTTCTTCATGAACGGTAACATGAGCGAAGTGTAAACATGGTAGTCACAAATAGCAAATAGGATTACTAAATGATAATCATAGCCCACGAAATAACTGAGCGAGTATAACATGATAAATGGATAAATCAAAGGATTACATACTAGCATGGCAACCAGACGAATCAAATAGTCGCATAATAGCATGGTAAGCGGATAATCGGATATTAGCATGATGACGGATGAATCGGTGACTACATACTAACATAGTAGACAGAGAAATCATGTAATCATATACCGGCATGGAAAGCGAGATGGATCAAATAATCATATAATAGCATAGACCACACTTGAATCCCATAATCATATAATAGCTTCGGTAAGCGGATGAAGTGGTAATCTGAAGTATAAGCTTGGAAGCCAATCCGAAATAGAGTGAAAGCATAGTAAATCAAATGAATGACGTGAGTATAATAACCAAAAGAACTGAAGCATGAGTCCGATAGTCAAACGAATCACATAAGAATACTGAGTGAATAAGTAGTCAACTGAATGACTGAATAGGCATAGTAAACGAATGAATCAGAATATTAGATAGTCACATAATAACCAAAATCAGAATATTGCCACGATCACCTAATACTAAAGGAGATACTCCAATAGCCAAATCTAACAAATCACATATCATAACCCACAACCAAAATCAGAATGTTGCCTCGAGCGCCTATACTAAAGGAGATACTCCAATAGCCAAATCTACAAATCATATATCATATCCAATATCATATCAAATCCGTCAAATCATATCAAATTGTACATGGGTAGCTAGCCCAATGTACCAAAATGTGAGGGGGTGTATTGCACACACCCACCGCATCACCAAAACCTGACGAGTACCTAGGATGCATCCATACGCTCCTTGCAAAACAAATCATATATACATATGCCAGTTCGAGACTGTACATACGTATTCATAATGGCCAAGTGATCACATATATCATATATGCCATTGGTGCATCAATGACACGGCCATGGTACCTCCATGGCTAGTTAGCTCGGGCAACCAACCAAACAAATCATATCATATCAACCAATCATATAATGGAATCATATCAATAAGGGATCTCAACGGATAATCATATCAAACAAATAAATAATCGAATATCAAATCAGAGGATCATAGCATAACGAATCATATCAAATGGATCATATCAAATCAGAGTAAGGAGAGTACAAATCGGATATCAAAATAGGCAAGAGTCATGAGAGAAAAGATGTGTCATTAATGAAATGACGAATATCGTACCTTATGCAAAGCAAGCCAAAATAATCGGAAGCACTGAAAACTGAAGCTACCCCTTCTTCACACGATCTACATGAATTAATAATTATACATATTATTTATAATTCCACAAATGTGAAACGGTCTTTTAAAATCCGGTGTACATACTTAACATATTTTAGTGTCTTATGTTATAAAATAATAGCATACTTTTTAGACGATATTCGAATAATGTTTTGACAAATGACGGGCGCGGACCACCTTCGAAAATTACATAACGCACACTACTCTCTATCATGTATACTCTTTATTATTTATATGCACCATAACTGGATTCATGCCTACTCTTTTGTACATCCATACATGGCATGCATCTTTGTAACACCCCCAAATCTGGTTTAGCGGAAGCATACGTGTTATTTGGGAGTGTTACGGGATCGGTGAATCATAACACAAGTAATAAAGAACGGAATACACACTCCGTTTAATTCCATAAAATATTTTAAAACATTATCTTACAACATTGTTTAGATAAATGGGCACTTCCCATTAGTTTTAGTGGTCCCAATAAAACATCGTTTCGTGTAAAAAACTTCTTTAATACTACTACGACCATCTACTCGCTTCTTGCCTTGCCTTCATGAACATAACTTAAACACCTGAGAAAATATGCTAAAAAGGTCATCTAAAAGCTGGTGAGTTCATAGGTTTAAGTTAAAATAATAAGTTTGGACCATAAGCAAAGTCATATAATCATTACAACGAATATAATGATATATGGATGAAAGTCTATTACGTTAGCTCTAAGTTCATGCAACCGATACTACGGCAGTTTCTGTATGCTAAAAGATGTCATACAATATAGGGGCCCATAGCGAGTGTTTTGTCCCTCAACACTCGGTTCCGACATGGTATACGTTTTGCCTTGGCCTAAGCATGGCAACCGAGCGGAGTCACCCTCAATAGATCTATTTATAACATTCGCGTTTCCCAATGGGGAATTGGCGGTTCATGAAAAAGGGCATTCTTTAGGGACATAAGGGCTTAGGCTAAACCACGTAATAGTAATCATGTAATAGTTTTGGTCCATAAAAGGTTTTGCATATTTCTCACCCCAAAATGTATAAAACGCTTTATCATGTAAAGAGGGCTATGAAAACTCACCTTAGCAAATGTGCAATCCAAAATGTGGGATTAGTGATTGTTGTGGAGCGGCACCGACACGCGACCTAGATAAGGAGGGCAATGTTTTAGTCCATTGTTTTAAGTATTCCTTACTTAAAGTAGTTCAATGGTTTTTATAATTGTGTTAATACTAAACGTAAGTTTGTAAAATTCGTTAAAATGATTTTACTAGTAAGTATACGAAGTATATATATATACTTTTCATGTTGACCTTTATAGCGGTATTAAAATCCAAAATTTAGTTTGAGAATAGTTACGTTATCCTTTTAGTAAGCATATAATGTATATATTCTTATTTAAGTTGACACATGATAGTAGTATCAAAATCAAATAATAGTTGATTTATTTTCTAATTGCATTTAGAAAATATGTAAGTTGAAGTGGAAGACTTTCACATTTAATAAATGATAAACTGATATAATGGTCTTTATTTATCAAAATTTGCTTGTAGTATTTGGCATTTATGTTTACTAGTTTACTCGTCACTACACATGCTTAAATATCTAAGTAGGAGATTTCAAATACGTGGGAAAGAGTTTAGTTCATTATTGGATTTCAGATTTACGTTTCGAGTTTTATTTCTCCGGTTACATTTAGCTGTCAAACTAGCATTCATTAAACACAAGTGGCTGTGACCAGACATGAAATGGGTTTAGCACTGGGCCTAGGCCCGGAATAGCATAAGGACCATAGAAGAGTTTCGGCCCAAAGATGGTTTGGGGAGTCTTGTTGGAGGGTTGGACTGGGCTGCGGCCCAAGGGAATACAAGGAGTAGATTTGCAATAATTTGGTTCTAACACCTTATATTTCAAAGTCTTATTATTGGTGTATAAATTTTGGATGCCAAGGGGAAGTAGCTTAAGTACTTCAGTGGTATCTTGCTAACTTCGGAGTTATGCTCAACCAAGAGTATCGTGGCTGATGTGTGACACCCATCTTTACCACTTGATTAAGCTATAAAATCGAATGTTACTCGAGGCCAACATGTAAGTCTTACCACGTTAGAACAAGGAAGGAAACGACAAGACCATCCTAGTTGAGTTCTACTCAACTCGACCTCATCTAGACATCAACATGTAGGCTAACAACTCATGATTTTATTTGCTTATCATAACAACACTAGTTTTTGAAGGCAAAGTACCACAATCCATATTCCATTTCCAGATTCAACAACTTATTAGACATTGGTAGATTTCACAAGACTCATATTTTCTAAACTCCTATTCTCGACAGGAAATCGTCAAAATGCAAACAACATGCTAGCTTTTACTTAATTTATGCCATAGTGTAGAGAAGTTTTTGAGCAACACGTCGTCAACCCGGAGTTATGCTCACATCCATGGGTCGTGACTGATGTGCTCCACGCACATCTTGACCACCTGTTTGAGCCGAAATAATTCGAATGGTACTCGAAGTCGACATACATATTTAAAAACAACGACACGCTAAAGCCTTTTGCTAGTTGAGTACTACTCAACCTAGCTTCTCTACATTACTATGAAATTTTTTGAGTACTAAGACAAAGTGTCACAACTATCTTAATTTCTAAGATTCGATACTTATGCTATTAGCAGGTTTTATAAAACTTAACTCATCCAAATTCTTGGTTCATATTTTTCGACACAAACAATACTAACATAAACCAACAACAAAATCAAAACCCAACGTGACCAAAACATTTACCAAAAATACAAGGTTTATCAACATTAAGAATACTTAACTTCAAAAATCAAATTATCAATTTTACCAACAACCCGATTCATAAATTTTAACAAGTACAAAGTTGAGTGGTTTCTTACAACTAACTCGATGACAATGAATCCGAAGGCCAACCTAAGAGTTTATCACCGCCACAACTTCCAATCGACCTAGAGTAAAACACAAATGATGTTTCTTCACCCTTAGAGCTTTCTTATTTTTTTGTGGTGGGATTTGAAGTGTGTCACTCTTGGGGTCTGGTGAAATAAAGGGAAACACAGAGGAGTCTTTGACCAAGCTTTCTCATCTTGTAGCTTGGTTTGAAGCCAAATTTAGTTAACTTCCAAAACTATGCGAATCTTGGATGTTGGCTCAAGATAGATTGGTGGGAAGATATGTTTCTTCTTAGGTGGTTTATCTTGATTTTCCTTGGATCCCATCAAGGGGTAGCCGGCGCATCAAGAGAGGATTTGGGGAAGCATAACTTTCATGGATTTGGGTATGAGAGAGAAGGATATGTTGGATGAATATGTTGGGTCATCCCCTTTAGGGAGATTCGGCTGGAGGGAAGTCAGAGTCTAAAGGAAGGAGATGGAGATATGGTATCTTGATATTCTCGCTTAAAAGGGTTTTTGTCGCAGTGGAGAGAAAGAAAACAAAGGGTGGATATTTCAAGTGTTATAAAAAAAAAGTTTTCTTTTAGAAGTTATACAATTAAATGAGTATGTATATATGTAATATTACATTTAGGTATATGTAAGTAATTGTGTTTACTCATGAAATAATTTTGTTTGAGTCTTATAAGGGTTGGTTGTTTGCGTAAGTGTATTATTATTTTTGTGCCCCGCGAATTTATATTGTGATCGAAGTATCATTGTTTGATGACTTTTAGATGTAATATCTTATGGTTACGCATCGGAGATATTATTATTTTTGTAATATTTTTCTTTACGGGTGGTTGTTATTTGTTTTATCGAACCTTTATCATAGTGTTTCAGACGCTGCAAAGGTTCGGTCACCGAAAACGAGATAACCTCTCGTCTAACAATTTAAATCATAAGACAAAATGAAATGTTCATAAAATGATATGAATGCAAGAGTGGTGAAATTTTTATTGTATGCGAGTTATCTACTCAAATGATCAGGCAAAGCTTATGCATGCTTCATGACTCATGCTTAGTAATAATAAATTACTAATTATCAGTTAAATTTTAGTGAAAATTTACCGTGTGTCACATCCTCCCCGCTTGGAAGAGAAAACCGTCCCGGTTTTCAATTAGATTACTTGTTGAAGTAGAGAAAGGTGTGGGTATTTGCGCTTGAATTGGTCTTCACGCTCCCATTACGTGTATTCGGACCTCTTGAGAGTTCCGTACGGACTTCGGGACGATAGAATGCGGCTTTGCTTGAGCCGCTTTGATCTCTATCCATAATTTCAATGGGTTTCTCGACAAAATTCAATCTTTCGTCAACTTGGATTTCTTCCAAAGGAATAGCAAGAGTTTCGTCGAAAAGACATTTCTTCAAGTTGCATATGTGAAACACGCTGTGTACGTAGTGAAGTTCTTGTGGTAATTCGAAGTCGGTATGCTACCGGGTCCGATTCTTGCGAGGACTATGAAAGGTCCAATGTAACGAGGATTTAACTTTCCACATTTTCCAGAACGGATCACGCCTTCCACCTGCCGCAACTTTGAGCATACCTTTATCTCCCACTTGAAACTCAAGTGGTTTCCTCCTTTTATCCGCGTAGTTCTTTTGACGGTCACGAGCTGCTTGCAGTCGGTTTTTGATTTGTACAATCTTCTCGGTAGTTTCTTGGATTAACTCCGGACCAGTAATGTAAAACCCTAAAAATCTAACGCGTGTAAAAGACCATAATACCCTCGAATTTAATATTATGAAATACGTAAAATATGTCAAGCTCATTGAATACACTATAACCTAACTCGTTAGTAACCCTTGTACAAGTTAATAAACCCGACACTCTTATGTTTCAAATGCGCATATCACACGTTTTCCTTGTGATCCATGGGCCAAATGAAATACATAATATACAAGAGCTTGTAACTTGAACTAAAGCCCACTATACTAAATTTTGGAAAGGTCAAAATCTGTTTATTATTGTCCCTTAATCTTCGGCCAAATTAAACGCCCATGATTCCCCAAATTGCTCCCATTTACTTCAAATAAATCCCACTTATTCTATCATTTGTAACTTCCATATATCTCATTCAAAATTCACACTCAAACCCCTAATTTCCCTTTCACAAAATGACGCAAGTGAAAACCCTCCCTTCTCCATCTTTCACGCTAAGAGAGTTCAAGAAGGCGGATATCACGCGGTTTGAGTCTTCACCTTGCTTGCTAGTGTCGTGGTTGGAGGGTGTCGGTGGCATACCAGGGCACCAAAGGTGCTTGGTTTGCTTCGTTTTAGTCTCGGCTTCCCCTTTGTCTTCCATTTGCTGTCGACCACAAAAGGCACAAAGGAGGCTGTTTTGGGTTGGTTTTTCGGTGTTTCGGTCGTGATTGCCGCCTTCGCCGTGGTTACTTGGGCACTCTGGGTCGCTGGTTCACTTAGTTTGGATCCCGGTCTTTCCTCCTCTCACACGCTTCAAAGGTAATTCATTATGACCTTCATCTCACCTTGTCTCTTGAAAATCGGGTCGTGTGTCTCTCCATACGCAAGCCTTAATACTTATATAACATGTTACATGAAAAGATAAAACATAGATAAGTAACTCATGTATACTCGTTACATAAAATCATGAAGGAACCCCCACATGTGTCGATCTAATATACACTAAAATAGTGATAATGGAAATTTGGAACCTCACCTGATCATGCATGTTACACGTTTAAAATCCATCACATGAATTGATATATGTTAACACATAAAATATCTAATGAGATACTATAACTGGTGGACCTCCTTCTTGAATACATGCTTCACATGAATAATTAGATTCAACATATGATATGGGAAATCATGCATATACACGTTAAATTATTAAGTGAAACGGACCCTATTCGACCATGGACATTAAGCTGTTCCGACCCTTACATGCTCATCATATACTTGTCTCATTAAAAGTGGTAACATGTATTTGAAGCTCATAAAATAGCAATGAAATGGACACACGATTCGATCCTTTGAAATCATGTTAATCTGAATCTGTCTCGACATATATATGGATCGACAATATGCATGTTATCTTTCGAGTAATACCGAGTTAAAAATGGGTCATATAGCGCGTGTACATTTTGGCCATCTATTGTCACCAATAATTATTAAAATGGGTCTCACATGATTTACGTGTCGTATGAATTTTAATATGGGTTATGAGATATGTTCGACTAGAATAAACATTAAAAATGGGTCATATAACTTGTATGTTTAGGGTTTCGACCTACTTAAAATGAAATGGGTAATCGATATGGATTAAAGTTTTAAAGGGATTTCGAGTTTGATAAAAGTTAAAGAACTCATTTTGTAAAATAGTGAAACATGAAGGTTGTCTTGTTAATAATGATGGACTAAATAGTAAAATGAGTAAACTTTGTAATATTTACACTTTAGACCCTGAACTTGTGCAACTTGTCATAAATAATCCTTGAACAATAATAACACTCATTTTGCATCACTTAACATAATACGACATTAAATGCGTCATAAATGACTAAATCTGCTAAGTACGGAAACCTGCTATTTTCGGAAAGTTACTAAAAGTAGAAACCTGCTAAAAATGGAAAGCCGTCTAAAATGAGTAATCTGATCTTAATAAGCGTTATCTAATTCATAGGTTTCGGACGGCGGGATTGATTCATCGTGTGATTTACGTTTCTATTTTGCTTGCTTCGATTGAGGTACAGATATTCTGACCTTACCTCTTAAGGTTTCTCATGATTCGTATACATCTTTCGATCCTAGCTTTTGAATGTTTTTACTCTAAGCCTCCTTATTAGGGCTTCCTATGACTTTGCTATGCTCTCCTGATATGAACTCGATATGAACTCGATATGAACTTTGATATGAACCCTTATGATATGATATGATTATGCTTTGACCCGTCCGTTTGATACCCGAGCCAAATATGTGTTCCTAGTCATGAAGGTAACATGACTGTGTCATTGATGCACCAATGGCATGACTCCGGGTAACGCAGTGATGTTACACACGCCCCCATTATGATATGATTATGAGCTCACTATATGTATATGATTTGGCCATTATGTTCTGGGGGGCGTATGGATGCATCCTAGATATGATATGTTTTAGTGGATTTAACATGATATGATATGATTTATATGGTGAATGATGTCGTAGCAATACGCTGCCTTCACATTCCGAGCTAGCTACTCCATTTGTTACCGAGGTCTCCTCCTATTATGTATGGTATCCGAGGTCACCCCTCCCAGTACAATGGTTACTTATGATATGATATGATATGTTACGGGCTCGTGGTAGATTTCTGACAACCCTTACACCTTGATATACCTATATTGTACCTTTTGTATTCCCCAACGCACCATATGCCACGTTAATTGTTCATTACCAAGACTTTTATATGACTCACTCTACTACCAAGATATATATATTCCATTGCTTTGATCTGTCACACCTCTTCTCAACATTTCCGACTATCGTTCCATTCCCGTACCGGGTTATTATGTGTTTATTTGATTTGTTATGCTATTTATGTTTTATGTGACTACCGATTATCCTGCTATGATGTGATTAATATGCGGTTATCCGAAGTTACTGCTTTCATCTGATGATATGTTATCTCACTATTATGTGAACCTCTCAATTGTCCGTGACCATGCCAATGTGAAATCGATAGTTTTGTCGGTTTATTATGTGTGCTTTGTTCGGTTAATCTCGTGGACTATGACTATCCCGTTGTATTCTTATCTGTTTATTGTTGACCTGCCATGTTTACATTCTGCCTATGCTACGGTTTGATTGGGTAAATGGTTCAACTTGTTGACGTATGGCTTGTTAATTTGTTGTCATGCTATGCCTTTGATTCATTCAATTATATCGTATGTTGTATTCCTACTTACGCACGTGACCGCCATGTGTTGACTCATGTTGGTACTTTGTTGAGTATGATGATCATGTTTTCAAATAAGTGTTTTGACATGTGTGTTTTCCGTGTTCGCATTTCAATTAATCTTCGCTTGCCTTAGATTTCTCTTTGACTTGTATGGCTTATGATTTCGAATTGATTGTATGCCGTATATGTTGTGTGGATATGGCGTCTGCTATGCTTGCTTATGTTTCGCATACTTGTATGCCCGGTTTGTATGTGCTGGTATGGTTGCCATGATGCTTTGCTTTGCTTCGTTCTCCTTGTTATATGTGCTTTGGATATCAGATAATTGTGTTCTCATAGATCCTCATTGACTCATTGTCCTCATTTCGCGACTTTGTTATCGTTTCATTATACCATTTCGCATTTCTGATTTTATTTAGCTTTCATTTTGTTATATCTCGCTCACCGGGCTTTTAAGCTCACCAAGCATTTCTTTTCCGCTACAGGTTTTAGGTTGGAAGATGGGCTTCGATGGGCTGAGAGTTAGAGTATCCGAGTGGACCAACCCTAGCACCCTTACTTTGGGGCTTATTTTGAAGAGCTTTTGTTTTGAGATTTTCCTTTCATTTTGGATATTGTATTTCCTGTCGGTCAATTGTTTATATGATTTGATACCTCATTTTTAAGGTTTCGCCAGAGGATTTTATTTGTATGTTCCGATATGACACCGTAATGTGACATTACGCCCTTATCGTTGGGGTGTTACGATTATGGTATCGAGCCCGTGTTTCGTCTTGTTGACCTTAGGATTGACTGAGGATGGGTAGACATTAGGCCCGCCTGCTCGATCTCTCTGATTCCTTTTGATTGTCGTTTAGATTTGACCTTGATATTCATTTGTCTTCACTGATTTGGCCTTCTTCTTTTCGCATCGAATTTTGTTATTTGGTCTTCGCACATCCGTCTGCCGATCGTTAGGTGGAGAATACTCGTGGATTTGAAGATGATGGTGCCACCGCTGCCGCACAAGCCACCGGGTCGGAAGAGTTCGTGAAGCGAAGCCGCACTTAACACCGCCGCCGGGCCGAGGAAGCGGACGGACCAACCAAAGGCCAAAGACGGAGACAAGATTCAACCGGGTTGAGAAGGTTCATCTACTTCATATGCTGGGGGCTTGCACTGTGTTACCCATTCGTTGTCATGCTTTTTGAGGGGTTGATATTTGTTAAGTCATTTTGATCGGTATTGCTTTTCTTTGATCTGCTCGTAACTCGGTTTGAATCGTGAAGTTTTATCGCTTAGCATTCGGGTATATCCGCTTTGTTTTGGATCGCCAGAATGAGTCATGAGGAACCGTTTGAGCAAGTTGGTGGCCTCCCTTCTTTGTGTTATGGTAAGTTGGTTTGATGTATTATATGCTGCATGTATGTGTGAATCTGGTCTGCTTTGGTATGTTACTCGATATCTGTATGTGATATGCTTTGAGTGATTTTGGTTATGTGGTTTGCCACTGAATTCGACGAATATGATAACAATAAGAACTTGTTATGTGATGCAAGTATTATGACGCCGATCAACGGATAATACCGAGATCATATAATTTGAACTTATTGAAATCATACGACATCTTGGGGAAATGCCTGGGGTTGGTACGTGAATGGACTATGACTTATATCCATTAATTTTCAATCCTCATGTTCGATTGGAATTCTGTACCTCTTTGTAAGATTCGCACCGACATATGTTACGTGTAAGATTTGTACGCTTTGGAACTGATCGTTTATGATCCGTATGAAACTATGGATTGCTACGTCAGCCTCTAAGCTGACGTCTCAGGTACCTTCAGACTTCAATTTTCGAGAACGAAAATTTTTCTTTTAGAGGGGAAGAGTTGTAAAACCCTAAAAATCTAACGCGTGTAAAAGACCATAATACCCTCGAATTTAATATTATGAAATACGTAAAATATGTCAAGCTCATTGAATACACTATAACCTAACTCGTTAGTAACCCTTGTACAAGTTAATAAACCCGACACTCTTATGTTTCAAATGCGCATATCACACGTTTTCCTTGTGATCCATGGGCCAAATGAAATACATAATATACAAGAGCTTGTAACTTGAACTAAAGCCCACTATACTAAATTTTGGAAAGGTCAAAATCTGTTTATTATTGTCCCTTAATCTTCGGCCAAATTAAACGCCCATGATTCCCCAAATTGCTCCCATTTACTTCAAATAAATCCCACTTATTCTATCATTTGTAACTTCCATATATCTCATTCAAAATTCACACTCAAACCCCTAATTTCCCTTTCACAAAATGACGGCAGAAAACCCCTCCCTTCTCCATCTTTCTGTCGCTTAGAAGAGAGTTCAAGAGAAGGCTGATATCACGTGTTTGAGTCGACGGTTGCTTGCTAGTGTCGTGGGTTGGAGGGTGCTGCTGGTCGTGGCATACCAGGGCACCAAAGGGGGTGCTTGGTTTGCTTCGTTTTAGTCTCGGCTTCCCCTTTGTCTTCCATTTGCTGTCGACCACAAAAGGCACAAAGGAGGCTGTTTTGGGTTGGTTTTTCGTGGGTTTCTTGGTCGTGATTGCTGCCGCCAGGGTTACTTGGGCACTCAAGGCTGCTTGGTTCACTTAGTTTGGATCCTGGTCTTTCCCTCCTCTCACACGTTTCAAAGGTAATTCATTATGACCTTCATCTCACCTTGTCTTCTTGAAAACTGGTCGTGTGTGTCTCTCCATACGCAAGCCTTAATACTTATATAACATGTTACATGAAAAGATAAAACATAGATAAGTAACTCATGTATACTCGTTACATAAAATCATGAAGGAACCCCCACATGTGTCGATCTAATATACACTAAAAATAGTGATAATGAAACTGATTTGGAACCTCACTGATCATGCATGTTACACGTTTAAAATCCATCACATGAATTGATATATGTTAACACATAAAATATCTAATGGGATACTATAACTGGTGGACCTCCTTCTTGAATACATGCTTCACGTGAATAATGAGATTCAACATATGATATGGGAAATCATGCATATACACGTAAAATTATTAAGTGAAACGGACCCTATTCGACCATGGACATTAAGCTGTTCCGACCCTTACATGCTCATCATATACTTGTCTCATTAAAAGTGGTAACATGTATTTGAAGCTCATAAAATAGCAATGAAATGGACACACGATTCGATCCTTTGAAATCATGTTAATCTGAATCTGTCTCGACGTATATATGGCTCGACAATATGCATGTTATCTTTCGAGTAATACCGAGTTAAAAATGGGTCATATAGCGCGTGTACATTTTGGCCATCTATTGTCACCAATAATTATTAAAATGGGTCTCACATGATTTACGTTGTGTCGTATGAATTTAATATGGGTTATGAGATATGTTCGACTAGAATAAACATTAAAAATGGGTCATATAACTTGTATGTTTAGGGTTTCGACCTACTTAAAATGAAATGGGTAATCGATATGGATTAAAGTTTTAAAGGGATTTCGAGTTTGATAAAAGTTAAAGAACTCATTTTGTAAAATAGTGAAACATGAAGGTTGTCTTGTTAATAATGATGGACTAAATAGTAAAATGAGTAAACTTTGTAATATTTACACTTTAGACCCTGAACTTGTGCAACTTGTCATAAATAATCCTTGAACAATAATAACACTCATTTTGCATCACTTAACATAGTACGACATTAAATGCGTCATAAATGACTAAATCGCAAATGTAAAACCTCTATTTTCGAAAGTTACTAAAAGTGAAACCGCTAAAAATGGAAAGCCGTCTAAAATAAGTAATTTGATCTTAATAAGCGTTATCTAATTCATAGGTTTCGGACGGCGGGATTGATTCATCGTGTGATTTACGTTTCTATTTTTCTTGCTTCGATTGAGGTACAGATATTCTGACCTTACCTCTTAAGGTTTCTCATGATTCGTATACATCTTTCGATACTAGCTTGAACTGTTATGCTTTACTCTAAGCCTCCTTATTAGGGCTTCCCTATGACTTTGCTATGCTTCCTCTGATATGAACTCTGATATGAACTCTGATATGAACTCTGATATGAACTTTGATATGAACCCTTATGATATGATATGATTATGTTACCCGCCAGCTTGATACCCGAGCCAACTATGTGTTCCTAGTCATGAAGGTAACATGACCGTGTCATTGATGCACCAATGGCATGACTCCGCAGGTAATGAGTGATGTTACACACCGTCCCCATTATGATATGATATGATTATGAGCTCACTATATGTATATGATTTGGCCATTATGTTCCGGGGCTTATGGATGCATCCTAGATATGATATGTTTTAGTGGATTTAACATGATATGATATGATTTATATGGTGAATGATGTCGGTGCAATACGTCTTCACATTCCTGAGCTAGCTACTCCATTTGTTATGAGGTCTCCTATTATTATGTATGGTATTCCGAGGTCACCCTCCGAAAACAATGGTTACTTATGATATGATATGATATGTTCCGCTCGCGGGTAGATTGACAACCCTTACACCTTTCATATACCTATATTGTACCTTTTGTATTCCCCAACGCACCATATGCTACGTTAATTGTTCATTACTCAAGCACTTTATATGACTCACTCTACTACCAAGATATATATATATTCCATTGCTTTGATCTGTTACACTCTCTTTCGTTACTTCACTATCGTTCCATTCACGTATCGGATTATTATGTGTTTATTTGATTTGTTATGCTATTTGTGTTATGTGACTACCGATTATCCTCCGCTATGATGTGATTAATATGGGTTATCCGAAGTTACCGTTTTCATCCGATGATATGTTATCTCACTATTATGTGAACCTCTCAATTGTCTGGTGACCATGCCAATGCGTAATCGATAGTTTTGTCGGTTTATTATGTGTGCTTTGTTTGGTTAATCTCGTGGACTATGACTATCCCGCTGTATTTTCTTTATTCTGCTTATTGTTGACCATGTTTACATTTTGCCTATGCTACGGTTTGATTGGGTAAATGGTTCAACTTGTTGACGTATGGCTTGTTAATTTGTTGTCCTGCTATGCCTTTGATTCATTCAATTATATTGTATGTTGTATTCCTACTTGTTACGTGCGACCGCCATGTGTTGACTATCATGTTGGTACTTCGTTGAGTATGATGTCGATCATGTTTTCAAATAAGTGTTTTGACATGTGTGTTTTCCGTGTTCTATTTCAATTAATTGCTTCCGCTTGCCTTAGATTTCTCTTTGACTTGTATGGCTTATGATTTCCTCAATTGATTGTGTATCGTTGTATATGTTGTGTGGATATGGCGCCCGCTATGCTTGCTTATGTTTCAAGACTTGTATGCCCGGTTTGTATGTGTTGGTATGCTTGCCATGATGCTTTGCTTTGCTTCGTTCTCCTTGTTATATGTGCTTTGGATATCAGATAATTGTGTTCTCACAGATCCTCATTGACTCATTGTCCTCATTTGGCTGCGACTTTGTTATCGGTTCATTATACCATTTCGCATTTCGATTTTATTTAGCTTTCATTTTGTTATATCTCGTTCACGGGCTTTTAAGCTCACCAAGATTTTCCCCGGCAGGTTTTAGGTTGGAGGATAATATATGAGAGTTAGAGTATCTGAGTGGACCAACCCTAGCACCTTATTACTTTGGGGCTTATTTTGGAGAGCTTTTGTTTTGAGTTTTTCTTTTCATTTTGGATATTGTATTTCCTTGTCGGCCAATTTTTATATGATTTGATACCTCATTTTTAAGGTTTCCGCTTTGGAGGATTTTATTTGTATGTTCGATATGACACCGTGAATGTGACACTTCGCCCTTATCTGTGGGGTGTTACAAGTAAGTTGACTTTCTCCAACTTCTCGCCCAACACAAGGTGATCTACACTTCCACCATAGAGTGCTTCATATGGCGGCTTTGATACTTGTGTGATAGCCGTTATTGTAAGAAAATTCTAATGGCGGTGCTTATCCCATCCATTTCAAAGTTCATCACACATGCTCTTAGCATGTCCCCGCTGTTTGAATGGTTCTCTCGTCCATCTGGTTCAGAGGATGATAAGCGGTGCTCATGTCGAGGTTAGACCCTAAAGCATCTTGAAGTGATTTTAAATTGAGGTGAAACGGCTATCCCTGTCTGAGATAATGGAAATTGGTACACCATGGCGTGCGATGATTTCCTTCAGGTATAGTTGTGCAAGTTTTTCCATTCCATCACTTTTTTTCATCGGTAGAAAATGTGTTGACTGGTGAGACGGTCAACTATTACCCAAATAGTGCTGTAGCCTTTAGAGGTTTTAGGTAGCTTAGTGATAAAGTCCATTGTTATACGTTCCCATTTCCACTCGGGGATTTCTGGTTGTACGAGTCGACTGAGGGTCTCTCGATGTTCAGCTTTAACTTTTGAACAAGTTAAACACCTACATATATGTTGCAATGTCGGCTTTCATGTTTGGCCACCAGCAATTTCTTCGATCAAGGTACATTTTGTCGGATCTTGGGTGTATGGAGTATTTAGACTTGTGGGATTCGTGCATAATAATGTCGCGAATTCCTCCGTAGAGTGGTATCCAACCTCGCTCTTTGAAACACAAAGTTCCATCCGACCTTTTCACGAATCCATTTTCACTTTCTCGGCATTCCTAAAGGTTCTCATTCGGACGATTTTCCTCCTTGAGTGCTTCCAATTGAGCCTTAAGAATCTTGGTTGGAAGAGGTGAATTGTCATACCCGGATCCGACTCTAAGAGGTTTTGGTCGCTCTTTCCTCTACAGAGCATCAACAACTACATTCGCCTTTCGGATGGTAACGAATCTCGCAAATGTAATCACCGAGTAATTCCAACCATCGCATTGTCTCATGTTCGCTTTTCTCGATCCAAAATGTGTTGTAGGCTTTTGTGACGGTATATTACGACACATCAAGGCCATACAAGTAGTGTCTCCAAATTCTGAGAGTGCTAACACAACCATCCTAACTCCAAGTTGTGCGTTGTGTAGTTTTTCTCATGAGTCTTCAACTGGCGAGAGGCGTATGCTATCACTTTCTCTTTTGCATTAACACCGCCCTAGCCCCTTGTGTGAAGCTTCAGAATAAACAACAAAGTCTTCACTACCTTAAGGCCGAATGCACTACACAACTTTTCTTTAAGGAGTTGAAAAGCTTCTTCTTTTTTCTCCCAGCCAAACTTGGTGTTTTTCTGAGTTAGCTTGGTTAAAGATTTGGCAATCTTTGAGAAACCTTCAATGAATCTTCCGTAGTATCCAGCAGTCCTAAGAATGGCGATTTCAAGAGGAGTTGTGGGTGTCGCCCAATCCTTTATTGACTCGATCTTAGCGGGATTGATGAGTGTGTAAATACTCATCATTTTTAGTCAAATCGAATCCGCAAAACGTTTAAAATGCTCGTAAATGCATCAAAATACTGAAAATATCTTAAAAATGCATTTTATGTGTTTCAAATGCAAAATTATCAAAATCAGATGAAAACCATATCAAATTTGTAAAAATTGCGTTCAATCCCCAAGTTTCAAAAGTTGTCAAAAATACCCCGAGCACATAATTTCAAAAATAAAGTCACCAAAGGTCCTTTTAAAATCAAAAGTTGTCAAATTTAGTCCTTTGGTGAAAAATGTTAAAAGTTTGAGAAAATTACAAGAACGGTCCTCCAAGTTTAAAATTGGCGAATTGGTCCTCGAAAATGTGAAAATGGCAACATTGGTCCTTGTACTTGAAGATTGTCACTTTGGTTCCTTGAAACAAGTTTGATGATTTGGCGGCTTAGGCCCTCAAATTTCGTAAATTACACCAAGGTCCTTGTCATTAAACCCTTGTCAAACCCATTTGCCTAGTCAATGAATTTTGGACCCTCCAAATTGATTGTGAACCCCCTATTATTAACCCCCTTGCTTCAATCCTCGGTCAAATCCCAAAAACCCCAAACTCTATCCTTCCCAACCTACCTCGCAACAAGTTATCTCCCATTCCCTTTCCTCTCATCCACTTAACCATGTTCCCCCACCTACAACAAGCCTCCAAGATGCATTTAATGCACCTCCTCCCCTCACTCAACCCCATTTGTCAAACACCCATTTTGGAACCAAAAATAGGTTTAAACGGTTGAGATCAGTTTTGAGCCATCCAATGGCTAGGATTGGTGGGATATCATCGGAAGACGAGAGAAAGGATTGGTTATAAAAGAGAGAAGGAAAGAGAAGAAAGTAGTAGAGATTATTAGCTTAAAATTCCTTATTGTCGTTTTTCTTGTCAATGTTCTAGTTTAAATTAAAAGTTGTAATCTCTTGTTCAAATATGTTAAATTCAAGTTATATTTGCAAAGATTTATAAGTTTTGATCAATGATTCTAAGTTTTTACCTATTATCAATTATTTACATAACTCATTTGAAATTTTCAATGTCTAAGTCTTGTTTAAAAGCTTCTTAAATCTCATTTATCAACTTCAATAAGCTCAAATGAGTCAAAGCATTGTATGAGCTCACATTCTAGTTTCCACTCATTTTGTATTCCTGGCAACAAAAGTCAACCGGTGGCTCAAATAGCTATGGAAATGGTTGGGGTTGATGCAGTTGATAGCTATGGGTTGATTTGAAGTCCAATGGGTTGGAATAATTAGGTTAGAGGTATCTTGGTTCATCGGTTTCAAGCTTTAGCGACTTTGGACTCTTGTAAGTCATTTTCAAGTTTTTTGATGCATATTCAGAATTGTAGTTAAAAAGGTTCTATCTGTTCTAATAGTTGTATTTAGGTTACATTAGCTTAGTTTGATCATTGTTGTTAGTTGAATCATTGTTTGGATCAAGTTTGGGTCATAATCGTATTAGGTGTGTTTGGCAAAACAAAGTGAAAAACTGTCTCAAGGGTTAATTCATCGTCAAGTCTTGTTTGTTCATGCTAGTTGAGTTATATATAACTCATATATCTGTTTCTAGTTTAATCAAGCAAACAAGAAAAGTCAAACATCAAGAGTATTCAATCTCTATCATCACCTTTGTGATTTTAAGTGCAAATCATTATTTTGTGTTAAGAAACTATCAACAAAGCTTGAATCATGTCCATTACACTTTATAACATCAACTTCACCAAAATTGGATCCAAAGTTGGAAAAAGTCAACTTCTCATCATTTCATCAAAAGTCAAAATATGAAAAAATGTGTTTTGAGCCAACCTGATGGAGATTTTTCATTGATTCATTTGTGGGTCAAATTTAATGAGGTTTGGTGTTTCAAAACTTCAACCTGTTATCTATCTTATTAGCATTTTTGTGAATTTTTACAAATATTTTATAAGCTTCAAACAAGCTTGTACTTTAGGTCCTATCTCCCCGCCTCCTCACGTCAATGATCGAGTTTTTTTCTCTCGTAAAGTACTTATGCACAGAGCTTATTAGAGCTTTTCATTGTCTGATTTTGGCATAATTAATCTCAACCGTGTCTACTTTAGGATCCAAGTGGAAGTTTTCAATTTGAGCTTATTGTTAACACCGTGTTTCAGGTTCTAAAGTTGATCCCCTTCATCGTTTTAAGCCAAAATCTCAATACATAAACCGCTGTAATGAGCTTATCAGAGTGTTTAGCTGTTGATTCTTGTTTCATTTAAGTTCTTTTAGCATCATATTGTCTCTTGAGTTGGGGGCTTTAGAGTCCATTTTGCTTAATCATGCTTATTTCAATAAGCACTCCTTCATCAGTTTCAAAATCTTCCACATAAGCACCTATTTTTCTATTTTTCTCATATTCCTCATATTATTTTAAGCATTTCCTGAATTTTTCAGATTTTTCCTAGCTTGTTTGGTATTTTTTCGCATTTTATTTAGTTTTTTTAAGCATTTTTAAATAGCATTTAATATAAAAAATTAGAAAAAGGTTCAAAAAAATAATTTTGCAATTTTCTTAAGTTTAGATAAATATAAAAAGACAAAAAAATATTTTTCTAGATTTTTCTTAGTTAAATTTGTATTTTCTAGCATTTTAATTAGTTTTAAATAGTTTTAAATTAATAATAAATATATAAAAGTCTAAAAATATCTTTTCAGTTTTAAAATTAGTTTTATCATATTTTAGATTTTTCTAAGTTTTAATTTTATTTTTCTAGTCTCATTTCATATTTTCTTTTATTTTAGAGTATTATTAAATAGTTAAAATAGTTTTTAATTAATAATAAATAATTAAATAGTTGTAAAAATAATTTTCCTTTTCTATAAAGTTTCTTATATCATTAGGTTTGTAAAAATGTATTTTTCATATTTTTAGGACTTTTATTTCATAGATTTCACTTTTTTATTTTGTACGTCAATGTATTTTTATTTTTAAACGTAAGTTCTTAGTTTTAATTTTTAAACGTTCATCACTTTAAATATAGTGATAGCGTTTATTTAATAGAGTTTATCTTTTTATCTTTCTTTAATTTGCATTTAAGCCGTTTTTATTTGTTGGCTTTTTCTCGTAGTTATAATCCCTTTCTCGATATCCTTTTCCCGCTCAAACTCCTCGATCACTAAACGTTTGATAATCCATTGCACAACCTCGCCGGACATAACGACCGGGAGACCCTATACTCTCTCGATCTTCATTGATTTCGTGAGCAGCTTAAGTTCGGTCCGCCATTCACAAGCGGGCGCTCGCGATTTAGCTTGGACTGCTTGGCGCCAAGATCAAATTTTGCATACGCCGGAGTCAGGCCGACATTCTATCGCCTAGCGATTAGTTGTTTGAATCCTCACTCATTGTTTATATCATCCATCTCTGTATATATATATATCCATATTTTCTTCTAAAACTTATAAAACTTATAAAACACAAAAATATTTTTCCTTTTGTTTCTATATATGTATCAAAAATAAAAATACAAAAAAAGAATCGCCGTTTTCTTTTAATAATTAACAACTTAAAAGATTACCGAAAACCAAGGCAAAGGCACTACCTAACTGGATGCGACCATAATAAGTTCCCAAACTAAAGATATAAAACTTGCCTTTGTGTCCATTGTGATTGGTGTACCTTTTTCAAAGAAGCCATTCACCTTGGATTATTGGTTAAGTTCACTGTTGTTTTGCCTCGATTTTGTGTTAATTGATTTTGTTGTGATATCGCTTCGCAACCGTAAAACCCATAAAGATTCTTCTCACCCTGATTTTTTACAAACCGTCTTCATAATTCTCATTCTCATGTGAAAGATCTTCATAATTCCATTTCTCTCCTTAACTCGAAGTTTCCGAGTTAACTCTAGTGTATGCCTTCGCCTCTTCTAGATCTGCGTGAGCCCACGTGAGTCAGCTTCAAGATTCCAAGGCGTTCAGACTTTCTGCTCCATCAGTCGGATCCGAGATCCGGACCGCCATTACTACCCCGCCGCCATGGCATCTAACGCATACCATGGCGGAAATGCTCCAAGCACCCACCGAGGGTTATGGAGATGCCATCGCTTACCCGCTATCAATTTGATCACCGAATTGAAGACATTTGATCCAACTTGTGTCTACAGATCAATTCCGCTGGTTACGATCGAAGACCAGATATGCACACATCCGTTGGTTCAACCATTTGACATCAACTCTCAATTACAAGGATGTGCCTCAAAACGTGATCAAATTGATGCTATTTCCGCTTTTCATTAGGGGACACGGATTTGGCGAAAAAGAACCCCCTCTATCCATCGAAACTTGGGAGGATCTTGTCCAAAAGTTTGTCAATTATTTCTTCCCTCCATCAAAGACGACTAATCTTAAAAATGAAATTTCTGGATTTCGTCAAAATTTCAAGAAAATTGGAGAGGCATGGGAGAGATTCAAAGATCTCGGGAAATGCCCCCATCATGAATTCACGAGCCAACAAGTCAATATCTTTTACAATGGGTTGAACGGTAACGATCAAGAATCCTTGAACGCATCCGCGGGTGGCAATATCTTGAATCGTAGACCTAAAGATGTGCTTGAAATTGTGAGAGTAAATCAAAAGTTCCTTTTCTCGCAACAAAGTCAATGTTCCAACACTCCTGCTTCTTCATCCGTAACTCTTCCGAGTTAGCACCGCTAGTCTAGCCTAACGGATATGATCCAGTGTATGATAAAAGAGGTGAAGGAAATCAAAAGCGAAATTCATAAGCCGGAACCAATCAAAGCCATAAACAAGGTGTGTGAAATTTGTAGTGGTCCACATGCGTATTATGATTGTCAAGCAACGATGCTTCTTTTACCAAGCTCCGTAGCTTCGTAAAACCACAATCAATACCGACCACAGTCGATCCTCATTACCGCACCTAGCGGTATGACACCACCTGGTTTTCCTCCTGTGCTAAACCATGGCAATCAAAATCGCTTTGTTCCGAATCAAGGACAAAATTTCAATAACTCTCAAAATTTCAATCAAAACCGAAACAATTTCAACCAACCTTATCAAGCTCCAAATCAGCAAGGTTATCAACAACCTTTTCAAGCCCCTAATCATCAAAGTTATCAACCACCTCCTCAAGCTCCCATGCCCAATGATTCTCATGAAAATGATCGAGTCAAACATGCGCTCAATGCAACCTGGATCAATAACATGAGAGGTGAGCTAAAAGGAAATTGATACCATAATCTTGCTCTGGCAGACACAAATGAGTTAAAGAATATGATGAGCGCTTTCATGAACATGAATATGAACAAAGCTTCGCCATCTTCGGAGGACTCCAAGCAATACTATTCCAAATCCCAATGCCGAGTTGAAAGCCGTCACCACTCGTAGTGGTAAGACGCACAATGGACCTTCGACTCAATGCCCCTCCTCCTCCGTGGCATTTAGTCAAGTTACCAAGGAGACAACGGACAGGTGCATTATTCTAGCCACACGGCACCGACACGTCCCACCTTCTGTAGTCCAACCTTCAAGTCCGAACCAAGTTCCAAAGAAAAATCCCCGAGCCAAACACTTCCATCCCTACCAAAGTCTAGTCACTTACCCATCAAGAATAAATGATGAGAAGCTCAAAGACAAAAACAAAGAGCAAATGGAAAATTTTTCCAAATCTTCAATGAGCTTCACTTTGATATAAGCTTCGTTGATGCTCTCGCTCTAATGCCTAAATTTGCATCTACGCTTAAAGGCTTACTCACCAACAAAGACAAGCTATCTGAGATGACGAAAACCCCTCTAAAGCAATGCTCACGGCCATTCTTAATAAGCTTCCCGAAAGCTTGAAGACCCCGGCCGTTTCTAATCCCGTGTGATTTTCGGGGATGTTTCAATGCTCCGCCTTGGCGATCTGGCGCTAGCATTAACCTCATGCCACCTCGCATGGAAGAAACCTGTCTCTTCCTAACTTTCATCCACTTGTATGACACTCGAGCTAGCGGACCCGTACCATAACTCTCGCCCACTTGGGATAGCCGAGGATGTTGTGCTAAAAGTGGGAAAATTCCACTTTCATGCTGACTTTGTTGTTGTAGACTTCTCATGCATCCTAAAGTTCCCTCATCTTGGAGAGCTTAAGAACGCAGTCGTGCTCGATTGATGTGTTTGCAGAAGAGTTGACCATACGGGTTGACAACGACGAGCTCACGCTAAATATCAACCAGAACTCCAAACCTCTATACAAAAAGAGTGTTGCCACAATTGATCAAAAACTGAAGAATCAATGCAACACTCTCAAATTTCACTGTTAAGAGTGTTCGCCAAAACGCGTCTTTGCTCAAAGCTTTAAAAATCACCCCGGTTCAAACAAATGGTTTGAAAGTGCACTGTGGAAGTCAAGAGTGTTCTTGATGATGATGACGATGATCTAGAATCTGAGACTTCAACGGAAGTGGTGGAAACTGCTAGCTCTAAGAGCACACCACTTGTCCCACCTCCCAAGATCGGTTGTCGCATCGAGATTGTTAGTCCTGTGGATGAAACCACACTCTCTTCAGTTTCATCTGAGTTGGATGATGATGTTTGTGATCCAATGGGAGACATTCTTCCCATTGATGAAATGCTCAAAAATGATCCATCATCCTCTAGTCTTATTCCCGACTCTTCCATTCCTTCTCACTCACATGAGGAAGATGACAACGTTTGGAATGAAGTCGATGCATTTCTTAGTGATGAGTCAATTCCAACGGGAATTGATAACACTTACCTTGATCCGAAGGGAGACATCCTTTTTCTGGAAAGTTTGTTGATTGAAGAACCAGCTAAACCCACCCTCCCTCCCGGACATCTTCTTGACAATCACCATCTAAGCTTCAAGTTTAAGCTTAAAAATGTCAAAACTGGTGATTTGCTTCTCTCTGATGAGGAATGGACATGCATTCTCATGCACGTCTTTATTCCATTCTTCACAGATGGTGTGGTTGCTCTTTCCCTTTTCTCTTTCGGGAATGAGGACACCATCTTTGACCCCGGTATCATCCTTCATAGTTTCTACTATTAACAATACCGCGGTTATATCTCGTCGGAGTGGAACTTTCTGATGTTCATATGTTCATTAACATTGTGAACGAAAGTCCGATCGAGATTGGTTTTCCACGTTACTTTCCCCATGAACAAATGAATTCGGGGTCGAGTCAAGCTAGCGACTCGGTAATCAAAAACAATAGCACACTGTATGGGTTTTCACCCATATTTCTGACTTCTTTCTATTTTCTACCACCCTAGTGTGGGGTTGCCCCACATGTTGTATATAAGTGTTTCCAAAAAATCTTCTTTCTAAATAAATGGCGTAGTATTTCCCTTTCACGTTCTTTGTTTCGCATAACCGCGTACTTTGAATATTGAGGGCCATATTCATCTCTAGTGTGGGGGGGATTCTCACGATTTTATCATGTAATTATACCGCCCAATTCCCCCGTTTTTGGCCAAAATTTTTTTGGAGTAAGTGTTCTACACTTTCTCGTCAGTTATCATCCTTGTCTAGTAAGACAAAAGGATTGGCTAATCCTAGAGCAAACGGCTCTTGGTAAAGATTTCTCAAATCCGTTTATATGGCTTGCAATTTGCCCAAAATTGTATGGTTCTCAACTCACCATATCCTAAAAAGTGAAGAGTTGGCTAGCCCCAAGGTTATGGCTTGTGGTAAAGGCGGTGGAAAAACCATAATTGGTAATCAGCTCACCAAAGATAATACTGATAATTTATCTAAGAGTTGGCTAGTCCGAAGGGTACGCTTCCGGTAAAGACAAATCAAATCCGTTGGAAGCTGGTGGTTTGCTCAAAATCACATGGTTATCGGTGTACCATGGTTCTTACTTGAACTAAAACATTTGGCTACTCCAGTAATGGCTTCGGTAAAGAGATCAAAACCATGAAGTTTTTCTCAAAAGATTGCTAGGGACTAGCAATAGTTTAGTGTGGGGATTGATGAGTGTGTAAATACTCATCATTTTTAGTCAAATCTGAACTGCAAAACGTTTAAAAATGCTTTCGAAATGCATCAAAATATCTTGAAAATATCTTAAAAATGCATTTTATGTGTTTCAAATGCAAAATTATCAAAATCAGATGAAAACCATATCAAATTTGCAAAAATTGCAGTTTCAGTCCCCCAAGTTTCAAAAGTTGTCAAAAACAGTCCCTGAGCACATAATTTCAAAAGTAAAGTCACCAAAGGTCCTTTTAAAATCAAAAGTTGTCAAATTTAGTCCTTTGGTGAAAAATGTTAAAAGTTTGAGAAAATTACAAAAACGGTCCTCCAAGTTTAAAAATTGGCAGAATTGGTCCCTGGAAAATGTGAAAATGGCAACATTGGTCCTTGTACTTTTGAAGATTGTCACTTTTGGTTCCTTGAAACAAGTTTGATGATTTGGCAGCTTAGGCCCTCAAATTTCAGAAATTACACCAAGGTCCTTGTCAATTAAACCCTTGTCAAACCCATTTGGCCTAGTCAATGAATTTTGGACCCTGTCAAATTGCATTGTGAACCCCCCCTATTATTAACCCTGCTTTGATCAATCCTGGTCAAATCCCAAAACCCGCCAAACTCTATCCTTCCCAATGCTTACCCTCTGACAAGTTATCTCCCATTCCCTTTCCTCTCATCCACTTAACCATGTTCCCCCACCTACAACAAGCCTCCAAGATGCATTTAATGCACCTCCCTCCCCCTCACTCAACCCCATTTGTCAAACACCCATTTTGGCGCCAAAAATAGGTTTAAACGGTTGAGATCAGTTTTGAGCCATCCAATGGCTAGGATTGGTGGGATATCATCGAGAGAAGAGCAGAGAAAGGGATTGGGTTATAAAGAGAGAAGGAAAGAGAAGAAAGAAGTAGTAGATTAATTAGCTTAAAATTCCTTATTGTCGTTTTTCTTGTCAATGTTCTAGTTTAAATTAAAAGTTGTAATCTCTTGTTCAAATATGTTAAATTCAAGTTATATTTGCAGTATTTATAAGTTTTGATCAATGATTCTAAGTTTTTTACCTATTATCAATTATTTACATAACTGTTGAAATTTTCAATGTCTAAGTCTTGTTTAAAAGCTTCTTAAATCTCATTTATCAACTTCAATAAGCTCAAATGAGCTGGTGAAAGCATTGTACGAGCTCACATTCTAGTTTCCACTCATTTTGTACTCGGGTCAACAAAAGTCAACTGGTGGCTCAAATAGCTATGGAAATGGTTAGGGGTTGATGCAGTGATAGCTATGGGTTGATTTGAAGTCCAATGGGTTGGAATAATTAGGTTAGAGGTATCTTGGTTCACTGGTTTCAAGCTTTAGCGACTTTGGACTCTTGTAAGTCATTTTCAAGTTTTTTTTTTGATGCATATTCAGTAATTGTAGTTAAAAAAGGTTCCTATCTGTTCTAATAGTTGTATTTAGGTTACATTAGCTTAGTTTGATCATTGTTGTTAGTTGAATCATTGTTTGGATCAAGTTTGGGTCATAATCAGTGTATTAGGGTGTGTTTGGCAAAACAGTGAAAACTGTCTCAAGGGTTAATTCACTGGTCAAGTCTTGTTTGTTCATGCTAGTTGAGTTATATATAACTCATATCTGTTCTAGTTTGGGTCTGCAACACAAGAAAAGTCAAACATCAAGAGTATTCAATCTCTACTGTCACTGTTGTGATTTTTAGAAGTGCAAATCATTATTTTGTGTTAAGAAACTATCAACAAAGCTTGAATCATGTCCATTACACTTTATAACATCAACTTCAGTCAGTAAATTGGATCCAAAGTTGGAAAAAGTCAACTTCTCATCATTTCATCAAAAGTCAAAATATGAAAAACAGGTTTTGAGCCAACTGATGGAGATTTTTCATTGATTCATTTGTGGGTCAAATTTAATGAGGTTTGGTGTTTCAAAAACTTCAACTGGTTATCTATCTTATTAGCATTTTTGTGAATTTTTACAAATATTTTATAAGCTTCAAACAAGCTTGTACTTTAGGTCCTATCTCCCTGCTCCACTGTCGCAGTCATGAGAGTTTTTCTCGAGAAGTGCGCTTATGCAGAGCTTATTAGAGCTTTTCATTGTCTGATTTTTGGCATAATTAATCTCAACCAGGTCTACTTTAGGATCCAAGTGGAAGTTTTCAATTTGAGCTTATTGTTAACACTGTGCTTGTGTCTAAAGTTGATCCCCTTCACTGTTTTTAAGCCAAAATCTCAATACATAAATCTGTTGTAATGAGCTTATCAGAGTGTTTAGCTGTTGATTCTTGTTTCATTTAAGTTCTTTTAGCATCATATTGTCTCTGTTTCAGTTTGGGGGCTTTTAGAGTCCATTTGCTTAATCATGTGCTTATTTCAATAAGCACTCCTTCATCAGTTTCAAAATCTTCCACATAAGCACCTATTTTTCTATTTTTCTCATATTCCTCATATTATTTTAAGCATTTCCTGAATTTTTCAGATTTTTCCTAGCTTGTTTGGTATTTTTCTGCATTTTATTTAGTTTTTAAGCATTTTTAAATAGCATTTAATATAAAAAATTAGAAAAAGGTTCAAAAAAATAATTTTTCAATTTTCTTAAGTTTAGATAAATATAAAAAGACAAAAAAGTATTTTTCTAGATTTTTCTTAGTTAAATTTGTATTTTCTAGCATTTTAATTAGTTTTAAATAGTTTTAAATTAATAATAAATATATAAAAAGTCTAAAAATATATTTTCAGTTTTAAAATTAGTTTTATCATATTTTAGATTTTTCTAAGTTTTAATTTTATTTTTCTAGTCTTATTTCATATTTTCTTTTATTTTAGAGTATTATTAAATAGTTAAAATAGTTTTTAATTAATAATAATTAAATAAATAGTTGTAAAAATAATTTTCCTTTTCTATAAAGTTTCTTATATCATTAGGTTTGTAAAAATGTATTTTTCATATTTTTAGGACTTTTATTTCATAGATTTCACTTTTTATTTTTGTACGTTCAATGATTTTTATTTTAAACGTAAGTTTTTAGTTTTAATTTTTAAACGTTCATCACTTTAAATATAGTGATAGCGTTTATTTAATAGAGTTTATCTTTTTATCTTTCTTTAATTTGCATTTAAGCCGTCTTTATTTGTTGGCTTTTTCGTAGTTATAATCCTTTCTCTGATATCCTTTTCAGTTCAAACTCCTCGATCACTAAGCGTTTGATAATCCATTGCACAACTCATTTGGGACATAACGACCCGAGGAGACCCTATACTCCTCAGATCTTCATTGATTTCGTGCTTGAGCAGTTTTAAGCTGGTTACGGTCCGCCATTCACAAGTGGCGGGCTCGCGTGATTTAGCTTGACTGTTTGGCGCGCATCAGGGATCTACATGAATACCCTGACTGTCGATTACATGACCTAGGAATTGCACAGTAGATATCCAAAACTCACACTTTGAGAACTTTGCATACAGCTCTTCCTTCTTCAACAATTCCAAGATTAACCTAAGGTGCTCTTCGTGTTCCTTCACATTCTTGGAATAAATTAGGATATCGTCAATGAATACGATCACAAATTTATCCAGGTAGGGTTTGCACACTCGGTTCATGAGGTCCATGAACACAACCGTCGCGTTGGTTAACCCAAAAGGCATGACTTGGAACTCGTAATGTCCATAACTATTAAAGGCGGTTTTGGGAATATCTTCTTCCCGAACTCTTAGTTGATGGTATCCGGATCTTAAGTCGATTTTTGAATAAACGCTTGAACCTTGAAGTTGATCGAATAAGTCATCGATTCTCGGTAGTGGGTAACGGTTCTTAATGGTTAGTTTATTCAATTCACGATAGTCGATGCACATTCTGAAAGTTCCGTCCTTCTTCTTGACGAATATGACTGGTGCTCCCCATGGTGATGAGCTCGGTCTAATGAACCCTTTTTCCGCAAGTTCCGACAACTGTTTGATAACTCCGGAGTTCCGTTGGAGCTAATCGATAAGGTGCTCTTGCGACTGGTGCGGCACCAGGCACTAAATTGATCTGAAATTCAACCTCGGGGTCGGCGGAGTTCCGGCAAATCTTCGGGAAAGACTTTTGAAATTCTCTTACTATTGGCACGTCCTCCAGACGTTTTTCTTCCTCTTCTTTTTCGTCCTTTCCGGTAATTTGTGCTAGGAAGATGTGACATCCTTCCTCGATACACCTTAACACCTTGGTACAGGAAATGACATGTAGTCTTGAAGCGCTTCACATTCGTCCCCCCCTTCTATTGTTAGGACTTCATCTCCATAAGGTAATTGGACGCTTCGAGTCACAAATGATGGCAGATGATATTTTGCTAACCAATCCATTCGACGATGACGTCAAAACTACCCAATGCTACTGGTATTAAGTCGATATTGAATGGGTGGTTTAACAGTTAAGGGTGCAACCTCTTATGATGGTATCTACCCTTTCGTTACGTTAGCTAGTTTCACGTTGTATGCATTTCCTAATGCAGTTGGGGCAATATCGAGTAGTGGACTAAATGTATTAGAAACAAAACTCCTATCGGCTCCCGTATCAAACAATATGGATGCATAACGGTTATTTATAAGGAACGTACCGTCACAACATTCGGTCTTCCGAGATTCCACTTTGGTTGCATAGACTCTCCCACGAGCTCCTTCTCCATTCCCTCGACACTCGTCGTCCAACATTTCCAATGAATCCTGCCATTCCCATGGCTTCCTGGATTCCCGGTGGTATCCTCCATTGCCTTGGTTTTTGGTCTTTCGGCATTCATTCTTATAAATATAATGCCCTTTCTCACCACAACCAAAGCATGTTATAGCAGCTTTTGGGTCCTGAGCTGGGGCTGTTTGAACTGTCGCCAATGACTTGGACCTGCAGTTCCTGGTTAAGTGTCCGATTTTCTACGCACGGCACTTGATCTGTACTGCTGCCCCTTGTGATGCAATGTGCATCGATTACACAACGGTGCAGTCCCTGAGTACGGTTTCCTTTCCCCAACACCTGCTGCATAAGCTCTAATAGCATTTTGCCTCTTGCTTTGGTTGTTGCTGTTGTTCCTACTGTTGTTGCCACGGTATTCATTGTGGTGGTAGCCTTGAGAATGGTCGTCCCATTTCCTCTTATTGTCAACCACTTTGTCCATGGAATCCTCAATCACTTGGTTCATGAGTTTGTTGGCTACTTCGATAGTTTCATGAAGATCACAGACCTTAGAAGTGGTGACGTTTCCCTTGATAGGTTGGGGCAGTCCTCCGATGTATCTCTCTAACAATCGGGTCTCAGTGGGAACCATTTCAGGACACAATAAGGCTAGTTCTTGAAATTGCTGATTATAAGCAGCCATATTGGTGCCTTGAACCTTGAGGTTCCAAAACTCATGCTCGAGCTTCTTGATCTCATTACGAGGACAGTACTTTCGAAGTACCATTTCCTTGAAGTTCTCCCATGGCATGGCATAGGCAGCATCTGTGAAAGTGAATGATGCATACTTAACCTTAGACTCTTCTTCACAATTGCAGATTCGGAACACAGTCTCGAGCTTTTGATCCATCTAGTCGACCGACAGCTGACAGTTCCACTAAAAGCCTCCATCATGGTTTTACGAAAGTCTTGGTAAGTACAAGTGCGGCTGTGAGTGGGTGGTCTCGAAGTTCCACCATTAGTAGACGAGTGGTTTGCTGCAGCTAAAGCGGCGTTCACTCGCTCATTGACTAGTTGGTCAATCATGGCTTGATTCATGATAGGTTGGATTGGAGTAGTCCTAGCAGGAGTAGTGGCTTCAGCGGTCGATCATGTGTGACTGTTTGGAACAAATTTTGCAGGCTTGGTTGCGAGTAACTCTCGCTGGAATAGGAGCATTGGAAGCTCCACCAGGGTTGGTACGTTTTGATCTTCGTTTTGGCGGCATTTCTGCAGTGAGAAAGGTGGTAAGATATAGAACCCTTTTGAATAAGGTATGTGCCAAGTAATAGTGTAAACATCGTAGATAGATCATATGAGCAATCTATAAAAGAAGAGACAATTGGATAGGAAAATAAGTCTGACATAGATAGAATTTCGGTTACAAGGTTCCTAAGGTACATGATGAGATACTAGATGGAATACAACGGAAATACAACGGAAACACAAACTGAAGTACATGAGAAATAGCTAACACTAACTGTTATAAATCCAGTTTAGTGTGATACATCATGCAATCGTATCTAAGAATGTCCATGCTCGGTACGGAGTCGCTCAATGGTAGCAATCAACTCTCGCTGCGTATCCTCCAAACTCGCGATACGTCTCATCTAAGATGCTAACATGGACTCTAAACCAGTAATCCTCTGCCACTCCTCTCTGGAAGTATCTCTAGCCATCCACTAGGTGCGCTCTAGCTCCTCTAATCGTCCGTGCATCTGGGCTTGACCTCTGCCCAAAGCTCGTGTCCTACTATCCAACTCTCTAACATCCTCGACCTGAGCCTCAACCCTAAAACCCAGTCGAATCCTCTCATGTCTCTCGAGCTCCATGCTCTCAAACAACACATCAAGAACTCGGTCTAAACCTCAACACGCGCTCGCAAGCTTGCAAGAGTGTTGGATCGACTCTCTCTAGCTGATCAGTATGGACTCCTAGCAGAGTCTCATGAGAGTCCAACTGAATAAATATCCTCTTAGTGAGGTCGATCACCATCTGGAGATCCGACAGTCGGTTCTCGACTGTGCCTCAACCGGTGCAGCTTCCTCGATGGTCTCAAGCTGTCTAGTGGTGCGAGCAAGGCGCTCCATGTCTGCTGCAGATGGTATGAATGAAGGTGATGATGGACTATAGCTCGGACTGGCGATGTGTGGTACAGAACTGATCACACAATCAATATCTCTCCAAGTAATCTCATTACTTTCCTCCTGGCTACGGAGGAAAGCAGCTCTCTGTCCGAATCCAAATGGTGCATCAATATCCATGTCATCGCTTAATCTCTGAGCCATCCTGGAGCTTTGTCCTAACTTCTGTATACTTTGGACAATCTCCAGACCTAGTATATCCATATCTGATGTTGTGCTAACATGTCCAGGGACACTCTCAGTAGGCATAGGCTCGGGTAGCTCCTCTTCCGGATCTTCTTCCGGGTCTTCATCTGAGTAGGAATCAGTAGTCCTCCTGAGTCTTTGGTGAGGTGGTGACTCATAGATGATGGTGTCGTGACTCTGAAGTAGAAGAAGGACCCATGTAGCAGCGGGTCATCTGAGAAGCTAGTGCAGGCACAAATGAATACCGCTCTCGATATCCAGGTACTCTCACAATCATGCGGGGTTTTGCTGCGCGTCAACAAAGCTGGTGGAGTGGTGGTAAGGGTAGGTATAGATGGAGTAGGTGCAATAACTGGCTGAGCTGCTAATGTGGCCTGAATATACGGATCAGTGGCTAAGTGTGCAAGCTGACGGATGGTAGGTGAGTGAGCAAGTAGGATGTCCTCCTGAACATCGTGAGAGAAGGCTGGTGAAGGCATGGTCTGTGACAAGACGGTGCATATGTGCAAGTATGTGGAAAAATATGCTCATAATGAATATGAAATAGTGCATAAGTAAATAGGAAATAAAACATGTAATCCTATTTAAATAAACTCTAAGTAAAATGGCAAGTAAGGCAAGCGGCAATCGGCGGTCGTAGTATGATGTTTTTGGCGAAAAAAAGTAGTTATAGTTTAGGATTTATATGTACCTAGTTCTCTATAACCTTAGCTCTGATGCCAATCTGTAACACCCCCAAATTTGGTTTAGCGGAAGCATACGTGTTATTTGGGAGCGTTACGGGATCGGTGAATCATAACACAAGTAATAAAGAACGGAATACACACTCCGTTTAATTCCATAAAATATTTTAAAACATTATCTTACAACATTGTTTAGATAAATGGGCACGTCCCATTAGTTTTAGTGGTCCCAATGTAAAACATCGTTTCTGTGTAAAAACACTTCTTTAATACTACTACGACCATCTACCCGCTTCTTGCCTTGCCTTCATGAACATAACTTAAACACCTGAGAAAATATGCTAAAAAGGTCAGCTAAAAGCTGGTGAGTTCATAGGTTTAAGTTAAAATAATAAGTTTGGACCATAAGCAAAGTCATATAATCATTACAACGAATATAATGATATATGGATGAAAGTCTATTACGTTAGCTCTAAGTTCATGCAACCGATACTACGATAGTTTCTGTATGCTAAAAGATGTCATACAATATAGGGGCCCATAGCGAGTGTTTTGTCCCTCAACACTCGGTTCCGACATGGTATACGTTTCGCCTTGGCCTAAGCATGGCCAACCGAACGGAGGAGTCACCCTCAATAGATCTATTTATAACATTCGCGTTTCCCAATGGGGAATTGACGGTTCATGAAAAAGGGCATTCTTTAGGGACATAAGGGCTTAGGCTAAACCACGTAATAGTAATCATGTAATAGTTTTGGTCCATAAAAAGGTTTTGCATATTTCTCACCCCAAAATGTATAAAACAGTTTATCATGTAAAAGAGGGGCTATGAAAACTCACCTTAGCAAATGTGCAATCCAAAATGTAGGATTAGTGATTGTTGTGGAGCGGCACCGACACGCGACCTAGATAAGGAGGGCAATGTTTTAGTCCATTGTTTTAAGTATTCCTTACTTAAAGTAGTTCAATGGTATTTATAATTGTGTTAATACTAAACGTAAGTTTGTAAAATTCGTTAAAATGATTTTACTAGTAAGTATACGAAGTATATATATATACTTTTCATGTTGACGCTATAACGGTATTAAAATCCAAAATTTGGTTTGAGAATAGTTACGTTATCCTTTTAGTAAGCATATAATGTATATATTCTTATTTAAGTTGACACATGATAGTAGTATCAAAATCAAATAATAGTTGATTTATTTTCTAATTGCATTTAGAAAATATGTAAGTTGAAGTGGAAGACTTTCACATTTAATAAATGATAAACTGATATAATGGTCTTTATTTATCAAAATTTGCTTGTAGTATTTGGCACTTATGTTTACTAGTTTACTCGTCACTACACATGCTTAAATATCTAAGTAGGAGATTTCAAATACGCGGGAAAGAGTTTAGTTCATTATTGGATTTCAGATTTACGTTTCGAGTTTTATTTCTCCGGTTACATTTAGCTGTCAAACTAGCATTCATTAAACACAAGTGGCTGTGACCAGACATGAAATGGGTTTAGCACTGGGCCTAGGCCCGGAATAGCATAAGGACCATAGAAGAGTTTCAGCCCAAAGATGGTTTGGGGAGTCTTGTTGGAGGGTTGGACTGGGCTGCGGCCCAAGGGAATATGATCGGTTCCTGAACAGTCAAGTTTTGTCACACAAGCTGACCACTTGTGAATGGTCAACCGTAATAAACTTAAAACAGCTCAGAAACCAAAGCAATTAAAGATCAGAGGAATATAGGGGATTCCTGGGTCGTTAAGTCCCACGGAGGATGAATTGGTGTTAAACAACTTCAGATGTCGAATGATCACTAAGGATAGTGATCAGTAAGGATTTTGATGGATAATTAAACCTAAAGAAAAGATTAATAAATTACAGCGACTTAAATGCAAATTAAAGGAAATTAAAAAGTTAAAATATATTAAATAAACGCTATCACTATTTTTACAATGATGAACGTTTAAAACCTAAAACGTACGTTTAAATAAAATTATGTAAACGTACAAAATAAAACGTGAGTTTTAAGAAATAAAATGCCTACAAATATGAAAATGAAATTTTTACAATCCTAATAATAAAAGAAAATTATTAGAAAAAGAAAATTATTTTTACAACTATTTATTTATTTATTATTAATTAAAAACTATTTAAAAGACACTTAAATACAAGAAAATATAAAAATAACCTGGAAAAATAAAATTATAACTTAGAAAAATCTAAAATATGATAAAACTTATTTTAAAACTGAAAATATATTTTTTACACTTTTTATGTATTTATTATTAATTTAATACTATTTAAAACTAATTAAAATGCTAGAAAATACTATTTAAACCAAGAAAATTATGGAAAAATATTTTTTTGTCTTTTTATATTTATCTTAATCTAGGAAAATTGAAAACATATTTTTTAAAACTTTTTCTGATTTATTTGTATTAAAAGCTATTTAAAAAGACTTAAAAACTATTTAAAATAAAGAAAAATAGCAAATAGTGACAGAAAAATATGAAAAATTCAGGAAAATACTAAAATATTATTCTAAGTTTAAGAAAAATATAAAAACATATGCTTATGTGGAGGAAAATGAAACTGTAGAGTAACTGCTTATAAATAAGCAATTCAAAATAAGCTAAAGTCCACAAATGGACATCAAATTAAAACAGAAGCTAGGTTATGCTATATTAACTCAATACTAACCTATTCCAACCATCCTAAACTTCTGAAAAGCAGTTTAAGCCAGAAATTAAGCAAAGCAAAAACTAGTTCAATTCAGAAAATGGGACAAAATAAAAGCTAGATGCAGCCCTAGCAAATAAGCTACAAAATGGAAAAATGAACTTGGGACATTGAAATGGCTTGGTTAGCTTCACAGAAAACTAAAATTCACAAGCTTTGGGTAACTAGAGAGCTTTTTACAAGCTTGTGAAAAAGGGTTCAAAGCTGTGCACAGGGCACAATTTTGAAAAGGTGTCTAAAAGAAGCTAAGATTTAAGCTGTTTAAAAGATGAACTAGAAAATATAAAAAATACAGTGATTAAGATGAGCAACTAAAGTTTATGATCCTACAAGCTCAAATCCTAAATCCTAACAGTTAATTCACAAGAAATTCACAAAGTTTATTAAAAAACTGTTATTAAGAAAATTTTGACTTTTTTAAGTTATGAACTAATTTGACTTTTATGAACTTCTAATCAATTCTATGGACTGAAAATGTAATTATGAGCTATGATAAGGTGAAATTAAGCTATTGTATCAAGTTATAAGCTACTTTGATGAGAATTGCAAGCTACAAGCTTAACAGTTAACTGGCAAATTGATATTAGAAGCTATTTTGACTTTCAATGAGGTAAGTACTTGTTTTTATTGTTGTAATGAGTTATTAAGTGTTTATTTGACACAGAACAACAACAATCATCAATACAAACAACCTCTAAGACAATTAACAAAGAAAATCCAAACACCCTTTTTAAGAACTGCTTTTGTGAATTTCAAAAGATTACACAGATTAAGACCATTCAACTGATTGCAGAACTTATATTATCATTTAATTGGACTAAAGAAACATTAAACAATAACAATAACAACATATAACTAAGAATTGACACTTATGCTATAATAACTGTGAAAATGAGATTTCAAAATAACTACTAATTTTAAATAACAAGTAAACTGTTTTAATATAAAAATCTACTTAACTATGACTTAGAAACATAAAAATACAAAGGTTAAAGCTTATGGGTGACTTAAACAGTAAGAAGGTAAAATGCTTATTAAGAGCTTACAATTGTTTTTCAGACAAAGACCATGAAACTGAGACTAATACCACTCCTAACAGCTTTCTACAAAGCCTTTAAACCAAATGCAATCCATAAATCTCCCAGCTTCAGCTTCATTCACCATTTTCCTTTGATTTTTAATTTTTCACTAATTTATTGGAATTTTTGGGAATTTTTGAGTTTTGAGTCTAAACTGAGTTATTAAAGTTCTAATAGCTTAGAAAAGCTTAATAAGAGCTTATGTGAGCTTTTAAGTTTAAAACAACAACCACAAACAACTTAAGTTAAATTTGAGATTTTTGGCTCAAAAATTGCATAAACTGAATTTGTATATAAAACTTGAAATTGAAACTGTAAACAAACTTTTATTACACTGAAATAAGATTACAAGGTACTTGAAAGCTTAAACTTGCATTGGAAAACTAAAATTTACTAAGTCGACATTTTCTAAACTAAAACTACACTACTTGATATCTCCATACTGCTACTCTTCTTCTTTATAATGATCCACTTGAGTCTTTGTCGACATCTGAGACTATCCCACTTCATCTCAGCCATTGAATGCATCAAAATTGCCATATGTCATTTTGGCGGGAAAAGTGGATTTGGTTGGTTCTTTGCATTTAATGATTTTTGGTTGGATGTGGAGGTGGAGGGGGGTGATAGACAACTGGGAGACAAGTTGGAAAGGTGTAAGTGAGCAGGTAAACAGGTGGGGGTGGAGGAGTGGATACAGGTGTTGGGGGTAGGAGATGGTGAACAGTGGCGCGGGTATTTTGGGTGTTTGACTTTATTTGACCGGGTTATTAATAACGGGTGTTGGGTTTTTGGGCTATGGTTGGGATTGGGCCAGCAGCTGGGTTGGATTTGGTTTGTGTTTAATTTAGGTCCATTTGGTTTAGATAACACAAGGACCATTTATGCAATTAGGCCAAACATGAAGGACTGATTTTGTAATTTTTCCAAAGTTATCACAAGGGTTAAACTTGCCATTCATTAATAGTACAAGGACCATTAGTGATAAAATTTCATTTTTGTAAATCCAAGGGCCAAAACTGTCAACTTTGTAATTCTAGGGACCAAACTTGTAATTTTTCCAAAATTTACCATAAGGACCAATTTTGTCATTTATGAATAGTACAAGGTTAATATTTGATAATTTTCACTTTTTAAATTAACCAAGGACTATTTTTGACAATTTTCAAAGTTTTAGGGACTAAAGTTGTCATTTTGTAAATTTTAAACTTTAAAGGGTTTATTTTGACAACTTTTGAATCACATGGACCTTAAATGACATTTTACAAGTTTTTGAATTACCAGGGACTAATTTTGACAACTTTTGTAACTTGGGGGACTAAAACTGCCAATTATGCAAACTTGATACGTTTTTCACCAGATTTTGGTATTTTTGCATTTAAAACACATAAAACACTTATTTGTGATATTTTCATCATTTTGATGCATTTCTGAGTGTTTTCAGATGTTTTTGCAGTCTAGATAGTACAAAAATGATGAGTATTTAGACACTCATCAGAATACAAGGAGTAGATTTGCAATAATTTGGTTCTAACACCTTATATTTCAAAGTCTTATTATTGGTGTATAAATTTCAGACGCCAAGGGGAAGTAGCTTAAATACTTCAAGTGGTATGCTGCTAACTCGGAGTTATGCTCAACCAAGAGTATCGTGACTGATGTGTTCGACACCCATCTTTACCACTTGATTAAGCTATAAAAATCCGAATGTTACTCGAGGCCAACATGTAAGTCTTACCACGTTAGAACAAGGAAGGAAACGACAAGACCATCCTAGTTGAGTTCTACTCAACTCGACCTCATCTAGACATCAACATGTAGGCTAACAACTCATGATTTTATTTGCTTATCATAACAACACTAGTTTTCGAAGGCGAGGCAAGGTACCACAATCCATATTCCATTTCTAGGCTCAACAACTTATTAGAAATTAGTAGATTTCACAAGACTCACATTTTCTAAACTCTTATTCTCGACAGGAAATCATCAAAATGCAAACAACATGCTAGCTTTTACTTAATTTCTGCCATAGTGTAGAGAAGTTTTTGAGCAACACGTCGTCAACCCGGAGTTATGCTCACATCCATGGGTCGTGACTGATGTGCTCCACGCACATCTTGACCACCTGTTTGAGCCGAAATAATTCGAATGGTACTCGAAGTCGACATACATATTTAAAAACAACGACACGCTAAAGCCTTTTGCTAGTTGAGTACTACTCAACCTAGCTTCTCTACATTACTATGAAATTTTTCGAGTACTAAGACAAAGTGTCACAACTATCTTAATTTCTCATATTCGATACTTATGCCATTAGCAGGTTTTATAAAACTTAACTCATCCAAATTCTTGGTTCATACTTTTCGACACAAACAATACTAACATAAACCAACAACAAAATCAAAACCCAACGTGACCAAAACATTTACCAAAAATACAAGGTTTATCAACATTACGAATACTTAACTTCAAAAATCAAATTATCAATTTTACCAACAACCCGATTCATAAATTTTAACAAGTACAAAGTTGAGTGGTTTCTTACAACTAACTCGATGACAATGAATCCGAAGGCCAACCCAAGAGTTTATCACCGCCACAACTTCCAATCAACCTAGAGTAAAACACAAATGATGTTTCTTCACCCTTAGAGCTTTCTTATTTTTTTTTGTGGTGGGATTTGAAGTGTGTCACTCTTGGGGGTCTCGGCTGAAATAAAAAGGGAAACACAAGAGGAGTCTTTGACCAAGCTTTCTCATCTTGTAGCTTGGTTTGAAGCCAAATTTAGTTAACTTCCAAAACTATGCGAATCTTGGATGTTGGCTCAAGATAGATTGGTGGGAAGATATGTTTCTTCTTAGGTGGTTTATCTTGATTTTCCTTGGATCCCATCGAGGGGTAGCCGGCGCATCAAGAGAGGATTTGGGGAAGCATAACTTTCATAGATTTGGGTATGAGAGAGAAGGATATGTTGGATGAATATGTTGGGTCATCCCCTTTTAGGGAGATTCGGCCTAGGAGGGAAGTGCAGGTCTAGAGGAAGGAGATGGAGATATGGTATCTTGATATCTCTGCTTTTGGTGTGGGTTTTTGTCGTGAGTGGGAGAGAAAGAAAACAAAGGGTGGATATTTCAAGTGTTATAAAAAAAAGTTTTCTTTTAGAAGTTATACAATTAAATGAGTATGTATATATGTAATATTACATTTAGGTATATGTAAGTAATTGTGTTTACTCATGAAATAATTTTGTTTGAGTCTTATAAGGGTTATTGTTTAAGCGTAAGTGTATTATTATTTTTGTGCCCCGCGAATTTATATTGTGACCGAAGTATCATTGTTTGATGACTTTTAGATGTAATATCTTATGGTTACGCATCGGAGATGTTATTATTTTGTAATATTTTTCACGGTGGTTGTCATTTGTTTTATCGAACCTTATCATAGTGTCGATACGCTGCGATTATGCGGTCACTGGGAAAAACGAGATAACCTCTCGTCTTACAATTTAAATCATAAGACAAAATGAAATGTTCATAAAATGATATGAATGCAAGAGTGGTGAAATTTTTACTGTATGCGAGTTATCTACTCAAATGATCAGGCAAAGCTTATGCATGCTTCATGACTCATGCTTACTAATAATAAATTACTAATTATCAGCTAAATTTTAGTGAAAATTTACCGTGTGTCACACATGCTGACCCTACGCCAATATATGTCCCAAATAATACTGATTTATCACATGCATGTTGGACCCATGCTACTCTACTAGGACATACAAGACCATATACACAAAACAACTATTTCATGCAAGTAGACATCAGCATGCGTGAATAGACAACATGCAAAATACTCAAAATAGTTCCTGCACCTTTTGACCATGATTAAGATAGCATGAAGATTTTTTTCCTACTGATGTACGCAAGTGACACAACTGGACAACAAAAGCAGCTCATATACTTCTTGCTTTCATATTACTTATAAGCATGTTATTCATTATACGGTTTGTTCGAGACAAAAGCTTAAAATATGGACGAGATAAGAGCCATATGACATGTTTCATCTTTAGACTATGTTTCTAATGTGTGCCATAAGAATAGAAAGCGTAGAGGTCGAGATACCTCTTGGGTCGGATGTAGAAAACGAGCAAGAATCAAGACTAACACCTATTCGAACCAAAACAAACTCACGCACCCACGAGTCTATACATAAACGGAATGAGAGGAAAGCATGCCCACTCGAGATCATTAACTCTAGACCCTCGTTATGCCCATACTGTTTTAAACATTTGGTACTCATAATGCTATTTAAGGTCCCATGCATGAATGCTTATACATAGCTATTCCATTCGACACATATAACACTTCTAGATTCTCATGTTTTAGACCATGCATACGTATACTTTTAAATCATGTCGACCCACCTTAGTCCCATGGTCAGCTATCTATATCATGCATGCATATTACCCATAAACACTCATGAAATCATATCAAGATCAGTACGTATTCATGACCATTCTTAATGATTTACACAAATGACGCAAGGACAGTCGAGACTCCATATGATCAACGAGCCCAAAATCAACAAAACCCTCCACATAAAATCATGGTATCATAATTTTTCAGATCCGATTGTTTAGTATTTGTTAAGGTTGCGTACAATAACAGATTCGAACGAAGTAACCACCAAACTGAAATCGACACTTATTGTTCATACATTCAAGATTTCATGTGATGCTTTCTTGATATACTTAGGTTATACGTAGTATTAACGAGACAACAAGAACTCAAGAAGATTAACATGTTTCTGTCTATGTTTTAGTTGCAGCTTAAGTCGTATATTACGAGTGAAAAGCAAAAAGGGTGACCATGTTTACCTCTAGGCTGATAACGAAGGAGCAAAGAGAACAAGGACACACGAATGATGAACCCAAGAATATAGTCACTAATCACCAACACCAAGCTTGTTATGCCTTCGTCTTGCTGATCTTTGGAGAGGAAAAGTAATGAGGTTGTGACAAGTTTTGGTTCGGTATATGAGAAGGATAGAAGGGGGGTCGTATTTTGTGAATGGAGGAATGAGGAACACATGTATATAAGTTGGAGAAAACGTGTGATTGCCACAAATTAAGGAAAGCAAATCTTTTATTTATTCACACTTATTTGATCTTATCTAGGTGAGTTTGAAAACATGGAAGAGGGGAAAGGGGTATCACAACTTTCGGTTCACACTGGACATGGAATAGGAATTTTATTTATTGTCTTTTTAACTTATAACTTAGTATATACCTTAATTAGTCGGGGATTAAGTTCACATTATGTATTATAAGGTATAGTTTTATAACATAATCAATATTTCAAACTTAGGGTATATTCTCAAATGGTGAAAATTTTATGGTTCAAAATTTCGGGTTTTACAACTCTTCCCCTCTTAAAAAGAAAATTTCGTCCTCGAAATTGAAAAGACGTAATGAAAGAGGATGTACTGAATCAAGCAAAGAAATGCCAATAAATAGCCTCATGCTCGGAAAGGTTCTTCCAAAAGAATCTTCACAAACGGAAATAGTTTTATCTCTCATGACTCGATTCCGACAACTAGGATAGCCGCAGGCTTTTTCACAGAATACAAATCATAATAAATTTGATCCAACGAATATGAAACAAATAGGTGACAGATGATAGTTGAAATTCCTCAAAGAGATACATGAAGCACGTATACACACGAGACAAATACTGAGGTAGTGTTAACGGTAGGAAAACTTCATTAATTCAAACCAGATTTCGAAAAGGAACTTGCTAATCATCAGAGAATCACACAACAATTTATCAAACATTTCAAGATTTCATAAAGAGATGGGTAACATATTAGTACTGACGATCAATGAGCACATATCGGAATATCAAAACGTATCAGGATGTGAAATTGAATGATTAGGATATCCGCACGGTCAAGAATATCTTTAAGGCTGACGAATCACGGATATAATTCTAATTCATCAAACGTACTAAACTCAGGCATTTCTCCAGACATCGTATGATCCCAATAAGTTCAAGTCATATGATCTCAGATATCCGCGTTGATCGGCCATAATACTTGCATCATATGAACATGTCCTTATTGCCATCATATTCTATTCGAGTCGTGAAAATAATCTACTAATGCCAAATCAAATCAGATTCACATACAGGTGACAAGCATATCATAAACCCAAACTCCAAAATAAAATTGAAGGCTAAGCGAAACTTACCAATCCAAGGAAAAGGAAGGTGGCCGTCTTACTTGAAAGGTTCCTCATGACTCATTTCGGCTCTCTCAATTTACGATCCAAAACAATCTCAAGCGCACAAACAGTGCCAAATATCACAAATCTGATCTTGCTAGTACGAATCACATAAACAAAATGGATGATGATCGAAATCTCTCAAAGAGCTATGAGATATGATACAAAGCTGAAATATTACCAAAATGCCAAATCATAAAACTTCACAATTCAAACCGAGTTCTGAACAAATCAAAGAAAAGTAATATCGATCAAAATCACATAACAAAATATCAAGCTGTCTCAAAACGCGTGACAAACAAATCAGAGTAACACAAGTCGCGCCCAATCATATGAAGCAGATGAATCTTCTCAAGATCTCAACGGTTGGATGTGGACCACAATATGCCCAGGTAGTAGTTTCTCCTCACATCTAAAGTACGTCGGTCATAGTTCTTCTGCTCATACGTCTTCCAAATGTCCAGCAGTTGAATCTTGTCTCTGTCTTTGCTCCTCTAGTTGTTCCGTCCAGCTCCGTCCAGCAGCATCCTGATGTCTCCAGCAGCATCACGATCGGGTGCGGCTTCTGTTTCACGAACCTCTCCAGAAATTTTTGCAGCAACGCAGGGTCGGCACCATCATATTCGACTCTACGAGTAGTCTCCATCCAAATGATCGACAAACGAATGCGCAAAGATAAACAAACAAAATCAAATGCGAAAGGAACAAGGTCAAATTAGCGAAGACAAAAGAATATCGAAGTCAAATCTGAACGAAAATCAAAAGAATCAGAAGATATCGAAACAGACGGAAGCCTAATGTCTACCCAAGTCCTCACAAGTCAATCCTAAGGTCAACAAGATGAAACCTTAGCTCTGATACCATAATTGTAACACCCCAACCCGACAAGGGTCCGAATGTCACATTATGGAGTCATATCAGAACATACTAGTAAAAATTTGCAAGCGGAAGTCTTAACAAATAAGGTATCAAGTCATATAAACAATGACTTACAAGGAAAATTTTCAAAATCCAACACGTCCAAAATAAACTGAAATCTTAAAACAATAGCTCGACAATTAAGTCCAAGTAGTAAGGTAACTAGGGTTGGTCCACTCAGATAATCCAACTCTCAGCCCATCGAAGCCCATCGAAGCCCATCTTCCAACCTAAAACTTGCCGCAGGAAAAGAAATGCGGCTGAGCTTAAAAGCCCAGTGAACAGATATAACAAAACAAAAGCTAAACACAATCAAATACAAATGAAACAAAGGAGATGATAACAAAGTCAGTAACGAATGAATACAATGAGTCTATGAGTCATGAGGAACACAGACACAATATTAACATATTTCCCAGAAGAACCAAATCAAAAGACCAAAGTACAGCAAAGCAGCGAATCATTAAACAAATATAAACACATATAAATAACCAAACATACAAGTATCGAAACATAATCATATAGGAGTTGATGAACAATATCGTAATCAATTCAAGCAACCAATAGTGTAAAAGCATATCAGTCAGCGGATCAATTAAACATGAATATGGCAAAACAAACAAATCAGATATACATAAGCTAAGTTGAATTCCATTAGCAGGCGGAAGCAATTGCATAGAATGTAAGCATGGCAATCACATAAGTCAGAAAATCAACAATCAATAAACATAATAAATATCATAACAAGCTGAGATACTAATAGAAGTATAAGCATGTCAGTCATAAGTATAGGTAGGAAATATTGAATGAACATCATAATCAAATGAAGTAACTGAACAAGAATATAGCATGGCAACTAAACACGTCAACTAGACAGATAACACAAGTGGAACCTTATTTCTTCATGAACTGGTAACATGAACAGAAGTGTAAACATGGTAGTCACAAATAGTAAATAGGATTACTAAATGATAATCATAGCCCAGAAATAACCCGAACGGAGTATAACATGATAAACGGATAAATCAAAGGATTACATACTAGCATGGCAACCAAACGAATCAAATAGTCGCATAATAGCATGGTAAGCGGATAATCGGATATTAGCATGATGACGATGAATCGGTAACTACATACTAACATAGTAGACAGAGAAATCATGTAATCATATACCAGCATGGTAAACAGATGGATCAAATAATCATATAATAGCATAGACCACACTTGAATCCCATAATCATATAATAGCTCGGTAAACGGATGAAGTGGTAATCTGAAGTATAAGCTTGGAAGCCAATCTGAAATAGAGTGAATGCATAGTAAATCAAATGAACTGACGACTGAGTATAATAACCAAATGAACTGAAGCATGAGTCCGATAGTCAAACGAATCACATAAGAATACTGAGTGAATAAGTAGTCAACTGAATGACTGAATAGGCATAGTAAACGAATGAATCAGAATATCAGATAGTCATATAATAACCAAAATCAGAATATTGCCACGAGCACCTAATACTAAAGGAGATACTTCAATAGCCAAATCTAACAAATCACATATCATAACCCACAACCAAAATCAGAATGTTGCCTCGAGCGCCTATACTAAATGAGATACTCCAATAGCCAAATCTACAAATCATATATCATATCCAATATCATATCAAATCTGTCAAATCATATCAAATTGTACATGGGTAGCTAGCCCAATGTACCAAAATGTGAGGGGGTGTATTGCACACATGCACCGCATCACCAAAACTGAACTGAGTACCTAGGATGCATCCATACGCTCCCTGCAAAACAAATCATATATACATATGCCGTTCGAGACTGTATTACATATTCATATTGGCCAAGTGATCACATATATCATATCATATCATAAAGGGAACGCCGGGGACTAATCACACCGCCCCAGATAGTGTCATGCCATTGGTTCATCAATGACACGGCCATGGTACCTCCATGGCTAGTTAGCTCGGGCAACCAACCAAACAAATCATATCATATCAACCGATCATATAATGGAATCATATCAATAAGGGATCTCAACGGATAATCATATCAAACGAATAAATAATCGAATATCAAATCAGAGGATCATAGCATAACGAATCATATCAAATGGATCATATCAAATCAGAGTAAGGAGAGTACCTAATCGGATATCAAAATGGACAAGAGTCATGAGAGAAAAGATGTGTCATTACTGAAATGACGGAATATCTGTGCCTTATGCAAAGCAAGCCAAAATAATCGGAAGCACACAGAAAACTGAAGCTACTCCTTCTTCACACGATCTACATGAATTAATAATTATAGATATTATTTATAATTCCAGAAATGTCGAAACGGTCTTTTAAAATCCGGTGTACATACTTAACATATTTTAGTGTCTTATGTTATAAAATAATAACGTACTTTTTAGACGATATTCGAATAATGTTTTGACAAATGACGGGCGCGGGCCACCTTCGAAAATTACATAACGCACACTACTCTCTATCATGTATACTCTTTATTATTTATATGCACCATAACTGGATTCATGCCTACTCTTTTGTACATACATCTATACGTACAGACATGCATGCTGACCCTACGCCAATATATGTCCCAAAAAGTACTGATTTATCACATGCATGTTGGACCCATGCTACTCTACTAGGACATACAAGACCATATATGATATATACACAAAACAACTATTTCATGCAAGTAGACATCAACATGCGTGAATAGATAACATGCAAAATACTCAAAATAGTTCCTGCACCTTTTGACCATGATTAAGATAGCATGAAGATTTTTTTCCTACTGACGTACGCAAGTGACACAACTGGACAACAAAATCAGCTCATATACTTCTTGCTTTCATATTACTTATAAGCATGTTATTCATTATACGGTTTGTTCGAGACAAAAGCTTAAAATATGGACGAGATAAGAGCCATACGACATGTTTCATCTTTAGACTATGTTTCTAATGTGTGCCGTAATAATAGAAAGCGAAGAGGTCGAGATACCTCTTGGGTCGGATGTAGAAAACGAGCAATAATCAAGACTAACACCTATTCGAACCAAAACAAACTCACGCACCCACGAGTCTATACATAAACGGAATGAGAGGAAAGCATGCCCACTCGAGATCATTAACTCTAGACCCTCGTTATGGCCATACTCTTTTAAACATTTGGTACTCATAATGCTATTCCATTCGACACATATAACACATCTAGATTCTCATGTTTTAGACCATGCATACGTATACTTTTAAATCATGTCGACCCACCTTAGTCCCATGGTCAGCTATCTATATCATGCATGCATATTACCCATAAACACTCATGAAATCATATCAAGATCAGTACGTATTCATGACCATTCTTAATGACTTACACAAATGACGCAAGGACAGTCGAGACTCCATATGATCGACGAGCCCAAAATCAACAAAACCCTCCACATAAAATCATGGTATCATAATTTTTCAAATCCGATTGTTTAGTATTTGTTAAGGTTGCGTACAATAACAGATTCGAATGAAGTAACCACCAAACTGAAATCGACACTTATTGTTCATACATTCAAGATTTCGTGTGATGCTTTCTTGATATACTTAGGTTATATTAACGAGACACCAAGAACTCAAGAAGATTAACATGTTTCTGTCTATGTTTTAGTTGCAGCTTAAGTCGTATATTACGAGTGAAAAGCAAAAAGGGTGACCATGTTTACCTCTAGGCTGATAACGAAGGAGCAAAGAGAACAAGGACACACGAATGATGAACCCAAGAATATAGTCACTAATCACCAACACCAAGCTTGCTATGCCTTCGTCTTGCTGATCTTTGGAGAGGAAAAGTAATGAGGTTGTGACAGGTTTTGGTTCGGTATATGAGAAGGATAGAACGGGGTCGTATTTTGTGAATGGAGGAATGAGGAACACGTGTATATAAGTTGGAGAAAACGTGTGATTGCCACAAATTAAGGAAAGCAAATCTTTTATTTATTCACACTTATTTGATCTTATCTAGGTGAGTTTGAAAACATGGAAGAGGGGAAAGGGGTATCACAACTTTCGGTTCACACTGGACATGGAATAGGAATTTTATTTATTATCTTTTTAACTTATAACTTAGTATATACCTTAATTAGTCGGGGATTAAGTTCACATTATGTATTATAAGGTATAGTTTTATAACATAATCAATATTTCAAACTTAGGGTATATTCCCAAATGGTGAAAATTTTATGGTTCAAAATTTTGGGTTTTACAGTTTTGTAAAGCGAGTTCACAATTTTGACAATCTTTTTTACACCATTGAAGACGACGTTTTGCATTTGAAAGCTCGTTTAACAATCGTTCATTTTCAACTTTTAAAGACGTGATTTGTGACACAGTGTCAATATTCTTAACAATTTCAACAGAATCAGTAGAGATATAATCAAATGCATATGCAACAGAATGTAATAACACAACATTATTGATAACAGCACAGATAACATCTTCCAAGAGTCGATCAACATCTTTTCTTAACATTTTCTTTTTACGTTTTGTATTTGAAATCGATCTTTCTGTTTGTTCGAAAACTCTTTTCATAAGTCCAAGCTCCTTGTGAAAATCCCTTTCCCAATATATTGCACACATTTTCAAATTCCGGACATGAGGTAAAATTCTTTTCTAAAAAATATCTCTTTGTGCTCTCGTATGAGGCGATTGAAAATGTTCAACTTTTATTTCAGAATTGAGTTCAATTTCACGTTCCAAAAGTTTGATGTCCGAAATGAATGTTTCAAAATATTTAAGAATTTGACATTTTTCGGGTATTGTTTTTACTTCACTGAGTGAAGGTAAAGGACCATTAATTTGTGCAGAATTGGGTTGGGGACCAACATTAGAAGACTTAATAGGCGTGATAACCCAAGGTGTGTTAGAATTATCATGTTGTGCGACGAAAGTGACGGCTTTTGAATAGTTAAATGGTTTGTTATAAACAACATTTTCTAATTTTGACCGACTCTCGTCTTCTGCATCTAATTCCTCTTGACGATTATATTCAACAACACTCATAATGGAATCATCAATTCTATGTTCTACACTGTAAACTTCAGGATTTGGTTTGAATGCTCTATTTGAAAACTTTGGTTTGTAATCAGCAAGATTTGGTCCATATCCATTTGGATTTGGTTTAAAAGTAAACTTTTGAATAGTTGTGATTGACTCACCATGTTTATAAACAACATTTCGAAACTCTTTGATTTTGTTTTGTAAGTCGACAATTTCTTCAAGATAGGCATCTATTCATTTCGTTGAATGCTTTTTGTACTCACAGAACTGTTTTTGACAATTTAACAACTCAGACTTGGCTTTGTTAGTTTCCGAAGTGAGAGCGTTAAGTTGTTGTTTATGATCATATTTCAGTTGTTCTATTTGATACAACAAAACATTTTTGGATGCGACTAGATCACGTATCTGTTGTTCTAATGATTTTTCGTTTTGGTAAGATTTAGCTAAAGCGACTTCAAAACCTTTTTCACGTTTTTCTTGAGTTTGGAAAATGTTGAGTTGATACTTTAAGCATTCATTATCCTTAGTTAACAGTGCATTTTTATCTTTTAATTGCTGATTGATGTTACAGCATGTTTCCATTTGAGATTTTTGGTCGTTAAGTAAGGTCATGAGCTCAATATCTAGATTAGACAAAGAATCAGCTTGTTCAACGTGAGTCTCAACATGATCATTATTTAGATCCTCAAATATAACCACGGAGTCAACTTGATTATCAGTATTAACCATAAGGTCATCTTGATCGTCAAATATAACTACGAGATCTATTTGATTGTCATCGGAATGAGATGTAGACGGCTCATGTTTAACACTCTGATCCTTGTCGGATGCAGATGTTGGCGGAGATATCAGATCATTAATGAATATAGTTTGATCCGGTACCTGAGACAAGTCGTCAGTGTCATACACTGGGCCTGTATCACTCATATGGAGTTCGTGCATGTTAGCCATTAGCATCACTGCTGCATTAGCCTGTAAGTCCTCTATGTCATCATCAGAATCTGCATTTGCCATGAAGCTCTATTCCTTGTTGGTAAGAGTTCCACCAGCTTCATCCTTAAGAGCCAAGAGTAAAGCCTCTGTGTGATAAGCGATGCCTCTTGTCCTCGGCTTTGGGCATGCATTAGCCAGATGACCCTTCTTATTACAGTTATAATAACGAAGACCATTACCCCCATTCCGAGCATTACCCTGTTCAACCACTTGAGCCCTTTGTTGTTGTGGAGCACCCATGTTATTCCTTCCCATTGGATTAAACCCTTGACCACCGCCCATCTGACGAACATTACCACGATTCTAAACTTCAACACGTCCATTGTTAACAACAGCCTGATTCCTTGTGTTTGATGAGGTACGAATGCGATTGTTGGATTTGTTTGAATATTGTCCGAAAGCTCTAGCAATCATGACAAACCCTTGTTGCAATGCATCGAAAGCTTTTGTATCCTCATTAGCTTCACTGTAAAGTGCTTGATCATTGTTGTTGTTGTATGGAACCAATTGAGTTTCTTGAGATTGGTGTTGTGACGGATCATATGGTGTAATTGTTGCAGTTGGTTGTGGAGGATTTGTGAAGACATTTTGTAATGTCGGGAATTGAGGATAACAAGTTTGAGCCCACAAAGCTAATTGTTGATTATCCGGAAGTGAAGGTGAGACAGGGAGTCCACGGATAACCCTTTCTTTGTCAACTTCGTTTTGGTGGGGCTTCAAATAGTCGTACAACAATCCGTATGTAGCATGATGAAGATTCTTTGCTTGACGGATGAAAATGACATACGTTTCCCAATCAGGACCAAGACTACTCAGGAACTTAGTGTTGATAGCAATTCTTGGCATAATGATGTTATGTTTGTTCAAGTCATTGATGATATCTGAGAATCGATGATGATATGACTCTAATGTCTCCCTTGGTTCAATCATGAAGTGTTCATATGATAAGTAGATTTTGGATTCCATGTCTTCTTGATTGAGTTCAGTGCCTTCCATGAGAAGATGAATATGCTCCCACATTGCTTTAGCAGTCTTTTGAGCATCAACACTTCGAAGTATCGGATTAGGTAATCCCAAAAGGATGTATTGCATTGCCAGTTCATCGGCTTCAAAGTGTAGAAGTTGATCAGTAGTGAGTTCATTAAGACCGACAACGTTGGTGACATCACCTCTTGGTGGATTAGCATTTGGATCTCCGGGTGTAGTGACAAGAGGCATCCGAAATGGACCTTCCAGGATGACCTTCTTTAAGAACTTTCCATGTGGCTTCTTTAGATCACATAACCTAAAGAACCTTATCACCCATTGATCATAGTTTCCGGGGGTGAGCATTGGAGGTCTATCAAGTGATCCAGCCTCATGAATGGATTGTTGGCTACTTAAAGCTTCACACATCTTTGCAAACCAAGACGGTTCCTTCATAGTATTCCTGGATGGATGCTGATTTTGAATGTTTGTGTAAGGTTGTACTTGAAGACTAGGGGGTGGTTGAATCATTTGTGGTTGAATTGCTCCTGGAGGAAATTGTTCTTGTTGTTGTAGTTGTTGATAAAATTGTTGTTGTTGATGGAGTTGTTGTTGTTGTTGTTGTTGAGGATACACATGAGGGAAGTAGCTAGAGTATGGTGGTTGAGACATCTTGAAACTTGTGTTGAAAAATGGATCTTTGTAGTCAAATGAAACTTTGTTGATGAAGAATCCTTAGGCGTAGAAAATAGCTTAAGCGTAGAGAAAACCTTATGCGTAAAACCAATCCTTACGCGTAAAGAATGAACTTACGCATAGTGATAGCTTAAGCGTAAACTTGAGGAAAACTTAGCTTATGCGTAAACAAAGGCTTAGAAGTAGAATTCTTATGCGTAAGTTTAGCTTAGGCGTAAGACTGTGCTTATGCGTAAGAATATGCTTAGGCAGAAAGAGATTCTACGCGTAAGAACTTTGCTTAGGCGTAAAAGTAGGGTTTTACCCAAAAATCCTTTACACTTATCCCAGTGTAAAAGATATCAAAAGTCGAAGTGTTTTCAGGCTTATCCAAGCAAGAAAACACTGAGTAAACCAAAAAACACTGAAGATCAAACCTTTAGAAGCTTACGGGTAAGATTAGGGTTTAGCTATGCGTAAGTTTTGTCAACTTTTTCCAAAACTGAGATTTCTACCCAAAAGTGTTTCTAAAACAGATTTTTATGATGAAACAGCTTCAATATCACCAAGATAACACAAAAGTGTGAAACTTGATGATCCAAAACTCTTATACACCTTACGCGTAGAACTAACCACACGAATAAAACCAAGATCAAAAACAATGAAATACACGTAAAGTTTCAAATTTTTTGCCAAAAACTTAAACTTTAACACCAAATAACCTTTAAAGGACAAGAATCTTGAGTTTTAAAGTGTAAAATGAAAGGTTTTATGCGTATGAAGATTTGAATACCGAATGTTACGCGTAGACCAAAAAACTTCAAAAACTAGCAAACGTTTCACCTAACTATTTGGCGAATGATACAACTGTTAGGTCACCATGTTTGTAACACAAGCATCAATATAAGAAGTATAGATGAAGGATGGATCAGATGAACACTTAACCAAAACACACAAACGAATAAAGAAGGTTTATGCTTAGAGTGAAATAGAAAAGTGAACAACCAACTCCCAAATGGGAGTTTACAAGATTATTTATAGGAAGGAACTAGGGCAACATGCAAGTTCCCTTCCTTTTCTTATTGGGCTTTTGCATAGGCTCATGGGCTTTCTACATGAGCATAGCCTTAATTACTAACATAAAAGCCATAATTAAGCTAACTATTACATAATAATTACTAACACTTGTAATCTAGTTTAGGAGTGATTCCAACATAGACCCCGCATCTAAGCCATAAAGATTACAAACCAAAACACATAAACGATCATACCAACAAAGCAAACGCCACTAATACTCCAACGCCTTCACCATCTCCACCATAACAAAAAATTCTTAAAGGCGCTCCTGCATCTTAATAACATTCATCAGGAGTTTAGTAGCTTCTAGCAGATCTTCTTTTTGGACCTTCAAGAGATGTGAAACGCACTTCAAAGATCCCTCCAAGAAAAACATCTCCAACTCCGGTCACCACAAATGGCCAAAATCTGCGAACCCGTCCTTGAATCTCTGCCTCTCCTTCTAAACTCCGGCCATAAGGCTTGGTCGTTTCAATTTCATTTGCATAAAATACAAGCATCATATCTTTTTCCCTCCTAGAACCAGCAACTCTCGCTAATTGATCACAAACAGGGATTGGAGTAGGCATTTTTGAACCTATAAACACTAAATTTTGATTGCAAAATAAAAATTATCATTATTAACAATCCACATATACATCAAACAGAACAAAAGGGGGTTTTACAAATTAGCAACAATAACAAAGATGCAATAACAAACAAATAGAGTAGGCATTTTTTAACCTATATACACTAAACTTTGATTGCAAAATAAAAATTATCATTATTAACAATCAAAACATAGATCAAACAGAGGAAAAGAGGGTTTTACAAACTAGCAACAATAATAAAAGACATGCAATAACAAACAAATATATGTATATCAAAATACATATGCCAACAAACAAATACATTATATTTAACTTAAACATGCACACTAAAGGTTCAAAATAATAGTTGGATACTAAAAAATACTCATTTTTACTCTAATTAAAATAAAACAAGTAACCAACATCGAAGTTCATAAACTAACTCACATTGTATATTAGCAAGAAAATCGAATAGATTCTTGGAGAATATGAACAGTTGGTGATCCAAGATGACCCTTTGATTCTAAGAGCTTATTTGATACGCTTCATGTTAATAAAATAAACATTAGTAGTAGTTAGGTGGTTAGGTGTTAATATTATTATAATAAGAATAATCAAATAAAAATACAAAAACAATAACATATTATTAAAAAAATCACTATTTAGGATATAATGTTTATGTACAAACAAGTTAACATTCCAATAATAAAATTCATATCAGAATTAAAATAGCAAAACAACTGTTTGTTAATATATATATATATATATATATATATATATATATATATATATATATATATATATATATATATATATATATATATATATATATATATAACTCTATGTAAACATAAACAATAATAAACTAAATTACATTTGGAATTAAACAAACAAGAAATCACAAGACGTGCCCGCCTAATAACATATTATTAAAATAATCTCTATTTAGTATCTAATGTTCATGTACAAACAATTTAACACTAAAATAATAAAAATTATATCACAATTAAAATAGCAAAACAACTGTTTGTTAATATATATATAACTCTATGTAAACATAAAAAATACTAAACTAAATTACAATTTGAATTAAACAAACAAGAAATCACAAGTCGTGTCCACCCAAGTGTACTAAACATGATTTACACACTTTGTAACACCCCAACCCGACAAGGGTAGAAGTGTCACATTCTGGTGTCATATCAGAACATACAAATAAAATTATACAAGCGAAAGCCTCAAAGAATAAAATACCAAGTCATATAGACGAATGACTTACAATACAAAATCCAATATGTCTAAAAATAAAATGAAAAATCTCAAAACAATAGCCCGTCAAAATAAGTCCAAATAACAAGGTAACTAGGGTTAGTCCACTCAGATAATCCAACTCTCAGCCCAATCAAAGCCCATCTTCAACCTAAAACCGCCGCGAGGAAAAGAAATGCGGCCGAGCTTAAAAGCCCAAGGATATGTGACGGATATAACAAAACGAAAGCTAAATAAAATCTGAAATGTAAAATGAAACAAAGGAACGGATAACAAAGTTGCAAAATAAATGAGAGTAATGAGTCAAAGAGGATCTACGGAACACAATTATCGAGATATCCAAAGCAAGCAGTGATAACAAGGAGAATGAAGCAAAGCATAGCATCTATGACATATAAACAAGTACATACAACCATGCATACAAAGACTGAAACATAAGCAAACATAGTAGACGCCATATCCACACAACATATACGCATACAATCAATTCAGAAATCAAAAGACATACAAGCCAAACAGATATCTACGGAAAAGCGGAAGCAATTAATTAATAAGTGAGCATGGCAATTCACACAAGTCAAAACCCTTAGTTGAAAACATAACCAAGATCATAGCGGAAGTACTAACATCACCAACACATGGCGGTCCTGCGTAATAAGTAGGAATACATGATAAAGATATAATTAGATGAATTAAAGACATAGCAGGGCAAATTAACAAACCGAGCGCCACAAGTGAACCATCTACCCAATCAAACCGTAGCATAAACCGAAATGTAAACATGGCAGGTCAACAACAAGCAGATAAGGAAACTATCAGATAATCATAGTCCACGAACTTATCTGAACAAATACACATAATAAACAGACAAAACTATCGATTACACATTAGCGGTCACCGATAATTGAGAGGGTCACATACGCTGAGATCACATATCATCGGTTGAAAACGTAACTCGGATAACCACATATTAATCACATCATAGCAGATAATCATGGTAGTCACATAAAACATGAATAACATAAGCACATTCAATAAGCATATAATAACCCGGTACGTGAATGGAACCATAGTCCGAAGTAACGGAATGAAAGTGTGACAGATCAAAGCAATGTAATATATATATCTTGGTAGTAGAGTGAGTCATATAAGGGTATTGAGAATTAAACAAGTAATACAGATTATGGTGCGTTGGGGAATACGGAAGGTACAATATAGGTTCATCAAAAGTGTAAGGGTTATCGAAAATCTACCGGCCGAAACAATATCATATCATATCATAAGTAGCCATTGTATTCGAGGGTGACCTCGAGATACCATACATAATAGGAGGAGACCTCAAGAACAAATGGAGTAGCTAGCCTCGAATTGTGAAGACGCGGATTGCACCCACATCATTCACCAAACAAAGCTCCAATCGATTAAATCCCTCAAACAAATCAAATCTAGATGCATCCATATCCCCCAAAACATATAATGGCCAAATCATATACATATAGTGAGCTCATAATCATATCAAAATGGGAACGGTGTGGAACATCACTCAACCACACTAAAGTCATGCCATTGGTGCATCAATGACACGGTCGAGTTACCTTCCTCGACTAGGAAACAAATTTTGGCCTCGGTATCAAACTAAGGGTCAAAGCATATTCATATCATATCATAAGGGTTCATATCAAAGTTCATATCGAGTTCATATCAAAGTTTCATATCAGATGGTTCATAATCATAGGTTCATTATCAACGGTTCATATCAGAGGTTCATATCAAAGGTTCATATCAAAGGTTCATATCAACGTTCATATCAGCGGTTCGGATCAAAGGTTCATATCAAAGGTTCATATCAAAGGGAGCATAGCAAAGTCATAGGAAACCCTAATCATGAGGCTTAGAGTACAACGTAAATGTAGTTCAAGCTAATATCAAAAGATGTATAAGAATCACGAGAAACCTTAAGAGATAAGGTCAGAATATCTGTACCTCGATCGAAGCAAGCAAAATAGAAACATAAGTCACACGATGAATCAATCCCGCCGTCCGGAACCTATCTGAAATTGGATAACGCTTATTAAAGTTGGATTACCCATTTTAGACGGCTTTCCATTTTTAGCAGGTTTCTACTTTTAGTAACTTTCCATTTTAGTTACTTCCTGTTTTAGGTAACTTTCTATTTTAGGCAGGTTTCCATATTAAGCAACTTTCCAAAAAATAGCAGGTTTCTATAATTAGTGACTTTCCAAAAATAGTAGGTTTCCGTATTTAACAGCTTTATTCATAGATGATATAATCAAAGTCATATTAGGTTAAAATGACGAAAATAAGTATTATCATAGTGTAATGGTCAATTATGATAAGTTTTATGAGTTTAGGACCCATGATGTCATTATTATTACAAAGTAGAGGGTCAAAAATATAAATATTATAAGTTTACTCATTTTACTTATTTAGTCCATGTCTTTACCATATTAACAAATAAACCTTCAAGTTTTATAGATTACAAAACTAACCTTTAACTTTTATTTAATCAAATATCTCATGAAACTCTATATTTAAATTACGATTACCATTTCACGCTTTTATACAATCCGAACTTGATGACCACAAGATTTTAAGACGCCCTTTGTGATTCCATTTTAGGTCGCAACAATTAAATCAAGGATATATAAGTATGTTTCTTGTCTATTTCAACTCTACCCAATTTAAATGAACATGTACATGTCGTGAGCTCAAAACGGACATAAGACAATATGCACATGGATCAAATACAAGGCCTATTCCATTTGTTATTTTACGTGTTTCATTTATGACTTATATGTGATGAACATTAGGTGATGAATCTTATCAAAATATGTGATGAAGGTTTTAATCGCATACACATGCATGTTCGATTAGGTTCAAATCGATTTATGTGTGTCTAATATATCATTAAACGTGTATATCAATTTTATATCTCATTTGTTATATGTATATTATATACTTTTAGGTGCCCACATATGTCATCTCATGTGCTAATCTAATGTGTGCATGCTATCGTGTACATATCATACGCATGGGAGGTAAAATACCACGACCGAATTTAATGAAACAAAAGGAGTCGAGGGGACGAAAAGATGGTCATAAAGTTACCTTAGCAAATGGGAAAAGGGAGACAAAGAGATCACAACGGAACAAGATCGACATCCCACTTTGTGCCCTAGAATGCCACGATCCGGTGGTCCAAAACCCACGACGTAATCATGCTCACACCAACAAAGCAGCCCATCCCACGACACCGCCAAAATAAATGCACCTTTCAAGCTAGGACTCACGACCACCACCCCTTTGAACTGGACCACGGTCACAAAGAACCAACGCCTCCCTTTAGCCCTAGAGACTCACGACAAGGATCAAAACAAGACCCACGGCAACACCTCTTGAACCAACCTTGATCACGGCCACTCCATGAGGTCACGAAACTCTTTCTGGGACACCTTTGTCGACAGAGAATGGAGAAGCCAAATGTTTTGCCGTCACTTTTGGGGTAGGAGAGATTAGGGTTTGTTTGTGTGTTAGTTTAAATTGGTATATGGTAATTATTATGAGGGTAAATGGGAGTTAAAGAGAGTTATTTGGAGCGTGATTAAAGGCCGAACAAAGAGGGGAGGGCGCTTGATTGGGCTAAAACAAGGAGAGCATTTGATTAATTTCTATATTTATGTTATTGTCAAAGGTCAATGTATTTGGTCCTCTTTATAGTCTAAATTAATATGTGTACATTTGGTACTTTTAATTGTTACTTAGACTTAATCATTCATGTGTCTTTTAATTTATAACATAAGTTTATTATTTCATAATGCATATATTAATGAGAAAATTTGTTAAACGATGTTGAAGTGTTTCCCGAAGTTTGTAAAATTTAAGTTGGAGGACAAAATTGTCATTCCACGCGATTGAGATTTTAGGGTTTTACAACTCTTCCCTCTAAAAGAAAATTTTCGGCCTCTAAAATTGAAGTCGCATGTACACAGAGATCGCAGCTTAAGGCGATCGTAGCAATCCATAGTTTCATACGCATCATAATCGACGGTTTCAAAGCGCATAAAATCTTACACATAATGTGATATCGGTGAGAATCTCACAAAGAGGTACAAAATTCCAATCGAACATGAGGAGTGACAAATAACGGTTATAAGTCTTAGTCCATTCACGTATCAACCCCGGCATTTCCCAAAACGTCGCGATGATTCCAATAAGTTCAAATTATATGATCTCAGTATTATTACGTTGATCAGGCGTCATAATACTTGCATCACATAACAAGTCCTTATTGTCACCATATTCTCATTCCGAGGGTCATGACAAACCACATAGCTGATATCACACAAAACATATCACATACAGATATCAAGTAACATATCAGAGCAGACCAGATTCACATACATACAGCACATAACACATCAAACCAACTTACCATACCACAATGAAAGAGGCCACCAACTTGCACAAAACGGTTCCTCATGACTCATTACTGACGATCCAACAGAAAAACTGAGATATTAACCAAATGCCAAACGATAAAACTTCACCATTCAAACCGAGTTCCGAACAAATCAAGCAAAGCAATACTGATCAGAATCACTTAAACAGAATATCAAACCGCCTCAAAACGCATGACAAACGAATCGGAGTAACACAAGTCGGGCCCAAATCATATGAAGTAGATGAACCTTCTACCACCGGTTGAATCTTGTCTCCGCTTTTGCCTTTGGTTGATCCGTCAGCCCCCAGCGATCCTAATGTCTCTAGCAAAGATGGCGTGAAGAGGGTACGACTTCGCCACCTAACCTCCGTCCGGCCGAGATCAAGCTAAAAGAACGCAGTTGCACCATCGCTCTTCGCTCCACGTAGTCTCCGCTAACCATCGACAAAACGATGTGCTAAGACAAAATAATAAAATCAAATGTGAAGAGAAGAGACCAAAACAAGGAAGACAAAAGATTATAGAAGTCAAACCGAACGACAATCAAAAGGAATCGAAATAGATCATAAAGCATGTAAGCCTAGTGTCTACCCAAGTCCTCACAGTCAATCCTAAGGTCAACAAGACGAACTCGAGCTTTGATATACCATAATTGTAACACCCCAAACCCTAATAAGGGTAGAAGTGTTACATTCGTGTCATATCGTAACATACAAATAAAATTATACAATAAAAGCCTCAAAGAATAAAATACCAAGTCATATAGACTAATGACTTACAATACAAAAAATCCAATATGTCTAAAAATAAAATGAAAATCTCAAAACAATAGCCCGCCAAAATAAGTCCAAATAACAAGGTAACTAGGGTTAGTCCACCTCATAATCCAACTCTCACCCCAATCAAAGCCCATCTTCAACCTAAACCCGCCGCAGAAAAGAAATGCGGCTGAGCTTAAAAGCCCAAAGGAATATGATATAACAAAACGAAAGCTAAATAAAATCAAATGTAAAATGAAACAAAGGAACTGGATAACAAAGTTGCAAATAAATGAGAGTAATGAGTAAAAGAGGATCCTGCAGAACACAATTATACAGATATCCAAAACGAACAGATAACAAGGAGAATGAAGCAAAGCATAGCATCTATGACATATAAACAAGTACATACAACCCAGGCATACAAAGATTGAAACATAAGCTTGTATGTGTGGAATTGATTGTATGCGGTATATGCTTGTATGTCATATCCACACAACATATACCGCATACAATCAATTCAGGAAATCAGAAGACATACAAGCCAAACAGATATCTACAGGAAAGCGGAAGCAATTAATTAATAAGTGAGCATGGAAATTCACACAGGTCAAAACCCTTAGTTGAAAACATAACCAAGATCATAAACAGCTGAAGTACTAACATCACCAACACATGGCGCTTCACACGTAATAAGTAGGAATACAAAGATAAAGATATAATTAGATGAATTAAAGACATAGTGGGGCAACTAAACAAATTAACAAACCGACGCCACAAGTCGAACCATCTACCCAATCAAACCGTGAGCATAAACCGAAATGTAAACATGACAGTCAACAACAAGCGATAAGGAAACTATCGATAATCATAGTCCACGAACTTATCCGAACAAATACACATAATAAACGATGACAAAACTATCGATTACACATTAGTGTGGTCACCGATAATTCAGAGGGTCACATAACAAGGAGATCACATATCATCGGTTGAAAATGTAACCTCGATAACCACATATTAATCACATCATAGCAGATAATCAAGAGTCACATAAAACATGAATAGCATAATCACATTCAATAAGCATATAATAACCCCTAATGGAACCATAGTCTCATGTTTGAACAGAAGTGACGATCAAAGCAATGTAATATATATATCTTGGTAGTAGAGTGAGTCATATAAGGGTATTGAGAATTAAACAAGTAATACGTGATTATGGTGCTGGGGAATACGGAAGGTAAAATATAGGTTCATCAAAAGTGTAAGGGTTATCAGAAATCTACCCGAGCCCGTAAACAATATCATATCATATCATAAGTAGCCATTGTATTCGGAGGGGTGACCTCGAAATACCATACATAATAGGGGAGACCTCAAGAACAAATGGAGTAGCTAGCTCCCGAATTGTGAAGACGCTGATTGCACCCTACATCATTCACCAAACAAAGCTCCAATCGATTAAATCCTCTAAACAAATCAAATCTAGGATGCATCCATATGCCCCCCAAAACATATAATGGCCAAATCATATACATATAGTGAGCTCATAATCATATCAAAATGGGGACGTGTGAACATCACTCAACCACACTAAAGTCATGCCATTGGTGCATCAATGACACGGTCGTTACCTTCCGACTAGGAAACAAATTTTTGGCTCGGGTATCAAACTGAAGGGTCAAAGCATATTCATATAATATCATAAGGGTTCATATCAAAGTTCATATCAGAGTTCATATCAAAGTTTCATATCAGATGGTTCATAATCATAGGTTCATTATCAACGGTTCATATCAAAGGTTCATATCAAAGGTTCATATCAAAGGTTCATATCAACGGTTCATATCAACGGTTCAGATCAAAGGTTCATATCAAAGGTTCATATCAAAGGGAGCATAGCAAAGTCATAGGGAAGCCCTAATCATGAGGCTTAGAGTACAACGTAACAGTTCAAGCTAATATCGAAAGATGTATAAGAATCACGAGAAACCTTAAGAGATAAGGTCAGAATATCTGTACCTCGATCGAAGCAAGCAAAATATAAACGTAAGTCACACGATGAATCAATCCCGCCGTCCGGAACCTATCTGAAATTGGATAACGCTTATTAAAGTTGGATTACCCATTTTAGACGGCTTTCCATTTTTAGCAGGTTTCTACTTTTAGTAACTTTCCATTTTAGTTACTTCCTGTTTTAGGTAACTTTCTATTTTAGGCAGGTTTCCATATTAAGCAACTTTCCAAAAAATAGCAGGTTTCTATAATTAGTGACTTTCCAAAAATAGTAGGTTTCCGTATTTAACAGCTTTATTCATAGATGATATAATCAAAGTCATATTAGGTTAAAATGACGAAAATAAGTATTATCATAGTGTAATGGTCAATTATGATAAGTTTTATGAGTTTAGGACCTACAGTGTCATTATTACAAAGTAGAGGGTCAAAAGTGTAAATATACAAGTTTACTCATTTTACTTATTTAGTCCATGTCTTTACCATATTAACAAATAAACCTTCAAGTTTTATAGATTACAAAACTAACCTTTAACTTTTATTTAATCAAATATCTCATGAAACTCTATATTTAAATTACGATTACCATTTACGTTTTATACAATCTGAACTTGATGACCACAAGATTTTAAGACGCCCTTTGTGATTCCATTTTAGGTCGCAACAATTAAATCAAGGATATATAAGTATGTTTCTTGTCTATTTCAACTCTACCCAATTTAAATGAACATGTACATGTCGTGAGCTCAAAACGGACATAAGACAATATGCACATGGATCAAATACAAGGCCTATTCCATTTGTTATTTTACGTGTTTCATTTATGACTTATATGTGATGAACATTAGGTGATGAATCTTATCAAAATATGTGATGAAGGTTTTAATCGTACACATGCATGTTCAGTTAGGTTCAAATCAGATTTATGTGTGTCTAATATATCATTAAACGTGTATATCAATTTTATATCTCATTTGTTATATGTATATTATATACTTTTAGGTGCCCACATATGTCATCTCATGTGCTAATCTAATGTGCATGCTACTATCGGTATACATATCATAATGCATGGGAGGTAAAATACACGCACTTAATTTAAAACAAAAGGAGTCGAGGGGACTAAAAGATGGTCATAAAAGTTACCTTAGCAAATGGGAAAAGGGAGACAAAGAGATCACAACGGAACAAGATCGACATCCCACTTTGTGCCCTAGAATGCCACGCATCCGTGGTCCAAAACCCACGACCGTAATCATGCTCACACCAACAAAGCAGCCATCCCACTATTAATCGCCAAAACAGCCCCACCTTCAAGCTAGGACTCACGCACTGACACCCCTTTGAACCGCACTCCACGGTCACAGCAACCAACGCCTCCCTTTAGCCCTAGAGACTCACGACAAGGATCAAAACAAGACCCACGGCAACACCTCTTGAACCAACCTTGATCACGGCCACTCCATGAGGTCACGAAACTCTTTCTGGGACACCTTTGTCGACAGAGAATGGAGAAGCCAAATGTTTTGCCGTCACTTTTGGGGTAGGAGAGATTAGGGTTTGTTTATGTGTTAGTTTAAATTGGTATATGGTAATTATTATGAGGGTAAATGGGAGTTAAAGAGAGTTATTTGGAGCGTGATTAAAGGCCGAACAAAGAGGGGGAGGGCGTTTGATTTGGGCTAAAAACAAGGAGAGCATTTGATTAATTTCTATATTTATGTTATTGTCAAAGGTCAATGTATTTGGTCCTCTTTATAGTCTAAATTAATATGTGTACATTTGGTACTTTTAATTGTTACTTAGACTTAATCATTCATGTGTCTTTTAATTTATAACATAAGTTTATTATTTCATAATGTGCATATATTATTAATGAGAAAATTTGTTAAACGATGTTGAAGTGTTTCCCGAGTTTGTAAAATTTTAAGTTGGAGGACAAAATTGTCATTCCACGCGATTGAGATTTTAGGGTTTTACACACTTTGAATTAAACAAGCAATAAATCACAAGTCGTGCCCGCTCTTGGGCGGGCTTAAACGGCTAAACTTTCACAGCTGGAGATGAAGTCCCTTCAAAATCAAGTTAAAGGCGATGTCATCCCATTCATGACCAACGAAGAAATATTAGAGCAAATCGTTCGAAAGTGATAACCACTAGGATATGCCGGGCAGGGGCAGGAGGTTACCGGGTGGTGGCTCAACTTCTCAAAGGTCCACACATCGGCCGTTTGGACAAGATTTATTACTCGGGAGCATATCGCAGAGGTGTTGAGGCGAGAGGAGCAAGAGAAAGAATTGCTGAGGAAACAAGCTAAGGAGGCGCAAAAACGGGCTATCGTGGTTGAGCAAGAGGCTAACTTGGCTAAGCAACAGGCTAACGCGGCTTATTCTAGAGTTGGGACCTTCGAATCATATCTCGGGTAGTTTTTTAGCCAATACAACCAACAAGGTAATCCATTTCCCGTTCCCTTTCCCCCACCTAATACTGCTACCTTTTTTGGCCCTGCTGCTTTCCTAGCTCCCTTTCTCGGCCCTATTCCTCCCTATCCCGACAATAATAATCCCTTTAACAACTGTTATCGTCCCTTAATTTCCAACTCTACTACGTTCCCGGGCTCTAGTTCTAATTATGCAATGCCGCCAGCCAACCGTAACAAATACATCTTACCAAATAATCCCCATATAAGCCACATTCCAAATAATTATGATAATAATAATGATAGTGATGATGAGGAGGAGGAGGAGGCGGAGGAGGAAGAGGTGTCGGATGAGGAGTAGGCGTAGAGATGTATTATCTTATTATTTGTGTTAACTTTATGACTTCTTAGTAACTTTGAGATATGTTAACTAGTAAGTTTGCGACTTGTTAGCTTAATTTGTATCGTAATTGTCGAATGGTATCGTGGATTTGTGGAATGGTATTGTATCATTTAGTAATTTGGTGTATCATATTGTCGAATTGGTATTGTGGATTGTGGTAATTTACAGGTTAGATTTGCTTTGGTAGATTTTGTCTGGAAAAAAATATGGAAAAAGTGTCGTCCCTAAATTGCAATAAAAGTGTCGTCCCTAACTTTTTGACTTCCACCTAACATCGTCCTTATTTTTTGACATTAATAATAGAAATATAAAACACTTAAGGACAATAATCTCGTCCTATTTTTTTCAAGTGTCGTCCATATTTGTTTTTAAAAAAACAGTTTCTTATTTACTTAAAAATATTAAAGATAGTGAAAAAGAATATAAATAAACTAGGGACGATAATCTCGTCCCTATTTGCAAACTGTTGTCGTCCCTTTTTGTGTCTTGCAACGTTGATTGTTGGTGGGCTCAGTTTTTTGTCATCCCTAATCTACAAACAATGTGTCGTCCCAAAATTTTTTGTGACAACAAAAGCGAAACTACAACTTTGGGAAGAAATGACGCTATGTTGCACGGAAACGCCGGTAGGGTTCCGTCTCCCGTACCGGAAACGGGAAACGGCTAGAAACGCCCGAAAACGCGCCGAAAACGTTCCCAGAAAAATGGAAACGTTTCATGTTGATCGGAAACGAGGGGTGTTGAGCGGGAAACGTTCGGGAAACGGTTCTGGGCCTTGTAATCGCGTTTCTGGGCCTATTAAAACGATTAGAAAACTTCTGGGCCAATAAACCCTTTTTTTTACGGCAACTTATATATATATACTCCTTCGATAAAGATTAAAATGTATGCATTGTTCCTGCCGTCGTCTCACGTCTGTTCCTCTAATCTTCTATCTTCTCGAATCTCGAACAGGTATCAATGAAACTATGAATGCATGAATATGATTTTGTGTTGAACTGTTGATCGACTATGTATACATCTTCTATCTTCTCGAATCTCGAACAGGTATCAATCTCGAACAGCTTTGTTTTTTAGATAGAGAATGAAGATGGATTGGTAACATAAATAACAGTTTTACTACTTAGATCAAGTTGTATTTAATTACGTACAAATGTTTTGTCCTTTTTGGCTATTTGTCTTCTAGTAAAAATTTTATTGTATGGTTAAATTATGTAGTAGCTGTAGTGTCAACTGATTAAGCCACTTAGCCACGCAGGTGTTACACTGCTATTTTTATTGTGTGGTTAAATTATGTAGTAGCTGTCAATTGGTTAAATTATTGGGTGTTGTTTTTTATGTAGTTCTCAATCTTGGTTGTAATTTTATGTTACTGTTGGCAGTGAGTTACCTATTCTCATTATCTCAGATAGTCATGTTATATATTTATTTATTTACATCTACATTGATTAACGACACTTTGATGATAACAATTTGATGTTGGATATTTATTGTTTATTTATTTTATTAATAATTATATATAAAATTATATAAAATACAAAAAACGTTTCTGGCCGTACCCGTTTCTTGAGTTTTGGGATATTGGCGTTTTGGCAAGTACCCGTTTCCGTCCCCGTCCCCATTTCCGTATCCGTCCCCGTGCAACATAGCGAAATGTCGTACCCAATTTACTTTAGGACGACGCCTTGTGTAAAATAGGGACGAGATTCTCGTCCCTAAGCCCACAATTTTTTTTAAGTGATAAAAGACCACATACATCATAACCTTGTGTCCATAAGAAATAATATAAATATTTTGGAAGTAAAAACATTATTGATACTCTTGTTTAAATGTCGTGGAAAAAGACGACTTTACAAGTCAACTTTTTTTAGCATCTTCTCGATGTTCTCATTAGACAATTTTCCACTCTCAGCAATTACAATACTTTGCCTATTACCAGTATATTCCAACTCTGCCGTGACATGCAGGATACCATTGGCGTCTATGCTAAAGCAAACTTTCACCCTTTGTTCACCTACAGGAGCTGGTGGGATACCGTGAAGAGTGAATCATCAAGAAAGATGTTGTCCTTGGTTTTGTTGCATTCACCCTGGAACAATTTGATTGAACACTTACTTGGTTATCAACACTTGTGTAATATACATCCTCCTTGGTGACAGGTATCGGTGTGTTTCTCGGTATAAGAACACTCATCTTTTTCTCTACCGTTACCTCAACACCTAGTGTAACACCCCGAAAATACGGTCTAGTGGAAGCATATGAGCCTTTGGGTGCCACAATCTTGGTATCACAACATAAGGTACAAAGAATGGTTTTTATCCCATTTATTTAGAATGAGATTCATTAATTGAAAACATTAAAGTTACATTAATGAAAGTAATGCGGAAATAGGCCCAAAAGATAATTAAAGCGGTCCCATTTATTCATCAGAGTCGCCTATGACCATGCCCCTTGCCAAGCGTCTTCCAATAGTGAGCTATCGCCTTAAACCTGAGAACACATGCTAAAAAGTCAGCTTACGCTGGTGAGTTCATAGGTTTAAATTCAATAAAAACATAGTGGACCTGTAGGAGTTGATTTGCTATGCGAGACTTAAGATAGATATACATCATTCACAAACCGATCCTAACTGGATCACACACCGATCCTAACCGGATCACCAACCGATCCTAACCGGATCACAATCCATATCCCGCATCCAGGGATCACTCGGGCCCAGCGACTCTAGTCCAAAGATCTGCCGTGGCAAAATCTAGAACAATTGCCAACCCAGGACTAGGTCGAGATAGAAGTCTATTCTTAGCTAGGCAACAGTTATAGAAATTAGGATTGCTACCCTAGTCTAAGACAACGACTACCGCACATCTATCTAAACAGTCAAGCACATAAGCAAATCCAAATAGTTTTAAAGGTCCAAAAACAGTAGCATGATTCTCACCCCAATTTAGTTAAAAAAAACGTAGATAAAAATGGGGCTATGAAACTCACCTTAGCCACAGCAATGCACTATACACTATTGACACGACTGGCATCTAAAGCTTATCTCCACGGCATCGAGAAGAACGGACGACGAGTATGATAGAATAGAAGTGATGCAACCTAATGTGTATATGATTACTCTTAAAATACAGCTCATATGATATAGAAGTTGATAAAAGTAATGTGTCGTAGTTTTCGTGGATCATTCATGTCGTTACTTTCAAAAGTCCATTATCGTTCTCAAAAGTTTATAAATAAATATCTCAAAAGTTTAGTTTTAACGTTTTGTGTGGTGGTAAGGATCATAGACGCGACGTACAACTCACGTGAAGGATAAGAAGACGTCGACAAAATCGAGGCATACAGACCATAACTCACGCCAAAAAGGAAAAGACATTGACAAAGTCAAGAAATACCGACAATACTCAAGCTAGTTAAAGACTAGGAAACGACGACAACTATTTATGTAACATAAATAGGTTAATTGATAAGTTTCGGCAATTTACCCAACAATCCCCAAACGTACATGTTTAATAATAAAAGACAAGTTTCCATTTATCGCTCAATTAATCAAGGTTTCTCAATTGTTATTCATAATTTTACAAGTTTACAAGAAAGTACTTCGTATAAGGTATATTAAGTAGTGTACTATACGTGACACGCTCGTTTATTCCAATGTTCCCAAACCATTATGACTTTAATAAGTTATCTTATCAAAACAATGTTTCCAAACAAGTTTATGAAAGCTAACATGTGTTATAAAACACGTGTTAGCATCGTATTTGATAAGGGTTTATAATGGATTAAACCATATCCGTTAATAATATATAGTTATATAATTCAATATCAGCTTAAATGTGAAAACGGAATATTTAGTTTTATCACAAAGCAAATATATTAAACTCCATTTAAACCAAAACGTTTAATAACGTACGACATACTAATCAATATATCTTGTTATCAATAGTTATTCCAAGCTTATAAACCGTATTAAATCTTATAACATATATGTAATATCCGTTACTAATTGTAAATCAAGTAGTTATTTCTTAACGTTTATCACCCACTTTTACTAGTACTATCGTTGTTAACTCACACTCAATATCATATACCCCGATAATGTCATTCCTATATCATTATCTCATTTATCCGTTAAGAGTTACAAGTTATTATCTTAAATCAATAAGAGTTTATAAAACCGTATCCGATTGATAATGTATAGTAAATTTTTCGTTATTAGTTACTATGTAACAATGGAATATTTAGGCTCGTCGCAAATCAAATATATTAGATTCATGTCAAGTTTAATATATTGTATTTGGTTAGTCCAATATTTGATATATGAAAAATATAAATTACAAGTTAAACTTACTTTTTAACAAATTTCAACTTAACACACCTACAATTAAAACCAAACGCATCTTATTACAGGCTCTTAAGCCTAGTTATTAAGCTAAAAACGAACACTCAAGCATGATTGATCTTGGGCTAGTCTGTCCACTACCAAATTTACTTCTTGATTAAAACAAAGAGTAAACATAACTCTATTTAGAGCTATTTAAGATGTCTATTGGTAAATATTATTTTCATTATTTGTCTTTTGCTACTAATTTAAAGATGCCTAAGACTATATGGATTTGGTGGTCGTGATTGACCTTGACATTCTATGCGGTAAACAATCACAATTACCTTTAACAATTAGCAAACTTTACGCCAATTAACCCTTAATTAAATCAATGGCCACGACATCACGTAACGAGTAATACACAAAGATGACCCGGCTTAGTTGAGTTGACTCGGTTAAACAACAAACAAGCACCCTTTTTCTGCCTTGACTCGTCACCCACTAGGCTGACCCGAGAACTACTATGACTACCAATCTAATGAGTTAACCATGACTCGTGACTTACCCCACTATTCCGACTCACCAAAAACAACAACACCACAAGAATCGCTATCAATCACAGATTTTTGCCAACCATGACGTACGGGTTTTGACCCGACCCGAGACTAAACGAAATTAAACAAACACCACCTTAACCACACGAAATTATTACGAAATTGTTTTTAAGATTTGTCAACCCAAGACTTCATATCACATCTCATTTTTACTTGTTTAAATAACGTTTATATCCACGAAAACAAAACAATTATAATCGTAAAAATAAAATAAAATAACGAGAGCATGGTGTGGGTCGTTTTACCGAGAGAAAAGAGGAGAGAAACGAGGTTGTTGGTGTCTTTCATGAGGACTACTCGTGACCAATCCAAGCTAGAGATTCTTGAAACTTGTTTAACATCAAAACCCTAAGATCCGAATCTAAAAATCAAGATCTAGGGCGCGTCTTAGTGTTTTGTGACGCATACGTTGTAGAAAAGGAGTCACAAGGACCCGATCTATCGATTAGAAGTGGTGGTGTAATTATTGGTGGTCGCCGGAAGTTGGCCGGAAAAAGTGATTGCGCCGGAACCCTAGGGAGGGTCGCCGGAATATTAGAGAGAGAAAGGTCGAGAGAGGTTTGTGTGTTTTTTGTAGAGAGAGAAAGAAAAAGAGAGAAATGAGAGAAATGGGAGGGTTGGGGCTATTTATATCCCTGGAGGGACCCAAAGTGTAATTTGAATAAACATAAGGATGGAAATGAAACTATAAGAGGGACCCTAGTTGAAACTTTGTAAAACTTTTGATACATTAGGTTCGGGACTCGTTTATCCTAGTAAACGAATGATTCATGACACGGGAGTTACGCCATTGCTTTTAAAATATTTTTCCAATAAAAACGATATATAACACAACTCGTATCTCAAATTAAATCAAACGACCACTCTAATCGATGTTTCTCCAATAACGACGCATCGAGGAATTTACAAGTTGTCACACCTAGGGACAGAGGGGTCACATCTAAAAGAATCAAATCCTTAACAGTTTTACTGCCACTACCACATAAGTTTGCAGCCAAGACTGCCGCACCATAAGCGACAGCTTCATATGCATTAATGCTCTTAGAAAGTTGCTTCCGTTCAAAAAATTCCCTAAGCATCTGTTGTATCTTGGGAATCCGAGCTGACCCACCGACAATAACTATATCATCAACACCATTCGTGTCCATATTCCCATCTGCCAAACATTTCTTGACACATTCAATACACTTATCAAAGAAACCAGCATTTAGCTCTTCGAATTTTGCACGTGTGAACTTGGTAGAAACATCAATTCCCTCATAAAGTGAATCAATGTCAATTGTCATTTGAGCTGTTGACAACAGGTCCCTCTTGGCTTTCTCACAGGCAACTTTCAACCTCCCCATTGCTTTTGCAGTTTTACTTATATCTTTCTTATGGATTTTCTTCAATTCTTTTACACAATAGTTAATCATCATCTTATCAAAATCCTCACCGCCCAAATGAGTGTCACCGCCAACCGCTTTCACACTTATGGTCCCTTCACTTGTGATAGTGAGAAGTGACACATCGAATGTTCCCCAACCTAAATCAAAGACGAGAACATATTTCTCCTTTGGTTGGTTTCTGTCAACACTTTTGTCTAAACCATATGCAATTGCTGCTGCTGTTGGCTCACTAATCAAACGCAAGACATTGAGCCCAGCCAACATACCAGCATCCTTCGTTGCCTATCGTTGCTTGTCACTGAAATATCTGGGACGGTAATTACTGCATGTGTGACCATTGTTCCTAGGTATGCTTAAGCAGCTTCTTTCAAGTTCTTCAAAATCATGGAAGATATTTCTTCAGCTGCAAATTCCTTATTTTTTCCATTATGTTCAAGCACAATCATTGGCTTATCGTCAGAACCTTCTATAACTTTGAATGTCCATGATTGTATATCCTCCTGCAATCTACTGTCACACCGATCTGCTTCCAATTAAACGCTTAACATCTACATGTTCACAAAAATAAAAGTAAAAGAAGTTAATTAACATTACAGGGTATATGCTAAATAAAAGGTAACCGTAGGATTTTCATGTTTGTTAAATATTTTAATTTAGTCAATAAATTTACCAAATACGGTGTTAGAAGCATTCCTGGTTATCTGATTTTTGGCACCTTCACCAACTAGCAGTTCTGTTTCATTACAAGCTACGCATGATGGGGTTGTATTGTTACCCTGTTCATTAGGTAGGATCTCAACACGGTTGTGCTGATCAAACCACACAGCAACGCAGGAGTATGTGGTTCCAAGATCAATACCGATTGCTGGTGCTTTAACTCTTCTCGACATCTCAAAATGTGCAGCTTTTGATAAAAAATGATGAATCAGTACAATGATAAAAATAGCGATGCAGGATTAAAAGAAAATGAAAGTCACAAACTATAGTTACATCTACTTCTTTTCGTTGTTGCTGAAAGAATAATAAGCCAAGTTGGATTCAGAAAATCAGCTATATATATTACATTAAAACTTCTGAGAAAATAATAAATCAAGTTGGTGCACTAGTTATAATGGTAGGCAATGAACTTGGTATTTTTTAGAGCTATATATTTAATAATAGTTTTTAGCACTTAGTCTAATTAAGGGAGCTGATGCAGAGACAGTTGACATTCCCCCATTGAGTTAATACTAACCATAACAACTTAAAAAAATTGTTTCGCTGGATTACATATATATGTAATTAAAATGTATTTATAAATCTAGATAAGCCATGATGTTAACTACATCTAGCTTTGATACAGAGTGGTGAATGGTGATGATATATCGACACAACTGAATCGATGCCAGACTGGATGATGAAGTTTCCATCTCTTGCAAAGTGTGATGAAGTCCCAGTTTAGCAATCCTATTAGCTCTCATTTGACTTGCATTTCTCACTACTTTTTTTTTGGTAACCATGATTTCTGACCTTTTGGCCGACTAATCCACGGGGTTTGAACCCACCGCCATACAGACTCAAATCAGGTAAAGCCCTCCCTTTTTAGGAGGTTGGCGTGGCCACTTAAGGTTGTTTGCACCTAAAATAAACCTTTGGATGTGCCGAAATTAAACTGTTTTAATTCTTATATCAACAAGACACGTCCAAAGAGAATTAACATTCTCAGGCCTCAATTGTAAAAAGGGAAACAACTTGTGACTTGGCGATCTACTAGTTTCTTATGCTATGCAATTTCATAGTCTGAAACATGTGTCATTCACCTTCTCATATTTACACCATTAATTAATTTTGACAAAAGTTTGCAAATGCAGCTTCTTTTTTACGCTTCAATGGTGATTTTTTTTTTGAAAATTTAATAACTAACCACGCTATATTTTGTTCCTTACATTTATTACGAGGAAAAGAACGACGGGGTGTCATCTAGCTCTACATAAGTAAATACAAGCTTTTTTCTTATGCACAAAATAAACTCGATCTCTCAAAACAAATTCCATCGCCACTTAGTTCAAGGAATTGAATACACGTGCAATCAAGTAAAATGAAGAGACGTTGCCATTCACAAGAGAGTTTTGTTCCTCAGTGACCATGTCGAGCTTCTAGTAGCTCCCTTGATATTGCTAACATCATCCTTAGTTGGAAAGAAAAATAGTTAACACATCTTCTAAGTTCAAAATCCACACCCCATCCACCAAATCATTCTGCAGCAACACGAAGAAGCGAATGTTTACATTATTGTAAATGGAAAAATATGAAAGGCAGAATGTTATACACTAGCTAGACCTATGAAGACATATAGGACTAAAATGGCCTCCATTAAAACAAGATATGTGTACAAGCTAACTTCTTTCAATTGATTCTCTAATGTAGCTTCCTTTAGTACCTCTAAAATCACATGGTGACTTTAAGCTAATGATGCATGAATTAAGGTCTTTATGATGTGGTCTTCACCTGTTAAATGAAAAATGTTGTAGTATACATGATCAAAAAGTAGCTGCAAAAGCCTTGCGTTAAATAAGAAAAGATAAGAAAATATAGAGGTTACTACTAAACATCATATATTAGATTCTGGAATGGAAAAGTTACTTGATGGAATGTTTAAATTTGAAATTAATTGCAATTATAAATAATAAAATAATAACAGTTAATAATCTGAAAGATTGTACAAGTAGAAACATTATGGATGTTCTCACAACTCCTTATGGTAACACTAGACTCTGTAGATGACCTTTTTCAGTATCTTTTCGATGTCATCTTGTGACAATTTTCCACTGCAATTACAATAATTTTCTTAGTACCTGTGGATTCCAACTCTGCTGAGACATTAAGAATACCATTGGCATCTATGCTAAAGCAAACCTTCACCTTTTGGTCACCTTTAGGGGCTGGTGGAACACCATAAAGGTTGAATTCATTGAGAAATATGTTGTCCTTAGTTTGGCTGCTCTCACCCTGAAACACTCTGATTGGCATACTAATTTGGTTATCAACAGTTGTGTGAAAAACATCTTCATTGGTGGTAGGAATGGGTGTGTTTCTCGGGATCAGAATACTCATCTTTTTATCTACTGTGACCTCAAAACCAAGTGAAAGAGGGGTCACATCTAAAAGGACCAAACCCTTCACAGCTTTACTGCCATTACCACTTATTTTTGCAGCTAAGACTGCTGCTCCATAAGCAACAGCTTCATCTGCATTGATGCTTTTGTAAAGTCGTTTCCAGTAAAAAAAACTCACTGAGCATTTCCTGTACCTCGGGAATCCAGGTGGAACCACCAACAATAACTATATCGTCAACATCAAGCATGTCCATATTTCCATCTGTCAAACATTTCTTGACATGCTTAATACACTTATTAAAGAAACCAGCATTTAGCTCTACGAATTTTGCACGAGTAAATTTCATTGAGAAATCAATTCCCTCATAAGGAATCAATTTCAATCGTGGTTTGAGTTGTAGATGACAAATCTCTCTTGGCTTTCTCACATGCAACTTTCAATTTGCTCATTGCTCTTGCATTTTTACTGATATCCTTTGTTTGTCTTTTTTTGAATTCCTGCACACACTAAATGAACATCGCCTTGTCAAAATCCTCACGACCCAAATGTGTGTCACCACCGACTGCTTTAACACTTATGGTACCTCCTTGCTGATAGTTAGAAGTGACACATCGAATGTTCCCCCACCCAAATCAAAAATGAAGTTTTCTCCTTTAGCAGATTTGTTTCAGTAATTTTGTATAGACCGTAGGAAATTGCTGCTGCTGTAGACTCAGTAATCAAGTGCAACACGTTAAGGCCTGCCAGCACACCAGCATCCTTTGTTGCCTGCCGTTGCTTGTCCCTGAAATATGCAGGAACGGTAATGACAGCATCTACAACTGTTGTTCCAAGATATGCTTCAGCAGCTTCTTTCATACTTTTTAGAATCATGGAAGATATTTCTTCAGCATAAAATTCCTTTTTTTTTGCCACCACCTTAAAAGGCCATAATTGTATGTCCTTGTGCGATATGATATCACTAAATCTGTTTCCAATTAAACGCTTAACATCTGCAATTAGCAACCGACAAAAGTTATCAAAGGAGTAGTACATAACAAGATAGATGTTAAATGAAAGGTAAAGCTAGGTTCTAAGTATTTACCAGTGATGAGAGTATCAAACAACTTCCCAAAAACCATGTGGTAGGGTTCCTGGTTATTTGATTTTTGGCACTTTCACCCACTAGGAGTTCTATTTCATTACAAGCTACGCATGATGGTGTGACGTGGTTATCCTGTTCATTAAGAATGATCTCAACACGGTTGTGCTGATCGAACCATACAGCAACACAAGAGTATGTTGTTCCAAGATCAATACCAACTGCGATTGCTTTGTTACTTTTAGACATTTCAAGATACGTAGCTCAAGACGGATAACCAGGACTAAAGACAGCGAAAAAGATAGTGATGCTGATCCGAAAAAAAGAAAAGAAAAGAAAAAGGAAAATAGAAACTATAGTTACATCTAACTTTTTTCGTTGTCGCTGAATTAATAATATGTCAAGTTTAGTACATAGAGTCAACTATATTATCGACATATATAGTACTTCCAATGATTCTGAAAAAATAATTAGTCAAGTTGCATTCATTTAATCAGGTTGGCGAAATAATTTATGGCAATGAACTTCGTATTTTAAAATCTAATTAAAATTTTGTAGCACTTAGTCTAAGATAGTTGATTTAGAGACAGTTGACATTCATCAGCCCCACTGGATTAATACTATTGTTTCATAACTTTCATTGGATAACATATACATGCAATTAAAGATAGTTAGTATCTGAAAATCAGATGAGCTGATCCGCGCCAAACCGTCAAGTTTTCTCACGCAAGCTGACCACTTGTGAATGGCCAACTGTAAGAAACTTAAAACGGCTCAAGCAACTAATGCAATGAAGATCTGGGGAGTATAGGGTTTCCCCGGTCGTTATGTCCCAAATGAAGCGTTGCAATGGATCACCAAACGATATAGTGATCGAGAGATTTGAACGCAAAAGAAGGATCCGATTTGACTATAACTACAGAAAAAGCCAACAAATTACAACGGCTTAAATGCAAATTAAAGAAATTTAAAAAGATAAAAAATATTAAATAAACGCTATCACTATATTTAAAATGATGTTTTTGTTTTTATGTTTTTACAAAACTGAAATTAAAAACTACGTTACGTACAAATGAAAATGTGAAACTGAATCAATGTTAACCCTAAAAATATGAAAATGATATTTTTACAAACCTAATGATAAAAGAAAATTTATAGAAAAAGAAAATTATTTTTATAACTAATTAATTAATTATTATTAATTAAAAACTATTTTAACTATTAAATATTAACCTAAAATACAAGAAAATATTAAATAAAGCTAGAAAAATAAAATTATGAATTAGAAAAATCTAAAATATCAAAATAGAATTTTCAAAACTATTTTTGTATTTTTTTGATTATTTTTCTATTTTCTAGGAATTAAAAACTATTAAAAACTAATTAAATTATTTAAAAATACAAATTTAACTAAGAAAAATATGGAAAAATATTTTTTTGGCTTTTTATATTTATCTTAACTTAAGAAAAATGAAAAATTATTTTTTTGAAACTTTTCTTAATTTTTTGTATTAAATGCTATTTAAAAATGCTTAAAAACTAATTAAAATCAAGGAAAATAGCAAACTGACTTGGAAAAATCTGAAAATTTCAGGAAAACTCTAAAATAATATTATGAAACTAGGAAAATAGAAAACATGTGCTTGTGTGGAGGAAATAGGAACTGAAGAGCAAAGTGCTTATAGATAAGCACTTGAAATAAGCAAATGGGCACCAAAAGCTACCAAACAAACACAGAAGCTGTATAATGATAAAACTACTCAAATGCAACTTAAATCAACAAGTCTAAACCTCTAATAAGCTGATTGAACAGATTTGGCTTATTTGAATTTTATAGCTAAAAACAGTGAGAGGGGTCTACTTTAAGCCCAAGAATAAGCACTCAAATAAGCTACCAACCAAAAACCAAAACTTGGAACTTACACTAGACCTGGGTGGGAACATGTAAACCAAAAACCAGACTTGGATGAGCTCGATGAGCCTCGTGCAAGGGTTGCAGAAACCTGTGCATACTCAGCTAGTACCGAGTTTGCACAGGGACTTTACCCATTTTGGACAACAAATTTGAAGCTTATAAAAATTTAACAAAAATCCACAAAAATGACAATAATAAAGTAGACCAAGGGAAGTTTTTAAAGCAACAAGTTATATTGATTTTGACCTTAAATGAATTCACTAAAAATCAACTCGCTTATCCAAAACCGAAGTTTTCCAACTTGACTTTTGATATGAAAATGAAAAGTTGACTTTCATGAGATTTGATCCAACTTTGTGGACTGAGAATGATGTTAAGTGATGAAATAAGGCCACTGCAATCTATGTTTATGTATTTTAAACACAAAATGAGATTTTGACTTAGCAAAAATTCAACAGATAAGCTGTAAGGGTAGATTACATGGGATTTTGACTTTGAGAGATTTTGCAGGCAATAATAAGACAGATATGGGTAGAATAGAACTGAACAAGCATAAAACAAGAGGAGTTAAGTAATCAACAAGCTTCTAAAACAGCTTTTAGCTACAAATCCAAACACACCTCGTTATACTTGATATGAACTTAAACATACACCCACTAACAACCAACAAGTAATAAGGATCAAACTAAGTTTACTAGACCATAATACAACTATATAAACACATTACAACTACAAATACAGTACACAAAAAAAAATGCAAACTGATATTGAGATGAAAGTGAGATTTCACTCACATGTGTCCAGCTGGTGTTGCAGGCTAAACCAAACCAAATATACTCTAACCTAGTCTAATCCAACCCCAAAGCAAGCTGCATCAACCCAAATATCATCACCATTTCCAATATTAAGCAATAGTTGACTTATGTTGACCATGTGACATTTTGCTTAAAAGTGATTCATAAACTTAACCACAGCTATAACAAGCTTGAATATGCTTATTTAAGATGGAAATTGAACTTTTCAAAGTTTTACAAATGAGAGTTTGAAACTGAGATTTTCAACAGTAGCTGGAAACTTGAAACTTATAATAGAACTTGGAATTACTTATTCAAAACACATTACACCGAAAAGTTTTACTTAAATGGGATACATAGAAACTGAAATTACATCATTTTGATTAAACTACAACATTTATTTAAAAAAAAACGACATTAAGGAAAAAATAAAACTAACTACCCCTTTGTCTTTCTCCTCTTGCTTCCTTTATAGTCCAACTGCCTCACTACTCGAAAGTGTTTCCCACTTTTCATCGTGACCATTGGATGACAAGATAGCATATTGGCCATTGGATAAGATTTTGGCGCCAAAAGGTTTATTTGCCAGTGGGGTTGAGTGCAGAGGTGGAGGAGGCATTAAATGCTATTTGGAAGGGTTGTTGAGGAGGGGGAACAAGAAAGGTGGAAAGGTGAGGATGGGGGATGGGTTGCAGGGCTAGATGTTGGGGAAGACAGGAAAAAGGGCGGGAAGGGGTGTTTTGTTTGACTTTGGATTGACCGGTTAATATTTTATGAAGGGGTCAAATGAAGGGTCCAAAGGGCTAATGATGTGGGTCCATGGGTTTATTGACAAGTCCAAAATGGGTGTAAAGGGTTTTAAATACAAGGACTAATGTTGCAATTTCTAAAAATAGAGGGACCAGCTCGCCAATTCATCAAAGTTGCTTCAAGGGCTAAAAGTGACAAGCTCTAAAAGTACAAGGACCAATCTTGACATTTTCAAATTTCCAAGGGCCATTTTTGCCAATTTTCAAACTTGGAGGACCAAACTTGTAATTTTCTCAAACTTTTGATATTTTTCACCAAAGAACTAGTTTTGACAAGTTATGATTTAAAAAGGACCTTTGGTGATTTTTCTTTTGAAATTTTGACTCAGTGACTATTTTTGACAATTTTAGAAACTTGGGGATTGAAACCGCCAATTATGCAAACTTTGCTCATTTTTCATCCGATTTTAAACATTTTGCATCCTAAACATATAAAATGCCATTTTGAGATATTTTCAGATTTTGATGCATTTCGAGCATTTTTAAACGCTTTTGCGCTCAGATTGACCCAAAATGATGAGTATTTACACACTCATCAATCCCCCACACTAAACTATTGCTAGTCCCTAGCAATCTTTTGAGAAAAACTTAATGGATTTGAAACTCTTTACCAAAAGCCATTACTTCTGGAGTAGCCAAATGTTTCAGTTCAAGTAAGAACCATGGTACACCGATAACCATGTGATTTTGAGCAAACCACCAGCTTCCAACGGATTTGATTTGTCTTTACCAGAAGCCGTTTGCTCTGGACTAGCCAACTCTTAGATAAATTATCAATATTATCTTTGGTGAGCTGATTACCAATTATGGTTTTTCCACTGCCTTTACCTCAAGCCATAAACTTGCGGGCTAGCCAACTCTTCACTTTTTAGGATATGGTGAGCTGAATACCATACAATTTTGGGCAAATTGCAAGCCGTCAACGGATTTGAGATATCTTTACCAAGAGCCGTTTGCTCCTGGATTAGCCAATCCTTTTGTTTATTAGACAAGGCGGATTGATAACCAAATGAGTAAGTGCAAAACACTTACTCCAAAAAAAATTTTGGCCAAAACATGGGGGAATTAGGCGGTATAATTATATGATAAAATTCGTGAGAATTCCCCCCACACTTAGAAATGAATATTACCCTCAATATTCAAAGTACGGCGGTTATGCCAAACAAAGAACTAAAAAGGGAAATATTACGCCATTATTTGAAAGATTTTTTTTTTTTTGAGAAAACTTATATACACAACATGTGGGGTAACTCCCCCACACTAGGGTGGTAGAAAGATAGAAAGAAGTCAGAAATATGGGTGAAAACCCATATAGTGTGCTACTGTTTTTGTTCCGCGAGTCGCTAGCTTGACTCGACCCCGAATTAATTTGTTCATGGGGAAGTAAGTGGAAGAGCAATCTCCATCGGACTTTCATTCAAGATGTTTGGACAAACATTTGAAGCACGCGAAAGTTCCACACCGATGAGATATACAGAGACAGACCCGGCTCACAAATAATAAATGAAAATGCCGGGGTCAAAGATAGTGTCCTCACCCTAACGAAAGTGAAGAAGAGAGGAAGTCACCATGTAGGTGAAGAAAAGAAGGAAAATCATGATGACGATCATGATAAGATCTTCTTCCTCGTGGTCAAGTGCAGCTTGCACTCGCTTGGATTATATCGGTTGAGCTCTTTGGTTTGGAAAGCATCTCGGGAGGGAGGGTTAGAAAATTTGTCATAGAAATACAAACTCTCATGATTGAGAACTTTTCCCCACGATCATGATTTTTGCCATCCAAGCGATCATACTCCAGCGGAGTCATGATATGAGTGAGTTCATCTGAGAACTCCTTGAAGGTGAATGAATCATATTCGGAATTGATATGAGTGGGTTCACCGTGAACTCCTCCAATGTAAATGATTCATAATCGGGAGAGAATTATGAGAATGAAAAGTGGTAAACGCGCCACTAATCTTCTCTCCCATATTATCAAAACAAGGCTTTCATTTCGAATAGAATCATCGGAAAGAATGTCACTATCCTTAATGGGGATAAGAGATGAAATAGGTTTTTCATTGAAAGCCTCGATTTTAGAAATGAGAAGACCGACATTCAAGAATGTTGCACGAAGTCCTTCATCTTTGATTTCCGTGTCAGTAACTTCATCATTCTCTTCTTCTAAGCTAACAAGCTCAGAAGGTAAATCTTCCACATAAACGATGTCTCCACAAGATAACGAATCGTCATCATTAGAATCAGAGAACATCTCAATATGATCATTTTGGAAGGCAAGAGGAGGAGGGATATCACACAAATGCTCGAGAATTCCCTGTGGCTCTCTTGGGATTGAGACAAGGTTCTCAACACTAGACTTTATGAATTCGTCCGATTCCTTTTCAGGAACAGTGTCAACATGCTCGTCCCCCATGCTCAGAGAGTGAGTGTGAGCTGGGTGTGATAGCAGTTGTTTGAGATGGAATCTCAACTGGGATATCAATTGACCGAGGAGTTGAGAAATATTATCTTTAAAAGGATAAAACTCTCCTCGTCATCATCATATAGAGCGCCTTTAAGAAATTTGGAACGTCTTAGAGCTGCATGCTCTAGGACTAATAATTCTTCCCTAGATTTACGGGCCTCTCGCTCTTCGGCTAGCAATTCTCCCATGGTCTTTTCACCACTCACTTGATTCTTAAAGTTACTCATCATATCATGAAGTGCTTTCATTGCGGTTTCAAATTCTTGGGAGATTTCTTGAGACAACGGCTCAGGTGGAGTTTGAACCGTATGGTGCTGTGGAGGTTGAAAATTGTCAAACCTGTAAGATTCATGATTGTTACAAGGAAATGGGTTCCCTATTTGACAATCAGAGCTGAAGTGGGGACCTCCATTAGCTCACAACATAATACTGCTGAGTCCGGACTGGTGAATCATATGGATTTTGGTTATAACCAAAGTTCTGAGCATCACCGGAAAACTGTTCATAGACAAACGTATTTCCGGATTGACAATCAAATTCTAGGTGAGGACCTCCACAAAATTCACAGCAGAAGTGTTGATTATATGAAGATAAGTCGGGCTGTGGTGGGTAATTGGAAAAATTTGAGGGTCGTTAAATGAGTTAGGATCATAATCAAATGAATTCCTCGAACCACAAAACAAACAACTCCCGTTATGGATATCATTACCACATTGTACACAAGTACACCAACCATGTGGTGAACCAAAGAGAGGCGCACCACAACCGACACAAGGAATAAACGATTGCATTTGAGAGTTATGAGAAGGAATCAGTTTATTCAAAGAATCAACAAAACCATCATGGTGATCCGGATGACTATCAAGTCTCGAAGAACATTTTGAAAAATCCGGAGGTGGGACAAGTGGTGTGCTCGGAGAGCTAGCAATTTCCACCACTTCCGTATGGTCTCGGTTCTTGAACGGGTTCATTGGGTTGTGGCGGATGGTCGGAAAAACTTGGAGAATCATCGAGAGAGTTATCAGATAATTCGCACCAATAACAATATTTTCTTGCACCCATCCTTCCACATCGCTTGCATAAACAATCCGGATTCTGACAACAGAGCTGATCCTCTTCCATACGGCTTTTGCAGTGGAAACAGTGAGGATAATCGAATGTCGCCATGAGAATTAAACATGTAGAGGGTTAAAGAAATAGAATTAAACGGTACGAGGGGGTAAGAGAAATAGAATCATACAGATAAGAGGAATGAGAAGAATATTTTTGTATTTTTGTAAGAAAATATAAATATATGTAGATGGATGGTATGAACAAAGAGTGAATATCCAAATTACTAATCTGCTAAACGTAAGACAATCAAAGACACTCAGCAATGGGCGCAAAATTTGATCCGCCCAAACCGCAAGTTTTCTCACGCAAGTGACCACTTGTGAATGGCCAATCCGTGAAGAAACTTAAAACGCTCAAGCACTAATGCAATGAAGATCTGGGAGTATAGGGTTTCCCCGAAGTCGTTATGTCCCAAATGAGCGTGCAATGGATCACCAAACGATAGTGATCGAGAGATTTGAACGAAAAGAAGGATCCGATTTGACTATAACTACAGAAAAAGCCAACAAATTACAACGGCTTAAATGCAAATTAAAGAAATTTAAAAAGATAAAAAATATTAAATAAACGCTATCACTATATTTAAAATGATGTTTTTGTTTTTATGTTTTTACAAAACTGAAATTAAAAACTACGTTACGTACAAATGAAAATGTGAAACTGAATCAATATTAACCCTAAAAATATGAAAATGATATTTTTACAAACCTAATGATAAAACAAAATTAATAGAAAAATAAAATTATTTTTATAACTAATTAATTAATTATTATTAATTAAAAACTATTTTAACTATTAAATATTAACCTAAAATACAAGAAAATATTAAATAAAGCTAGAAAAATAAAATTATGAATTAGAAAAATCTAAAATATCAAAAGAGAATTTTCAAAACTATTTTTATATTTTTCTGATTATTTTTCTATTTTCTAGGAATTAAAAACTAATTAAATTATTTAAAAATACAAATTTAACTAAGAAAAATATGGAAAAATATTTTTTTGGCTTTTTATATTTATCTTAACTTAAGAAAAATTAAAAATTATTTTTTTGAAACTTTTCTTAATTTTTTGTATTAAATGCTATTTAAAAATGCTTAAAAACTAATTAAAATCAAGGAAAATAGCAAACTGACTTGGAAAAATCTGAAAATTTCAGGAAAACTCTAAAATAATATTATGAAACTAGGAAAAATAGAAAAACAGGTGCTTGTGTGGAGGAAATAGGAACTGAAGAGCAAAGTGCTTATAGATAAGCACTTGAAATAAGCAAATGGGCACCAAAAGCTACCAAACAAACACAGAAGCTGTATAATGATAAAACTACTCAAATGCAACTTAAAACAACAAGTCTACTCTAATAAGCTGATTGAACAGATTTGGCTTATTTGAATTTTATAGCTAAAAACAGTGAGAGGGGTCTACTTTAAGCCCAAGAATAAGCACTCAAATAAGCTACCAACCAAAAACCAAAACTTGGAACTTACACTAGACCTGGGTGGGAACATGTAAACCAAAAACCAGACTTGGATGAGCTCTCGATGAGCCTCGGTGCAAGGGTTGCAGAGAAACTGTGCATACTCGTTAGTATGAGTTTGCACAGGGGACTTTTACCCATTTTGGACAACAAATTTGAAGCTTATAAAAATTTAACAAAAATCCACAAAAATGACAATAATAAAGTAGACCAAGGGAAGTTTTTAAAGCAACAAGTTATACTGATTTTGACCGTAAATGAATTCACTAAAAATCAACTCAGTTATCCAAAAACTGAGTTTTCCAACTTTGACTTTTGATATGAAAATGAAAAGTTGACTTTCATGAGATTTGATCCAACTTTGTGGACTGAGAATGATGTTAAGTGATGAAATAAGGCCACTGCAATCTATGTTTATGTATTTTAAACACAAAATGAGATTTTGACTTAGCAAAAATTCAACAGATAAGCTGTAAGGGTAGATTACATGGGATTTTGACTTTGAGAGATTTTGCAGGCAATAATAAGACAGATATGGGTAGAATAGAACTGAACAAGCATAAAACAAGAGGAGTTAAGTACTGAACAAGCTTCTAAAACAGTTTTAGCTACAAATCCAAACACACCTGTTATACTTGATATGAACTTAAACATACACCCACTACTGAACCAACAAGTAATAAGGATCAAACTAAGTTTACTAGACCATAATACAACTATATAAACACATTACAACTACAAATACAGTACACAAAAAAAAATGCAAACTGATATTGAGATGAAAGTGAGATTTCACTCACATGTGTCCAGCTGGTGTTGCAGGCTAAACCAAACCAAATATACTCTAACCTAGTCTAATCCAACCCCAAAGCAAGCTGCATCAACCCAAATATCATCACCATTTCCAATATTTAGCAACAGTTGACTTATGTTGACCATGTGACATTTTGCTTAAAAGTGATTCATAAACTTAACCACAGCTATAACAAGCTTGAATATGCTTATTTAAGATGGAAATTGAACTTTTCAAAGTTTTACAAATGAGAGTTTGAAACTGAGATTTTCAACAGTAGCTGGAAACTTGAAACTTATAATAGAACTTGGAATTACTTATTCAAAACACATTACACTGAAAGTTTTACTTAAATGGGATACATTGAAACTGAAATTACATCATTTTGATTAAACTACAACATTTATTTAAAAAAACGACATTAAGGAAAAATAAAAAACTCACTACTCCCTTTGTCTTTCTCCTCTTGCTTCCTTTTATAGTCCAATCTGTCTTCTCTCACTACTCTGAGTGTTTCCCACCTTCCATCAGGACCATTGGATGACAAGATAGCATATTGGCCATTGGATAAGATTTTGGCGCCAAAAGGTTTATTTGCCAGTGGGGTTGAGTGCAGAGGTGGAGGAGGCATTAAATGCTATTTGGAAGGGTTGTTGAGGAGGGGGAACAAGAAAGGTGGAAAGTTGAGGAGGGGGATGTGTTGCAGGGCTAGATGTTGGGGAAGACAGAAAAGGCGGGTAGGGGTGTTTTGTTTGACTTTTGGATTGACCAGGGTTAATATTTTATGAAGGGGGTCAAATGAAGGGTCCAAAGGGCTAATGACAGGGGTCCATGGGTTTATTGACAAGTCCAAAATGGGTGTAAAGGGTTTTAAATACAAGGACTAATGTTGCAATTTCTGAAAATAGAGGGACCAGCCTCGCCAATTCATCAAAGTTGCTTCAAGGGCTAAAAGTGACAAGCTCTAAAAGTACAAGGACCAATCTTGACATTTTCAAATTTCCAGGGGCCATTTTTGCCAATTTTCAAACTTGGAGGACCAAACTTGTATGTTTCTCAAACTTTTGATATTTTTCACCAAAGGACTAGTTTTGACAAGTTATGATTTAAAAAGGACCTTTGGTGATTTTTCTTTTGAAATTTTGACTCAGTGACTATTTTTGACAATTTTAGAAACTTGGGGGACTGAAACTGCCAATTATGCAAACTTTGCTCATTTTTCATCCGATTTTAAACATTTTGCATCTGAAACATATAAAATGCCATTTTGAGATATTTTCAGTATTTTGATGCATTTCTGAGCATTTTTAAACGTTTTGCAGTTCAGATTGACCCAAAAATGATGAGTATTTACACACTCATCATGAGCCAAGATGTTAACAATGTTTATCTTTGAAGAATTGTTGATATAATTAAGTTACAGAGTTTTGATCATACATAGATACAACTGAATTGATATCTAGAAGAGATGATGAAGTTTCTGTAGGTATAATATTATTGCTATTAGATACACGTTAAGAAAATATAAAGTGTAGTCATACCGTAAATCTTTTGATCGTTGAGACACAAAAACACAAGTAAGGAAAATGTTGAGGCATGTGATGCTCACAGTTTCCTTAAGACATGTTCGTTCTCTTCACGGTGCTTGAGAATCGTGAATGTCTATCTCCCAGGATACAACAACAACGGATAACTCCGTTAGCACAAACAGGTTATCAAGGCGAACCAAAATCGTGCCTTCCCTCTATTACGAATGGGTACACAAAAAATCTAAATATACGAAAGGAGAGGATAGAGTAGTATTTCTTGGTATGTTTAAAATAAGAGAATTAGACTCGATTTATAAGGAGAAGATGTAAAGGAAAAACGGTCGGATTAATAACACAATTAATCCTACTAATGAGTCATGAACAAGTAGTTAATTCGGCCATTATATTTGACCATACATTAACATCTGATTAGTACATTTGATGACTATCAATTGTCATTCAAACCACAATTTGACCAATTTTTCCAACAATCCCCCACATGAATGAAATTGATAAAGGAGACAAAATCCCAATGACACGATGTTGTAACAGAGTTTTGCAGTTGATGTTTGCATAAGATAGGTAGGTGTTACCCTTTGAACCTTACCTCGTGATATATACTTAGCCTCCTAGCAGCCAGTAGAACTTGATGTCTTTGACATGTCCGCTGTTTGTGTTGACGACAATATATATTCACACAAATATCTTCTTGACACATTTTGGTTCTCATAGTTATGTTCATTATGGTCATGAACATTAGCCTGGTTCTGAGAGAGCTTTTAGGAATTTAGCCCCCACAATTCCCTTTGAAGTGACCCCACTTCTCTCTCACATAGGTGATTATCCATTAATCCTTAAAAGCCATATTCTTAACCTCATATTGTCACTGTCATAGGAATGGACTAGGAAGTTAACTCCCTTAAATAAATATGGAGTTTAATACTCCCCCACAGTGACATTGGTTTATACAAGTAAGTTGTCCTATTGAACCCAGATCTTGGGATCTCCAGTCAGTTGGGTTAGGTTTTCCTTCATATAAACTTTTCAAGGGCTATAGTCTCATTGCTCTTCACGACTTGCTAACTAACTCTCACATTTAACTTATCGCAAGTGGATCCGCAATGTTATTCTATGACTTCATATTGTCAATAGGGATAACACATGCTGAGAGTAGTTGTCGTATCGACATAGTATATTTGTAAAAATTTGAGTTTCATTCAACTCTAAATATATCATGCTCCAGGTAATTCTTAAGTATTCCAACTAGGAAAGAACTTCATGTTTGTTGATGTTCTTGAAAGGTTTATGGATATAAATTAATATACGTATGACCGGATTCAAACTCGAGACTTCGGGATTGCACACATTACGTATGAGAATCAATGTTTATGTATAATTAATATATAAGTGTTATATTTAATTATTATTCACAAATAAACACTTAACAAGAGTTATTATTTAACGATGTTTAGCTACCGGTCGCTAAATATAAAGTTAAGGGACTAGAGATGAAAATAGAAGTCGGAAATGTTCTAGAACCCTTTTGGGTTGGATGGCCGGTCGTGGATGGGTTCACATAACCCATTCATGCCCTAACTTGGTCATCAACTTTAGATTAGTATAAATACAAACCCCTTGTATTCATTATATCTAATCTTGGATCACCAAAGAACCCTAACTTCTTCTCCTCTCCTCTTCCTTGTTCCTTGGCCGATCCTCCAAACCCTAAAATCCTTAGGGATCGATTTTCCATTGCTCAAGAACAAGTGTTTGGTTATTTGTGATTCAAGAACCTAGCTTTTTTCATTGATTTGCTACTAATACGTGTGTACAAGAACGAAGAGCAAATACACTTGTGTTTGCATATCTTTGGTATTCGACTTTTGGTGTAGTCGAATTTGTTAAACCCTAATTTATTATGGTTTAGGGTTTCTTGGTTCTTGATCTTTATTTGGGGTTTTCATAAACCCTAATTGCATTGATTGATAAAAGGTACGCATATACTTTTAATTCGGTTAATTATTTACAAGTATTATTCCTATTACTTCCGCTGCATGCTTTGATGATGTTTATGTGTTTTCTATAATTGTTATGATTAATAAAACTCAACAGTGGTATCAGAGCGTGTTAATACTATGTAATTAATTACCGAAACACATAAAAATTGAACCTTTGTGTGATTATTACATCTTTATGGTTTCTAGGGTTTTAAAAATTGATAACCCTAATTTTTTTAATATGGGTTGAATACCCTAATTTATTGAATTAGGTTTTAGTTTTGTTAAAACTTGTAGAAACGCCAAGATTGCATATAATTTTTATGTGAATAATTATGTATAATTGTTATGTGACATAATTATGCGTATTTTGAGAATTCTTGAATAATTGTTATGTGGAATCCATGGTAAAAACATGCATGTTTTATCATGGATTATTGCTTATATGATTAAATTGTTAAGTATATATTTATCGCTAATTGTTAAATTTATTCACATGTAATTCGTTAAATAATTATTGAATTGGGGAAAACCTCAATATATCTAATGAATCAATTATGTGCTATGTGGTAGTGTTTTAGCTAAGACTTACGCAATCGATTCATCGATGTATGTGGCTCACGTTGCACTTGGTGAAAACACGTGGAAGTCTTGGTTAAACATATGCATTATTAAACCTAGAATTGATTTTTAAGGTTTTATCGAACAAATTATATATGTGGCTATTTGGTTTTACATATGTTAATTGTTATGATATATGTGCATTATTTTAGTTGGTTAATTGTTACTTTTGTTTATAAAATTGTTTGACATGTTTGTAAGCAAACGGGTTTTTTTATGAAAAGAAAAGTTAACCGGGCTAAATAATGGTGAAATTGGTTGTTTTCTAAGTATTAAATCTTGAACTTTTAGTCGACTGATGCGACTGTACTAAATGGTTAGAACGACTCACCCATTATGACAAACTATAAGAGTGGTTTAAGGAGGGTTCGACATTAAATTGTGAGTCGAAAGAAGAAGGGTTATTCATAATATGCTTCGCGCTGACCAGCTTCTCTGCCACTTTGTGCGTCATACTTGGAGCTACCTAGTGTAACCATTATATGTACGAAGTATCTTAATACAAAGTTGTAAGTTTCTCAACGCATCGATTAAAACTTTGTAGAATTTAATCTTAGCAATTTAAAACCTAATGAGTAAAGTTTTGTAAAATTTAATGTTATGAAGATGTATGCATGCTTCTTCATACATAAGTTTTGATTACACATAAAAAAAATGTACCCTTTGAATTTAAGTTTATGCCATCTAATGATAAGAAACACTTGAAGTTGTAATTTATGTTATGTGAGATCTTAGCTAGATTGCAATGACAAGGTAAATCTCCATGTTGTGTGAGACCTCAACTGGAATAAACTTACAGTTTCTAAATTAGACAACTTAATTAAGTTAGTTAGTGAGATCTATGACTTAAGGTATAAGATGGGGTGAAACATGCTTACATTTGCATAAAGGTTTGGCAAATTAGGAATTGAAAATTGTTTGTCAATTATTGTTCGACAATTACCATGTTGAATACTTTCATCACTAGCAGATCAACTGATGTGGTGGAACTATGAAAATTTGGGTCCTAGTTTCAAGGAAAATTATATGGTTAATATGAATATTTACCAAGGGTATTTAATTTTCTTGAAAGATTTAATTATCGAAAATACTAAAATTGAATTTTGTTAATTCTTTTGATTGTATTAATGCAACACTAAATTGTAAACGTGGTTTGGGTTTTGGTAAATTGATCTAGTTCTGTTTTCAAACAAATGTTTTATCAAGAAAAATTTACTAAAAAAACAAACAAAGACTCTTTTCCTTGGAAGAAGAGTGAGACTCAATCCTATTCCTTTTCATGATTGAGAAAGGTATGATAGGAATATTAGAAGGGAAAATTAGTCAAATAGACCGCGCGCCCTGAGGCTTATCACTTTCCGAACCACGCTTTTTTGCGTTACGAAAATGGACCAGTTGCCCAGCGATTTTCTTGGAGCCAACCATGGGGTATTGTTTTTTGGGCAGAAGTATGACAGAAGTACGTATTTGTCATGTATTGTAAGGTATTGTTTTTTGGGCAACTTGTATTGTTTTTTGGGCAACTTTATATTTTTTGGCAACTTGTATTTATACACAAATATATTTTGGTCATTTTACATTTAAAATTAAAAGAAACCAACCACATAAAACACAGACCACATAACTCACCCCTCTTCTCCTCCACATAAACCATCACAACTCACACCACCACAACCACCCAACAACCCGACGGCACCACCACCTAATGCCACCTCCACCAGAATCGAGATACATCTCAATCCCAGGTGATGGTGCCGTCAGGTGGAATAGCCACCTCTGGATGCTTTATACTCTAATAATATATCTCTTCTTTAATTCTATATACTAATTAATCTCCGACGTCGGTGGGATAAAAAAATACCTTGACCATAATTCTGCGATGTCGGTGACATTTTTTATAACTTTAGTCAGTGGCATCGAAAGGGTTCTTCAAATGGGCTTCTTTCAGAAGCTGCGTCTCTCATTCATGAGCCCGTTATCATTGGGATAAAATCTTCCACCGCCATTATCATTGGGATAAAATCTTCCGTCTTTAACAAAGACACACCCAGGATCTTAGCACATGGATTTCAAGATATAGGTAATCAAAATTTTTTGCTGGAATAATTTTTGTAACTTTGAGGGTGTGATTTGTTGTTGCATATGTGAGGTTTATTTTATTTTATTTTATTTATTTAATTATTTATTTTTTCATGTGTACGAGTTCAGTACTCGGATATCATCTAAATCAAGTAATGAAAAAGAAGAATCAAAGCTTCAACTTCTTCTTGAATGGTTAAAGGTAACTCATCAAGATTATTTTATTATCATTTTAACTTTTATGTGATAAAGTTTCGACCTTTAATCTGTTATTTGAATCTTTATGAAAATCTCAGTTGAATGGAGTGAAATTTTCTGGATGTAACATTAAATTTAGTGATGAGCATAAAGAGTTTATTGTTTATTCATCTGATGTTGATGCTAAAGACGTAAATTCTTTTAACCTTTTTATGCATTAGTTTTATAATTGTGTTCATTGTGGTAAAAGATTTGTTGAAATTGAGATAAAGATTTGTTTATTTGTGTTATATTAGCTTTTTAGTTTTCGGAATTTGATTGTTTAGGACTACACAACAGTAAAATCTTAAGCAGTTGATGAAAAAAGTTATAATCCATTTTGACTTAGTTTTATTTATTGAATTACTATGAGTACTAAATATAGTCAGGCTACTTATTATTTGGTTACAAAATGGTGGTTTGACAACCATGGTTGTTTCCTTCGTACTAGATGAGTTGGTATTAAACAATTGGTTATTTTACAAAGTCTCTCCCTTTATCAGTCCCACAAGAACATTTACATTGCAGAATAGGCCTTGGTCTCAAAAGGGAATCTCTATTGGTAGGCCTTGGTCCATGACCATACAAACTTTGTGACAGCCTTTCGTAATAAATCTTTACAATTTCGTAACCACTTTTCTTTTGGTGAATAATAGGTCTATGTTTGACATATGCAAATGATTTCGCCATGAACAAGGAAGCTACTAAATGGCAAAAGGAAGGAGATGTTGGCTTTTTACAATACTTGGAAAACGGTTATGATTTACAACCATGGGGACGGGAAACAAGAGCTACGGTTAGCACTCTTTTGACAAATAATATGATTAACGTCAACAAAAAATTTCATTTGCTAATGTCATTGATCTCAGCAATTTTAGTTAATTCTGTTATTTGCATCTAAGTCTTAAACAATCCACAAAAGTTCTCTTATCAAATAATCCACAACAAATTCCTTTTGTAGTTCATTCATATCAACATGGAACGGATGCCTGATAAGAAGACCCTAAAGTTTATACTTGACAAGCTACAAAAGAAAGTATTAATATTTTAATATCTGAGGTGTGTTTGGATTATTAGCTTATGAGCTTATTTGTTTGTTTTGACTTATATAGCCTACGTATGCTTTATTTGTTTTTCAACTAATGTTTCATAATCTCACTTTTTACAGCTTCTGCTGAAACTTTTATGGAAACTTCTTATCAAACATAAGCCCAAACCAAATAAGCCAGAATCTGAAACAAACACCCCGAAGTTGAAAAGGTTGATAGGCTTATAAGTCTCAAAAGTTGAGCCTATTGGCTATTCCAATCTAAAATAAGCTCAGAAGCGTGAAAAATAATCTAATCCAAACACTCCTTTGATATCATGTCATATTTGACTTTCGTCATCTAATTTTTTTTGCGAATTCGTTGTGGCAGAAAAGATACTTATGGGGTTTATGCGCAGCCTATTGTTCCTGATGAGGTAATATTAGGTTGTCGTCTACACTTGGTCCCAAGCATGCTTTAGAATACATTATCCATTTCCCAGTTATATTGTTGTTTGATGTATTTTGTGAATAAGGAAACTACTTTAACTTACATTAGGGAAATTGTTTGACATGTGAGAACGGCGATATCATGGCGAGCCGTTTAAACTAACGCAGGCATGGGAATTTTTCCAGGATTTTTGATATCGATTATTGATGTGTTGTATCGCGGCAGGATGTTTAAATATGAAAGCGTTGCATGTTCGGTTACTACCGGTGAGAATTTTGGGTTCTTGGATATGTAATTGTAATTTAGTTACTTAGTTGTTGATACCGATAAGATGGATTTCATGACTTTTAGTTGAAAATTGAATTTTAATTCCTGTTGCAGTCGGCCGTGATGGAGCTTTTTGTTAACGAATGGTAATTACTAAATACAAGGTAAACGATTCACTGTTGTTGTATGTTCTTGCACACTTTATGAGGAAAGTTATATGAGTTAGTTTATTGTCCACCTTCCAAACGGAGTCATAAGTTATGATGGTTTGAGACCTGCATCCCCCAAAACTGCACATACCATTGGAAGTCTACCAACAACCGTGACATCCTTACACACATGCAGTTTCCTTGACTTTTAATATATTGACACATTGAATGGTGTGACGACTGCAATTTACTAATTGCATGTAACACCCCCAAAATATCGCAGCGAAAAATTGTGTCATTGGGGTGCTACTTCATAATACAAAGTACAAGTTATAGAAAACGACCTCGAAATGAGACGTTTTGAAAAGTTACCATTCGATTTAATGAAATCAGAGTTACAAACAATGAGGTCCCAAAGTATAATATATAAATGTTTACAAAATGTTTCGAATGGTAAATACGAATGCATAAAGCCTTCAAAATATGTCGTGTGACTCTATGCTTCAAACTCTAGCTATCGCCTTAAGACCTGAGATAAACATGCTAAAAAGTGTCAACACAAAGGTTGGTGAGTTTTTGTTTTAAATAAGTTGAAAAGCCCTGAAAGAATGTTTTTACAGCAAAGGCATTGTAAATCCACTCAGTTTCAAGTTCCGTCCATACAAAACTTGCAACCTGTGTGTTCACAACCCACTGCTAAAAATAGTATGTCAATCATGTATGCATGTATCATAGTAGTTAAGAATATAAATGTTTTCAAGTATGTAACTAGTATATTGATCACGTACACGTGCATCAAAACTTATGCAATTAACCATGAGTCTCCACTCCATCTCTAGAGACCTCAGGTGGGTATGATGCTCACAAGGAGTGTAATAGCATTGGTTCTACTTCATCTCCGAAACCCAATGCATGTGTTGTCCAAGGAGACTTTGTGTTGCTCACAAGGAGTGTAATAGCATTGGTTCTACTTCATCTCCGAAACCTAATGCATTTGTTGTCCAAGGAGACTTATCATGCGAACGAGGGGACTGCTCCGTGTATGTTGGGAGACTTTCAAGTTAACACAATCAAGTATAACGCAATCAAGTATATAACGCAATCAAGTATAATGCAATCAAGTGTAATCCAATCAAGTATAAATGCCATCAAGTATTATGCAATCAAGTATAAAAAGTATAATGTTTTGAATATTTGTATTTGTAAAAGCAAGTAGTTGAGCATGTATCTCCCCCAAAAGTTTCAAACGTGTATAAAAACGGGGCTAAGAACTCACGGTAATCCTTAAAAGTTTAGAGTACTTGTGAAAGTAAATGAAAATAGTTGAGCATGTATCTCCCCCAAAAGTAATTCAAAACATATAAAAGTAGGGGCTATGAAACTCACCTTAAAAATGATATCACAACGTATAACGGGATCGATGGATAAGCCTGGAAGTCTCTACGTATAACCTAGAGTATGATGTCAACCCTTAGGTTCGGAATAATGCCTAAGAAAACATGAACGAGCCTATATATGCCATTATATTGATCATGAAGTAGTATTTGTATGTTTTTTTATAGAAATGGTTTTAGTTTGTATATCTCGTACTACCGTTCGGGCCATCACAATTCAGAGGTCATGCAAGAACGCTCGAGGAGCTAGGATACTTTAATTGTAAATCCAAAGAACTCGTCGATCCGCTTTACCCAAATGAACCCCTCACATGAAGTTCCCTAGTGTTGTAGATACGTAAAACATGTATTGTTGATTACTTGATTATATGATATATTAAGAGTTTATAAATACAATAAATAAACTAACCATGTTTATAAGTATTTAAATAAGTTTGAGTTATATATACACTTACCTTAATATATAATGCTTGAGTATTTATGGAAAAATAAAATATTAGCGGAGCTTCGACGTAGAATTTGCAATCTTCGAAAACCCGAGGCTATTAGAAGATTATAACAACGCCTTCTTGAGAACCCGAAGAAGAAAAGACGATTATAACGACGTCTTTTTGGAGACTTGAAGTTATTTGAAGGTCATAACGACTCTTTCTTGAAAACTTCCAAGAACGAAGATCAAACACTAGTTTTCTTTCAAAAACTAGTAAACTTTCTTACAAAATATAAGATAAGTGCCTTAGGGTTCTAGGACTTTGATAGATAAAGAGGTGTGGTGCAAGAAATTATGAAGTTTTAGCTTGGTATTTATAGGATGAGAAAAATAGTTAACTACATATTAGGTTAAAAACTAACCATGGTTAAGTTATATACTTGGCAAGATCTTAGGAATGAATGGCCATGATCAAACCATGTGTCTAGGAGGCTTCCTTGAGAAGCCTCATGAGGAGGTTAAGAGTTTTGGTTTTTCATCTTGTGTTTACGGAGTGAGTTTTAGTCCCGAAAATTGCTAACGGTAAGTATTTAATTCATGAAACGTAAAATCGGGTATCGTAAAAATAAGAAACTTGTAGAAATGATTAAACTTATCATTATAAAAATATAAAATGGGTGAAAAGTCTCATTGGGTGCAAAAACGCTGCTTAAAGCTAGAAACACGGGTCAAAAACGCGTAAAATGCAATTTATCAGAAAAGAACGAGATTTCAGGGAAATGACCGTGAATTTATTTAGAGTAGACTAAAATTAGTCTAAAAGTGATATGAGATGTCAAAATGTGGTTTTCGTCATACGTGGGATAACTTAATAGTTATATGTGAAGTTTAAAAGTTACGCGATTTAAGCAAAAATGTAGAACGTACAAGGTTAATTTCTTTATGGTCAAAGGAGGAGGGAAATATGTTTGACTTTTTCAAAAAAATGTAAAAGTTTCTAAAAATCTTAGGAAATACAGTGCATGAATGGTTAAGTCTCGGTCTATGTAGAATTGTTTAAAACGTAAGTTTAGTTTCGTACGGCTCAGGGTTTATTTGGTAACATTTAAAAGAAATCTTAAAAATTCTCTAATTAATTATGAGTGATCTAAAAATTAATCTGATGTGGGGAAAATTGTCAGAGGCGGTTTTCGTTAAGCGCGGGATGTTGAAATGGTGTTCCGACCAAAACGAAACTTTAAAACAATGTTTTCTTAATAACTTTTGCGAAAATAATCTAACGATTGTCGAACTCTCAGGTCATTACTAAAATAATTTATCTTACGAGAATGTGAAATAAAAATTTTACGGGATGAATAGTGAATGTGAATAGTAAAAGTAAATAGTAAATTCTCGAAAATGCGAATTGTTACAAGATCCACCCTTAAAGGGAACTTCGTCCTAAGTTCTCGTTGATGTTCACTACTTACAGCAGTTCTAGCATAGTTTCTATGGGATCATAGGAGTCGATTAGTCCAAGCATTGCATAGTTACTCCTAAATTATACATAGCCTGATCACCTATGTCTAATTCAGGAAGAATCATGCAATGAAGGGAACTCATGTATATGGGTTTCTTATCCAATTAGGTACGTTCTTGTGACGATCGCGACTATTGCCCGTTCTAAAGACATACTCTCTTATAACTTGGTTTGATGAGGCAAACTTTCCCATTCTCGAGCAAAACCCTCAAAAGACTTTTAGGTAACCGATTTTTACTTAATCTCATAACTCATCAAACAAGAACTGTCATGAGATTAGGCTAAATCGGTTTGAGTAACAACTTGATTCTAGCTTGATCTTTGCAACTCATCAAACAAGAACTGTCACTCAGATCAAACTGGAAACAAGTGGTTTGAAGAAAATCTTTTGAAAATTTGGCTCAATTACGGAATTGCTTACACATATGAGACTAATACTCCCTTCATTGCATGATTCTTCCTGAATTAGACATAGGTGATCAGGCTATGTATAATTTAGGAGTAACTATGCAATGCTTGGACTAATCGACTCCTATGATGTTCGGTGTTTCAGTCAGTTCATAGAAATCTCTTAGGTGCTAAAATTACGAAAAAGTCTAAAGTGTGCAAGGCGATAGGGAGGAAGGTAATGTATATAGTAGTTATAGTCTAGGCTCTAAATGCAACCTAGTTCTCTATAACCAATGCTCGATACCAATCAGTAACACCCCAAAATATCACAAATGAAGATTGTGTCATTGGGGGTGCTACTTCATAATACAAAGTACAAGTTATAGAAAACGACCTCGAAATGAGACGTTCTAAAAAGTTACCATTCGATTTAATGAAATCAGAGTTACAAACAATGAGGTCCCAACGTATAATATATAAATGTTTACGAAATGTTTCGAATGGTAAATACGAATGCATAAAGCCTTCAAAATATGTCGTGCGACTCTATGCTTCAAACTCTAGCTATCGCCTTAAGACCTGAGATAAACATGCTAAAAAGTGTCAACACAAAGGTTGGTGAGTTCATAGAGTTTGTTTTAAATAAGTTGAAAAGCCTTGAAAGAATGTTTTTACAGCAAAGGCATTGTAAATCCACTCAGTTCCAAGTTCCGTCCATACAAAACTTGCAACCTATGATCCAGCTGTTTGGAAATCACTTTTAGACTAGAATCACTTCCTATTAAGTTTTTTATCTTACTCTTGGTGTAGGCATACCAGACATGCAGACTGAAATTCCATTAACAACTGGTGGGGACGAGACAATGATGTTGCAAGTGTTGCCTTCACAAAAACACGCTGCTAAAGGCTCTGCAACATCATCTGCCCGCAAAGGTTACTTCCGAGGTTGTTGATTGTCTATGTTGCATCTTTGTAACTCCCCTATATATTTGTTTGTTACAAACAAGCCAGGGGTGATAGTATGATCCATTTTAAATTAAAAAAAATTCACAAGTGAAAGCAAAATGCTAAGCAACTTATATCCAAGCCTTAATAACTTTTTTGTTAATGAATGTGGCGTAAATGAGAACCCTCAACTTCTTGAATACCTTTCATTTTTTACGTCATCTATCAACTGAAGGAACTCCATCAGAGGCCGCCAAAAAGGTACATCTTTGTCCAATTTTCTACGTAACTTGTGTTTTAAATATGATTAGAAATTTCTACTTTTTATAACACAATGATTAGCAACAACAAAAGTATCAATTTTACACCCTACTAGTTAGAGATACAAAAAAACATAACTTGCATCTACCTTTGTAAGTGAATCACGTTGTGTGACATAATGGCTTTGTTTCAATTTTGAATTCTATTGACAGGTATTGGATGTTTTTAAAATGTGGAGTGACGGGCTCAAATCTGGCACCCTAAGTGTTGAGGAAGTTGAAATGCTGAAAAGACATCTTGAAGAAAAGGAAATGAAGGTTTTTCCGACATCACGTGATAAATGGGTTTCCTTACATCCATCATTTGGACTTGTGTGTTGGTGTGATGACGAAAAGCTTGCTGATGAATTTGAGGAGTCGAATATTATCAATCTTTTCTGCTTATGTGAACTCACTGATGAAGAAAAAGCAATGCTTCAAATGAAGATTTCTGCTTTCGTGAAAGCAATAGGAATCCTTGCTCTCTCAAGGTCATCCATCTTTCTCATTTTTTTCATATTTTTGTTCTAAACAAGTCATGTGGGGTGTTTGGATTTGTGTCTTAGTGTTGATTATATGATTCTTGTGACTTGAAGTCGAAATAAGTTAGGATATATGAATACTGCAACAAAACAGATTAGATGGTCAAATAATATGTTGCAAGAAAACTAATAATCTGTGAAAAAACTAAAATGATCCATTCACCCTTTTTACCAAAAGCTTAGAAAATTTTACCTTCATGTCAGAAACATTTCTGCAGAAAGTGTCTTTGTCGGTCTTAATGTCTGTTTTTATTTTATCTTTCTGTTATTACAATTTCACTTAGTTATAGCACATTCAAATGTTATATTTTACAGTCTTTATTGTAACCCGTTATCTAGTTCTGAACATTTAACATCATGTAACTAATTTTTACACAGACATTTTGAGCCCCCTTCATTTAACAAGCAGCAGCTTCCATGTGCATCTTATAATTCTAGATGATATCAGGTGGAATTTAATCAGTTCTTAAAATCTACTACAGGCTGTTACTCGTGAAGCAATATATTATGGGCCAGTTGACAATAGCTATGAAACTTCATTGTTGAGTCGGGCTCTTCCTTATGCTCGTTACATCCAATGACTTCATGAAAGATATCTACAACTCAAAGCTATCGACTTGAAAAGTGAATCGACGCAGATTGTTGTTGTCGAAAAGTTATTTTATAAGAATGTTATAGGTATGCTCAAATATGGCACCAAAGAAGAGGCATGATTGTAGTTGCCTCCTTCAGGTATTATACTCATTTTTACATGTGTGTCAACTATTGGGACCGATAACCACCTGCAAAATTCTAATTATAGTAAACAAAAGGAAAAATGATAAAAGTACTTACTCAACTTTACCATTAGGTTCATTTACACCAATTGCAGTGAATTTAGCCAAAATTAATAATGTCTCCCTGATTTACAAACATCGTACCTTGTTGATACTATTTATAGAAGTTTGAGATTATACTTAACATGTTTATGTGCTGATTCATATAGGATGATGTCCTGTATGCAACGCGTGAATCAGATTCTCATTCAGTATTCATGGAGCTTACTCGTTTTCTGATCAACGGGGATCCTGAACTGCACTTGGCAAATTTTCTTCACTTGATTACAACAATGGACGAATCAAGTTCAACAGAAGAACAAATAGAAACTTTCATCTTAAATAGCCAAAAAGTGCCAAAACTAGTGGAAGAAGAACCGATATGGTCAATTCAACCTATGACATTGTATATGGAGACATCAACCATAACACGTGTCACCAAAAGAACCGTCAAACATAGTTCCTCAACTTGAGGTAACAAAAACTGGCCTCTCTCCAGCTGGAAATCTGCCCCTAAGATGCAAGATGTCGCTAAGCGTGTGGATCTAAAAGTACCCTCAACTAATCAGGTCGAAATTCTTGAAATTTCTACAAGTTCAAACGGTGAGGTTGATAGTGTAACCAATGTGGATAACCGTGTCAATGTTGAACCTTCTTTGGTTGACCAAGATGGTTCTACGAGTTTTAGTTATAATGATCAACTTTCTCTTGGCCAAGTCAATGTACAACAGGCGCTACTTACAGGAAGACGAGGTAAGGAAGTGGCGTTCAACTACTACTCTAAAAAAGATGGGACAAAGCTTGTGAAATGGGTGAATGAAGCTAGTGTGACGGGGCTACTGTATGACATTGAAGTTTATGATCATAACAACCGAAAGGAATACATTGAAGTGAAAACTACAGATTCTGCATCAAAGGACTGGTTTGAGATATCAGTTAAAGACTGGCAGTTTGCAGTTATGAAAGGTGAATCTTTTAGCATAGCTCGTGTGGTTTTTTCGGGTGATAAAACGTCTCAAGTTGCTATTTTTAAGAATCCGGTGAAGCTTTGTCGGGATGGTCAGCTAAAACTGGCTGTTTTGATGTCAAACCGCAGATGGATGAGTTTGTTCTCTAATATTATTGTGCACAGTATCTTTATATATGATACTTAGATTTTGTGATGGTTGGTCTTTCCGGATTGGTTTATTGCTATCTTATTACAAGTATATGTTTAACGTCAATGTATAAAGTATGCAAGAAACTCGATTGTTGGAATCACTCCTAAACCTTATTCAAGTGTTAGTTACTCATATGTAATAGTTAGCTTATTATGGCCTTTATGTTTGTTATTAGCCTTAAGCTTATGTAGAAGGCCCATGAGCTTAGGCCCAAGCCCATAGGAGAAAGGGAAGGAGTAGGAGTGTTGCCCTAGCTCCTTGCCTATAAATATCATGTAATAACCCTCACTTGAGGGTTGGTTGTTCTCTTTTCTCATTCACTCTATGCATAAACCTCTCTCTCATTATATTCGTGTGTTTGGCTAAGGGTTCAACCGATCCTCTCTTATCTATTTCTTCTATTGATGCTTGTGTTACATATATGGTGACCTAACAGTGGTATCAATCGCCATCTAGTTGGGTGAAACGGTTTGTTTTTTGTCTACTCGTAAGGTTCACGTTTTTTAACCTTTCTCACGCTTAAAAACTCATTTTTTACACTTTTCAATCCAAGATTCTTGTACTTTAAAGGTTATTGGGTGTTAAAGTTTAAGTTTTTGGCAAAAAGTTTGAAACTTTATGTATGTAGAATCGTTTTTAAGCTAGTTTTTGTACGAGGGTGTTTTCCTACGCAGAACCGTTTTAGAGGTTTTGGTTCATCAAGTTTCATACTTTTATGTTATTTTGGTGATATTGAAGCTATCTCATCACAAAAATCTGGTTTAGAAACATCTTTGAGCAAAATCACTTTTACGAGTAAAGCTACGCGTAACTAAAACCCTATTTTTACGCGTAACTTTATCCGTGGTTTGATCTTCAGTGGTTTACTCCGTGTTATCTTGCTTGGATAAGCCTGAAAACACGTCGACTTTGGATATCTTTTGCATTGTGATAGTGTAAAAGATCATTTGGGATAAAACCCTAAACTTACGCATAAGCATAAAGCTTACGCCAGAGAAAATCCTACGCATACGATTCATCCTACGCCTAAGCCCAGTCTTACGCATAAGATAATCCTACGCCTAAGTTTTCTACGCATAACTTACTCTTTACGCATAACTTTAGTCTTTTTCCTCGCACGCGTAAGCTAAAACTACGCGTAACTCTCATTGTTACGCGTAACTTTGGTGTTTTTACGCTTAAGTGCTACTTGGTTATTGTGATTTCTACGCCTAAGGACACTTCATCAACAGCGTTTCATTCGACTACAAAGATCCATCAACACAAGTTATCAAAAAAAAAAAAACAAAAAATTAATTTTTCGAGGAGACTAAACGTTCAATTTTTACGCGAGATTCAAATTTTGGTTTAACCGTGAAAATTTTGGTCAAAAATTCAAATTTTTGGGCCCAAATTCAAATTTTTCGGGTCAAATTTTGCGTAACAATTGTCATAACTCAAATTTTTCTTACAACCTTAGAATTGAATTTTATAGTGAATTTCAAATTTTGAGAGTCAAAATTTTTCAAAATTATTTTTGGAGGGAAATTGAGATTCACTATATCGGCCTTTTGTGTGCTATATCGACTTCAGACCTTTTCTCTTTGATTCTTCTGCAGGGTTTAAATCAATGGATTCTCGATGTGAAAAGGTGTACGTAAGTTGGAAACCAATCAAATTCTCCTTCCCAATGATTTACAATTCCAAGCGCCAGACATCATCAAATTCCCGATATCCCGCAGTCGTGCAAGGTGAAAGAGTTGATGTACATGAAAGGCATGCTCATATGGCCGTTGAGAATGTTGTGATTACGCCATCGCCGGTAATGCGGACAATGAGGTTGTAGCATTGGAAAAGAGTTGATGACCGAGAAGATATCATACTTAACTATGACACCGAGCCTAACTGTGATGAAGAACAAATGGTTGAGGAAGATATCTTACCCACCTATGACACATACGAACAGATGGTCGAGGTACACCCATCGTTGATCATATTCTCGATCAAGCAAATGCGACACAACATACCGAGCAACCTGAATTTAGTAATGAAGGAGAGGTTGACCAAGTGTTGCACAATGTCCGCACAACTATCTCATGTCTGTGCCCTTACTTGTTAACAATTCAACTGAAACGTCAAATCAAACTCTTAAATCTGAAATCATTCTTCTCAAAAAGACCATTGCCAAGTTTCATAAAGATTTTTCAAAACTAGAGGCACATTGCATCTCTCTTGAACTTAAATTACAAAACAAATCTTTTTCCTCGGAACACAATGGTCAGTATTCAAATGAATAAAGTAATCGTGTGGATTTATTAGTAAAAGAAAATGAGCATTTAAAGGCTCAAATTCAAGCAAAGGGGCTTGCACATGTTGCTTTACAAAACAAACCGAGAAGATTAACTGACAAGAGTGTGGATACTAAGTTTACAAAACCAACAATCTTGGGGAAATCGTCTCTTCAACCAATCAGAAATCAATCAGTAGTTAGACAACCAACCGCTTTTAAATCAACGTTCTAAATCTTCAAAACCACGGTTTGCCTCCCAAGTTGTTGAGAATAATCATTTGTCAAATCCAGTCACTCCACATTCTTGGCCTAAGAAAAATGATTCTGTCTCTGTTAAACCTGCTTCTATTAAATGCTTTCGTAAACCTCTACAAGTAGTTGCACCGCCCGCCTAGGATTAGTTCGAACACAGTGTCTAAACCGAGCATCAAAATTCAATATTCATATGATACTAATGACTTGCACAAGAACTCTGACCTAGAAAAGGCTAGGCAGAGGGCACTACTCCAAAAGGATGGAATCTTAGGTTCACGCACTGTGTATTATCAACACGCTTGTAGTAGCAAACCAAACCCTAAGTTTAATCAAACAGTTAGAAATAAACCCGTTGATCTAAACGTAAAATGTCGTGAACCTAATAGGTGGATCAATATAGGACGCAGACTCTTCCCAAAAGAAGTTTCAACATCCCTAGATCTAACCTTAGATGGATTCCAACGGGTAGAGTTTTCAACACTGTTGGTCTTAGGTGGATTCCTACAGGCAAGATACTAAGTAGTTGCATCAAAACAAGTGTGAAACCCACTACATCCATCCCTGAGGCAGGAAAGGAAATCATCAAAATATCATGTTCAGGTGTCAAGAAGATAATTGACACTACATCTTTATGCTTCTAACATCTGGAACCCACACTTGGGGATCCATGTTTTTCTCTTCCTTGCCCCCCTTCTATTTTTCTATGCAGGTACTATACCTATGGCTCCTACTGCAAAACAGCGTAGGACCCGTTTCTCACCGTAAAAAATATCATGATCCATCAGCCGTTCCACCATTGTACTTAATCGTCATGAATTGGAAACATTGCTTGCTCCTCCGGTTAAAGATTCTGCCAAAAGTCGTGCTTCAGATGTATCGAATGTTTCCGCTGCACAACCGATAATACTCTAATTTCGATACACCGAATCTACAACAACAACCGAATCTTCTATAACGAAGATCAAACTGCCTAACAACAATGACACAATGATGATCAACATAATGAACAGAGATGTTTTATCGCCAGCTTGACTCTCTCAAAATATTTTTGGTACTTCACACTTGTTCGATCAATTGGACATACAAGTGTTTCGCTTGTCTTCTTATACATGGTTTCGTTGTCTTCAATTCATCATCAACATACGTGGTGTATGATTCTGAATCATTGAAAACATCGAGGGGAGAGAGTGTGTAGGTGGTCATTGCTTCCTTGTTCTTCTACATGCTTCTTTGCGAAAACCCAATGCCTTCGTGAATTTCTTCAATTAGGGGGAAGAAATAAGACGATCTGTGGCTCAAACGTCTCACTTTGGAGTTATCATCTCGATTTCACGGGTGATCTTGTGTGAAGTTACCCAAATATGATGTTATGATGCCTCACACATGGTCTTGGTATCGCGTAATGCATATTCACAGAATTAGTATTCAAAGACCACAACATTCAGGGGAAGTCGTTTCATTTCATCTTTCGTGGTTTGTTTGGTGTGATGCGTCTACATACGTGAGAAGATCTTGTTGATTTCAGGCATGTTACCCTCGAACGGATCTTCCGCAATTAGTCAGATTTTCCTTGTGTGGTTTTCTCTTTCTACAAATTCTGCGCATAATGAAACCTTCAAAAGTTAGAGGAAATGTAGACTTCATCGAGTTTCAAATCAAAAGACAGCTTGTTAGTTTGGGGAAGCTGATTCTGAAACTTCTTCACAATGGCTTCTGAGTATACCAGCTTGGAACCCGGACACAACCACTTAAACTTCCCCCAAACCCCATCATCACCGCACAAAGCCCCGGCTTACTCGTCAACAAATGGAAAGGTTATTTGCTCACTGCTCGCTGACGATATTGATGAACGTGCTACGTGTGTATCCGCAAGCTTCCGCTGCTCAACCCGATAATACTCTTATACCGATACACCGCTACAACAACTATTGTTGCAGATGCACCTACACCACTTGACTCCACCACAACAGTTGAACAAACCGCTTCCAACAATGATGAAGCGGCCGATGATATTCTCAATGTAGTACCCCACCGCAGATTTTGATCCAAATGCGTTCTTCAACCCGCTTGCTAATGATATCTGCTGCACCACATGTCGCGGAATCTTCAACAAACCATTTGAATCCTCGAACCGCACAATGTATACCAACATCAACCCTCCACACATAGATGGACAAAAGACCACCCTCCGAAAATATTATTGGCAACCCGAATCAACCGGCCGTTACAAGACAACGTCTTCACTCGGATGGTGAACATTGCATTTATGCTCTCACCGTCAGCCAATCAACCTAAAACATCAAAGACGCAATGACAAAAGACAACCGGATTGAATCCATGCAAGAAGAACTCAACCAATTCAAACGTCTTGAAGTATGGGAACTGGTTGAAAGACCAACAGGGTCTACGTCATTGGTCTCAAATGGATTTGGAAAACAAATTGGATGCTGAAGGAAATGTTATCCGCAATAAGTCACGTCTGGTGGCTAAGGGCTATCGTCGGGAAGAGGGTATTGACTTTGAAGAATCTTTTGCTCCGCTGCTCGCCTTGAGGTCGTCAGATATTTCTCACGTTCGCGGCTCATATGAATATGACGGTCTATCAAATGGATGTCAAAACTGCGCTTCTCAATGGACAACTTAAAGAAACGGTTTATGTCACCAACCGATGGATTCGTTGATCATGAATTTCCGAATCACGTCTACAAACTGAACAAAGCTCTGTATGGTCTCAAACAAGCTCCTCGGGCATGGTACGATAAGCTATCATCCTTCCTCATTGCTAATAATTTCACCAAAGGTTCGGTTGACCCAACTCTTTTTATACAATATCACGGGGCACATATCTTAATTGTTCAAATTTACGTGGATGACATCATTTTTGGGTCTACACATAAAAAGTTTTCAATCGCTTTTGCAAAACTAATGAAGAAAAATTTTGAAATGTCCATGATGGGTGAACTCACGTTCTTTCTGACCGCAAGTTCATCAATCACCCCGTGGTATTTTCCCTGAGTCACCCAAATATGCCCTTGATTTGTTAAACAAATTTGGAATGAAAACCTGTGACACCTATGCCACACCAATGGCTCATACCAAGAAGCTAGACGCTGATTTACATGGGAAATTGGTGGACCCTACAAAATACCGTAGTATTATTGGGTCTCTCATGTATCTAACAGCTAGCATACCTGATATTGTCTTTGCCGTATATCTTTGCTCTCGTTATCAGTCGCGACCAACTGAAACCCACCTCTCGGAGGCTAAAAGAATCCTCCGATACATAAAGGGAACCATTAACTTGGGGATCCGGTATCCGAAGGATTATGGTTTTGAACTTATCGCTTTTCAAACGCCGACCACGCAGGATGCTTAGACTCACGGAAAAGTACTTAGGAGCTTTACAATTTCTTGGTGATAAACTGGTGTCATGGCAATCAAAGAAGCAGGATTGTACATCACTGTCCTCAACCGAAGAAAAATATGTAGCCATGTCCGCGTGTTGTGCTCAAGTCATCTGGATGAGAACACAACTCAAAGACTATGGTTACGATTTGACGAATCCCGATGTATCTGCGACAATCGGAGTGCCATTGCGATCTCGCAACTCGGCCAGTTCAGACTCGAAATCAAAGCACATCGATCTTCGATATCATTTCATCAAGGATCACGTGGAACAGTGGTACGTTGAATTATATTTTGTGGGTACAGAATACCAATTGGCAGGTCTTCTCACCAAAGCCTTGCCTCCCGCTAGGTTTAATGAATTGGTCCACCGGATTGGTATGAGGTGTTTGACTCAAGAGGAATTGGATGACCTCCTAAAACAGTCTTAAAAACCTGTCAAACACCAAAATCTCTTTTGTAAATAATTTTTTCAAAAACAAAATACAAAAATATAAAACCTGATAAAACAACAAAAATATTCTTCTAATCTAATTTTCTTTCAACATGGCAAGTATTTCTTCGTCAACACTCTAATCCTTCAAAATTCAGTATTTTTTCGATCAAGTGTTGAGGGGGAGAAAATTAATACTTAACCGTTTCAAATCATCCGTGTACTTGCATGTGGTCATATCCCGGTTGTTTCTTTTATCAATGGTGGTAAATGTTTCTGGTTCAATGACACTCCTCGGACTAAAAATTATAACCTTTCATTATTTTTCTTAAGTCGAGGGGCTTTGTTTGAAAAAGGAAAAGGTGGAGGGACCAAAAATGTCAAAATCTTAAAGTTACTTTAAATAAAAACACCTCCCACCTACTTCTAACCTCACATTTATTACTTTCAACCTTAAACATCCTACGCCTAAGATTCATTCAAGAAATCCGTGTTTAGATCATCGTTTTGTAAGTGTTTTCACGATCTTAACAGTAATACAAGCTAAGGTTTTGAATTTCTAGTAAATCCTACGGCTAAAACTTTTGTTACGCTGCGGATTATGTGTTCTACTCATAAGCGTATGAACACACAATCATTGTGTGTGTGTTTGTGGTTAAATGGATAGTGTCAAAACGTTCCTAATACATAAATGATAACATTTTAACCATCAAAACCCACCCAGAAACACGAATTGATGATTTTTGAAAACTAGGGTTCTTGAGTCGAATTGGGTATTTTCAAAAGTGAAGTGTTTTGGTCAAAAATATTGTTGGGTTATGTTCATATGTTGATGAATTGATGATATTCAAGGTCGTTAACCACCCAGAAACACTAATTTAATCAGAATTAGGAATTAGGGTTTAATGTTCTTGAGTTTGGGTATTTTTGATTCTCAATGAATTAGATGTTAAGACTTGGTCCATAAGCTCATACAACATCTTAGAACTACCAGAATTTGTTTGGTGCAAATCCCATGGTTAGAAATCATATGCGTAATTCTTAACCCTTAGGGTTTTGACCTACGGGTATGACTTTCTACGCATAACTGTTTAACGAATGTTCATGCCATGATTTGTTGTTAAAATGAATTTTTGTGTTAATATTGATGAGTTGATGAATTTATTTCAGGCTTTGCTACGCTTAATATTCAGAATCAAGGTCATTTGAATCTCTACGAATAAGGATTACCCTACGCGTAGTCATGTTATGCGTAAGAATAATCCTACGCATAACTATTACGCGTAAGGTTCTACAATGGGACTACGCGTATCCTGTGAAGGATATGCGTAAACAAAGGACCTCTACGCGATAAGGTCTACTCTTACGAGTAAGCCTTACGCATAAGATATAAATACGCCTACGCGTAAGCTCTACGCATAAGGTCCCCTTTCCTACGCTGCAACATTTCTTACGCGTAAGTTAAGAACCCACGCATAAGCTTTCGCTCTACGCCAGTATGTCATTATCTTTACGCTTAACTTTGCCAATTCTACGACTATGCCTTGATTGACCTTCATTATGAATTGTTACGTGTACAAACTTGTTAATAAACTTATCATAACGTCACGAATCCAATAATGTCACTAATAAACTTAAACGCTTGATATGTTGTGAACAATAAGTGATAACATAAACTTTAAAACTTAAAGTTAACTAACTCACGAAACATTTCACGACGTCATTGAACTATTAGACAAAGAAGTGACTTAGGACTCGTAACAATCATTGACACTGTACATTCAATAACCAGACAATAAGACCTTCTGTTGACTAACACTATGTCTTTCGATATGTTGGTTCTTTTGGCTAATGTTATTTCGATCACGACATGGTGAACAAATGAATGTGGATGCATCGGTTCTTACAATTGTTGATATCTTTCCAGAGGGTTATCCGAGAAAGATTGGAAAGAACAACCTTAGGGTTGACTTTGAAACCCTCACATGCTCGGAATCTTCTTGCTTGATCGCTGTGGATATTCTAAGGAATCATCCCTACCGGAACATGCTCTCACACTCGCCACAGCCCAGAGGTCTACATTCAACAATTATGGGATTCTATGCAGAGGATCACTGGTCAAAGTGCAAGTAAAGTGACACTTAATCACAAACAAGTCATATTACTCCTGCAGACTTACGGGCTGTACTCATCATTCCGCACATCGTGCCTCATCGACTTCTTTGCCACACCTACCTGAAGAGACAGCTTCGCAATTTCTACTTGATATTGGCTATGATGAAGCGCCAGGAATTATTAACAAGCACTCTCACGTGGAGCTTAAGAACATTCCTCAACCGTGGAGAACACTCTACATCATCATCACTAAGTCCGCTCTCGTCGTGACAAGTGGCTATGAGCATACCAAGCTCATGGAACTGCAAGTCTTCTGGTCATTGATCAATAAGAAGGACATTGAAATCGGCACCGATATGGGATGACATGATGACGTTTCACAAGAAACTTGGCTCAAAGATTCCCTATGTCAGATACACAAAATTGTTGATCCAGAGAGCACTTGGTCTTCATCCCGACATTCCACAGAGGCTCAATGACCCTGACAATCATGACGTGTTGTCCGAACCTATCCTTTCTATCAGAATCAAGGAATCGACAACAAAGAAACAAGGTGCCGTGCTGCCTGATCACCTTCTGACAAATGAAATCAAATGGCTTGTGCACACATTACAGTGTACAACCCGTACTTGTAAATAAAGGACTCTGTGGTACGCGTCAGTGCCACAATCCTTATAAAAGGAGCGAAAGCTTCTTACTTTTGAGTAAAACCTATCAAACCTTTCACTTTTCAAGGTTTTGCTCAAAAGAACAAGTACTTTCCCTTATGATTTTCAAAACCTCAACCGTTTATATCACTCGTTGAGGGGAGTACTTGAATTAAAACTTTGTTCAAAAATTTTAACAAGTTGTCATTCTTCCCGCAAGACTCGAAATGGTCATATTTATTCTCAACTTTTCAAAAATAACATCATATATGCCATTTTGAGGGGGAGAAAATACGTGATAAGAAATATGTTGTGTAAATGCAAATGAATCTGTGTGCTTTAGACTTCACCTATGAATTGACGAGATCTTAACTGTTAGTAACTCGAAAAGACTTGTCCGGGACGGGTAATAATTTCAAACTAGTTCGCTAGTGATGTAAACGTGTCTCGCAAAGGACTTGTCCGAGTAGAACGTACCATTCGAGAAACTCTTGGTAGACATGAATTCTCGACGGTTTGACAACCTTTCAAGGATTGTCTACACCTTCAAGGTAGTTATTAGAGCCGCTTGTCACCTAAAACCTGACAATGCAACTCTTTAACTATGCCACGTAACCGTGTCTCACGGGGGAATGTCTATCTTGAGTGAATCAATTCAAAATGTGCGCTATTTCCTCATCAGGCATTTTAACCGTTAAAACTCTTAAGCACATGTGAAGGGGGAGTATTTATGCAAAATCTTATCTCAACAGGGGTACTAAAATGTTTTTCATTCACAAACACTTTGAGAGATTTTTCACAACAAGGGTTTTATGGCAACATAAATTAGTCATGGAGTTATAAGGTGACTAAGGTTAGGAATAACCGTCCTATGATCCGCCAGAGCCGGATGGATCTACCCAAGGACACCACTAATAGTTAGAATTTAGAAGTCCTTAGGTATGATTATAAAAAAGGAGAAAATGAGAATCGGAGAAAGAAGGAGTTGAATAATTAAAAAGAAATGCAAAGAAAAGGGTGAAAAGAAATAGCCCTCAAGATTATTCAACTTAGGCGCATAATCGGTTCAATTCATATGCTACTAGTTGTCACTTAGTGACGCTGGTATTGAAGATTAAAAGTCGCATGGACCCAAGTGGACGCATGCACTAAACCTTCTTATCCACTCAAGTTTCTCTCAAGAAGCTTGTTTCATTCTCACAGGGAACCCTACGTAAACTATCGGCTTTCTTAGAGATTGCCGGTATTGAAGAAGGAGACCCTCTCCCTAGTCTCCGCCAGAAAACCAAAACGCACTATTGAGTCTAGAGCCACGAGATTCATCAAAAGATCTCTTAGGTACACTTGACATTTCATCACTTGATATTCAACAATAAGAATTTCAGTGGTACATTATCGAGTCCTTCACGGATCTTAGCAATCTGTCGAGAACATTTATGAGAGGTTCACATTTGTGATCCTCGGTGATTGAATGGAAACTCCTGCCAGGGTCAACATCAAACAACCCTGACAGCAGGTCGCCTCGGCAACTCCCCGTGGATTGCGCTTAGTGGTCTCAAACGGCTCAGTCGTGAGGTGATGCTTCGTGTACCTCACGACACATCTCAATCGTAGGTGTACTTCGGTACATCGTGTTATCTCACTTGTGGGACTCCGATTCAGAACCGGCCTTTGTAAGAATTAGAGTTGTGTTTTCACACTATGTTGTTAACACTCTCGAAGTTCAAACTTGTAAGTGCCGGAATCCGCTTATTACTAACCGCTTTTATGTTTACTTCTTATGGAAGCTCTGGAGTGGAATGATCGTGCAAACTCTTCTCATGCTCACGCCAACATCATCACTAATGGAAGTTCTATCCAAAAGCAACACAACAAATGAATGATTCTTCACAATACAGAGAATCTACAAAGTTAAAGACTTAAAGAACTCCATCAAGATCAATTCCAACGCCAAAAGAGCGTGTGAGCATGTTGAAGAATGACGGGAGACACCGGAGCAAAGCGCATATGAGGCGCATATGATGCATAAACAACATACTATCACATTCATCACAAAGAACAATGATCAAAGAACAAAGTTAAAGATGACGTCAAAGCATAACTATTCAAAGTAAACTATCTCTCTACACTGGGAGATTGTTCAAATCAAGGCAATTCTTCTCACAAGAAAGAAGAATGTCGGACGACGTCAAAGCTACTATTACATCAACGCCTTCACCGTTTTCATCACCAACACTTGAGTGTTTGTTACTCATATGTAATAACACTTGAGGGGGAGATTGTTGGAATCACTCCTAAACCTTATTCAAGTGTTAGTTACTCATATGTAATAGTTAGCTTATTATGGCCTTTATGTTTGTTATTAGCCTTAAGCTTATGTAGAAGGCCTATGAGCTTAGGCCCAAGCCCATAGGAGAAAGGGAAGGAGTAGGAGTGTTGCCCTAGCTCCTTGCCTATAAATATCATGTAATAACCCTCACTTGAGGGTTGGTTGTTCTCTTTTCTCATTCACTCTATGCATAAACCTCTCTCTCATTATATTCGTGTGTTTGGCTAAGGGTTCAACCGATCCTCTCTTATCTATTTCTTCTATTGATGCTTGTGTTACATATATGGTGACCTAACATCGATATATATCTCTCTAAAACTTGTATACTTAGGCAGCACGTGACGCATTTTTGGGCTACGGTAAAGTCATCTTCTGTGACGTGTCGGCTTATGAATTATATGACGAGCTTTAACAGTTCAACCTACTCAGCATCTGCAGGTGTGTTCATCAAATCATCAGTCACTTCCTTCCTGGTTAAACTCAACCCTTCTCGAGTTTACTTTGAGGAAAGTGGCTCTTGAGAATTAGAGTTTACACTTCCACGAAGGTAAAACTCTGAGCACACTTACACTAACTAAACTCTTCACGTCAAGCACAAAATGTTGGAATAATATAACATGACAACTTATAAATATAAATAATAAACATCAAACGTGCGGAAGCGAATAGATCATATAATATGTAAACTAATTAACCAAACATAAAAGTATGCTTACCTTTTGATTCTAGCTAAACAAGAATCAATTCCAAGCAATTCTTCAATCAATGAACCCTAATTAGGGTTTATGTGGATTATAAGAATTAACCCTTACCGTTTTGTAATTCAATCCAAGATTCAAACAATAGTGTGTTTGAATCAATTTCTTGTACACACGTACTAATAACAAATTAACGTTATGCAAAGTTCTAAAATCGTTGGAAGGATAGTGCTGCTAGCTTACATTTACTGCTGCTACGACATAGATTAATGTTGCCTTTGTAACTTACTGCTACACAATACAAGTTTATGTTGTTATTGTTTCTGCTGCTACCTTATAATGTTACTACTGCCAGTTTGGTTCTAGTGCTGCTCTTTATATGATTAGTGCTGCTATGGTAAGTTTACACTGATATCCTATACGATTACAACTGCTCGTTCAAGTTTATGCTGTTAGTTTTAAGTTAGTACTGCCCACAATAAGTTACTGCTGCTAGTTACTTGCTACAACTGCTTCATATTCGTTTGTGTTGCTCGACATAGTTAAGGCTGCTGTGATAAAAGAAAGAAGTTGCCCAAAAATAAGAAGTTGCTCAAACATAGTTGCCCTAATAAGAAGTTGCCCAAAACGAAGAAGTTGCCCAAAAAAAAGAAGTTGCCTAGGAGAAAAAAAAATCGGCCAAACAGAAGCGTTCTTGATATTCGTCCATTATCCATGAATGTCACGAGGCTTGCAAGATGTGCATAATGCATACAAATATACGATTGGATTAATGTTACTAATTTGTAAAGAAGAAGTTGCCCAAAAAGAAGTGCCCAAAAAAAAGTTGCCCAAAAAAAATGAGAGTTAACTATTTTGTTGCTTTTTAGCTGTTTCTACCTTATCGTCAAGTAAGATTTATAAGAAGTTGTTTTACGAAAGTGCTTAAATCAGTTTGATAGCTTTTAGAGTGCTTATTTAGTTTAAAATTCATAACAATCTTAATTTTGAGATAAACAGTATTAACTAGTCAATACTGTTGAGCTTATCAGCTATTTTTCCAGCTTATTTGTTAGTTTTAAAAATTTTGTTTTTATAAAAAGTTTTTATTTTCATCTTTTAATTAAGTTTCAAAAAAGAAATAAGCTAAATAAAAAGGTGTGGGAACTAAGGAAGCCAAGGGTGAGTCGGAGGCTCGAACCCTCGACCTCACGCCCACCTCAACCAAACCTTTCACACCACTCTCAACACCAACTATGCCCTAGGGACTTACAGTTGCTAGGCGCTTTGGTTTATTTAAATACCCAATTTGCAGTTTAGGACTAAAAACATGTCTAATACATTTGGTCAACTTCACATTTTCATCAATTTCTTTTTCCTACCATTCACCTTTTATCTAGCCATTTGTAATCTTATTATCGGGCATACCCTAGGCATCTTTTTTAGGCATGATAATCTTATGTAAAAGTTCGACCGGTCCTCAAGAGTTACCACTTAACAAGTTTCGGGATTCTACAAGTAAGGGACCAGTCCTTAAGGTTTACTAGTTAACTACTCGTACAAGAATGCTGATATATTCTGCCAAACTGGCCAATGAGAACACCCAAGACATTTGAACCAGTTTTTTGAGGGGGCAACGAAAGCGTGATTGTATTTCTACCAGGGTGTAGTATTGTAGCCCCAGAACTCCTTATTGCCTAATAATTACATAAAACATCACAATTTATAATGAATGAGCCGTGTCATCTTGCTACATCCGTGTCATCTGCCTTTGAGCATTCCAAACGAACTTGCTAGGCCTCCAATAAATTGGTTGTACGAAAGATCCTTGTGAAGACAGAGTATATAAAGCTCAAAAGAGGTCACATGCCAAAAAAAGGCAGGCATATATAATAGTCATTTGAGTCATATTGAGAATAAGTTCATGTCATACATTTCTTTGAGAGATGATAGGCGTGTAAATACGTTTCCAACAGGTCCTGACAGTTGGTTGTGGCTCAAATTCCTACAAGGAGAAAGATCATGAGTGTTTGGCTGTTAGGTAAGGCTCCGAGGGTAAGTAAATGGGAGGAGTAACTTACATATGTCGAAGATTTCTTATGGATGATAATGAGTAACGTATGTATTGGCTCAAATTGTTGCATGGCAAATTTCTGCAATCACAGGTTAATGGAATGAGTACCTTAACAAACATAAATGCTTGTCATAGAGGTCCATTAGGTATGGTAATATCAGTAGAGTAAATCTTACATGTGAGTTAGATTCGAAGGCAGACCATATGGAATTTCACCATAAATGCTGTTGTTGCTAACATCCCTAGTATTGAAAGTGCCATATTTCAGATAACAAGATATATTTATACCATAAAATGTAACCGGACTCGCAATAGCATGATCAGGACTTATAGTTGCTTTAAGTGATGGAAATTTTTGAGCTGGTAACCAAGGTTTCCACTAATGTTTAAGTTGTCAATTGTACTGCAAATCAAGCGAAATAAGGTAAGTTCATTACAAAAAATAAAGAAACAGCCAGCATTTATGAAATTACTGGTTTTATAGCCACCCATGTGTCTCTAAAACTAAGCGTCATCTGATATAACATGGTTTAGACAACTGCACATCTCCACTTATTTTGTAATACTCTGATAAGCACGTATGACTCACTCAAATGGTTGTATTAAACTAATTGGAGGACATACTTAAAACTTACATTTGGATGATTGATGAACCGACACAGGAAACTCCAGTCCATGATTCTTGACATGGATCACCGCAAACGTAACCGACCCTTTTTCCTGCATCCCCAAGAAAAGACCAAAACAATGAAACGAGCTTTGCTGGTTCATGTTATAGTGAGCCGACAAGAAAAATCCTTGACCCCCTAAATGAAAAGCTTGAGAATAGACTCTTCCTGAAGGGAAAAGATTTGCACATTCTTCACGTTTCAGATCTAAATAAACCACACATTGCTGACATGGCAGTTCAAATTCCACGACTTTAATGGGTCGATACTTGTAAGCGCGCTCGACGAATCGACGGTTTGGATTTGGATTTTCGTCTGTAACAAGAGTGCGTTGTCTGTGTGGGGCTTCGGCTTTAAAGAAGAGTGTATCAACCACAACTTTCTCGTGCGTAAGTCGTGCTCAAAGTCGTTGGTGCCATGACTTTTCCGAGCCGCAGTCATGTAAGGGAAGCGGATAAACTGAGCGAGGCGTGTGGCTAGCAGTAGAACCTATCACGAGAAGTGGTATCAATATAGGCTAGAAGTGGTAACCGATAAGCCTAGCAGTGGAAATGACAAGCTAACAGTGGTAACCGATAACTTAGGAGTGGAAACGAGTAGCCTAGCAGTTGTTACCGATCACAAGCAGTAGATATATAAGCTAGGGAGTACTTCTTTAATCTCAAGAGATATGAACTATGAAGATTTAATTTCCGTACAGGATTACACTAAAAAATAATTACAAAATACGTAATACAGGTCTGGTCTCTTAAATAAGTTGAATCTGTACAAATTGCCATTATGTGACGCAAAGATTACAAAAAAAAAATATAAAGTTCACCTGAAGAGCAATCAAGGAATACATTGTGTGATTCAATTTCCAGTGATCAAGGTCATGAGCAATCAAAGCAACAACTTCCTCCACATTTTTGCACTGCATATATCATACCATGTTGACCAAGTGAATAATAAATTAGAATAAGAAACTTGGAGTAATTTGAAAAAAAGTGACATTCATGGAGAGAAAAAATTATACAAACAGAATAAATTGTTTTAAGAAATATTAATAGGATGTGGGCAATACATCTGGCTGAATTAATAGGATGAGAGACAGAATCACAGTTCACAAATCCAATTGTACCAATACGTCTAGCTGAATTAGGGAGTGCAGGCAGATTAAAGACTTATTTTAAGCTACAAAGGTTTATGGACAGAAGTAAAATGCAATGCACTATTTCTTTAAGTCGTGATATTGTCGATACATGATAGATATGCCAATTATCATATGAAAAGATAAACACAAAGAAATCAATACATGTTGAATCAAAGTGTCGTAAAGAACAATGCGCTTGTTTTTAAAAAACCCATACATGTATGCCTGCAGAGCAATAAGAAGTTATGTCATTACAAGACCAGTAGATAGAACAACATATGAGGTGTTTCCACAAAATAGAAAATTTACATCAAGGTTTTTCCAAGTAATTTAGTATATAGACACATCAATTGAATCTCTAATCAGATATCAAAATATAAATGTTATGATAGTATTTTTTATATTTCCAAGAGTATGAACTAAAAAGGTAGGATCTTGAGAAAGGTGTAAAGACAACTCAAATACAAATATAAACGTGTAAGATAGGAATCTAGGATGATTCTTAGGGTATACGCTCCTATTTATATCATTCTTTAAAGCTAGTGTTCATTTAAAAAAATCAGTAAAAATTACTACAATAAGATAGACATCCTCACATTGCTATGACTCGATCTTGTAGATCCATCAACAACAAAGAGCTTCTTCAAGGGGAATTCGAGAGAGGATATGCAGGCACTGGATAGGATATGCAGGCATTAATATTATCCCTTGCAAAGAACATGAGAGTACAATTATAATTCATGTGCCCGTGGCAACAGTGTGTATACTGTATAGTGCAGGTGTTTATAATTTACACACGAAAGACAACAATCAACTCACTAGCTATGAGAAATAGAAAGAGTACTACAAAGTCATAGATTAAAAAACTACACTTGCCTTAGAATATCAGAGACATGATGAAGTTAGCAAGTTAGAGCCATCGGTATGATACATTTTTTTGTGCGCCTACCATCCTGACAACCAGCATTTTAGCTTCAGCTAAAGGATGCTTTACGAGTTACTACTGTTATGCAAACATGTATATTATAAAAGGCTCTTAAAAGTTTCTATTAAGTCATCACGTCAAAAGAACTTTAAAAGGGGGAGCGAAACAAAAGCTGTCATGTAACTTTTGGGGTGCTTATAAAAACATCAACTTGTAATTGTAAAAATAAGTATCATCAAATTCAAGATAAAGATATACAATAAGCAAGCACAATACACAAAATTCAAAAAATTGGCTACAACAAGATAAGTAAGAAAGCATGTGAAACACGGATCTCAGAAAACTGAATGGAAGTATAAGATATTATCTGAAGCCATAAAAACTTCAGTTGCCCCCAAAGTGACTTATAAGGTCACTGGCATTTGAGAAATATTTCTATAGAACCTTTTTTTCTTTTAGCGGCAACACTCACAGACCACCTGCGCTACCTCTTTGTCCCAGACAGAATCTAAACTGTCAAGCAAGAGTTGAGCCGTTAAGCAACACCTAAAATATACTTGCTCTCTTGATGATTATCTCTATAGAACCCTTTGTAACATTGCAAGTTAAATACTAGTCTATATATAGTTCTATACGTATGTAGCAATATCCAAATGTGTTATATTTTATACTCCATATAAGACCATTAGAACTAAATACGACTCTGCTGATACATGGTGGTCATTTAACGTGGAACACTCTACTGGTTGATATTAAATTATGTCTTATTCCTCTGCCGCTACTTCCACCATTCCATCCTTAAAACACTAATGTCTAATGATGATCCTATAAAAGCATCCAAAAGCTCTAATGGAAGCCCACTGACATTAGGATATGCTCATTGTATCTTAAGTTATATTGCAAATAAATCAGGAACTACACTAAGAAATCATTAAGAAATCCATTTGCATCATTTTCCCATGTTAGAATTATCTGAATTCTAATATATAACTCATAGTAAACTTTAATAGTTAAGAAAATTGCATACCTTATTTTCCATAAGAGATATTATTACCCTCTGTTGGTAATTGAATTCTTATATGACATTTTGGTCAACGAGAAAACGTGTCTGACATTTTATGAGTTATAAAATTAGAAGCTATATTAATTACCGCAAAATTGGTAAAAGACAAACTAGTATATTTTATCTAGTTATTTTGCTTTAACCAATTAAAAGTGCTACACACCATTGTGGGGATAGTAGACCTATTATGGAAGAAATTGCAGCTCAATTTTCCAAGTTAATAGCATGATGGATGATCCATCATCTACAGAGTAGAATACACTCTTTTAGTACGTAAGTAATTGTTACGAATGGTTTTGCAAAGGAGTAACAACATAATAGCACCCTATTTTCACTGGTTAATGAAACACTTAAAATGTTGTCAAATCTAGTGGGAGTATTGTGGTGTATTACTGAATAAGACATTATTGTAACGTTGTCTAATTCAATGGGAGTTACAAGATTTATTATCTTGGTAGTAACTCTGATTATTTCTAGATTTTCTTGAAATAATATATTACATTCAAAAATGTAGACATTCATATTCTGAAGGATAGTCATGAACATTTCCTTGATAATTCAATGGTCATACATCTACTTGTAATGCATATATATCTATGACACTATCATATTGTTCACACAAACAAAATGCAAGTCAGGTTGTTTGTGTGCTATATGATGTTTTTCTATACACAAGTGGGAGAAGTATTTATTGTGTACAAAGGAACAACACATACACATATGATTAATGGATTCTCTTGATCGTGAGGTAAGAGATTAACGTTCTAATAAGATTGTCTTGTTTAGAACATGTGTCAAGATTATGACATAGACTACTTTTATGTCTTATGTCATTCAAATTATAGAAACACTTGAAGTTACATTTTAGGTTAAGCGATATCTTGGCTAGATTGTAATCTTAAGATAAATCTCCACTTGTCATGGGATCGGGCGTGGATGCTTTTGCAGTTTCTTAAGTTGGACACTTTAAGCGATGACAATATTAAAATAAAGTAATCTAATGCTACTTTAAACATTTGTATATTCTTGGAATGACATAAATAGTATATTAACTTGAAAATAAATTAATTGAAACCAAGATGTGGTGTTCATAATTACTTTAAAATTATAAATGCTTATGTGTTTCTTTGAAAAGTCACAAACATGAAGTCTTTTCATTATTACAAGACTTATAATATAAAGTAATACGTTAACTTATTATGTCTTCTTATTAACATAAAGTCATTGGTAAATGACTTATAACGTATAATTGGATTATAACTGTTTATGTTTTCTTGTTGAGACATGGACATGAAGTGACTTGATCAAAAGTACTTGTGTTATAAAGTATGCAATTGGCTTGGAATTTTATTTTACCATTAAGATAATTTGGTTGGTAAATAGGTAAGCCAAAAGGAATATGTTTATCTTACTTATTGTTAGATTGTCTTACAATATTAATGCTAATGAAATACTGTTTGTATATGGTATGTTCAGTTAGAAGAATCAAACTTTTGTTATATTGTTTGATTCAAGATAACTATATATTCTTTTCTTCCAAAAGTTATCAAGGTTAGAAAATTGAGTATTGATTGGATATACTTAATAAAACTCAAACCTAGAAGATTAATAAGACACCATTTTAGTATGGAATGTGAGGAATCACATTGAGTCTTATATTGAAGTTCTGATTTGTTAAAACTACTTATGGAGTAGGTTATTAACGAACAAGATTTATGAACTGTCAATGTGTTTTGTAATATCCCAAAAGAAAACAATTTAGTGTTGTTCTAATTGCTAAAGTATTTATAGATAGTCTTTAAATTAAAAAAGCAAGAGGGAGTTTTGTTAGATCTTGAAGAGATTAAATTACAAAACACATAATCTTCTAAAACACACTAGTGAATAATATGATGAGGCTAAACATGTAAATGATAGACCTCAAGATGGTGGAATTCTCATTCATAGATCTGCAAGGATATCTCAGATATTTGATATGATGAGAAATATGAATTACAGGATCATGGTAAACCTGTTAATCATAATGATATATTACGTAATATTGAATTATGGTAAATTATTCATACTATGAATGTTAAGATATTGTCCATAAAGATAATCAAGTTTGGAACTTGGTTTATCTTAATGAAGATGAGTTTCTTCAAAGGGAAGGAAAACCCTAGTGGTTTAAATCTTTGTGTAGAAATTACATGGACAATATTGTACACATATTTAATGCATGTGACAAGACTGTTAATCACACTTAAGCAATTAATTTTGATTGAATATTGGTTGCATGAGTTTAGCGCACAATAATCTGTGATTTTCTTTATGATAAGTTATTAGTTTACAATTATCATGTTCATGTTCTTGTGTTCAAACTGATTAACTATAAACCTATAAATTCACTCAACACTGTTGTTGACCTTTTGAGCATGTTATCTTAGGTAATCATTGAAGATCATATCTATGGCACGGAGAGGGCAATGCAAGACCTTTTATTTATGGTGTAAAACGTAATGTTATCATTTCTCACAAACTCATGATCAATCTTTTGGTGTACCATCTAAAACAATTTGGAAGTATTTTGTAACAAACTATGAGTTTTTCTTGAATGATTACAACTTTTATTAAAATGTCTCTTTTGAGTCGTTTTCTATGATTATTGAATGTGATCCGCCCAAAGTAAAACCCCAATTAGCCTTCCACTACTAGTGGAGTATGTATGTATTTATTTAGGAGGGGGCCCAGTTTTTAGTGGGTATGGGGGAGGGAAATGAGTTATTTTTGAAGTGTATAAGTGTTTGTAGTATTTGTAGAAAGGTGGTGAAGGTTTCGGGTATGTTATGCACTCATGAAATGCAATAAAATGCAAGACTTGTATGATTTTAATAAAACTTATAAAATCAATGTAAAAAAATATAAAATATGTTTATGAGAATGTATATGACATTGTTGATGTACACTAAACGTAGTCTATTGCCGGTATACGCTAAATGTTGTTTTCCGGTTTACACATTTAACCTAACGGTTATGCTTCAAATTAAATTTTCAAATATTTAAAGTGATCTATTTTGAGTTTATAGTTTATTAAATGACCTAAAAATATGAGTTGTGACATGCACCTATTTTATCTATGATCAAAATACTTGGGTTGTTTAACATTTGAGGTTGTATATTTAAGGTTTGGTTTATACTATAAATTTTCTCTAATGATAAAACGTGCAATTACATAGTTTTAGAAAACGCTTAATTGAGTTTTTCACTATTTTGTCAATGATCGAAATACTTTGGTTTTATAACCTTTGAGGGTGTCGATCTAGGGTTTGGTTTTGATGTAGGTTTTCTGACCAGGTTTTAATATTTATAAAGTCTCGTTTACCTATGGTCCACCTTATGCACTCACGAGTAGTGTACCCAGTCGTGTGTAGTATAGTAATCGGTAAAACCGAGGTCATCCCAAGAGCTATGTGAGCGGATTCTAATTAAGTCTAGGTGTCACTGGTTTTATTGTTTTAAGGTTTGAAATGATTAATAAACTAATTAAACAAGAAATGAAATGCGAAAAGTAAATAGAGATGTGATCAAGAGAGGTAAAGTGTGGTAACCTAGTTACTAATCCTATCATGTTATGTTCACGCCATACTACTTCCAATCATTTCAAGTGGGGTTTTAAGTCGCTAGGACAGCGTTTGGTCAGTTAGTCCTAACCTATCAGCAAAGGCTTCCACCGGAGATCAAACTACTATCCTTGAAAGTCCAGTTGTTTTTTGTAATACCCTAAAACCCGTTTTTTGAAATTCCAATATAATTTGAATTTTAAACTAAGTACTGAGAACATCATTAAATATTTAGGATATTACGTTGTGTGATAATTAAATTAACGCAACATTTAACCTAAGTTTATACTAATTAAGTTTTGACACAACTATACATTATAAGAACATGATGGAATACTTAAAACATTTGTTATGTATTAAGCCTCAAATATGTAATCCATAACCTAAGTGATAATAAATTCGGCATATGATCCTTAAGCTAAATAATATCACACGACTTACATGTCACATGAGGGTCCAAACTATTTTACAATTTTGTACAACCTTACTACTTAAACATGACCACATACATTGTATTTGGAAGGAAGATAAGGTCCTCCCAATCCCCCTTAATTTCGGCCAAAATCAACTCCCCTTCCCCATTTAACCTAACCGAAAATCAATTCAAAATAAACACATACAAACCCTAAAACTTATATTTTCGGCTGCCCCTATTCTCCCCAAGAAAACCAAGAAGGTACGAAGGCAACAAGGTGTAGGCTAGGCGTGGAGACTGGATGGTGATCGTGGGTTTGCTTGTGGGTATTCATTAGGGTTTAATTCGAAGGGTTTTTATGGGTCTTGTGTCCTTGGTTCTTCTCATATTCGGCTCAAGGTATCATCTACCTTCTTCTTGTGTTTTTCTCGACATGTAACCATATGCATACGAATAAAACATCAAAACCTAAACTATGGTGCTCGTTAATAGGGGTTATACAAACAAAAATAAATGTACATGAAATCATAAGTCTTATGCCTTTTTGAAATTGCTTTGTGTCGCATGGTATGAACTGTTTTGTGATCATGTGTACCAGCCTTTAATCAACCTTATACAACCCTAAAACAAGCCCTAAAAATTTGTTTTGCTTGATCATTAATGAAGCATATAAGAATGAAACCCTAGGCGAAGTTATTGAAAGTCTTTATGATTTTATGTAAAGTATTGTGGTTATTTGGTTCGTTAAGTATTTTAACATGTGCGTATAATTTTTTAAAACTGAAAGCATGGAAGGGTAAGCATTTTAAGATGATATTAAAAAAGGTTTTAAAGCTTGTGTAGGTCTTGGGTACGTTTGGATAAATAAAGCATGTAATATGTTAACTTTTAGACGGGTCTTTGGTCGGGACTGTTTTGGAATCCGAATTTGGGAACCTTTTAATTCGATTTTCATAAGGGCTAATCTGGGTTTTTGTTGGAAAAAATTATTTTATGTCTTAGTTAAGTTTTCCAAGTGGTTTGGTCGAATTTGGAGTTGTCTAAGTCGTATTTTTGAATTTTACAAGATCAAGTGTCAAAGCTGAGAAAACGGGTCTGAAATTTAGTTGGATTATTTGATTTTTAATTTTCAAACCATAGGGAATTGTGAGCTGTCCTTTTACAGGAGTGATATTTAGGATATAAATGAATTTCTGGGATTTTTGAGAATTTTTCCAAGATGTGTAAACAGGTCTAATAAGCGTAAACTTTTGAGGTGTACTTCCTGAACACTTTCTAGGCAGGTCTGGAAATATGGATTTTTAAACCATACTTAGACTCTGAGATAAAATCTACCAAAATTTGTGAAATTACTTAACTAATGTGGGAACCTCTGGGAATTTTCTTGAAATTTTTGGAATACTTCTGATGGGTTTAAAAATTTGTGTAAAACTGGTCTAGATGTGAAGTTAAGGAAATGAAAGATAAAAGGATGATATCAATAAGTAAAACACTTGTAAATGCATAAGAAGCTTATAAAATAAATATGTCGGTAATATGTGAGTATATTTACTGTAGATCTTGTGAAGAGGGAGAAGTGATTTGGCTTTGTGTGCTTTGCTCTCGTGCACACACTTTGAGGTACAAATATTCCGTCATTTCAGTAATGACACTCCTTTTCTCTCATGACTCTTGTCCATTTTGATATTCGATTCGTATTCTCCTTGCTTTGATTTGATATGATCTCTTACGCATAATTTGATCTTTAGCTATTTTGATTATGAACCTTGAACCATTAGATGTGAACCTTTGAATTGAGCCTTTTCCATGAACCTTTGCCATGAACCTTTGTCATGAACCTTTGATTGTGAACCTTTGATTATGAACCTGTGATATTCTGATGACTTAGACATTTTGCCAAACTTTTGACTTTGCCTTTGACCCTTCAGTTTGGTACCCAAGCTATTTTTCCTAACCATGAAGTCAACATGTCCATGTCATTGATGCACCAATTGCATGACTCCAAGGTGGTCGAGTGATGAACCATCCCGTCCCTTTTTGTTATACGTTTATGAGCTCAAGGATATATTTTTGGCCACTATGATTTCTGCAGGGGCGTATGGATGCATCTTAGATTTGATTTGTATTTGATTTGGATATGATATGATTTATTTGGTGACTGACACTTGTGTGCAATACACGTCTTTCACATTTTGGGAGCTAGCTACTCCATGGTTACTTATGATATGATATGATTTGATTTGTTTAGGCTCGTGGTAGACTACTGATATTTTTCCTTTCATGACCTTTCATCTTTGTTATGCCTCATGTTATTCCACAATGTACCATATTATATGTTTCTCGTTTTTAGTTTTCCGCTGATTACTCATTCATTCATTATCCTTATGTGATTCATCCGACTACCATACTATACTCCAGTTCATTTGATTTGTCATACTCTCATTCCATTTTGATTGACTACCAAGCTTATACTTCAGATTACCACTTCATCCGTTTACTATGCTATTATATGATTATTTGATCCATCTGTTTACCATGCTGGTATATGATTTCATAATTCCTCTGTTTACTATGTTAATATGTGATTATCTGATTCACCTGTTATCATGCTAATATCTGATTATCCGCTTATCATGCTATTATGTGACCATTTGATTCGTCTGGTTGCCATGCTAGTATGTAATCATTTGATTTACCTGTTTATCATGTATACCTTCGTTCAGTTATTTTTGTGGGCTATGATTATCATTTAGTATTCCTATTTGCTATTTGTGACTACCATGCTTGTACTTCTGTTTGGTATTTCTGATGCTTATGTTGTTAGTTTGACATAGTAATTGATGTTTACCTGACTTGTTGATCTGCCATGTTTGCACTTCTGTTTATGCTACTGTTTGATGATGGAAATGGTTCAACGTATGTTACATGTCTAGTTGATTTTTAGCTTGCCATGCTATGTCCTTGTTTAGTTAATTTATTCAATTATGATGTTCGTTTGGTATTCCTACCTGATACATGTGGCTATCATGCTTATACTGCTGCTAGTATTTCCGCTGGTTATGATACTTGTTCTGTTTATTAACTGTGGGTTATCTGACTTGTGTGATTGCCATGCTTTAATTCAATTTAGCTTATAGAATTCAACTTGGCTTATATGTATTCTGATTATCTGATTTATTTGTGTGCCGTATTTATGTTTAGTTGATACGCTGACTGCTATGCTTATATACTGTTTGGTTACTTGTTTTGCTTATGATGATGTTTATCAATTCCTATTCGTTTATGTCCAGTATTTATATGTTTGATTATTTTATGTGTACTTATGTATGTTCGCTGATGCGCTGCATTGCTTTGGTCTCTTTTGGTTATCTGTTAATATTGTGTTCTGCAGGTTCCTCATTGACTCATAGACTCATTGTGCTCATCCGTTACGATTTGTTTATCAGTCTTCTTTGATTCGTTTTTTGTATTTTGGTTATGTTTAGCTTTTTTTTCGTTATATCCGTTCACTGGGCTGTTTAAGCTTAGCCGCATTTCTTTTCCATGCGGCAGGTACCAAGTGGGACGCTGGGCTTTGATGGGCTAAGAGTAGGAGCATTTGAGTGAACCGACCCTTGTTCCTTTATTGTTTTGGGCTCTTTTAGAAATGTATTTGTTTTGACATTTCGTATCTTTTAGTCATATTGGATTATGTATTTTCCTTTGTAAGTCATTCGTTTATATGACTTGGTATTTTATTTAATAAGATGTCCGCTTGCAAATTTCATTAGTATGTTCTGATATGACTCCATAATGTGACATTCGGACCCTTTTCGGGTTGGGGTGTTACATTTTTAGTCCCCTAAGCCAAGTCATTAAGTACCTCTACATGCAAGATTCGCAACAATGAGTGCCCGGGCGCTAGCATCTTAGACACTCATCCCTAACTTCTTAAGTTCATTCAAACGGTAGGTGATCATTTGGTCAGTTCACACAAGCGAAGAAGGGTCGTCAGTTGGTCAATTCTTACCCTTCCCACTCAATCTACCTACTTAGGGTCAGTTGGTCAATTCTCCTAAGCAACTAGACACTACCGCCATTCAAAACTACCGAAGCTAGGGTAGCTACCAATGAACTATGCATGCATACACTAGAAACAATTATATGGAAGCATGTAAACGTAAACAAAACAATTAAGAAATCATAACTAGGCTAGCACCAAAGGTGCTTAGCCGATCATATTAAACGAAACCATAGATTCGATGTTTGACATAATGAAATACATGAATCGAAAGTGAAAGAAAATATAATTGCTAATGCTTATCGTTAGGGAGTGATTTCTCCCTTGGAGATGGCTTCGTATGCTCTTCAAGATCTGCCTTTGGACCCCTTCAAGCTCTCTGCTTTTTGGTGTGGAGTGAATGATGTGAAATGAAGAAATTAGGGCTTGTATTTATAGGCGCGATCTAGTTACGGCGTAACTTGAGTTATGAGTTACGCCATAACCTCAATAATTCCATAATAATGCTCTCGTAAAGTTGGTTAAGGCGTAACACATGGAATGGGTTACGCCGTATCTTCGGTACAGGTTACATTTGTATTGATTACGCCGTAAACATTGGAATGAGTTACAGCGTATCTGATGGCGGCGTGGAACATCCTTTGACCTAGTTGGTTATGGCATAATCCTTTGTTGGGAGTTACGCAGTAATTAGCTGCTGAGTTGGTCTTCTGAGTCACGCTGTAACTACGGCGTAACGTAAGAGTGGAGTTACGCCGTAGCTTCTTCACAGTGGGCATACTATCATAAATCTCTTAAGAAACTCTCTAAATCCGAGTCTCTTTAGCTCTAATGCTCGCAATTTACCTAAAAGTGAAATATAAAGGAAAACAAGCATAAATCCATATAAATGATATAAAATACGAGCATTATCGGGGAAAATTGACACTGATTATTCAGGACTATTTGATGTTGTCAAATATCCCCCACTTGAACTCTATTGCCATCAAGTAGACCTTATTAGAAAAATTACTAAAAAGATACCTCCCATTACCTGGAAAATATAAGTTTAAAAATTCCTTATGCTAGAATAAATCAAAGCCGAACACCTGACGAAATGGGAAGAAAACACTCAAATTCTCTCAACTAGTCTATGTGTCAATTTCGGGGTGATCACTCAAAGCATAGTCATAGCACGTATTCTATCATAAGCTTGGCGGTTACACAAATCTCCACCACTAGAGTTAAGGACTAAACAATTCTTGAAGGCAATATGGGTACACACGAGTTGGGTTAAAGGTGAATTGTCATTACTAACATGTCACGACAAAGTGGACAAAATCAATGATACATGACCAAATCCATGGCCAAGACACCAAAGATTGCTCGCTTCATCACCTAGACATGCTTCATGACTAAAAGATAGAATAAGACATGGGATATAATTGGTGTAAAGCAAAAATAACAAAGCAAATAGTCTAAACCTATAACCAAGTCATCACCGCTTACCGTTCATCCAAAGTTCAAGTTTTAAAGCTAAGAAATCGGATCATGATATACCAAGTAGATGTGCCATTAGCAGACGTCATAATGGGCACGTTACTTGTTCTTCAACTGTTGGCGCAATAATTACCAACTTCATTCTTCAATTGTGACCGAGGTGGCCTCCTCGATACTAAATCTTTGATGAGCTCCAAATATAGTGCTAATACATTGCACTTTACAATCAATAATAAACTACAAAGTGGAAAAAATCAATGATACATGACCTCCTCACGACAAAGTGGATATATATATATATATATATATATATATATTCGAATATCTTTTATATATATATATATATATATATCATAACTAAGCATAATATCCCCCCCACTTGAGATGAACAATATGAGAATCTGGGGGGTCTTTAATGATCTTCAAATATATGTCTTTGACGAAAGTGTGATCTCCGAACCTCACTACTTGAACCTTGAACTTGGGCACACAATGACTTCCCGATAACAAATTAAGACTACACGGTAGGCTAAGGTGAATGGGTGTAATGAAACAATATATATTGGGTCAACAAAATGAAAGGAATGGCTCAGATGGGTGTATCTAGGGGTATCTTGCACTAAAGGTGAGTGCAACAAAATGGTTTAACATGGGGGTCGAGAAGTCGAGGTGACTAATCGATAGACATACAAGGATAGGCTGTTTTGGTGATAATCCTATAATATTGCCTTCTTAAACTGAATATTCCAAATACATTAAGCTAACTCAACATACCTCGTCTATGGTCTCGAAGTGATGCAAAGGCCAAGTTCTAAAGTTTACAAGGTACCGGCACACTCATAATTTGATAGATTTGGGAAAATAATTGGAAACGGATAAGGCTAATCTCACTATATAATATCAAGGGTTATAATGTGCTTGGCTAAGGTCTAATCTAGTTAGGTTAAGAAAAACATGTCAAAATTTTAAAAATGGGATAATTTTTCAAAATAAACTAGAAAAACTAGGGCAATAAAGTTCAAGAGAAATTTCTACTCCCGTCCCCCCACTTGAAATGTACAAAGTCCCTTTTGTAGTAAATTTTAAATAAAGGTGAAGAGAAAGTAGAATTAGAGCGAGAACATCCCTAAAATTTGCTTCAAAAAGAAAGAAGGCCTACGAAAAGAATCGTGCATTCGCTTAAGCATCCACGAGCAAACTTCATTCCCTGAAATAACACTAACCAACAAGCATAATTCTAAAAGAAAAACAAAAATAAATCTAACTCACTTTCGTAGGAATCACGGTTGCATTTAGCATATGCAACAAGCCTTTTAAACCACTTGGTGTCCCAAGTGGAGGAGTGTAGTCTCGTGAGGGCTTACAGGGAACATACCCACAAAGTTCATTTAAAAACTAATACAAGGTTATTGTGTTGTTATAGAAAGAATTAAAACTGAAGGATAGTTACGTCGTAACTCATTGAAGGAGTTACTGCAAGTAACTATGGCAAAACCGTGCGATCGCTATCAGGGTAGCTACGGCGTAACCATAGCATGGGATTACGCCGTAATGGGTAATGCTCTGGAGAGAATTTCTACTGATGATGTGTTACAGCGTAATCATGGGGATGATTTATGTCATAACTGATGGACAGGTCAGGTCCCCGTTTAAGTTACTTGTGAATTCTTCTCCAATTTCATGCAAACTTTTTTAAAAACACAAAACCCAACAAAAATAGAAATAAAATAAATAAAAAGGATAGTTCGGGTTGTCTCCCGAAAGAGCACTTTTCTTTATTATCGAGTCTTTAAGTTAGAATCAAAGCCATGGGGCTTTACGGTAGCCTTTGAACTTGGCCAACTTCCTCCATATCCTTCATCAAATTGTGTCTGACCCAAGCAAAATTTGTAGCGGTGCGGAGATATTACTTTGTCTCAATCTTCCGAATCTTGCAAAATGGCAAAGTAAAGATCAAAGCCACTCAAGCTGCTTAAATTGAACCTGCCGGCGTCCCAATCAAAGGGCGACGCCAACCCATCTCTACGATTTGATAAATACATGCACTAGACTTACCGGCTGAAGGAATTTTGCTCATAACACCGGACGGCCAGGAGCTTTGAAGAAGGGGCATCACTCGCACTTTTCATCTCGCACGCCCGCATCCGCAACCAAGACGACGCGCCCCATTCGAAGCCCGACGACGTCACAACTCCAAGGTGACGTGCCGTCCCATCGATAACTTGCCAAGACGAAAACCCTAATGGGACCCGTCGGCGTCCACCTATAAAGGCTTACTGCCGCAAGTGTAAATCTATATATAGAATTCGATTTTTCTGCATTTAGAGAGGTAGACTTTTGGAGTAAAAACCTTAAACGTTTGTAGTCCGATTTGGACAGTATCTTAGGGTCCCAAACCCTATTTTACACATCAAGATAAGTGTTTTAATCAAATAGTATCATTATGTCTTCCATTTATTGTGTGTATGCTTGCTTGTTTAACATGTCTAGCTAAATTTCTTGTGTGCTTGCTTAGATCTATGAAACCTAGTTGTTAATTATTGTTAGGTTGGTTCTTATCTTAATTGTAATTGGCATAGGAGTGCAACTAGGCTATCGTTGTGTTTAAATGCTTGAGTAATCTTTGTGAAAATTAGTTTATGAATCACTTATCGGATTTCGTAGTCTAAACATCCAAAGATAACCTTAAAGTTAGTTTATGAATGACTTAGTGGATTTCGTATGCAATAACCTAAAGGTAATCTCAAAGACTTAGGGCATAGGCACACCCTACGACCTTAGAAAACACAACGCGTTAAGAATAAGGACGTGACAATTCAACCAACAATAAAAGATAACTAGGGAGTAATAGCATTTAGGTAAACAAATTTTTAATCATCATACGAGCACACAATCAAATAGACATAGCTACCCGTAGTATTAGATAATTAGATAGTAGAAGTAATCGGTAGAATTACCACCCCCAAATCAATTGCCCCGAGATTTTACCCTTAGCTTTCGGAAAAACCAATAAAAGATAAAAAAAAACAAAAAAAGAATCATCCTCAACCCCGCCTTAGTGTAATACACTTCTTGCTAGCATTCCTATTCCCCTAGAGAACGATATCAATACCCGAGGCTTACCCAATACTACACTACAACGATTAGGTTCACTGCCTAGGGTGTTGAGAAACTTGCTCGACGAAAAGGAAGTTCCTTTGACCCGTGCGGCCAGACGTACCAGCGCATCGTTATCATCCTTGCAGGAGGTATCATCTTCGATTGGTATTTTTTCCATGGACTTTCTTTGTTGGAGACAATGTTCTTCATAGTCGAGCTTTAGCTTCCTTAGAAGACCCGCATTAATTATAGCATCTCCGAATCTTACCAAATACCAATCATGAAAGGATAGATCTCCGAACTTGACGTCATGTCTTTCTAGCTCATGAGGGCATGTCCATTCTTCATCCTTCATATTACCACCCCCGTTGCAATACCCACGGAAAGGATTGCATGTAGGCCATGCTCGTGTGGAATCGTCTTCCGTGATCATTATGGGATTGCAGGAGTGCTTAATAGGGGGTTCATTCTCTTCTTTGATTGAGAATTTTGCCAACCTTTCATCATCATTAAATGGAGACCACGTGTATTTGTTATTTTTAACCCTCTCCTTATCGTCTCCTCCGTCGCAAATTTCTTTATGAGGGTTGCATGAGGCCCATAAATCGTACCACTCACCATTATCCACAGGTGTTGCTTTGCACCAGTGATTCTTCCTCTTGGATGGGGATTGTAGGCACAGGATCGTATCACTAGACCATCCATTAATGACATGTGTTCTTGATTCATCTAATCCGAGAAACTTGTCAGACCACGTATCCCAGCTTATGCCGTATTCTCGATGTTGGGTTACGGGCGAATCGGCTTCGCTAGCACCATCAGCATCATTTTCCTCTACCATGATAGAACCATCGTCGGATTTGTCTTTTTCAGAAAACACGGCTTTGCATGCTATAGATTTGCTCTTTTGTTCTTCATTTCTTTTCTATACCTCATCGCTGAGCTTGCCAATCATGGTTTCCAAGTTTTTTAGCAATTCGTCATGACTAAAAAGGCTTTTGTTTGTGCTTTCTTGAAAATTCTTAAGCCATTCTTCTTGCTCTTTTTGTCTTTTAGTCAAGTCTTTGAGGTATTTGCAGATTGTGTCCTCCAAATTAGATCTTCTTTCTCCGAAAGTTCCGCGGTTGTAATATGTGGGAGGTCCCCCACGATACCAATTTCCATTTCTATTTGCCCCTTGAAACGGTCGATTTTCACCATATTTCACTTCTTCAACCTTGCTATCATCGTTAATGAGAGGACAATTTTTTATGAGATGTCCCCCTCCACAGCTTTCACATCCTACTTGGATAGCATGAACACATTCCCTGAGCTTGAGCATGTCCCGACCTAGATTTTCAAGCTTGCTAGTAATGGCGGCAATTCCTTTAAGATTTCCGCCTAGGCTTCTTTGGCTTCCTCCATTGTGCCATTTTTGAGAATGATCGGCCATTTTTTGAATGGCTTCAATGGCGAGGGTAGGAGTCATGCTTGGAATTGGTCCCTGGTAGTCCAACATTTATCTTGTAGCTACGTTGATTGTGACAACTGGCAATTTAGGGAGTCTATTTTAGGTAACCGCATTACGTTAAACTGAACCGAGCTTTGCCTTTAACACTATTTTTATAAACCATGACTTGATTTTATACCGTCTATTGTTTTTTATGGTTTATTTCACTATTGAATGAGTTATCGTATGAGTTTTAACTTTATTTGGTAAGCACTATTCGATTCGGCACTAGAAAAGCCTAAAACGAGAAAGATTGTATCTTTTAGACCGTAACTCAAAAATTGACAAATAAATAGTCAAAACTCGTGGAAAAACGTAAATAACGATGTTGGAAAGTTGAATAAACGTTGTGAGACACTCGGGGACAATTTATGAGCTCGGGAATGGGTAAACGGGATAGTTACGAAAAATTACAACTCCGACCCCTCCCCTTTCCCTTGAAGCCGGCGCCCCTCTCCTCCAAAATAATTATTTTAAGGTCCCTAGTGGCCTAGTATATATACCTCAACCAATCCCCATTCCACCTCTTTGATTCTCTCACTAAAAACACACATAAGCACTTTCTCTCTCTACCTTTCTCACTCTAAAAAACCTAATTATAACCACCACCATCGCCGGCCACTATTCCGGCCACCACGGCTCGCCGGCGGCGCGTCACCATACACCTCCACCACCATATTGAAGCTCTCTTTCTCCTATTTACAACCATATATTACACGCTCCATTTGGACTTCAATAACACCTTCAAATCTTTGAATCAAGATTCGTACTTTTAGGGTTTCAAAGGGGTTTTGCAATTGGTGTTTGAATAAGGTAAATGGAACATGTTTTGAGCTTGTTTGGGCAATAAAAAGCCATGAATTGAAAATTAGGGTTTCGACCCTATGAACAAATTTGGGGCTTTTGGGTGGAACATGAAATTAAGTCTAATTAGAGTCTAAATAAACATGTAGATAGTGTTTGGTAAGCATGTGGTGTATCAATTTGATGGGTTTGTGCATTTAGGGTTTAGTTGCATATTTTTGGTTAATATAGATGATGAGTTTTGTGTTTGGTTAGTGTTTGGAGCTTGAATGATTGTATTTGGATGTTGTGGAATTGATTTGGTTATGTTTGGTTGTGAAATATGGGACGTACGAACCACCTAGGGCTCGTACGTGGCTTATGAGAGGCATACGAGACCCACATGGACCTTAGGTCCGGGTCGGGTCGATTTGGTAGCTTGTTGGTTGGTATTGTTGATGTTTGGATGAGACGCGTGGAGCCGAAAAGCTTCTAGAGCTTGTTTGGTTCACGTGGTCTTAACCGCGACCGTGTCATGACCATTAGGGTCATAACATTGGTTTCGAGTACATTTGATTGATTGATTGGTTGGCGAGATTGATTTGAGTTGTTTTGGGATTGAATTGCGCTATTATGACTTTTAATTTGGACTTGATATATATATATATATATTGTCAACTTTGAGCTACGTCGGTGTTACTTTGACTTTTTAGTAAATAGTTGACTCCGACAAAGCCGTAACGTGGACTTTATTATAATTTGGACTATTGATTGATTAAAAGCCGAGAAGTTATGACTCGTGCTTGTGGACTTGAAACGAATGACGATATGAGATTTATATTGGAATTTGACGAAATATATATGTTTTCATGAAAATGCTAATAGACTATGAAATATAAATAATAAATAGGTTTTTGTACCAAAAATAACGATAACAAGAATTATCATGTTATTTACTATTTTTAACGGAAACTAACGACTAAAAATTGAATTGTTTTATTATAAATAAACGATTAATGTTTCGAGTACACGTTTATCGATATATGCCAATTATGGGCATTTAATACTAGTTTTTCAAGTATTCATTTACTTACGTTGTGTGCATGGGTTACGGATAACCTAGCATTAATAGTGTTGATCCACGTGGGTAGCGGACTTATTAGGTTGACGAATCTAATAAGAGCCCGCTGGGTACGTTGGGTAACATTATTAATGGATGACTTATCCTTATGACTCGTTAGGATGCGACCGGTTTATGGAATAATAAGCGATACGAATGAATAATTGAGTTTATCGAGTTGACGAATTCGATAAGGTCTAATGTTTATTCCGAAACTTATTGGACTATGGAGCTTATCGCTTAGGCGTCTCATTGTGTCGCATTGAGTCATATATTGTGTTGAATGGAATTGCATATTGTGTTGCGAAGCATAACATATTGGTTGTTTGAGTGCATTCATGGCATCATATTGAGTCGATATACCCATATGAGGAATACCAAACACTAGGATTAAATGGTGAAACGAGACATTTTTGGAAATAACGAAATGGAATACATTGGGGTAGATAACGTTGATTTTAGGAATGTATATATTAAGTTTGGTCTACATTAATAGGTTGTGACGAGTCGATAGTTGCTGTGCTGTGATACCGTTATCTTCTGCTAGTGTTTATTTGTGCGTTGATTGTTTGAGGTGAGTTTCATAGCCCCACTTTTAACTACGTTTTGAACTATTTTGGGGTGAGAATCATGCTGTTGTTTTTGGACCGTTAAAACTATTTGGATTTGCTTATGTGCTTGACTGTATAGATAGATGTGCGGTAGTTGTTGCCTTAGTCTAGGTTTAACCGTGCCTAGCTAAGAATAGACTTCTACATCGACCTTGTCCGGGGTTGGCAATTGTTCTAGATTTTGCCACAACTGTTGACTAGAGTCGTAGGGCCGAGTAATCCCTCGGATGCGGATTTGATTAGAGATCCGGATAGGATCATGTGTGAAACGGTATTTATCTATCTTAGGTCTTGCATAGCAAATCAACTCTTACAGTTCCACTATGATTTTGTTGAACTTAAACCTACGAACTCACCAGCGTAAGCTGACCTTTTAGCATGATTTCTTAGGTAATTGAGAGATGTTTGGATTACTTGATCGGTGGAAGCTTGGCAAGAAGGCGGGGTTCAAGGATCATTTATGACTTTGATAAACTTTGGGGACCTATTTGATTAAACCATGTTTTGGGCCTAATAATTATACTTTTGAGTTAAATGTTTTGAATACTTAAATTTGGGATTGGTTTGAATGTTAAATGACTATCTTTTGCTATACTTGTGTGCTATACCAATCCAAAAAGTAACGCCCCGAAAACATGATTAAGTCTTCCGCTGTACCAAGATTTGGGGGTGTTACAGATTGGTATCAGAGCTCAAGGTTATAGAGAATTAGGTATTTTATAAACCCTAAACTATAACCACTTTTGAGAAAAATTGATCCTCGATCGACGGTTATTGCCAAGCCGAAGCTTCTTATTTGATTATGGTATGAACTGCGATTTGGATTATGAGATGATGTGTTAAAGGATATTGTGAACTGATTATGGAAACGTTATTAATTGGAGATATGATTATTGATTTTGGAAATGAGATACGATTATTGATTTTGGAAATGAGATACGATTATTGATTTTGGAAGTGAGATACGATTATGGATTTTGGAAAATGAGACATGATTATTGGTTTTGGAAAATGAGAAGTGATTATCGAGATATTACGGGTTGGATTTGAGTAAACGGTATATTATGATTTTGGAGTTTTGAACTCGAATGATTTGACATGTGATTATGTGATGGAATGGAACTTATGTGTTTTATTTAAAGGCATATTTTGAGTAATGTGGTACCTACACTTTTAAAGCTTTCATTGTGTGATATATGTTTTGGTTGAGTTAACGCACTTGTTAGAACTGGTTGTTTTCGAACACTTATACCTACCCTATGCCATTGTCACAGACTATGCCTTCACTAGCTTTTGATGTGTCCGAGGAGGTCCTTGTTGTAGCTAGTTCGCGACATTGACTCTCATGATGGTTGTGAGGTGATCCTTATGAGATTGCCCGTCACACTAGTTCATCATCATCGATCGTCCCTAGTTCATCTAGGCAACTCACTTTATATCGGGTCTTAGCAAGCAATGCACTCCCTAGGCTTGCTTATAGCACTCTGCATGTCGTCGACCACCATCATCACCTATCCGCTTTAGCAAACATCACCATGTCTTAGGAGGCCTAGATCTCCTAGTGTACCACCTCAGGATTTACTTGCACAGAGACTCCGACTCATGGACTCTTCCCCTATGGATGAGGGCGAGGAGGAGCATGAGGACGAGGAGGAGCATGAGATTGAGGAGCAGTATGTAGATGAGAATGAGGATAGGAGGATGATGAGGATATCCCGAAGGGGTACTCTCCATTGCAGTCCTGCGCATTCTTAGGACCAGGTTCTCCTTTGCTGAGCACGAGTCCCCTTGACACCTTTAGACATCGACTCACCACCTTACTCACCTTACATAGGTAGTCCGTTAGGATCTGAGTTACCATCGGAGATTGCTTCTGAGCCCGAGGAGTATGGTGAGAGGCGGAGTCGATGTGGGAGAGGATTACCTCTCGTGGTACTAGGATTAGTCGGTTGACGATCGTTTGGTTGGAGTATCTAGGGCTAGTATTGTGGATCCGAGTGTTGATATGGGTACTTGTAGTCGGAGGACTAGGGTTTTGCATGATGGTATGTCGAAGCTCCGTGAGCAGGTTGGGGACCTGCGGAGAGGGTTCGCGGCTACCGTGATCTGATAGAGCGATTTGGCGTCGGATTGGTGAGTTGGAGAGAGAGGTCGCAGAGCTTAAGAGTGATCGCGACGCTCGACGTGTTGAGTTAGCATCTTTGTGGAGAGAGGTTGATGATGTTAGGAGATCAGTTAGTGATATTCGTAGACGTGGCTAGATCGTATTAGATTCATGGTTTTGTACCATCTTGAAACTAAGTAGTACTTGGTTTGAGATGTAGGATTATCCTAGTTGTCTTATTGGTATCATCGTTAGGATCATTTTTGATTTCTTCGTATCCTTCCATGTATTTCCACTTTTGAAACCTATGAGTTATGGTTATGGGAACATGCATCCTTTAGTTAGGATGCGGTATCTGATTGTTTTGCTTTGGTATAGCGTTGTCCCTGTTGGCCTCGATTATGTATTCAGGCGTTATTGGGTGACCCTTGGAACCCAACTCTATTTTAGAGCGAGAATTTGTGAACTTATGAAACTGTTCTTCTTGCCTCCAGAATGGTGGCAACAAGACGAAACTCACTTAGGAACAACCGACTCCTGCCGTTGTTGCCCCTGGTCGTCGAGGTCGTCGTCCGCCCCGACCACACCACTGTTGAGAACCCTAACACCGATAACCCGTAGAGAACCCGAATGTGAACGACCATGCTGAGAATGGTCCTGTTCCACAAAACCTTCCACCTGTAAACCCAACCCACATTGACCCGCTAGTGTCGTTTGAACGCTAGGCTGAGGCTAATCTCTCTAACACTTCTAGTGGAACCCCAATGCTTAATCGAACTCGAGGTTGTACCTACAAAGAGTTCCGATTCTGTGGTCCCATTGAGTTCGGAGGAACTGAGGGAGTAGTTTATCTAACTAGGTGGTTGGAGAAAACTGAATCTGTGTTTGCTGTGAGTAACTGTGATGAAGATTGTAAGGTTAAGTATGCAACATTTACCTTGAAGGACGAGGCATTGACCTGGTGGAATAACTACCACATATCAATAGGAATTGATGTAGCTTATAGTATGACTTGGACTCAGTTTAAGGCTCTCCTAATTAAGACTTATTGTCCTAGGAATGAAGTTAAGAAGTTAGAGAGTGAGTTATGGAACCATAAGGTTAAGGGTACGTACATGGCGACTTATACTGTCGTTTCCAAGAGTTATCATTGCTTTGCCCTGAAATGGTTCGACTTGAAGAACTTAAGATTGAGAGGTATACTAATGGATTGCCTTTAGCTACCCGAAATGATGTCATCGCTTCAAGCCGTTAATTTGCAAGAGGCAATTCTTTGTGGCTCGAGTTTGATGGACTCTTATGTGTTAGAATTAGGAGACAAGAGTAAGAATGATAGGAGTGATAAGAGGAAGAGGAAGTTTGCAAAATGGAATGGCAACAAACGGCAAGAGACAGCCAGAGTGTTTGCCATAGGAAATGGAGGTAGGAAAGATTATGAAGGTAGTAAGTCTGTGTGTGGTCGTTGTAACCGACACCACCATGGACCGTGCCCGATTGTGTGTAGAAAGTGCTCTAAGGTAGGACACATAGCCAAAGACTGTAGGTCTCGTCCACTTGCTGCCGCAACTCAAGCCTGCACAAGGAGCTTTGAAGGCCACTGTCACCTGTTTTGGGATGTGGAAAGAAGGGACACTTTAAGAATGAGTGCCGAGAGCTGTGGATGAGAGGAAATCCCAGTAATGTAGGAGGATTTGCTAATCGAGGTGTAGGAGGTAATGGCTTAAACCCTGTGAAGCGTGAGGTTGTGGAAAACCGAGGAAACAATGGTGCTAGGAATCAGAGAGAGATATGGGAGTAGCGTGTTTATGCTATTGGGAAGGAAGCTGGTAAGGACCCTAACATAGTTACGGGTTCGTTCCTTCTCAATAATCGCTATGCTTCCATACTGTTTGATACCGGTGCGGATATGAGTTTCGTATCCACCAATTTTATGCCATTACTAGGAATCTCTCAAACACCTCTAGGGTTTAGTTACGATGTGGAACTAGCGAATGGGAATAGAGAGAAGATAGACACCGTAGGTCAAGGTTGTACCTTAAGTTTCTTATACCGCCCGTTTAGTATAGACCTATTGCCGGTTACCTTAGGAAGTTTTGACGTCATTATCGGAATGGATTGGTTATCGAAGAACGGTGCACACATCATTTGTGATGAGAAGATTGTGCGTTTACCATATGCGGAAAAGTTCTCGACATACAAGGAGATCGGAGAGACTGTGGAAGTCCTTCCCGGTTGAGCATCATCTCCTGTATTAAGGCCCAGAAGTACATCGATAGAGGAGGTTGTCTTTTCTTGGCTCGAATTTCTGAAAAGAAAAGTGAGGAGAAGAGTGAAATACACCTTAACGATGTACCCGTTGTTAGAGAATTTCCGAATTTGTTTCCCGACAATCTGCCAGGGATTCCACCTGTCCGACAAGTGGAATTCCAAACAGTTGATATTCGGTCGCGGCACCCGTAGCCTGGGCACCCTATCGACTTGCTCCAAGAGAATTGGAGGAACTGTCTAAACAGTTGGCAGAGTTGTCAGAAAAGGGATTCATTCGACCAAGTTCGTCACCGTGGGGAGCATCAGTGTTGTTTGTGAAGAAGAAGGATGGATCGTTTCGGATGTGTATAGATTATAGGGAGTTGAATAAGTTTACAGTGAAGAACCGATATCCATTACCTAGAATAGATGATCTATTCAACCAACTCCAAGGAGCTAGTGTCTTTTCTAAGATCGATTTACGATCTGGTTATCACCAGCTTAGAGTTTGAGAGGAGGATATCCCTAAGACTGCGTTTAGAACCCGTTATGGACACTATGAATTCCAAGTGATGTCGTTTGGTTTGACCAACGCGCCAGCGGTTTTCATGGATCTCATGAACCGAGTGTGTCAACCATACCTGGATAAGTTTGTGATAGTATTCATAGACGACATCCTGATATACTCTAAGGGTAGTGACGAGCATGAAGAGCATTTGAGGCTCATTTTAGGATTGTTGAGAGAGGATAAGCTGTATGCCAAATTCTCTAAGTGTGAATTTTGGATTTCGTCCGTGCAATTCTTAGGTCATGTGATAGATAGTCGAGGTGTTCATGTTGACCCAGCTAAGATTAAGGCCATTAAGGAATGGGTAACTCCTAAGAACCCATCGAAATTCGACAGTTTCTAGGGTTAGCAGGAGGCTATTATAGGATTCATTGAGGGATTTTCTAAGATAGCTAAGTCACTGACCAAACTAACACAGAAGGATGTTAATTATGAATGGGGAGAAAAGGAAGAAGAGGCATTCCAACTTTTGAAGGAGAAGTTGTGTAGTGCGCCTATCCTAGCTTTGCCTGAAGGAAGCGAAGACTTTGTCGTGTACTGCGACGCTTCGCATAAAGGCTTAGGTGCTGTTTTGATGCAACGTGAGAAGGTGATTGCTTATGCATCCCGACAACTTAAGAAGCATGAGAAAAACTACACCACCCATGACCTTGAGTTAGGTGTTGTAGTGTTTGCTCTTAGGATCTGGAGACATTACCTGTATGGAACCAAGTGTGTAGTATTTACCGACCATAAGAGTTTGAAGCACATCTTAGATCAGAAGGAACTGAACATGAGACAACATCGTTGGTTGGAATTGCTTAGTGATTATGATTGTGAGATTCGTTATCATCCTGGTAAGGCTAACGTTGTGGCTGATTCACTTAGTCGTAAGGAGGACATTCCACCCATACTCGTTTGATCCTTAGGAATGACCATTGTTTCGCCCTTACCATCTCAAATGTTAGCCAGCCAGCAGAGGGATTGACGGAAGAGAACCGTCCTTATGAGAATCTTCATGGAATGGTAGAAAGTGAAAACGGCTTGAAGCGTTAGATGGAACATTATGCTTGAGACGAAGCTGGATACCATTTTATGGTGGAATCCGTGAGTTGATTATGCATGAGTCGCATAAATCAAAATACTCTATTCATCCCGGGGCTGATAAGATGTATCAGGATCTTAAGAAACTTTATTGGTGGCCCAATATGAAAGCCTATATAGCTCAAGATGTCAGTGGTGCGACTTGTTCTAAAGTTAAGGCCGAACATCGAAACCATCGGACTTTTAGTTCAAACCGAACTCTCGGAATGGAAATGGGAGCGAATAACCATGGACTTTATCACTAAATTACCGAAACGATTTAGCGGCAATGACGCTATCTGGGTAATCGTTGATCGGTTAACTAAGTCTGCTCACTTCTTAGCTATTAGTGAAACCGATAGTCTTGATAAACTTGCTCGATTGTATCTTAAGGAAATAGTATCGCGTCATGGAGTACCGATATCTATCATTTCCGATAGGGATAGCCGTTTTACATCCCACTTTTGGAGATCGTTCTGATGACATTAGGAACAATTTGGATATGAGTATTGCTTACCATCCACGTAATGATGGTCAAAGCGAGAGAACCATTCAGACTTTAGAAGACATGCTTAGAGCATGTTTTATAGATTTCGGCAAAGGCTGGGAGAGACACCTCCCTTTGGCCGAATTCTCTTACAACAATAGTTATCACTCTAGCATTAAGACCACCCCGATTGAGGCATTGTATGGCCGAAAATGTCGTTCTCCTGTTTGTTGGGCTGAAGTTGGCGAGAGTCAACTTACAGGTCCCGAACTTGTCTTAGAAACCACTGAGAAGATAGTTCAGATTCGTAATCGGTTGCAAACCGCTCGAGATAGACAAAAGAGTTATGCCGATAAGAGACGTAAACCTTTAGAATTTAAGGTTGGAGATCATGTTATGTTGAAAGTTTATCCTTGGAAAGGAGTGATTCGTTTTGGAAAGCGTGGAAAACTCAATCCCTGATATATTGGTCCCTTTCCAATCCTGGAAAGAATCGGACCTGTAGCATACCGTCTGGAGCTACCATCGGAATTGAGTAGTGTACACAATGTCTTTCATGTTAGTAATCATAAGAAATGTCTTTTGGAGGAAAACATAGTGGTGCCTTTAAGAGATATTCGTATTGATGAGAAATTGAATTTTGTTGAGGAACCGATTGAGATTATGGATCGTGAGGTTAAGAGGCTGAAGAATAGCCGTATTCCGATTGTTAAAGTTCGTTGGAACTCCAGGCATGGACCGGAGTTCACTTGGGAACGTGAGGACGTTTTCCGTAGGAAGTATCCTAACTGTTTATGACGCCAAGCAACTCGGAGTGAAACCCGGGACGGGTTTCTTCTGAGGCTGGGAGGCTGTGACAACTGGCAATTTAGGGAGTCTATTTTAGGTAACCGCATTACGTTAAACTGAACCGAGCTTTGCCTTTAACACTATTTTTATAAACCATGACTTGATTTTATACCGTCTATTGGTTTGTATGGTTTATTTCACTATTGAATGAGTTATCGTATGAGTTTTAACTCTATTTGGTAGGCACTATTCGATTCGGCACTAGAAAAGCCTAAAACGAGAAAGATTGTATCTTTTAGACCGTAACTCGAAAATTGACAAATAAATAATCAAAACTCGTGGAAAAATGTAAATAACGATGTTGGAAAGTTGAATAAACATTGTGAGACACTCGGGGGACAATTTATGAGCTCGGGAATGGGTAAACGGGATAGTTACAAAAAATTACAACTCCGACCCCTCCCCTTTCCCTTGAAGCCGGCGCCCCCCTCCTCCAAAATAATTATTTTAAGGTCCCTAGTGGCCTAGTATATATACCCCAACCAATCCCCATTCCACCTCTTTTATTCTCTCACTAAAAACACACACACAAGCACTTTCTCTCTCTACCTTTCTCACTCTAAAGACCCTAATTATAACCACCACCACCGCCGGCCACTATTCCGGCCACCACGGCTCGCCGGCAGCGCGTCACCATACACCTCCACCACCATATTGAATCTCTCTTTCTCCTCTTTCCAACCATATATTACACGCTCCATTTGGACTTCAATAACACCTTCAAATCTTTGAATCAAGATTCGTACTTTTAGGGTTTCAAAGGGGTTTTGCAATTGGTGTTTGAATAAGGTAAATGGAACATGTTTTGATCTTGTTTGGGCAATAAAAAGCCACGAATTGAAAATTAGGGTTTCGACCCTATGAACAAATTTGGGGCTTTTGGGTGGAAATTGAAATTAAGTCTAATTAGAGTCTAAATAAACATGTAGATAGTGTTTGGTAAGCATGTGGTGTATCAATTTGATGGGTTTGTGCATTTAGGGTTTAGTTGCATATTTTTGGTTAATATAGATGATGGGTTTTGTGTTTGGTTAGTGTTTGGAGCTTGAATGATTGGATTTGGATGTTGTGGAATTGATTTGGTTATGTTTGGTTGTGAAATATGGGACGTACGAACCACCTAGGGCTCGTACGTGGCTCATGAGAGGCGTACGAGACCCACATGGACCTTGGGTCCGGGTCGGGTCAATTTGGTAGCTTGTTGGTTGGTATTGTTGATGTTTGGATGAGACGCGTGGAGCCGAAAAGCTTCTAGAGCTTGTTTGGTTCACGTGGTCTTAACCGCGACCGTGTCATGACCATTAGGGTCATAACATTGGTTTCGAGTACATTTGATTGATTGATTGGTTGGCGAGATTGATTTGAGTTGTTTTGGGATTGAATTGCGCTATTATGACTTTTAATTTGGACTTGATATATATATATATATATATATATATATTGTCAACTTTTAGCTACGTCGGTGTTACTTTGACTTTTTAGTCAATAGTTGACTCCGACAAAGCCGTAACATGGACTTTATTATAATTTGGACTATTGATTGATTAAAAGCCGAGAAGTTATGACTCGTGCTTGTGGACTCGAAACGAATGACGATATGAGATTTATATTGGAATTTGACGAAATATATATATTTACATGAAAATGCTAATAGACTATGAAATATAAATAATAAATGGGTTTTTGTACCAAAAATAACGATAACAAGAATTATCTTGTTATTTACTATTTTAACGGAAACTAACGACTGAAAATGGAATTGTTTTATTATAAATAAACAATTAATGTTTAGTACACGTTTATGATATATATGCCAATTATGGGCATTTAATACTAGTTTTCAAGTATTCATTTACTTACGTTGTGTGCATGGGTTACGGATAACCTAGCATTAATAGTGTTGATCCACGTGGTTAGCGGACTTATTAGGTTGACGAATCTATAAGAGCCATTTGGAATGCTTAGGTAACATTATTAATTGATGACTTATCCTTATGACTCGTTAGGATGCACGGTTTATGGAATAATAAGCAATATGAATGAATAATTGAGTTTATCGAGTTGACGAATTCGATAAGGTCTACTGTTTATTCCGAAACTTATTGGACTATGGAGCTTATCACTTAGGCATCTCATTGTGTCGCATTGAGTCATATATTGTGTTGAATGGAATTGCATATTGTGTTGCGAAGCATAACATATTGGTTGTTTGAGTGCATTCATGGCATCATATTGAGTCGATACACCCACATGAGGAATACCAAACACTAGGATTAAATGGTGAAACGAGATATTTTTGGAAATAACAAAATGGAATACATGGGGTAGATAACGTTGATTTGAGGAATGTATATATTAAGTTTAGTCTACATTAATAGGTTGTGCCGAGTCGATAGTTGTTGTGCTGTGATACCGTTATCTTCTGCTAGTGTTTATTTGTGCGTTAATTGTGCGTTGATTGTTTGAGGTAAGTTTCATAGCCCCACTTTTATATACGTTTTAACTACGTTTTGAACTATTTTGGGGTGAGAATCATGCTGCTGTTTTTGGACCTTTAAAACTATTTGGATTTGCTTATGTGCTTGACTATATAGATAGATGTGCGGTAGTTGTTGCCTTAGTCTAGGTTTAACCGTGTCTAGCTAAGAATAGACTTCTACATCGACCTAGTTCGGGGTTTGCAATTGTTCTAGATTTTGCCACAACGGTCTGGACTAGAGTTAGGGGCGAGTAATCCACGGATGCGGGGATTTGATTAGAGATTCGGGTAGGATCATGTGTGAAACGGTATTTATCTATCTTAGGTCTTGCATAGAAAATCAACTCTTACAGGTCCACTATGATTTTGTTGAACTTAAACCTCTGAACTCACCGGCCATGCGGACCTTTTAGCATGATTTCTCGGTAATGAGATGTTTGGATTACTTGATCGGTGGAAGCTTGGCAAGAAGGCGGGTTCAAGGATCATTTCTGACTCTGATAAACTTTGGGGACCTATTTGATTAAACCATGTTTTGGGCCTAATAATTATACTTTTGAGTTAAATGTTTTGAATACTTAAATTTGGGATTGGTTTGAATGTTAAATGACTATCTTTTGCTATACTTATGTGCGATACCAATCCAAAAAGTAACGCCCCGAAAACTTGATTAAGTCTTCCGCTGTACCGAGATTTGGGGGTGTTACATTGATACCTTTGTAGAAAATGTTGACCTTTTGCTGGCTGTTTAGGTCATGAGTGGGACACTTGTAGAGAAGATCGTTGTATCTATCCCAAGCTTGATACAACGTTTCATCACCTTCTTGCTTAAAATTATGGATCTCCATGAGTTGATTAGATATCTTCGAAGGAGGACAGTATCTTTGAATGAAATGCTTCTTTAGGAGAGCCCATGTATCGACTACCCCGGCGGGCAATCTTTCAATCCATCTTCTTGCTGCTCTAGTAAGTGTCATGGGGAATACTTGGAGCATAACAGCATCATGAGAAACACCAGGTATGTTGAAAAGGCTTGCGATGTACAAGAGATTTTCAACGTGTTCATAAGCATCTTCGTCTCTGTTTCCCGAGAAAGGGTTAGTGCGTAGCTTCCCCATAAACTGTTCTTTGATCTCGAAACGGGCATTAGCTCCAATAGCCGGCCTAACGAGCCCCGACCCTTGTTCATCCCTAGTCAATGCCAAATATTCTTCAAGAGTGAGGTCATCAATGTTTACGACTTCCATGGTACCTAAAACTTAAAAAGAAATCCTTAGAAAACAAGAAAATTCAAAATAAAATAAAAACAAAAATAAAAGACTTAATAAAAATACTATTATAACTCCACGGCAACGGTGCCAAAAACTTGATGCAGGTTTTAATATTTATAAAGTCTCGTTTACCTATGGTCCACCTTATGCATTCACGGGCGGTACGGGTCCTGCGGTGTAGTGTAGTAATCAGAAAAACCGAGGTCGTCCCAAGAGCTATGTGAGCGGATTCTAATTAAGTCTAGGTGTCACTGGTTTTACTTGTTTTATGGTTTGAAATGATTAATAAACTAATTAAACAAGAAATGAAATGCGAAAAGTAAATAGAGATGTGATCAAGAGAGGTAAAGTGTGCTAAACTGTTTACTCATCCTATCATGTTATGTTCACGCCATACTACTTCCAATCGTTTCAAGTGGGGTTTTAAGTCGCTAGGATGGCATTTGGTCAGTTCATCCTAACCTATCAGCAAAGGCTTTCACCGGAGATCAAGCTACTACCCTTGAAAGTCCAGTTGTTTTTAGTCCCCTAAGCCAAGTCATTAAGTACCTCTACATGCAAGATTCGCAATAATGAGTGCTCGGGCGCTAGCATCTTAGACACTCATCCCTAACTTCTTAAGTTCATCCAAACGGCAGGTGATCATTTGGTCGGCCAAGAAGGATCGTCAGTTGGTCAATTCTTACCCTTCCCACTCAATCTACCTACTTAGGGTCAGTTGGTAAATTCTCCTAAGCAACTAGACACTATCGCCATTCAAAACTACCGAAGCTAGGGTAGCTACCAACGAACTATGCATGCATACACTAGAAACAATTATACGGAAGCATGTAAACGTAAACAAAACAATTAAGGAATCATAACTAGGCTAGCACCAAAGTGCTTAGCCGATCATATTAAACGAAACCAAAGATTCGATGTTTGACATAATGAAATACATGAATCAAAAGTAAAAGAAAAGATAATCGCTAATGCTTATTGTTAGAGAGTGATTTCTCCCTTGGAGATGGCTCTGTATGCTCTTCAAGATCTGCCTTTGGACCCCTCTTCACGTCTCACTCTTTGGTGTGGAGTGAATGATGTGAATGCATAAATTAGGGCTTGTATTTATAGGCGCGATCTAGTTACGGCGTAACTTGAGTTGAGAGTTACGCCGTAACCTCTATAATTCCATAATAATGCTATCGTAAAGCTGGTTACAACGTAACATATGGAATGGGTTACGCCGTATCTTTGGTATATGTTACATTTTTATTGATTACGCCGTAATCATTGGAATGAGTTACGGCGTATCTGATGGCGGCGTGGAACATCCTTTGACCTAGTTGGTTACGGCTTAATGGGAGTTACGCTGTAATTAGCTGTTGAGTTGGTCTTCTAAGTCACGCTCTAGCTACGGCGTAATGTGAGAGTGGAGTTACGCTGTAGCTTCATCACAGTGGGCATACTATCATAAATCTCTTAAGAAAATCTCCAAATCCAAGTCTCTTTAGCTCCAATGCTCGTAATTTACCTGAAAGTGAAATATAAAGGAAAACAAGCGTAAATCCATATAAATGATATAAAATACGAGCATTATCGGGGGAAATTGACACTTAATATTGTTACTATTTGATGTTATCAGGTTTATATTGTAATTTTCTCCCGTGACAAAACGAGCAACGCTTAAATGGTTAATTGTGATGCGTATTATTTTATGTATTGTCCACTTTTATTTATACCTACTTAGGTTGCATATTAGAATAAATCGGACATGTTGACACATAAATAATTAAAACAATGCTTAGACTTAAGTTAAGAAAACTGCTTAGACTTGAAGAAAAATGCATGCTTCTTAGTACACCTTTTTGATTAAACATGCTTTATCAAATATAGACCCAATTTTTAAATCATTCCCGTTCAATTACTTGAGATCACTTGTAATTGCCTTTTGCTCTACATGAGATGTAGATGAATTGCAGCCCACAGGTGATTATCCTCTATGCGTGAGACTTAGAGCCATTTTAGCATGTTCTCAAATGAATAACTTAATTGAGTTAAGAAGGTGAGATCCTTAAGCCTGAGGCAAAAGATGGGACTAAACATGCTTACATGACACTAGTTGCCTGTTCACCAGATGCCATAGGCCCCATAAAGATCTAAGAGTTGCACATGTAATGCAATTAGTGATCGCCGCCTACCAATTGAGTCTACTATTGCTAGCAAGATCAACTGATGTGATAGTAGAAGCTCAATGTGGATCTTAGCCTTTTCATAAATTAATTGTTTTAATTATAATGCTTGAGTAGTAAATTTATAAAAGGACAATTATCGAAAATACTAAAATTGAACTTTGTAAATTATATTAATGGTATTAATGCAACGCAAACCGTAAAACAAAGTTTGTTTTTTTCTTGAAGAAGACAAACCGAGCTTCCTTTCCTTGTAAGAAAGAGAGATACTGATTCCCATCCTTTTTCTTTGTTCGAGAAAGCTATAATAAGAACGCTTGAATTGTCCTAATTCTAATCAAACTCAAAGCAAACTTACTCGTGGAATCGTTATGTCTTGCAAAAGTCAAAAGGTTAAGTGCGGCTGCACACCTTGTTCTTTCAATTCGGCTTCATTACTCTTATTCGGTTTTGACACATAAGACATTTGGATAACTAGAGAACACGTTTCTATAGCTACCAAAAGATAACATCTTTATATCATCAAGACACTTTATGATTTTTAATTAGAAAACGGGGAATATCACCGCAAAGTGATGGAGGCAATAACTAGCATGTCTAATTAGTTGTTTGCTCCAACCCAATAAAGGCGCTACACCCTTGGTTTAGTAGGCCAATTAAGAAAGAATTGCATGCCAATTTTCAAGTTAAAGAAAATAATGTCAAATAAGCATTCATAAGTATATAAAAAAAAGCGAAATAAGTAAAATTTACATATTCAGCCGATAGCGAGTTACCAAATTAGCGATAATATTTAAGCGTTAATTTCATATATAACCAACTAAAATATGATAATGACATATTTACCTAAAATATGTTTTAAATATATTGCATATCACACATTCAAAACATATATTTTGAACTAGGCGAGTACCCGTGCATAGCAACGGAAATTCGTAGCGGCAGACAATTAACAATATGCAATATTGTGGTAAAGTATTTCGTGTAACGTTCAAAATAAAACGTGAAAATATCAAAATGTAATTGCAAACGGTTGTAACATGCGGTAATTCAACTCAAGCAAAAATTCTTAACATGTATAACATAACAACAACCTTTGATCGATTAGGGGTGAAATAATCATAACGGAAGTAACTGCAACAAACTCGTTATCCTTATACCTCGAACATGCTACAAACTCGTGAAATAATCATACGTTTTCAAATAGCTAAAGCACATCCATTTTATGTTATATTGCCAAGTAAACGTAAAATTTATCTCATATGAATTCACAATACAAACTTATATGACAAAAATCAAGACTTAACCTTTATCTCATCCATCAAACCCAATCATCATCCCAAATAACATTTAAAAACCTAAAATGCAAACTAAGTAAATGAATAATTAAAGCTTTAAATCAATATAGAATTAAAAACCAAACAAAGTAGACGAATCGGTTATTATGTATGGCTCACAAAGATATAACTTATTTGTGAGCTTACGTGTTTCTTGTATGTTCTATAGCTCGTGACTACATAAAAAATAATTAGTGACCATAGAAGCATACACAATACAATTTCAGGATCTTTATGCTTTTACAGAGACATTGTTTAAAATGGCAACATTCACAAACATATAACCATGTAAAGTTAAGAAACTTTTATTTTCACTTAAAGTTATCGGTTTCAAAAAAATTTCTAACCTTCGGTGCAATAAACTAATACCTGGTATAACTGAACGACACAACAATGACGAAATAATAAGCATGATGTCAGTATGTCAACTGAATTTATAACCACATTAGTTTTCATTGTGCAATGGAAAAAGATGTATTCTTTTTCATTCTGCGTAGATCTTAATTATTTTAATCAAGACTAAGACCAAATTTAGCTTCAAGCATGCATTGGACATAATCCTTATCGCCCTTTATTATAGGTTCTAGTATATTTATAGCTAATTGTTCTTTGACATTTGTACTCATTTCACCATATTTGTTACTCATTTGACCCAAGTTCAACAAGTTATAACTCAAATTAACATAACCAAAATAAAATCCAAAGTTGAGTATCTTTGATTTATATATTTTTTGATGTATGAGATTTTGCTGCTCGTTATCTTTTGTTGGAGTTATCAAGACCTATATACGGTCTCTTAAGGCCACAATGGTCTTGTTTCATATGAATTTTCTAACTTTTTCCTTTAACGGGTAATGCTACAGTAGATCATGTGTATAAGAAATGAGTATGAAACATGGTGATGGTGTCCACATGGAAAGTGAGAAACAAATATGGTGGTGTCCGCATGAAATATCTAGTCTCCTATCCATGACCATTGAAACCTAACATAATTTAAAAAAGGGGGATTTTCATATATCCCCACATACACACCCATATTTACATATTTCCTCAAAAACAAGTTTTTTATGCATGATGTACAAGCCTGTTAAAGCACTGTTTGGGAAAATATGTAAATATGGGTATGTATGTGGGGATATATGTAAATGCCCCTTTAAAAAAACAGGCTTACTAATCAAGCTTATAACTTGTTCGTAAAGCTATCTAGAAGATTTTATGCAATAAAAATGCACTTATTATGTGCTTTGAGTTTGACCAACATAACCATTTTTTTTCTTTTGTAGCCCAAATGTTAATTTGTGACATGAATGGATTTAATATGTAACATGCAACTCCTCTTTGTAAGCATGTAAGTTTGGTTTAGAGAAACAAATACTAACCTGAGCAAGTTGATCGTGTGCAACACCTCATTTCTTATACATTGATTTTCCGATACTATTTAGTATTTACATGATTGGTTTGTAGTTAAAGATGAAATACAATAGCTCCAAAACCCAAAATTAAAATTTTATTCTATTCACCGAGCACATGCAGTCGGTTCCATCTCATTCAAAGTACACATTATAAAGCAAGTTATTGGACCTTGTTAATTATTGAAGGTTTATGCAAATCCAAAATACTCACTGCCGAATCTGTGACCAAAATATATTAATTTACAAGAACTAATTAACCTAAAAGAAAGTTTGAAAAGCATCAACTGCGTTTAGTCCCTGTTGTTGTTTCCCAAGCATTCAAAACGTTTTGTACTATTTCTTCCACACAAACCCCATGTTTTACCTGCAAATACATATTGGAAACAAGCAACCCAACTTAATTAGAATGTAAGATTAATTAAAACATAGATAATTCGAATTGGATGTAACCAAAAATGGAATAAAATTTGAAATTAGAGTAATTTCAACATACATACCTGAGCAAATACAAATGGTCCACCGTCCCGCATTTTAAGAGAATCACGCTCCTTGACTGCAAAATCAGCCCCAACTGTTGCTGCAAGATCAGTCTTATTTATAACCTGAAAGTACAAAAAATTATTTTGTTTAGCCATTCTGAATCTAAAACGAATATTATGTATATTTTAGATGCATAATGAGAAGATGAAGGAAATCACATACAAGAAGGTCAGCTTGTGGAATGCCAGGTCCTCTTTTACGGGGAGTTTCTGTCGTGAAATGATTGGCTATGGATGAGGCTCGTATAAAAACACATTGGGGTTGTTTTGGGGGTTGTTTATATAGACACTGTTCAATTTGAATTTTCTCACCTTGAAATATATTGTGTTTTCAGTTAAGTTTCGTGTCCAACAAAAGCATAGGTGTTTCCAGCAATGGTTTCCTGCATTAGTTTCTACCTAATCAATACTTTCGTGCAATAACTTAGTGCAATAACTCAACCTTTGATTTTCCTTCAATAGCTTATAGACTTCAATACTTTCCTGCAATAGGTTTTGAACTTTTGTTTCCAAATGCCAGCCTTTTATTTCAAACTGCAATAGGTTTTGAATTTTTGTTTCCAAATGCTAGTCTTTTATTTCAAATGCATTCTTTATTGAACTTTCCATAATTAAGATGTGTTTGAATCGAAAAAAACTTGTGTTGCAATTCGAAATTTTGTCCAGGAATGTGCAAAATACTTTCTTTCATATTTGCAAAATACTTTCCTCGAAAAATAATAAATGTATTAATCAGGTCTTCTAATGTGTTGCAATATGAAAGGAAAGTATATACATGTCTTCTAATGTGTTGCAATTTGAAATTTTGTCTAGGAGTGTCCAACTTTGTATTTGAAGGTGTTTTTCAAGTTTGACCAAAAATCAAGTTTTCACTTTCAAGTTTGACCATACACTCATTATATATAGTTAAGATATATATGTCATTTTGACATTTAGATTTAGTATATATGAAATTATCCATAATTAAAACCTATAATGACCAGATGTGTATATATGCGACCCCATTTTTAATAACCATAAAACTTCACAATTTCGAGTCTATTGTAAATGAGAAATGATTTGTACACTTGAAAATTTGATTTACACACTCAAATATACAAATATGGAGTAATATATGTACAAGTATTTAGTGCCATCAAATTTTGGAGCGTGCCCTAAATAAAGTGTATATAAAGTGGGATAAGCAAAATCCGAAACAGACGTAATTGAAAGTACCGTTTGATTTAACCCAGAGTCCCAGACAAATCCAATAAATTGAATTGAGAAAATAGAGACAAATGGAAGGTGGATCATCAATAAACGGGGGAATGCTATACCACGAGGTACAAGAATCAAAACTATGCGCAGTTCATTGCGTAAACACGGTGTTACAAGGTCCTTTCTTTTCCGAGATTGATTTGGCTGCACTTGCTTCTGATCTTGATCGAACCGAACATCAGATGTTGAATCATCAACACCACCACCAGGAGGAGTCTCATAATGTCTCCATGGATGGTGATTTTAGTATTCAGGTAATCACTACTTTTAATTCATATCATTATATTCATTTTTCACGTGTCTTGTATAGTTTACCATATAGATAATTAAATTATTTATCATGACATTTTGTGGAAATTAAATTATTGGTTGAAATAATAGTTTTGTAGAGTTAAGTTGTTGATATAAATGAAGGAGACATCTAGCGCCTAAATTAAGAGTTAATTATCATATATGTTATAGAGGGTTTAGGTTATTAGGTTTGACGGTAAACCTGTGATTTAGTTTCATCTTAGATGACCTCTTGGCATTCCCGCATGGGCAAGGCAGGTAAATTAGGCCGGAACCTCAACCTTTTGGATAGTTTGATTGCGATAACCATTCTCCAAATTGCTTATGCTACCCCAAAATAAACACACAAGTAGAAACAGTTTGTTGTATCCAAACAAACTAAACTGCTTATCGGCTTAGTTGCAAACTTTATGTTAATTTTGACTGATAAGATTCTCACAAGTTGTTCCTCACTTCTTCCCTTTCATGTTTAGAATTGTTGACTGGAAATTTATATATGGGGATATGTTCAACCTAGCACTCTAGGAGTGACAAGTGTTTTGTCTTTCACTACCTACATTTGTCGATATTTAAAGTCTATTATGTTCTTTACAAATAATTGATGACTCAAGAATGCTTAACAGTTAGATGTGTTCCTAAAATTCTATGTTTGTCAAGGGGGACAAAATCACCGAGTTTTTTAAATAAGATATTAAAGCTTGTCACATTTCACGAAATAATTAGTCTAAACAAGCTGTTATATCTCAAAGCGTATAATTTAATAATGAATAATAGATGTTTAAAGGTTGCTAACAGGCGATAGCGGTTTGTCGCACGAATTGTTTGTCCAAAATTTAGATGCCCCGGGTTTATGTACATTGAGCAGCAATAGTCTTTTGGCGGTGATGAACAGTTGATTATATTTTTTAAGTGTGATGTCTACATCGACGCAACAATAGATGCTCATTTAAATGGTTACTATTTCTCGGATCCCTTTATTATAAACAAATTCTCTTTTCAGAAACTATGTATAAAACTTGATTAATCTTGTTCAGGTTTATGAAATTAATTTGCTTATTTGCTAATTGTTGTTTTTGAAGGCTTAGTTCTCAAATATTAAGTTAATTTTGTATTTATTCATGTGTAGAATTGATTTGTGGAAAACTAAATATTGTACCAAGATTGAAAGGGGAAATAGGTGTTACTTTTTGTACGGCATTGGAATATATTGGAATTGCTTTGTGGAGAATACGATAGTGGTACAATTAAGTTCTTTATGCTCTTTACAGTGAAAGAAAACCCGCAGAAGTGGTTTAGTGGCTTAAGAGTGCATGCTATCGGCTAGTTGCTAGAATCCTATATTTGTAAACGGTGACAGCCGACAAATTACCAAAGTTCTGATTAGTTATCAAATCTTTTCTTAGAAGGAAATAGTTAGTTCTTTCTTGAAGAGATCTATGAAACTATGTATGGGTTCATGGGGAACGCTATGCCTTGAAGTGTGGGTATGGAGGATGCTTTATTAAGTAATAAACTGGGGGATGAGAGCACACATGTTGTATTTATGCAACAAGCGGTTTAGCGAAATTTCAAATAACTTAGCGTTGAAGCAAGCACTTTTGTAATTTAAAGTTATTGATTGCATTGGAAAGAGGGTTGATTGAGTTTCTTCAAAGAAGACATTATCATTTTTAAGTGAATTTGTTCAGTGAAACCCCCATATGGCAAAGTTTGAAAACATAGGCAGTTAGTTAGTGAAGAGAGAGAAGAGGGTGGATTTGATTAGCTAAGGTTCTACAATTTGCGTGCTTGGTTTACTTGATAGGGTATATGATATATGTGCTAGCCTGCTGGGCTGTGTAGTATGTGTAGGTAATTTATTTGCGATATTAAATAGTTACCTTTATAAGACTTCTCTTAATATCTGTCTCATATAAGAATTGGGGAAACTAGAAGGCAAGAATGTACTTGCCAGATTTCCTATGTGCCAAGTCAAAATGAGGAACACATACAATGAGATTAACTGGTGATTGGACACTTATGTGGCCTTTCATAAGGTGATCAAAGTATGCTACTTATTGTATGTGCAGTTTGTATGTATTGATAAGGTCTTTAGACTTCTTATATAAACAAATCTAGTATACCTGCTTATGAATGAGTGTTACTTAGTTCTGAACAAGTATTAAATAACCATAGGGGTTTATATGCAACTTTTAGAGGCTAGAACCAAATACTAATTGTTTAGCATGTTCTGAAATTTAGAGGTTTGAATTGTGATAATTGCTAAAATATAAAAGCATTCTAGCATTTAATGTGATACAATTAACTGCCATTGAGAAGGTCATTCTCTATGAGTTGGATAGGCAGAGCGAACATTATAGGTATGCTCGGGATGTGTTAGGTGACGTTGAGCTGTTGGACAGGACTTCAGAGGGACATTGTAGGACCTTTTAGAACTATAAAATTGAAAGGAGAAAAATGCACAATATCTGAGATAAGTGGTAGAAATTGCTATGAAACAAGGATCATAATGATTCGGGATTTATATTTTTAGCATTAATTGAAGGGCACATCATCTGCTAAAAAGGTATATAAGATATGACATTATTGAGATGTAGAGATTCCTACACCAAACGTTTGGAGGTTGCACAACCAAGGAGATAACGCATATATGTTCTTAAGCAAAAGCCCACCAAGCCCATTGCGTAGAATGAAGAATAAAACTTAGTGTCAGTTAGAAAATTTAAACAAGAAAACAATGTGGCGAACTTAATCAAAATGATATGAAATCCAGTTTCCTTAGAGTGAAATCCAGTTTCCTTATAGAATGAAAAACAAATAGCTTGTAAATCGTAAATAAATAGATAAATAAATATTTCTTTCACATTACTACTGGATAGTGCTGTATGAGGCACATCTACTTCCAAGGTGCATGGTTGGGACCTTGCTTAGGTTGGATTGAGGCAAGTTGAGTGAGGCGAGGGCCTTCAGCTGGAGGCATGCGGTCAGGTGATGGGCTATTTACCGCGTGACTCTTGAGCTTTAAAATATATACAGAAAAGGTTGTCTATGTAAACACATTGATATTTTCTTTTGATTGTTGGTTCTTGTGATTATATGGTGTTCCAAATCTCTCGCGTTATGATTTTTTCTCTACTGTAAAGCATGAGTTTTATCTTAATATGGAATTGCTGCACTTCCTTTACAGCTGTATAATTTCTGCGCTGCTATTACAGCTTCAGTGACTATTGTAATAATCTGTATTTCATAGTTGTTGCTCATTTTCTGTTACTACCTGTGTGTGCATACGTGAGATTTTTCTTTCTTCGTGTTTTTACTAGTCACTACTGTTCTACATGCTGTACGACACTACAAAACTGAAAACCTTAGTTGCTTAATGGTAGAGAAAAGTTCGAGGGTAGAGAAAGGATGAGATGAAAACATAAATGAGGGCTGGTGTAGAGAAGAATTAATGTGTTCACTTCTTCTTGTTGTGCTTACTTGTTGCCCTAACCATTGACGGATTGACCTTTGGGCCTAGTTGTTATCCTAGGTCCTCTCCAAACTGTTCTTAGATATTCAAGCTGTTGAGTATATTGTTTAGTCTAATACTAGGATAATCTATTGCTGCATTCACTTTACCTACTAGGATAATCTATTGCTGCATTCACTTTACCCTATATATTATTGATAGTGTACATTCTATATATCTTTATGGATTAGTTCATTTAATTGACATTGGACTATTTTTATTTTGTTTGCATGATTTCTTCATTGCAAAGTTTTACATATATATTCATCTTATATATGAAGCTATATTTTATATGCAAACACACACAGTATCTATCAGTTATATGTATGCATACGTGTGTGTATCTTTTTATATGTATGTTTGTGAAGAAAAAAAACGATCGCCAGCTCAACGCCTCTACTCAGTGGCCGGAGGCGGGGACGCGGGTTATGTAAGAAGATAAGATGTTGGGTAACGAAAAAGACAAATAGCTGGCTTTCTACTATGATAAGAAATGGGTCTTACTAGCAATATTGCTAACCAAGATATATAAGAAAACATACACATATCCATAAATTCACCTGCTATGCGAAACCATGGTTCAACTCTACATATATATGCAGTCGGTGGTTTATGTATACAGTAGGGATAATTGTAGTGTAGTTATATGTATATTCCTGAACTGACTTTGCTAGTTTAGTTAGACTTTCATCTCACAGTCAAACATTTGCTCACAATCTTTGGTTGTTGACAATCCTCGTAATATAGATCTAGAAGAAGCTACTCCTTTGACAGATTTTGTACACACTATTCTGATTTGTAATTATTTATTCAGCATAGAATGTTATTGTAAAAACAATGCTAACTGTCAGCAAGAAAGGTATGGTTATCTGAAGTCATTCGCTTGGTCTATATTATTGCATGATTTCATGGTGGACTACGTACTTGTTAGTTGTGATTGTATGTGTACCCTTACGTATAGGAGGTTACCGGTTTTGCCGAGTTGATGTCAGATTCATCCTGAAGCTGTCACCTTGACATTCAGTGATGAGATTTAAAGGCTTATAGGTACTTGGAATAGATTTACTGTTAGATCACTAGATGTATACTAAGGTTCTTCAAATTTGTGTGCTCAGTTTACTTGGTAGCATATATGATATATGTGCTAGAGTGCCAGGTTGTGTAGTATGTGTGCAGGTAATATATTTGTGTGAATAACAATTTTCATTTAATGTGAATTTTTGGTGTCCGAATAGTTATAGTAAGGCATAAATGGAAATCATATTAGATAGTTCTCCTTAATAGACTTCGTAATACCTGTTTCATATCAAGTATTAGGGAAACAAGGAGGCTAGAATGTACTTGCAAGTGATCTAATGTGTCAAGGAAAAATGAGGCGAACACGGACAATCAGATTAGGTGGTGACAGGACACATACTCAGGCTTTCATTAGGTGAACATGATATGCTTGGATATTATATGGGTGCACTTTGTATGTAGTGATATCAGATATCGTCTTTGGACTGCTTATAAGAAAAGTCAAATATATCCCAGTGGGTGTTACTTAGTTTTAAACGGGTAGAAAATAACCACTAGGGGTCTATTTTATTCTCGAGAGGCTAGAACCAAAAACTAAATTATAGAGCATGTTCTGAAATTTAAAGTGTTGCTATAGATTTATGAGGTCCTTGTAGCTATTCATTGGTTCTGCATGTATGCAATGATTTTTTTTTATCATTCCACATTTGACCAAAGACATTAACCAACTTTGCTAATGTATTCAGTAGCTGGTAGAGTTAGGTTTGTTGATGTCTGTCATAGAAACACAGGACAACTCTGATAATTCTTTTAAAATCTTAGTACTTTTGCAATGGACTGATTTGAGCTAGCTGTGTTCAACGCCTTGAAATTTAGTTTGCCTGCTATATTTCTTGTTGTCTCCACAAGAAGGACATGGAAATAGTATGAGAGGTTGTCTATAAACTATTGCTGTCGGTGTTCTGACATTTTGTGGTTAGTTGCTTTCTTTGCTGTCAAAATCGCTTATATATGAACATAATTATTCTGAAATTCTTTACATTCATAAGCCTCTCTAGAAATAGAAGGATGCCCACGATGCGGCAACAAAGAAACGATGGTTAATTATATAGGATCTGGACATTGTAGCAAGTATGTTGTAGCACTGTATTACATTTAACTATTATACATATGTGTTTTATATATACGTGTTTTTATTAAGCATTTACTATTTGAAATTCCATTCTGCAGTTTGTCCAATTTTGTTTGAACATTTGTACTTCTTAGAAATGTAATTAATGCATCTCTCAAATTTATTTGGAGTCTAAAATTCATTATATCGTATATAGATATAGATGATGTTTGATTAGCTTCTATATGGCTAACTATTAAGCTTTTGCAATGGGATCATGTGGCATAAGCTGTAAAATTTCAACCATCAACTATTAGTCGTTCACTTCATTGTTGTTCAAGTAATTGCAGCCCTTCTAATTGTCATATATATTTTCATCAATAATGAAGTTGTCCATCGGCATCATAATCCAAAAGGTCCTTGCTACATCATTCATCAGACTTTTATCCTACCACTAATATTTAAGCTGTTTCATTATCCTTCTCTCCGACATAGCTTTTTGTTTTGATCTCTTGGAATGAAGCTAAGGTGATCAAGATCCTCACTAAAATCTCATGACAGCACTGATGTGTTTACTCATTATTTTCACAGTTACTTAACTAAAATACCTCATTAGGCATGTTAAGGTGTCGGGTCTCATCTAGGTTTTGCTCCATTGAAGCATCAAAAATGTTGATCCATTAATCAGATGGGTCAACTAGCTTAGGTGGATTATCAATTCTGTTGAACTATATATCTTTGAATATTTTATACTAGTAATGTTACAAAACTGAAATTTTAAAGTTCAAATGTATTAAATTCTTACCCCATTTTCACTTTTCTCACGTTGTACACCCTTCTTATCACCACTTCCTCCATCCCCTTTATGATTCATCTCTTCCCTACGTTTCTCACTTTCTACACGTTCTTTCCATATAAAGTTTTATTATGCTTACCTATATTTCTATAATTTGTATAAATTTGTCAAAGATTTTTGTTAAGTTTTATAAGAAATCCATTCTGCATTCATGAATGCGGATCTTTTAAGACATGATTAGCTTTTTATGTATCTTAGGAAATATGTGTAAACTTTTTTTTGAATCACTCTGATTTGATGTACCATATAATTTGGTACAATGTAACTGATAATAGTATTAATTTCCTACTTATGTGTATGCATATGAAGTCAAATATCCATGATTATTAATACTTAATGAAGTATTTACTACATAACTTAGAAGTGAAAGTATGAAACATGTATCCAAGATATAAAAAAAGTACATACTCAAATGAATTAAAGAATACTTCAAACCCAATCTTCATCTTGCATTATATGTCTTCTATTCTTAAAGTCAAGCGAAGTATACACTCAGTATTCTTGTCCCACTTCTTATGTGGTACCCCATTTTAAATTTATAGAAGCATGATTACAGAATATTGAATGAACGAACATCAACTTATTGGCCCTTTTAGTGTTCAAGCTTTTTTTAACGCTATGAATTAAAGAATAGGTACTCCAATTTCTCTCCACCGAAGAACTAATTATTGGCTGTGAAAGAACTTTTTTAGCTACCTCAGCTATGTCTGTAGTTTCTGAACATCATTACGACATCCATTTGAGCTGGGAGAAGAGAATAAAGACCTCTTTTCATGTGATATGTTGCTCATTTTTTCCAATTCTTTCGAAGGCTTTCTAAACACTAAGTACCAATTCTTTTTCGAAAGTAGAAAATTATTAGTATTAACTATTTAATTGGGTATATTGTACAAATTATATGGTATATCGAACCGGAGCGATCTGAAATGAGCCTAGCCACCTTGTACCAAATTTGAAGGACCTTGCGTATTGTATTGTACCGAGAGCGATACATACATATTTACTATGGATTATATAAATGTCATAGCCGATGCCTTCTCTTTGCAAAAGTTACAGCACCAAAACCCATCTGAAGCATAAAAGGTATTTCACATTGCATATTTGTACATGAACTGCATCGTGCCCAAGTTTAGGGACTTAGCGAACTGCTGTCCCACGATCTGATCCCGTAATGTGAATATGGATTATAGTTGGTGGCTTCTCTTTGCAAAGTTGCAGCAACAAAACTCATCTGATGCATAAAAGGGTGTTCACATGACTGTATAGAACATCCGTTTATCATTTTTGCTTTGCTTCTTACTGTTGGTGTTTTATCCATGTAACATCTAGCATGTTGGCAATTGGGCGTTCCTTTTTTTGTTGGTTCATAACATGGCGTTGGGGTTAGGTCTAGTGTCAGGCGATGATTAAGAAATCAATTTTGGAGCCAATAAACACTTTGTTTTTTTAAGGATTATGATAATGAGGGGTGTATCTGTTGCTACTTATTGATTATCATTTATGGCGGATCAGCTGTCTAAGTTTTAGTTATTAGTTTGTTTATTTTTTTTTGGTAAATGCATTGTGCCTTGGCTTGTTGCTGGCACCATGCTTACCCAAAACGATTGCTATGCTCTACCTTCTCCACTGCTTTTACCCAAAACGATTGCTATGCACTACCTTCTCCCTTGCTTTCTTTTCAGCGTAATTTGCATTCTATATAACATAATATGGACCTTTTTACGTATTTAGGTTTTATCTTCTTGACCACCTTGTTTGACAGTTTACGTCATGCCTAATATGGATGTTTGCCTCTGAATCTGTGCTGTGCCAACCCACAATTTTGATGTTTCTTAACCAGTGTTGTAAAAATCGGCCTTGGCGGCCGATATGGCGGCGCCTAGGCGGTTGGCGGCGGTCAAACGCCACGATTTTTGGCATATCGGTCTAATTTGGCGTTTTGGTCAAAATCGGTCAGAAATCGGAGCTTGGCGGTCAAAATCGACCTTGGCGGCGGTTTGGTCAACGCCGGTCAACGGCGGTCAACGCCGGTCAACGGCGGTCAACGGTGGTCAACTTCAGATCTGGGTTTTTTTTTTTTCAAATTCACGGAAATTAACTCCGATTTTATTGATTTTGTTCTAATTTAAGCTAGTTTTTATAATTAATCTTGCTAATATTCATTTCTTTAATAAATTCTTTTGTAATTTAGGGTCACCGCCATAAAGCGCCCTTAGCGCCGCTATATGCGACTATGGCTCTTATGGGGGTCAACCGCCACGGTACCGCCGGCGATTTTACAACCTTGTTCTTAACAACATTGTGATATGTTAGCTCTCCATTGTCGTTAAGAGTTTCTCACTACTATTAAAGCATACTAGTCAGAGTCACATGTTGCTGAACTTTATACACTCTTCAAGTTGTATTTTAACTTTTGAGTACACAATTGAGCTTTTATTTCACACGTTATTGCCTCAAAATCTCTGTAAATGCTTTTATAAATGACTTATCATCAACACTTATTCCTTGTACTACTTTATCTGTCAGAAACTGCTTTTTTCTTTAAAGTCTACTTGTGGGCATTCTTACCACCTCTTTATACATCGTTAAGTGATGGGATTCTATAGTTAGCTTGTTCCTTAACTAGATCACTCTTAAGACCTGCATATAATCTAATATAGATCTTGTTCCTACTACTTTTCACCAAATTCAATTACGTAGTATTAGAGTATTATTTATTTTCTAATTTTTATTATTATTATTATGCTAGATTTCTTGAACACGTGTTGTGTTCACTTGTTTTTAATCACAAACGTTCCCTAAAGCTTTCATGTTAAGATTCCTGTTTCCGAACCACGCCATGGTTTATTGCTCTTTGTTAACTTCTCCCATTCCATACGTCCATAGTTCCATTCATTAAAGCATGAGCAGGACAGCTCACATGCCTCCTCTTTTGTCTTGGCTTTGGACTAGGCTTTCTATAGAGTATAAATCTATGAGATGCATCGTGTAGATGGTTGTTGTAGCTATGAATATAATAACCTTCTTCTCACTCTTTGTGCCCATCCCTTTCAAAGCATCAAGTCTTCAAATATATGCTTACGTTATACAATAGTATGTTACATTTTGACCATGTAAAAATGGTGCGTGTGCCTGGATAGATAGAACAAATGGGCATATAGCTACACAAGATGGAGATGTTCTGGTATTATTTAATAGTTAGACACCAATAAATCACAGATTAATAACATTATCATGTTTGTGATAAGTAATCTTTCTATAAGCTCCTATGTGTTCTGTTACAGTTTTGGAAGTGTTGGAAACTGACTGTTTATCATGTTTGCAGGTTCTACAGAAGGCATTAGAGGTGTGGGATCTACAAGTAATTCCCCTACACAGTCCTGTAGCGGAGCCTGCTCAGGTTGACCCAGAACTTCAAAGCATTTATATGCCATTTACAAGACCATTGGTTCTGCATCAGGAAAGTCCACGGTGAATGGTACAACTTTGACAGCTTATACGCAGCTCCTGAACATCTTTCAAGATTCTATCTTTCAGCCTATCTCGACACATTAAAAGGTTTTGGGTGGAGTATCTTCATAGTCGTGGTAACTTCCAAAAGAGTGCCCTATGACATCTGCTGAAGCTACCAATGGTTATGGTCAGTGGCTGTTGCCGGAAGACGCTGAACGTATTATTAAATCCAGCAGTTCAGGACAACGGCAGCAACACCACCAGCAGCCGCCTAGAACTCCACCAACGGAAGATGATGACTTGAATGCTGCAATAGCCGCTAGTTTGAGGGAGAATGGTGGTGAAGTCGGAACCTCTATGAATAGTCTTGATGATGATCTGGAAGCTGCCATAGCCGCCAGCTTGAAGGAGTCTTCACCGGCAGTAGTCAGTGTGGTCAACAAAGATATAAATGCTGCAAATACACCACCAGCGGTAGCAACCTTGACTGATACTACACCACCGGTGACACCTGCCACTGGTAGTCAAGAAGGTACCTCGGAAACTGAAAGTAATAAGAGTACCTTACAAGATATGTGACAAAAGTCGTGTGGCTGAGTTTAAAATGTGTGCAATATCCACACTTGTTTATTGAGAGAGACATTCCTTACCATACCCTGTACTGTATTGTTAAAGACTCGACAATTTGTTTTACTTCTATTTCATGGATTTGTAAAGACTGTTGAAAAATAAGACAAACTTTTTTCCCTCGATCGAGAAGCCTTATTTTATGGCCCTTTAATTCAAGAACCCCTATTTCTGGTAATGACGATGATCGTTATACTTGTGGTCGTTTTGTCATTGGCTGCATTGAATCAAGAGGAAAGTATATTGCGGAATTTGTCGTCCAGCAAACAGATTATGATCGTTACATAAGCTTGTTGTCGTTTACACGCATAAATCCTTTCACAAATATATATCATTGAGAATCATTATAAGATTTTAATGAAGTAATAAAGTGTTATGTGCATTGTACTCACCAATAACGATGTGATGTTTTTGTGTTATTTTCTTGAAATCCGGTCTAAGTGCAGTAGTTCAATTGAATGCCTTCTCTACAGCCTCGTTTGGTAATCACAAACATAAGTATAATTGAAATAAGAGTTAAGCTATCACTATCCAATTTAGAGAAAATGATGTTTTTCTTGTTCATGAATGGGTTGTTTTGGAAAGATTAGATGTGACAATTTAGACTCAGTTACCTATAAAGTTTTTTATTTTTTTTTAATTTTATTTTATTTATTTATTTATATTTATTTATTTTTTTCATCTCCAAAGCCTTTTATTTGAAAACTTGGCTAAGTGTGTTAATTTGAAAACCACAGGGACTCAAGTGTAAAAACCACACTATCACAGGAACTAAACTGCAAAATTTTCTTTATATATCATCTTCCCCGTATACCACACCCTACACACACACACACACAAACAGTCGACACCATCCAAACCATCGAAGCATATCAATATTTATCAAAATACCAAATATGACCCGAAGTAGTTGCATTTCTAAGCTTGTCCTAGTATCATTAATTGTACTCATTAGATATATCTAAATAGCCCACATCATCACATTTACAAATAAATGATGCAAATAACTTTATGTGTACACGTCAGTGGCGGATCTAGGATTTTGAACCATGTGTAGCACGATGTTTGGCTCATTTTTTCTCGGATAATTCGTAGCTTTAGTTATTCATAGAATTGGGTAAAACTAAATGTTTTTTGCCGTTAAGTTCGCATAATTCAGGGTTGTTTGGGATTTATTTTATCTTCCCCGTATACATCTATAATTGAAATCATCTAAATGACATAAAAAAATAGTGTGACCTTAAAATTGTATATTAACTTGTTGGGTTTTTTTCTTTCTAAAGTAGTTGTTTTCTTTCGAGTATAAAATTTTAATCTACAAATCTAATATTGAGGTAGATTTGTCAAATATTAAAAGTTAAAAGGGACTAAACTAGAACATGGTATAAAAAAAGAAGGGGTTTTGGTGGTCCCACACATATAATCACCACACGTTTTGGCTTCTCTTTTGGGTCATCTTCTCCAACATATATAGAACTCCATTAAAGACCAACCGAAAGTCTGTTTTTATTAACCTTTAATAACAAGTTCATTAGCTTATAAAAACTCTGCATTTTAAGCTCCAAACTGAGTGTAGCATTTTCAGAGAGCTAACAATTTTCAAACAAACATTACACTTCGTCGACTAAAACCATGTGTGGCAAGTGCCACAGGTGGCTCGCACCTAGATCCGCCCCTGGTACACGTGCGCTCTATTTTTGGTTTAAATTATACTCCCTCCCTCCAAAATATATAAGTTCATTTTGATTTTTTTAAAGTCTTTTTATTCCCACTTTGACCTTAATTTTTTTTTAGTGTTACATAATAGTTGATCCAAAATATGTAAATAGACTTGTGTTTTAAATGCATTTTTATTGGTATACTTTTTATCAAGTATTATATAACACGAATAAATTAATTAAAATCAAAGTGGGAAAGAAAAGACTTTGCAAAATAAAAAATGGACTTATATTTTAGGACAGAGGGAGTATTTTTTTAACAACTTTTGATCCAAACATTTTTTAGACATGCTAATCCCATCCTAGTGGAACTAGGTCCACCAGGTAATTTTTTTCAACTTCACGGGTTAATACCAGTTTTGACCAGACCCGATCCACACAACATTAAAAGTTACTCGGTTTAATCCATGACAATAAGCCTACATGTAACATATGTTTTTAAATTGTGGGGGAAAATTCATCGAAAATACAAACTGGAACCGTTTGGGATGCTTTCTTAAACACTACTTGTGGTGATACGTCATATATTACAGTTGCCGAAGGTCATTATAGTTGACGAAGGTCATTTAAGCTAATACAACCTGAACAGATAAGCCATATTGCTTTATAATTCATCAAGTTAAGTAGCAAATTTGAAGAAACGAGTACCTGTTTAGCTCCAACAATGGCCTTAGTTGCCGTAATCATTTGAGCATTGATAAATTCATAACTAGTGTAGTAGCGGTGCACCTTCTGCTCTTACTTTTTATCCAACTCAAGGTTAGTAGGTGCTTTGATTAGTAGATGCATAGGAGCCAGCGTACGGATCCACGAAAAGAGGTTGTGATCTTTACAACATGTAAAGTTGTTACAAATTTTTTAATAATTGACCATTTGGAGCCTCAATTTTGACTTTCTACACCGGATAACAAATATTGTCACCGGATAACAAATATTGTTGGCTTAAGTTCATACAAAATTGTGTGATAAAAGACCTCAAAATTGGTCAAAGTGAAGATTAAATTTAAGATAATCAATGATAACGCTCTAAATATACACATTTATTCCCTCTATATTATACACATCTATAGTTTGGTACTAATCTATTGCAGGAATGGTGAATCGAAGTAACATGGAAATATAGTTGAAATCCGTTAAAACCACTAACTGTCGTTAAAGAAAAGGGACTAGAATTGCAAAGGAGGGAAAAGACCCAAGTGCCGGTTTTACGCCGTGTAGCTGTACTTATTTGGCGTGCAAAAGACATTTAACTTAAACAAAAGTACGACGTACATTATATGAAGTGTGGCACACTTATTTGTCAGTTGCAGGACAATCACTTAATGAGCATTGCATTCATTGAGAGGCCGATCATTTTCCGATTATCATTACCTCGGAGTTAGGAACCACGATCTTTTAGCATATATAAAGGGGCCTAGACCTGAGGTACAAAGAGCCAATACAAAATATCATTAAAGGAGAGAAATCACCAAAAAGATAGGTGAACTTACACCAAGTTCATCCTATCTAAGTTACTCTTGAAGTGAACGAGTTTGCAAGCTATTTTGGGTTTCTCTAGTTGTCTTGTGAGAGTTCTAAAGAAGCTGGGATAATAATTTGGCGTATTGTAGTTTTCATTTGGGAAAACTAAGTTTCATTGAACTTGTAATCTTTGGGTATAAACTCTATAACCCTTTTATAATTAATTTTTAATTAAATTTAGTGAATTTTATATGTTGGTATGAGTTTCATTCATGTGATTATGGAGTAGTCTTATTATGTTTGTTTGGGAATTTGGAAAATGTGATTTTAATATATGTTATGGACACTTGCTTTTGATCTTATGAATCATGCACTTGATATTGTTATGCTAAGATCATTGATACTTGTTTGATTTATCATTGTAGTAGAATTGGGTCGAAAGGCTCTATTGCTTTGATTGAATTTTGATTTGTTTGTGTATGGCAACTCGGTGTTAACCTTGTAGAAATTGGTTAATAAAGCTATGATCAACCCTAGTATAATCTTGTTTAATGCCTAATCTCATGTCTAACGAACTTGATTAGGAAAGTATCCTATTTGTATTATCAACCACGAACCTATCTTCATGCATTTGATATGTTAAGAATTAAAGGCCGAAAGGATTTCTTGTCATGTTGAATAGTTATTTTCTTGAATGATCACCCGTCATCTCATGCTTATATGCCTTGTTTATGCGTGCAACTCTGTCCATGTGTATGTTTATCTTCATGTTTCTCAGCCTAAACAAACATGTCTTAAATCATTCTGATTATAAAGTCAACAATTTGGAATCAATCATTTTACTAAGTCTTTTGATAAGTGACAATATTTAGACTTTTCTGCGAACACTTGTTAATTGAGATTACATCAATCCCTTAAGACGGCTTGGTATTACCTGTTTCCTAGATTACATCGAGGGTTATACTTTACCTGTGTGTTAGTTAAAATAATCGATTAAACTAGTCTTATAAATTTAAAGCTTTCTCAACACATCAAAGTTTTGGCACCGCTATAGGGGATTGAAATTGTTAATTCAAGTTGGCTAAGTGTTCGAAGTCGTTTTCGACTTATACGATTCATTTTTCTTGAAAACTGATCAAAACTCTTGTTTCTGTTACTGAGAGTACGCCGCACTTCAATTTTTGTGCGCCACACTTTCTCAAAAAACTCAAACTATGTCGGTTTTGTAACCAAAACCACTGTACTTTCTGGAAAAATTTCAAAGAATGTTTTCTGAGTCGACATCAAACAAACAAAAAAATATTGTAATGCTTAAATTCGCTGCTGAAAACACGAGAATTGCTTTTTATGTGCTATTACCTGCGGATCTTTGCATTTGTTAATACACTATATTTCACTAAAAATTCAAAAATATTTGTTTATATAAGATTCCATTAAATAAAGTAAGTCTAGAAGTCTTATGCTTCTCTCATATGGTGACTGTATGCTTATGCATGTTTCATGAGAAATTATTCAAGATTAAAAGCTATAAAACATATACTAAGGTAAAATTGAGTAAATGTAATCAACACTATTCTGTGATATATTATGCCAAATTTATGCTTTCTAGGATAATATATGTCACTGGTAATCTTAAACATTGGCTTACTAAGATTTACAAACTGATTCTCTATGAAACATTTCAATTCAAAACTGAAAACATGGGAAGTAGGCCAAACTTACTATTAAGTACGTCTATTTTATTTGATCAATTTCAAAACTTTTCTAAGTTAAAAACCAAAGTACGCCGTACTTGTTACCAAATACTTAGAATTTGAGACTGATTCAACACAGAGTGCTGATATATCTTTCATTATCTTTGAAACCAATCCATCTTTTGATTTCTAAGTGTTTCTTAATGTTATTGGAGTGCAAATTATCCTTAAGTTTTATTTGTACTAACATACTAATGTTTAAATTGATGTTATGTTGTTGTGCGCTAGAAATGAACCGATGCGGGTTTTCTTGACCAGGGTTTTAATATTTATAATTACTCGTTATACCTATGGTCTACCTAATGCACTTAACGGGGCAGCATTAATTACACCCGGTCGTGTGTAGTGTAGTATTCGGTAAAACCGAGGTCGTCCCAAGAGCTATGTGTGCAGATTTAAACTAAGTCTTGGTGTCACAGATTTTAAGTTGTTGATATAAATGAAGGAGACATCTAGCGCCTAAATTAAGAGTTAATTATCATATATGTTATAGAGGGTTTAGGTTATTAGGTTTGACGGTAAACCTGTGATTTAGTTTCATCTTAGATGACCTCTTGGCATTCCCGCATGAGCAAGGCAGGTAAATTAGGCCGGAACCTCAACCTTTTGGATAGTTTGATTGCGATAACCATTCTCCAAATTGCTTATGCTACCCCAAAATAAACACACAAGTAGAAACAGTTTGTTGTATCCAAACAAACTAAACTGCTTATCGGCTTAGTTGCAAACTTTATGTTAATTTTGACTGATAAGATTCTCACAAGTTGTTCCTCACTTCTTCCCTTTCATGTTTAGAATTGTTGACTGGAAATTTATATATGGGGATATGTTCAACCTAGCACTCTAGGAGTGACAAGTGTTTTGTCTTTCACTACCTACATTTGTCGATATTTAAAGTCTATTATGTTCTTTACAAATAATTGATGACTCAAGAATGCTTAACAGTTAGATGTGTTCCTAAAATTCTATGTTTGTCAAGGGGGACAAAATCACCGAGTTTTTTAAATAAGATATTAAAGCTTGTCACATTTCACGAAATAATTAGTCTAAACAAGCTGTTATATCTCAAAGCGTATAATTTAATAATGAATAATAGATGTTTAAAGGTTGCTAACAGGCTTTAGCGGTTTGTCGCATCGAATTGTTTGTCCAAAATTTAGATGCCCCGGGTTTATGTACATTGAGCAGCAATAGTCTTTTGGCGGTGATGAACAGTTGATTATATTTTTTAAGTGTGATGTCTACATCGACGCAACAATAGATGCTCATTTAAATGGTTACTATTTCTCGGATCCCTTTATTATAAACAAATTCTCTTTTCAGAAACTATGTATAAAACTTGATTAATCTTGTTCAGGTTTATGAAATTAATTTGCTTATTTGCTAATTGTTGTTTTTGAAGGCTTAGTTCTCAAATATTAAGTTAATTTTGTATTTATTCATGTGTAGAATTGATTTGTGGAAAACTAAATATTGTACCAAGATTGAAAGGGGAAATAGGTGTTACTTTTTGTACGGCATTGGAATATATTGGAATTGCTTTGTGGAGAATACGATAGTGGTACAATTAAGTTCTTTATGCTCTTTACAGTGAAAGAAAACCCGCAGAAGTGGTTTAGTGGCTTAAGAGTGCATGCTATCGGCTAGTTGCTAGAATCCTATATTTGTAAACGGTGACAGCCGACAAATTACCAAAGTTCTGATTAGTTATCAAATCTTTTCTTAGAAGGAAATAGTTAGTTCTTTCTTGAAGAGATCTATGAAACTATGTATGGGTTCATGGGGAACGCTATGCCTTGAAGTGTGGGTATGGAGGATGCTTTATTAAGTAATAAACTGGGGGATGAGAGCACACATGTTGTATTTATGCAACAAGCGGTTTAGCGAAATTTCAAATAACTTAGCGTTGAAGCAAGCACTTTTGTAATTTAAAGTTATTGATTGCATTGGAAAGAGGGTTGATTGAGTTTCTTCAAAGAAGACATTATCATTTTTAAGTGAATTTGTTCAGTGAAACCCCCATATGGCAAAGTTTGAAAACATAGGCAGTTAGTTAGTGAAGAGAGAGAAGAGGGGGGTGGTGGATTTGATTAGCTAAGGTTCTACAATTTGCGTGCTTGGTTTACTTGATAGGGTATATGATATATGTGCTAGCCTGCTGGGCTGTGTAGTATGTGTAGGTAATTTATTTGCGATATTAAATAGTTACCTTTATAAGACTTCTCTTAATATCTGTCTCATATAAGAATTGGGGAAACTAGAAGGCAAGAATGTACTTGCCAGATTTCCTATGTGCCAAGTCAAAATGAGGAACACATACAATGAGATTAACTGGTGATTGGACACTTATGTGGCCTTTCATAAGGTGATCAAAGTATGCTACTTATTGTATGTGCAGTTTGTATGTATTGATAAGGTCTTTAGACTTCTTATATAAACAAATCTAGTATACCTGCTTATGAATGAGTGTTACTTAGTTCTGAACAAGTATTAAATAACCATAGGGGTTTATATGCAACTTTTAGAGGCTAGAACCAAATACTAATTGTTTAGCATGTTCTGAAATTTAGAGGTTTGAATTGTGATAATTGCTAAAATATAAAAGCATTCTAGCATTTAATGTGATACAATTAACTGCCATTGAGAAGGTCATTCTCTATGAGTTGGATAGGCAGAGCGAACATTATAGGTATGCTCGGGATGTGTTAGGTGACGTTGAGCTGTTGGACAGGACTTCAGAGGGACATTGTAGGACCTTTTAGAACTATAAAATTGAAAGGAGAAAAATGCACAATATCTGAGATAAGTGGTAGAAATTGCTATGAAACAAGGATCATAATGATTCGGGATTTATATTTTTAGCATTAATTGAAGGGCACATCATCTGCTAAAAAGGTATATAAGATATGACATTATTGAGATGTAGAGATTCCTACACCAAACGTTTGGAGGTTGCACAACCAAGGAGATGACGCATATATGTTCTTAAGCAAAAGCCCACCAAGCCCATTGCGTAGAATGAAGAATAAAACTTAGTGTCAGTTAGAAAATTTAAACAAGAAAACAATGTGGCGAACTTAATCAAAATGATATGAAATCCAGTTTCCTTAGAGTGAAATCCAGTTTCCTTATAGAATGAAAAACAAATAGCTTGTAAATCGTAAATAAATAGATAAATAAATATTTCTTTCACATTACTACTGGATAGTGCTGTATGAGGCACATCTACTTCCAAGGTGCATGGTTGGGACCTTGCTTAGGTTGGATTGAGGCAAGTTGAGTGAGGCGAGGGCCTTCAGCTGGAGGCATGCGGTCAGGTGATGGGCTATTTACACGTGACTCTTGAGCTTTAAAATATATACAGAAAAGGTTGTCTATGTAAACACATTGATATTTTCTTTTGATTGTTGGTTCTTGTGATTATATGGTGTTCCAAATCTCTCGCGTTATGATTTTTTCTCTACTGTAAAGCATGAGTTTTATCTTAATATGGAATTGCTGCACTTCCTTTACAGCTGTATAATTTCTGCGCTGCTATTACAGCTTCAGTGACTATTGTAATAATCTGTATTTCATAGTTGTTGCTCATTTTCTGTTACTACCTGTGTGTGCATACGTGAGATTTTTCTTTCTTCGTGTTTTTACTAGTCACTACTGTTCTACATGCTGTACGACACTACAAAACTGAAAACCTTAGTTGCTTAATGGTAGAGAAAAGTTCGAGGGTAGAGAAAGGATGAGATGAAAACATAAATGAGGGCTGGTGTAGAGAAGAATTAATGTGTTCACTTCTTCTTGTTGTGCTTACTTGTTGCCCTAACCATTGACGGATTGACCTTTGGGCCTAGTTGTTATCCTAGGTCCTCTCCAAACTGTTCTTAGATATTCAAGCTGTTGAGTATATTGTTTAGTCTAATACTAGGATAATCTATTGCTGCATTCACTTTACCTACTAGGATAATCTATTGCTGCATTCACTTTACCCTATATATTATTGATAGTGTACATTCTATATATCTTTATGGATTAGTTCATTTAATTGACATTGGACTATTTTTATTTTGTTTGCATGATTTCTTCATTGCAAAGTTTTACATATATATTCATCTTATATATGAAGCTATATTTTATATGCAAACACACACAGTATCTATCAGTTATATGTATGCATACGTGTGTGTATCTTTTTATATGTATGTTTGTGAAGAAAAAAAACGATCGCCAGCTCAACGCCTCTACTCAGTGGCCGGAGGCGGGGACGCGGGTTATGTAAGAAGATAAGATGTTGGGTAACGAAAAAGACAAATAGCTGGCTTTCTACTATGATAAGAAATGGGTCTTACTAGCAATATTGCTAACCAAGATATATAAGAAAACATACACATATCCATAAATTCACCTGCTATGCGAAACCATGGTTCAACTCTACATATATATGCAGTCGGTGGTTTATGTATACAGTAGGGATAATTGTAGTGTAGTTATATGTATATTCCTGAACTGACTTTGCTAGTTTAGTTAGACTTTCATCTCACAGTCAAACATTTGCTCACAATCTTTGGTTGTTGACAATCCTCGTAATATAGATCTAGAAGAAGCTACTCCTTTGACAGATTTTGTACACACTATTCTGATTTGTAATTATTTATTCAGCATAGAATGTTATTGTAAAAACAATGCTAACTGTCAGCAAGAAAGGTATGGTTATCTGAAGTCATTCGCTTGGTCTATATTATTGCATGATTTCGTGGTGGACTATGTACTTGTTAGTTGTGATTGTATGTGTACCCTTACGTATAGGAGGTTACCGGTTTTGCCGAGTTGATGTCAGATTCATCCTGAAGCTGTCACCTTGACATTCAGTGATGAGATTTAAAGGCTTATAGGTACTTGGAATAGATTTACTGTTAGATCACTAGATGTATACTAAGGTTCTTCAAATTTGTGTGCTCAGTTTACTTGGTAGCATATATGATATATGTGCTAGAGTGCCAGGTTGTGTAGTATGTGTGCAGGTAATATATTTGTGTGAATAACAATTTTCATTTAATGTGAATTTTTGGTGTCCGAATAGTTATAGTAAGGCATAAATGGAAATCATATTAGATAGTTCTCCTTAATAGACTTCGTAATACCTGTTTCATATCAAGTATTAGGGAAACAAGGAGGCTAGAATGTACTTGCAAGTGATCTAATGTGTCAAGGAAAAATGAGGCGAACACGGACAATCAGATTAGGTGGTGACAGGACACATACTCAGGCTTTCATTAGGTGAACATGATATGCTTGGATATTATATGGGTGCACTTTGTATGTAGTGATATCAGATATCGTCTTTGGACTGCTTATAAGAAAAGTCAAATATATCCCAGTGGGTGTTACTTAGTTTTAAACGGGTAGAAAATAACCACTAGGGGTCTATTTTATTCTCGAGAGGCTAGAACCAAAAACTAAATTATAGAGCATGTTCTGAAATTTAAAGTGTTGCTATAGATTTATGAGGTCCTTGTAGCTATTCATTGGTTCTGCATGTATGCAATGATTTTTTTTTTATCATTCCACATTTGACCAAAGACATTAACCAACTTTGCTAATGTATTCAGTAGCTGGTAGAGTTAGGTTTGTTGATGTCTGTCATAGAAACACAGGACAACTCTGATAATTCTTTTAAAATCTTAGTACTTTTGCAATGGACTGATTTGAGCTAGCTGTGTTCAACGCCTTGAAATTTAGTTTGCCTGCTATATTTCTTGTTGTCTCCACAAGAAGGACATGGAAATAGTATGAGAGGTTGTCTATAAACTATTGCTGTCGGTGTTCTGACATTTTGTGGTTAGTTGCTTTCTTTGCTGTCAAAATCGCTTATATATGAACATAATTATTCTGAAATTCTTTACATTCATAAGCCTCTCTAGAAATAGAAGGATGCCCACGCGATGTGGCGGCAACAAAGAAACGATGGTTAATTATATAGGATCTGGACATTGTAGCAAGTATGTTGTAGCACTGTATTACATTTAACTATTATACATATGTGTTTTATATATACGTGTTTTTATTAAGCATTTACTATTTGAAATTCCATTCTGCAGTTTGTCCAATTTTGTTTGAACATTTGTACTTCTTAGAAATGTAATTAATGCATCTCTCAAATTTATTTGGAGTCTAAAATTCATTATATCGTATATAGATATAGATGATGTTTGATTAGCTTCTATATGGCTAACTATTAAGCTTTTGCAATGGGATCATGTGGCATAAGCTGTAAAATTTCAACCATCAACTATTAGTCGTTCACTTCATTGTTGTTCAAGTAATTGCAGCCCTTCTAATTGTCATATATATTTTCATCAATAATGAAGTTGTCCATCGGCATCATAATCCAAAAGGTCCTTGCTACATCATTCATCAGACTTTTATCCTACCACTAATATTTAAGCTGTTTCATTATCCTTCTCTCCGACATAGCTTTTTGTTTTGATCTCTTGGAATGAAGCTAAGGTGATCAAGATCCTCACTAAAATCTCATGACAGCACTGATGTGTTTACTCATTATTTTCACAGTTACTTAACTAAAATACCTCATTAGGCATGTTAAGGTGTCGGGTCTCATCTAGGTTTTGCTCCATTGAAGCATCAAAAATGTTGATCCATTAATCAGATGGGTCAACTAGCTTAGGTGGATTATCAATTCTGTTGAACTATATATCTTTGAATATTTTATACTAGTAATGTTACAAAACTGAAATTTTAAAGTTCAAATGTATTAAATTCTTACCCCATTTTCACTTTTCTCACGTTGTACACCCTTCTTATCACCACTTCCTCCATCCCCCTTTATGATTCATCTCTTCCCTACGTTTCTCACTTTCTACACGTTCTTTCCATATAAAGTTTTATTATGCTTACCTATATTTCTATAATTTGTATAAATTTGTCAGAGATTTTTGTTAAGTTTTATAAGAAATCCATTCTGCATTCATGAATGCGGATCTTTTAAGACATGATTAGCTTTTTATGTATCTTAGGAAATATGTGTAAACTTTTTTTTGAATCACTCTGATTTGATGTACCATATAATTTGGTACAATGTAACTGATAATAGTATTAATTTCCTACTTATGTGTATGCATATGAAGTCAAATATCCATGATTATTAATACTTAATGAAGTATTTACTACATAACTTAGAAGTGAAAGTATGAAACATGTATCCAAGATATAAAAAAAGTACATACTCAAATGAATTAAAGAATACTTCAAACCCAATCTTCATCTTGCATTATATGTCTTCTATTCTTAAAGTCAAGCGAAGTATACACTCAGTATTCTTGTCCCACTTCTTATGTGGTACCCCATTTTAAATTTATAGAAGCATGATTACAGAATATTGAATGAACGAACATCAACTTATTGGCCCTTTTAGTGTTCAAGCTTTTTTTAACGCTATGAATTAAAGAATAGGTACTCCAATTTCTCTCCACCGAAGAACTAATTATTGGCTGTGAAAGAACTTTTTTAGCTACCTCAGCTATGTCTGTAGTTTCTGAACATCATTACGACATCCATTTGAGCTGGGAGAAGAGAATAAAGACCTCTTTTCATGTGATATGTTGCTCATTTTTTCCAATTCTTTCGAAGGCTTTCTAAACACTAAGTACCAATTCTTTTTCGAAAGTAGAAAATTATTAGTATTAACTATTTAATTGGGTATATTGTACAAATTATATGGTATATCGAACCGGAGCGATCTGAAATGAGCCTAGCCACCTTGTACCAAATTTGAAGGACCTTGCGTATTGTATTGTACCGGAGCGATACGCCTTACATATTTACTATGGATTATATAAATGTCATAGCCGATGCCTTCTCTTTGCAAAAGTTACAGCACCAAAACCCATCTGAAGCATAAAAGGTATTCACATTGCATATTATATTGTACATCGAACTGCATCTCGTACCCAAGTTTAGGGACTTAGCGAACTGCTGTCCCGTACCGATGCGATCCCCGTAATGTGAATATGGATTATAGTTGGTGGCTTCTCTTTGCAAAAGTTGCAGCAGCAAAACTCATCTGATGCATAAAAGGGTGTTCACATGACTGTATAGAACATCCGTTTATCATTTTTGCTTTGCTTCTTACTGTTGGTGTTTTATCCATGTAACATCTAGCATGTTGGCAATTGGGCGTTCCTTTTTTTGTTGGTTCATAACATGGCGTTGGGGTTAGGTCTAGTGTCAGGCGATGATTAAGAAATCAATTTTGGAGCCAATAAACACTTTGTTTTTTTAAGGATTATGATAATGAGGGGTGTATCTGTTGCTACTTATTGATTATCATTTATGGCGGATCAGCTGTCTAAGTTTTAGTTATTAGTTTGTTTATTTTTTTTTGGTAAATGCATTGTGCCTTGGCTTGTTGCTGGCACCATGCTTACCCAAAACGATTGCTATGCTCTACCTTCTCCACTGCTTTTACCCAAAACGATTGCTATGCACTACCTTCTCCCTTGCTTTCTTTTCAGCGTAATTTGCATTCTATATAACATAATATGGACCTTTTTACGTATTTAGGTTTTATCTTCTTGACCACCTTGTTTGACAGTTTACGTCATGCCTAATATGGATGTTTGCCTCTGAATCTGTGCTGTGCCAACCCACAATTTTGATGTTTCTTAACCAGTGTTGTAAAAATCGGCCTTGGCGGCCGATATGGCGGCGCCTAGGCGGTTGGCGGCGGTCAAACGCCACGATTTTTGGCATATCGGTCTAATTTGGCGTTTTGGTCAAAATCGGTCAGAAATCGGAGCTTGGCGGTCAAAATCGACCTTGGCGGCGGTTTGGTCAACGCCGGTCAACGGCGGTCAACGCCGGTCAACGGCGGTCAACGGTGGTCAACTTCAGATCTGGGTTTTTTTTTTTTCAAATTCACGGAAATTAACTCCGATTTTATTGATTTTGTTCTAATTTAAGCTAGTTTTTATAATTAATCTTGCTAATATTCATTTCTTTAATAAATTCTTTTGTAATTTAGGGTCACCGCCATGGCGCCGCCTAGGCGCCGCTATGGCGGCTATGGCGCTTGGCGGGGGTCAACCGCCACGGTACCGCCGAGCGATTTTTACAACCTTGTTCTTAACAACATTGTGATATGTTAGCTCTCCATTGTCGTTAAGAGTTTCTCACTACTATTAAAGCATACTAGTCAGAGTCACATGTTGCTGAACTTTATACACTCTTCAAGTTGTATTTTAACTTTTGAGTACACAATTGAGCTTTTATTTCACACGTTATTGCCTCAAAATCTCTGTAAATGCTTTTATAAATGACTTATCATCAACACTTATTCCTTGTACTACTTTATCTGTCAGAAACTGCTTTTTTCTTTAAAGTCTACTTGTGGGCATTCTTACCACCTCTTTATACATCGTTAAGTGATGGGATTCTATAGTTAGCTTGTTCCTTAACTAGATCACTCTTAAGACCTGCATATAATCTAATATAGATCTTGTTCCTACTACTTTTCACCAAATTCAATTACGGAGTATTAGAGTATTATTTATTTTCTAATTTTTATTATTATTATTATGCTAGATTTCTTGAACACGTGTTGTGTTCACTTGTTTTTAATCACAAACGTTCCCTAAAGCTTTCATGTTAAGATTCCTGTTTCCGAACCACGCCATGGTTTATTGCTCTTTGTTAACTTCTCCCATTCCATACGTCCATAGTTCCATTCATTAAAGCATGAGCAGGACAGCTCACATGCCTCCTCTTTTGTCTTGGCTTTGGACTAGGCTTTCTATAGAGTATAAATCTATGAGATGCATCGTGTAGATGGTTGTTGTAGCTATGAATATAATAACCTTCTTCTCACTCTTTGTGCCCATCCCTTTCAAAGCATCAAGTCTTCAAATATATGCTTACGTTATACAATAGTATGTTACATTTTGACCATGTAAAAATGGTGCGTGTGCCTGGATAGATAGAACAAATGGGCATATAGCTACACAAGATGGAGATGTTCTGGTATTATTTAATAGTTAGACACCAATAAATCACAGATTAATAACATTATCATGTTTGTGATAAGTAATCTTTCTATAAGCTCCTATGTGTTCTGTTACAGTTTTGGAAGTGTTGGAAACTGACTGTTTATCATGTTTGCAGGTTCTACAGAAGGCATTAGAGGTGTGGGATCTACAAGTAATTCCCCTACACAGTCCTGTAGCGGAGCCTGCTCAGGTTGACCCAGAACTCGAAAACGCATTTATATGCCATTTACAAGACCATTGGTTCTGCATCAGGAAAGTCCACGGTGAATGGTACAACTTTGACAGCTTATACGCAGCTCCTGAACATCTTTCAAGATTCTATCTTTCAGCCTATCTCGACACATTAAAAGGTTTTGGGTGGAGTATCTTCATAGTGCGTGGTAACTTCCCAAAAGAGTGCCCTATGACATCTGCTGAAGCTACCAATGGTTATGGTCAGTGGCTGTTGCCGGAAGACGCTGAACGTATTATTAAATCCAGCAGTTCAGGACAACGGCAGCAACACCACCAGCAGCCGCCTAGAACTCCACCAACGGAAGATGATGACTTGAATGCTGCAATAGCCGCTAGTTTGAGGGAGAATGGTGGTGAAGTCGGAACCTCTATGAATAGTCTTGATGATGATCTGGCAGCTGCCATAGCCGCCAGCTTGAAGGAGTCTTCACCGGCAGTAGTCAGTGTGGTCAACAAAGATATAAATGCTGCAAATACACCACCAGCGGTAGCAACCTTGACTGATACTACACCACCGGTGACACCTGCCACTGGTAGTCAAGAAGGTACCTCGGAAACTGAAAGTAATAAGAGTACCTTACAAGATATGTGACAAAAGTCGTGTGGCTGAGTTTAAAATGTGTGCAATATCCACACTTGTTTATTGAGAGAGACATTCCTTACCATACCCTGTACTGTATTGTTAAAGACTCGACAATTTGTTTTACTTCTATTTCATGGATTTGTAAAGACTGTTGAAAAAATAAGACAAACTTTTTTCCCTCGATCGAGAAGCCTTATTTTATGGCCCTTTAATTCAAGAACCCCTATTTCTGGTAATGACGATGATCGTTATACTTGTGGTCGTTTTGTCATTGGCTGCATTGAATCAAGAGGAAAGTATATTGCGGAATTTGTGCGTCAGCAAACAGATTATGATCGTTACATAAGCTTGTTGTCGTTTACACGCATAAATCCTTTCACAAATATATATCATTGAGAATCATTATAAGATTTTAATGAAGTAATAAAGTGTTATGTGCATTGTACTCACCAATAACGATGTGATGTTTTTGTGTTATTTTCTTGAAATCCGGTCTAAGTGCAGTAGTTCAATTGAATGCCTTCTCTACAGCCTCGTTTGGTAATCACAAACATAAGTATAATTGAAATAAGAGTTAAGCTATCACTATCCAAGTTAGAGAAAATGATGTTTTTCTTGTTCATGAATGGGTTGTTTTGGAAAGATTAGATGTGACAATTTAGACTCAGTTACCTATAAAGTTTTTTATTTTTATTTTTTATTTTTTTTTATTTTATTTATTTATTTATTTATTTATATTTATTTATTTTTTTCATCTCCAAAGCCTTTTATTTGAAAACTTGGCTAAGTGTGTTAATTTGAAAACCACAGGGACTCAAGTGTAAAAACCACACTATCACAGGAACTAAACTGCAAAATTTTCTTTATATATCATCTTCCCCGTATACCACACCCTACACACACACACACACAAACAGTCGACACCATCCAAACCATCGAAGCATATCAATATTTATCAAAATACCAAATATGACCCGAAGTAGTTGCATTTCTAAGCTTGTCCTAGTATCATTAATTGTACTCATTAGATATATCTAAATAGCCCACATCATCACATTTACAAATAAATGATGCAAATAACTTTATGTGTACACGTCAGTGGCGGATCTAGGATTTTGAACCATGTGTAGCACGATGTTTGGCTCAATTTTTCTCGGATAATTCGTAGCTTTAGTTATTCATAGAATTGGGTAAAACTAAATGTTTTTTGCCGTTTAAGTTCGCGAATTCAGGTTGTTTGGGATTTATTTTATCTTCCTGTATACATCTATAATTGAAATCATCTAAATGACATAAAAAAATAGCGTGACCTTAAAATTGTATATTAACTTGTTGGGTTTTTTTCTTTCTAAAGTAGTTGTTTTCTTTCGAGTATAAAATTTTAATCTACAAATCTAATATTGAGGTAGATTTGTCAAATATTAAAAGTTAAAAGGGACTAAACTAGAACATGGTATATTAATAGGGTTAAAAAAAGAAGGGGTTTTGGTGGTCCCACACATATAATCACCACACGTTTTGGCTTCTCTTTTGGGTCATCTTCTCCAACATATATAGAACTCCATTAAAGACCAACCGAAAGTCTGTTTTTATTAACCTTTAATAACAAGTTCATTAGCTTATAAAACGTGTTTTCTCCATCAAAACTCTGCATTTTAAGCTCCAAACTGAGTGTAGCATTTTCAGAGAGCTAACAATTTTCAAACAAACATTACACTTCGTCGACTAAAACCATGTGTGGCAAGTGCCACAGGTGGCTCGCACCTAGATCCGCCCCTGGTACACGTGCGCTCTATTTTTGGTTTAAATTATACTCCCTCCCTCCAAAATATATAAGTTCATTTTGATTTTTTTAAAGTCTTTTTATTCCCACTTTGACCTTAATTTTTTTTAGTGTTACATAATAGTTGATCCAAAATATGTAAATAGACTTGTGTTTTAAATGCATTTTTATTGGTATACTTTTTATCAAGTATTATATAACACGAAAAAATTAATTAAAATCAAAGTGGGAAAGAAAAGACTTTGCAAAATAAAAAATGGACTTATATTTTAGGACAGAGGGAGTATTTTTTTAACAACTTTTGATCCAAACATTTTTTAGACATGCTAATCCCATCCTAGTGGAACTAGGTCCACCAGGTAATTTTTTTCAACTTCACGGGTTAATACCAGTTTTGACCAGACCCGATCCACACAACATTAAAAGTTACTCGGTTTAATCCATGACAATAAGCCTACATGTAACATATGTTTTTAAATTGTGGGGGAAAATTCATCGAAAATACAAACTGGAACCGTTTGGGATGCTTTCTTAAACACTACTTGTGGTGATACGTCATATATTACAGTTGCCGAAGGTCATTATAGTTGACGAAGGTCATTTAAGCTAATACAACCTGAACAGATAAGCCATATTGCTTTATAATTCATCAAGTTAAGTAGCAAATTTGAAGAAACGAGTACCTGTTTAGCTCCAACAATGGCCTTAGTTGCCGTAATCATTTGAGCATTGATAAATTCATAACTAGTGTAGTAGCGGTGCACCTTCTGCTCTTACTTTTTATCCAACTCAAGGTTAGTAGGTGCTTTGATTAGTAGATGCATAGGAGCCAGCGTACGGATCCACGAAAAGAGGTTGTGATCTTTACAACATGTAAAGTTGTTACAAATTTTTTAATAATTGACCATTTGGAGCCTCAATTTTGACTTTCTACACCGGATAACAAATATTGTCACCGGATAACAAATATTGTTGGCTTAAGTTCATACAAAATTGTGTGATAAAAGACCTCAAAATTGGTCAAAGTGAAGATTAAATTTAAGATAATCAATGATAACGCTCTAAATATACACATTTATTCCCTCTATATTATACACATCTATAGTTTGGTACTAATCTATTGCAGGAATGGTGAATCGAAGTAACATGGAAATATAGTTGAAATCCGTTAAAACCACTAACTGTCGTTAAAGAAAAGGGACTAGAATTGCAAAGGAGGGGAAAAGACCCAAGTACGCCGGTTTGTACAGCCGTGTGCGGCGTACTTATTTGGCGTGCAAAAGACATTTAACTTAAACAAAAGTACGACGTACATTATATGAAGTGTGGCACACTTATTTGTTAGTTACAAGACAATCACTTAATGAGCATTGCATTCATTGATAGGCCGATCATTTTCCTGATTATCATTACTCAGGAGTTAGGAACCACGATCTTTTAGCATATATAAAGGGGCCTAGACCTGAGGTACAAAGAGCCAATACAAAATATCATTAAAGGAGAGAAATCACCAAAAAGATAGGTGAACTTACACCAAGTTCATCCTATCTAAGTTACTACTGAAGTGAACGAGTTTGCAAGCTATTTTTGGGTTTCTCTAGTTGCTGTGACAGAGTTCTAAAGAAGCTGGGATAATAATTTGGCGTATTGTAGTTTTCATTTGGGAAAACTAAGTTTCATTGAACTTGTAATCTTTGGGTATAAACTCTATAACCCTTTTATAATTAATTTTTAATTAAATTTAGTGAATTTTATATGTTGGTATGAGTTTCATTCATGTGATTATGGAGTAGTCTTATTATGTTTGTTTGGGAATTTGGAAAATGTGATTTTAATATATGTTATGGACACTTGCTTTTGATCTTATGAATCATGCACTTGATATTGTTATGCTAAGATCATTGATACTTGTTTGATTTATCATTGTAGTAGAATTGGGTCGAAAGGCTCTATTGCTTTGATTGAATTTTGATTTGTTTGTGTATGGCAACTCGGTGTTAACCTTGTAGAAATTGGTTAATAAAGCTATGATCAACCCTAGTATAATCTTGTTTAATGCCTAATCTCATGTCTAACGAACTTGATTAGGAAAGTATCCTATTTGTATTATCAACCACGAACCTATCTTCATGCATTTGATATGTTAAGAATTAAAGGCCGAAAGGATTTCTTGTCATGTTGAATAGTTATTTTCTTGAATGATCACCCGTCATCTCATGCTTATATGCCTTGTTTATGCGTGCAACTCTGTCCATGTGTATGTTTATCTTCATGTTTCTCAGCCTAAACAAACATGTCTTAAATCATTATCGTTATAAAGTCAACAATTTGGAATCAATCATTTTACTAAGTCTTTTGATAAGTGACAATATTTAGACTTTTCTGCGAACACTTGTTAATTGAGATTACATCAATCCCTTAAGACGGCTTGGTATTACCTGTTTCCTAGATTACATCGAGGGTTATACTTTACCTGTGTGTTAGTTAAAATAATCGATTAAACTAGTCTTATAAATTTAAAGCTTTCTCAACACATCAAAGTTTTGGCACCGCTATAGGGGATTGAAATTGTTAATTCAAGTTGGCTAAGTGTTCTGAAGTCGTTTTACAGCTTATACGATTCATTTTTCTTGAAAACTGATCAAAACTCTTGTTTCTGTTACTGAGAGTACGCCGCACTTCAATTTTTGTGCGCCACACTTTCTCAAAAAACTCAAACTATGTCGGTTTTGTAACCAAAACCACTGTACTTTCTGGAAAAATTTCAAAGAATGTTTTCTGAGTCGACATCAAACAAACAAAAAAATATTGTAATGCTTAAATTCGCTGCTGAAAACACGAGAATTGCTTTTTATGTGCTATTGCTGTCTGGATCTTTGCATTTGTTAATACACTATATTTCACTAAAAATTCAAAAATATTTGTTTATATAAGATTCCATTAAATAAAGTAAGTCTAGAAGTCTTATGCTTCTCTCATATGGTGACTGTATGCTTATGCATGTTTCATGAGAAATTATTCAAGATTAAAAGCTATAAAACATATACTAAGGTAAAATTGAGTAAATGTAATCAACACTATTCTGTGATATATTATGCCAAATTTATGCTTTCTAGGATAATATATGTCACTGGTAATCTTAAACATTGGCTTACTAAGATTTACAAACTGATTCTCTATGAAACATTTCAATTCAAAACTGAAAACATGGGAAGTAGGCCAAACTTACTATTAAGTACGTCTATTTTATTTGATCAATTTCAAAACTTTTCTAAGTTAAAAACCAAAGTACGCCGTACTTGTTACCAAGTACGCCAGAATTTGAGACCTGATTCAACACAGAGTGCTGATATATCTTTCATTATGCTGAAACCAATCCATCTTTTGATTTCTAAGTGTTTCTTAATGTTATTGGAGTGCAAATTATCCTTATGTTTTATTTGTACTAACATACTAATGTTTAAATTGATGTTATGTTGTTGTACGCTAGAAATGAACTGATGCAGGTTTTACTGACCAGGTTTTAATATTTATAATTACTCGTTATACCTATGGTCTACCCTAATGCACTAACGGGCAGTGTACCCGGTCGTGTGTAGTGTAGTATTCGGTAAAACCGAGGTCGTCCCAAGAGCTATGTGTGCAGATTTAAACTAAGTCTTGGTGTCACAGATTTTAATATGATTAACTACTAAAGCAAATAAAGATGAAGTTTGTAATCAATAGAGGAGAGAGGTGCTAACCTAGTTACTCATCCTAATTAGTAGTGTTTACGTCTAATTACTTCTAATTACTTCAGGTGGGGTCAAAGTCGCTAGGACAGCATTTGGTCAGTTCGTCTTAACCTATTAGCAATGGGTACCACTAGAGAAGTCAGGTGTCCCCTCATAAGTCCAGTTGTTCCTGGTCCCCTAAGCCAAGTCATTAAGTACCGCTACATGCTAGATTCATAATAGTTAGTGTCCGGGCGCTAGCATCTTAAACACTCACCCCTTACTTCTTAAGTTCATCCAAACGGTAGGTGATCAGTTGGTCAAATCGCACAAGTAGAAAGGGTCGTCAGTTGGTCATATCTTACCCTTCTCGTCTCAGTCTACTTACTTAGGGTCAGTTGGTCATATCTCCTAAGTAACTAGCCTCTACCGCCATTCAAAACTACCGAAACAAGGGTAGCTACCAATAAACTATGCATGCATACACATAGAAATAATTATACGGAAGCAATGTAAACGCAAACAAAACAATCAAGGAATCATAACTAGGCCAGCACCAAGAGGTGCTTAGCCGCTCATATTAACTATAACAATCAATTCAATGTCTAATGTCACGAAATACATGAATTGAAAGTAAAGAAAAGATAAAAAGCTAATGCTTATCGTAGGGGAGTGATTTCTCCTTGGAGATAGCTCCGTATGCTCCTCTAGATCTGCCTTCGACTTCTTCTCACGTTCTCTGAATGTTGTGTGTGAAATGGGATGATTTGAAATGCTGGAAATCGTGGGGTATTTATAGGCCAGATCTGGTTACGGCGTAACTAATTATAAGAGTTACGCCGTAACTGTGACAACTCGTAAATTCTTCGATGCGTCGTAATTGGGGAAACATCGGTTAGAGCGATTGTTTTGATTAAACTGAGATACGAGTCGTATTTTATATCGTTTTTATTGGAAATAATATTTTAAAAACAAAGGCGTAACTCCCGCGTCATGAATCATTCGTTTACTAGGTTAAACGAGCCTCGAACCTAATATAAGGTAAGTTTTACGAAGTTACATCTAAGGTCCCTTGAGGAAGTTACATAGTCGCCCTTGTGATTTTGAGTACACATGTTTAGCCCCTCCTTGGAGTATATATACCCCCACACCTCACACCTCTCCCATTTTCACCACTTATTTCTCTCTCTAAAAATCACACACACACAATCCCTCTCTCTAAGATAAAATCCGGCCACCCATTTTAGGGTTCCAGCGCCGTCATTTATTCCGGCCAACTTTCTGCCATCTCAAATAATTACACCACCTATCCCAAACGATAGATCGGGCGATTGTGGTCATGTTTATGCAACGTATGCACCACGAATCAACCTAACGCGCCTTGAATCTTAAATATAAGTCTCGGATTTCTAAGTTTTCGTGGTTACACGTTTTTAAAAGTGGTCAAGCATGGATGGTTACGAGTTGCCTCGTTTTCATCTCTTTTCTCTCGGTAAAACGACCTACACTTTGCTCTCGTTATTTTATTTTATTTTTACGATTATAATGTTTTATTTCGTGGATATAGAAACTTGACAAAAACGCTTTTGGAAACTGAAATCGTATTATATAAACCTTGAACACATATGTTATTAGCCTCGTGGTGATAAGAAATGGTTTGTAAAGGAGTCATGGCAGTTTCGTGTGGTGAAATAGATGTAAAAGTGGTTTCGTGGTTACATGACTCTCGGGTTTGGTTCCAGTTTTAGGTGTCGTTCATCATTGTTGTTGATTCTTGGAAAAACGATTTATAAAACGGATTTAGAACCGGGTAAGAGTAGCTTTATAAAATGTTTCATGTGGTAAGATGTATATGAGTGAAGGGTTTGTTGGTTTTCAGTCGAGACCTTTGAAGGGTTGTATGTTCATGTCGCTAGCGGATCTGTGTTGGGTACCTATTGTTTGTTTGATATTTCTGTCATGGTTGTGCTTGTTGTGGTTAACGAGACACCTCAAGGGGTGTGCTCCATTTTGGTGGTTTGAACCTTGGTGGGTATATGGTTCTCAGCCACAAGGAAATAAATTGCTTAGGACTTGTTTGCTTGTTCGGTCATGGGAAATAACGGGACCCATCTGGGGTGCTCGTTTGTGTCTTAATTTTTGGTTCGCAAATGTTAAAACGCTAAAGTATGTCTTGTATATGTGGGATATAAGTGTGGGTTGAGCTGATTAATGAAGTAGGAGTGTATTAAAATTTGATTAGCATCAATTGGTTAACTAGGTTAGATTTCAGATTTGTATATATGTTAGGCGTCGTTTGATTTTGTACCCCGGTCAACAAGTCAAATGAGATGTGGAATAATTATATTGGTCATTTCCAGGTTGGTCACTTGATGCGCTTTTGACGTGGTAAATTGTGTCGGGCCTTGACGGGTGAAATTAGTTATATGATATGAGAAGATTAGTTACGGGATAAACTCGATAAGACGTGGTAATAAGTTATAAGTTATAAATGGTTGCTAAAATGAAGTAACGATTACACAAGAAATGGTAATTAGTAAATAACAATGGATAAACTTGTAAAATCTATACCTAACGACTCGAGTGTGTAACGGATCAATTACGTGTATCGATACTGGAATAAAACTATTGTGATATACAATATATGACTTGACCGGATAACGAGTAAGTTAATTATAAAACGAGATGATAGGAGTTAAGGACTAATCATGTAATTAATAATTGGTATTAAGTAGGACATATACGATACAAATTACAAAGGTCGAATACGGTTTATAAACTTGAGATAACTATTGATAACAAGTTTTATTGATTAACAAGTTGTACTTTATTAAACATTTTAGTTTAACCGAGTATAATATGTTAGACTCGGAAATGAGTTTAAGGTATTTGCTTCGCGATAAACCTAAATATTCCATTTTCACATTTTAACTGATAATTGAAATGTATAACTATATATTGTTGACGAATGTGGTTATATGATATAAACCCTTATTAAATACGATAATCTAACTCGTGTTTTATAACACATGTTAGCTTTTATAAACTTGTTTAGAAGTATTATTTTGATAAGATGACTTATTAAAGTCGTAATGGTTTGGAAACGTTGGAATAAACGAACGTGTCATTTATAGTACACTATTTACTATACCTTAGATGAAGTAATTTCGGGTAAACTTGTACGATTATGAATAACGATTGAGATACCTTTAGCAATTGAGCGATAAATGGAAACTTGTCTTTTATTATTGAACACGTACGTTTGGGAATTGTTGGGTAAATTGCCGAAACTTATCAAATTAACCTATTTATATTACATAAATAGTCGTTGATAATCCCTAGTCTTTGACTAGCTTGAGTATTATCGGTATTTCTTGACTTTGTCAATGTCTTTTCCTTTTTGGCGTGAGTTATGGTCTATATGCCTCGATTATATCGAGGTCTTCTCTTCCTTCGCGTGAGTTGTACGTCGCGTCTATGTTTCTTACCACCACACGAAACGTTAAAACTAAACTTTTGAGATATTAATTATGAACTTTTGGGAACGATAATGTGCTTTTGAAAGTAACGACATGAATGAGGCACGAAAACTACAACACATTACTTTCCATTGATTTCTTTATCATTTGAGCTGTATTCTAAGAATATCGTATACCCATTAGGTTGCGTCACAACTATTCTATTGTACTCGTCGTACATTCTTTTGGATGCCATGGAGATTAACTTTAGATGCCAGTCGTGTCAATAGTGAATAGTGCATTGCTGTGCCGTGATTACCTGTTATCTTCTGCTAGTGTTTATTTGTACATTACTGTGGCTAAGGTGAGTTTCATAGCCCCACTTTTATCTACGTTTTAACTATATTGGGGTGAGAATCATGCTACTATTTTTGGACCATGAAAACTATTTGGATTTTCTTATGTGCTTGACTGTGTAGATAGATGTGCGGTAGTTGTTGCCTTAGACTAGGTTAGACCGTTGCCTAGCTAAGAAGAGACTTCTACCTCGACCTAGCCCGGGGTTGGCAACTGTTCTAGAGGTTGCCACGACTGTGCCTGACTAGATTCGCGGGGCCCGAGTAATCCCTGGATACGGGATGTGATTATATGGTTGGTGATCCGGGTAGGATCAGTGTGTGAAACGGTATTTATCTATCTTAGGTCTTGCATAGCAAATCAGCTCCTACAGGTCCACTATGATTTTGTTGAACTTAAACCTATGAACTCACCAGCGTAAGCTGACCTTTTAGCATGATTTCTCAGGTATTTGAGAGATGTTTGGAATACGTGATCGGTGGAAGCTTGGCAAGAAGGCGGGTTCAAGGATCAATTCTGACTCTGATAAACTTTGGGGAACTATCTTACTAAATTATGTTTTGGGCCTAATATTTACACTTTTGAACTAAATGTTTTGAATACTTAAATTAGGATTGGTTTTGAATGATTAAATGACTATCTTTTGCTATACTTGTGTGCGATACCAATCCAATAGTAACGCCCCGAAAACTTGATTAAGTCTTCCGCTGTACCGAGATTTGGGGGTGTTACAGATTGGTATAAGAGCTCAAGGTTATAGAGAATTAGGTATTTTATAAACCCTAAACTATAACCACGTTTTAAGCAAATTGATCCTCGACCGACGCACGCCCGCTTGCCAAGCCGAAGCTTCTTATTTGATTACGGTATGAACTACGATATGAATTATGAGATGATCTGTTAAGGGATATTGTGAACTGATTATGGAAACATTATGATTTGGAGATATGATTATTGATTTTGGGTAAATGAGATGAGATTATCGAGATATTACGGAATTTGATTTGAGTAAACGGTATATTATGATTTTGGAATTTTGAACTCGATTGATTTGATATGGATGATTGAGAACACATTAGGCGAATTGATTGATAAGATGATTGATGAGATGTTTAGGGCTGATTTGATAATGGTTTGATTGAACACTTGATTGAGCGTGTGCCCTGTTAGTAGACGATTTAAGTCTGCCTATCTTAGTAGTTCACTATAAGCATTTCACATGCTTATACACACACAGTAAGCATGTCCTCATGCTTACGCATACCCCATAAGCATTTCTATATGCTTATGCACGCCCTATAAGCATGTCTTCATGCTTATACATGTACATAAAGCATGTCCTCATGTTTTCGCACGCGCTATACCTATCACAGAGTGTGGAGTCCCAAACCTTAAAATCTATAACACTTAGCTTATACTAAGCAGTTGCCTTGGGTATATCCCAAAACAATAAAGAAGAAAACCTTGTATGAATATACACAAATACGTGGGATTTATTGAAATGTATTTGGAAGATTAAAGTGAACAAATGAACACAGAATGTGATAACCAATAATTCAACATTATTTATCAATAATGCGGATACTCTCAAAGTATCATGGTTACGCAATTTCCTTGCGTAATCTCACCACTTGATTTAAAACTTGCACATTAGTAGCGGTTGTGGAAATGATTTGGGAATATAAAGGAAACGGTACTATTATAACTAAGTCAGGGAGTCATAAACGAGACCTTTTGTCTCGTGAACGTGAGTTCCACAGTTAAGTTTTGATGAACTCGAGTCTAAAACGCGTTAAAGCTAATAAAGCATGTAAACTGGTGTGTTGGTATCGTGGGTGTGTCATGTTCACGTGTTTTGCATCTTATCATGTTTATGTGCCCTTGATCATAACTAGATGATGGATTATAATGATTTTGATGATGTCGATTGGTGATGGTCTCGTGTCACGATTTTGAGTCGAAACCTTCGTAAACCGTTGTTCCATTCTTTAAAATTTGTCAAACAAGTGGTAATCGGTTTTGATTACTAATAATAAATTCATGTTCGTTAATGTTATAATGATATGTGAAACCAGTAAGTGTTTGCAGATAATAAATCGGGCTAACGTGTGATTATTTGGTTAACGTTGAACCATTGGTATGAATCATATTTTTGGAATCGAATGACATTTCAATTAACAGCCTTAATTGAATAACAAATTAATTGTGGTATTTTGGGTAATTGGTAAGTTATTGACAAACATTAGATTTGATACCCGTTAATCGGTTGTGTTTGGGAAATTGAAAGAGTCAATTGGAAGTGTTTAATGGTGTTGGGTATGTTTGATTGTTTATTTAGATGGCGAGATTGGTATGAGATTGTTTGAAGGATTAATTAGAATTGTGAAAATTGTTTATTTTTGACTTAATGATATATATATGTCAATTTTGCGCTACGTCAGGTGATATCGTGACTTTCTAGTCTCGACTACCCTGACAGCACTGTAACATGGTCTTTAGTATTTATTTGGGTAATATGATTTTTGTAAAAGCCGAGAGTCATGACTTGGACTTGGGAACTCGAAGCGAATAATGACTTAAAATTTATATTGAATTTTTATCGAAATTTATATTGGAATTTTTATCGAAATTTATATTGGAATTTTTATCGAAATTTATATTGGAATTTATAAGTGAGATGAATGAATTTTTATTGAAATTATATCGAATCTTTATATATATATATATATATATATATATATATATATATATATATATATATATATATATATATATATATATATATATATATATATATATATATATATATATATATATATATCTACTAGTAAATCGTACTAGATTATATGAATGATAAATGGTTTTGTACTAAGCATTCGATAACAAGGCTCACCTTGTTATCCAACATTTTAAGAGGGGAACCAACGTTTGAAAATAGAAATGTTTTGTAATAAAGGAGTCATTAAATGTTTCGAGGGTACGTTTATCGCAGGGTGTCATTATGAATATTTAATGTCATTTATGTGTTGTGCATGGGTTACGGATGACCTAACATTAATAGCGTCGATCCACGTGGATAACGGACTTATTAGGTTGACGAATCTAATAGGCGCCCGCTATGTACGTAGGATAACGTTATTAATGGGTGAATTATCCTTATGACTCGTTAGGATGTGTTTGGTTTTGGGATAATAAGCGACATGAATAAATGGTTGAGTTTATCGAATTGACGAATTCGATAAGATCTAACTATTTATTCCGAAACTTATTAAACTATAAAGTTTATCGTTTAGACGTCTCATTGTGTCATCATGAGTCGCATTGTGGTTATTTGAGTGCATTCATGGTGCTTGTCGAGTCGATACCACACACACACACACGATGATACCTAACGCTAATAACTAAATGGATCAATGAGATAATTTTGAGATGAGGAAATGAATACATTTTGGGCATATAACATTGAAGTTGGGAATATATATAAAGAATTGGTTATAACTGGTTGTGCCTTGCTTAATAAAAATTTATCGAACCTCGATTGAGTATAGACTGATCACCTATATTCAGCCAGAGACAGCAGGACATGGACTGATCACCTATGTCCGTCTCAGAGGTGAGTGTTTCGATTACTGGGAATTGTTATAACAAAATTATGTTCGGGTTTGAGATTGTTTTTAAGAACGATAAACTTAAGGTGGACTCGCACACTCACACTCGCTAAACATCACGGAAGCCCGCACTCACACACGACACACTGGCATCGTAACACCTCTTGAATCGTAACACTTCTGGCATCACTATACGTCTCCGTTTATGTGAAATTCTTGGGTGTAGCACTTGAGCGTAGTTCGCCATAAATCGGGTGAGACCCGATTGACACTGTTTTTATCTGAATTGTTTTTCGATGTAAGACTCGTTGATCTTATCCAAGCATTTGAAACTGTTTTGAGCTGTTTTGGATTGGGTCTTGACTATTTTGGATTCGGTTTTGGATTTTGGTCTTTGGGTTTTCGAATATGAGATTTTGATCTCGTTCCGAGTTTTAACTCGTAATTTGACTTCGGGTCATCGTTTGGCCTCAAATTATTATTCGACTTTGTTTCGTTGATAACTTTGTTAAAATCATCTTTCGACCTTTAGTCGGTATTCGATTTTGAAACGTCATCCGGTCACATTACGATAGTAACCGTATTGGAATTATCATTCGACCGTATTTCGATAGTAATTTTGTTGGAATTATCATTCCACATCGTTTCGGTAGTAACATCGTGGATTTGTAATCGAGCCTCGTTTCGTCGGTAACTCTGTTACCGACACTTATACTTCAAGCCTAGTCTTGAACCGATTGTTGAGACAACTTCTAAAACCTCACCATTCACTCGATGTTGATTTTAACGACGTCATCTGGTCGATGTTGCTTTGCCAACATCTTTCAGTAAGGTAGTACCTTACGTCTTTGTTGATGGCGTACCTTATCCTCTATTTAGGTACCTCTAACGATAACGATCTAACGACTTGTTTTAGTGAAGTTGTTCAACGAGGATTATCCTTAGATATTGTTCCGTCGATGTTGACTCTAGCAACATTGAACCCTCAACATTATTTGTCAACAATAGTATGCTACGTCGCACCACCGGTTATGGTAATACCTACCCTATTTTATCAACGTGGTACCTTACACACCATAGATGAGAAATTCTCTAGCATACCTACTTAGAGCCGTTGACGTTCACTCGTATGAAGGAAATGAATTGGATATCGATTAGTAGTTGAACTTCTTTTGGAGATTATGATTTTTGGAGTTGAACCTCGAAACCTCCTGCATTAAGTGTTAAAGTGCACCAATGAGTCAATCGACTGACTGTGGTTAGTAACCCATACTCCCTTTTAGGAGTCGTACTTTCGTCTCTAACCTAGATATCATGCTAAGTCAACCGACCGATTGCTGGAAGCAATCAGAACTTTCTAATAGAGACATACTCTGAACTTCCTAGACTTCTCATCTAGTAGAGATTCCATACTCAGAAGAAATCTTGAAATCCTAAGGAGAAACCTGAACCACGTTCTCTAGGACAATCACATAATCTTTCTCTCATCCTTCGAGAAGCAACTGCTAACCTTTCGGACCTCTCACTAAACGATAAGTTACACCATAGACGAAACCTTGGAAGTAGATTCCCGCCTTTACCTTAGTGGTTGTTAGTAGCCTTACCAACCTATTCATCTCCCGCGAATTAGTAAAAAGGAAAAGTATGGACGACAATGCTCGTCTCTCTTTATATAGTTATAGCAACACTAGAAAACCCAGCTATCTCCTTTTAAGGAGGTGAGGTAGTACCCAATTCTCTCCCTCCGGTAAAGTGACTTGCTCCAATAAGCTAGACCTCACCTTTGAACTCTAGCTCCTTACCTTCTGTCCACTATGGCACTTCTATTGGAAATAGGGAAATTCCCTTGATCCGTTTTCCCTATCTGAGGTTCATTTGGTTAGTCTACACCTGATCGGAAAACCTAAGTTATACAAATGGACTTCTCCACATGTAAAGGAAACCGTGTGCTTTAGGGAATGCCGATTTCTACCTTTTCCGGATTATGGCAATCGCCACACACCCATTTTTCATCTATCACTTCCTAGAGCCGAGAGAACCGATCTGGATATGCTTGCAGTGTATTATCTCCAGACAAATGGCTGAAGTTGAGAAACCATTCGAACCCTAGTAGAACACGTAGCGTGCCTATTAAGTTTGACAATGGTCGGGATAGATACTTTCCCTTGGCCAACATCTCCCATAACCATACCTATTGCTTTAGTACCTCAAAGGCACCGTAAGAAGATCCTCTATGGACGTAAGAGCAAATTCCGGGGTTGGGTATAAATGTAAATACCCAACCTACCAACTCTGAACCTAATTAAGAAGATACCAAGGAAGCCGTTCTAAGTTGAGATGGATATGTAAGCTACTCACAAACCATTTGGAGACATAGACAACGTAAATCTCTTGAACCCTCCGAGGTAACCTAGAATTAAGCTTTCGGATCCACCATGAAATTATGTGAAGCGAGTAGTAAACGTGAAAACTTAATCCCCGCTATATCAATCCTTTGGAAAATCCTTGCTAGGATTGAGACCAGTAGCTCGGAGTCTTAAGCTACCATCGGGACTCAGTAGAGAGTTCCTAACATTTCATGCGTGATAGAAAGAAATGACTCGCCGATGAGGAAATCAGTATCCCTTTAGGAAATCCTAAAATTTGGACGTTTGAACTTCTTTGACCTATCAAAACCATGGATGATGAAACCTAGGAACTTTAGTAAAGTTGCCTCTCTGTCTTCGAAGTTCATAGAAACTCACAGTAAGGACCTGGATTCAAGTAGGGAAACGTGAAGATGAACCCCCGTGTGTATGCACAAGCCTCTTTAAACCTCAATGAGTAAAACTTGAATTGAATCGCGAGGACGCGATTCCTTTTAAGGAGGTGAGGCTGTGACAACTCGTAAATTCCTCGATGTGTCGTAATTGGGGAAACATCGGTTAGAGCGATTGTTTTGATTAAACTGAGATACGAGTCGTATTTTATATCATTTTTATTGGAAATACTATTTTAAAAACAAAGGCGTAACTCCCGTGTCATGAATCATTCGTTTACTAGGTTAAACGAGCCCCGAACCTAATATAACGTAAGTTTTACGAAGTTACATCTAAGGTCCCTTGAGGAAGTTACATAGTCGCCCTTGTGATTTTGAGTACACATGTTTAGCCCCTCCTTGGAGTATATATACCCCCACACCTCACACCTCTCCCATTTTCACCACTTATTTCTATCTCTAAAAATCACACACACACAATCCCTCTCTCTAAGATAAAATCTGGCCACCCATTTTAGGGTTCTGGCGCCGTCATTTATTCGGGCCAACTTTCCGGCCATCTCAAATAATTACACCACCTATCCCAAACGATACATCGGGCGATTGTGGTCATGTTTATGCAACGTATGCACCACGAATCATCCTAACGCGCCTTGAATCTTAAATATAAGTCTCGGATTTCTAGGGTTTCGTGGTTACACGTTTTTAAAAGTGGTCAAGCATGGATGGTTACGAGTTGTACTCGTAATAGACGCCATCACAGCCTCGTTTTCATCTCTTTTCTCTCGGTAAAATGACCCACACTTTGCTCTCGTTATTTTATTTTATTTTTACGATTATAATGTTTTATTTCGTGGATATAAAAACCTGATAAAAACGTTTTTGGAAACTGAAATTGTATTATATAAACCGTGAACACATATGGTATTAGCCTCGTGGTGATAAGAAATGGTTTGTAAACGAGTCATGGCAGTTTCATGTGGTGAAATAGATGTAAAAGTGGTGTCGTTGTTACATGACTCTCGGGTTTGGTTCCAGTTTTAGGTGTCGTTTATCATTGTTGTTGATTCTTGGAAAAACGATTTATAAAACGGATTTAGAACCGGGTAAGAGTAGCTTTATAAAATGTTTCGTGTGGTAAGATGTATATGAGTGAAGGGTTTGTTGGTTTTCAGTCGAGACCGTTGAAGGGTTGTATGTTCATGTCGCTAGCGGATCTGTGTTGGGTACCCATTGTTTGTTTGATATTTTTGTCATGGTTGTGCTTGTTGTGGTTAACGAGACACCTCAAGGGGTGTGCTCCATTTTGGTGGTTTGAACCTTGGTGGGTATATGGTTCTTAGCCACAAGGAAATAAATTGCTTAGGACTTGTTTGCTTGTTCGGTCATGGGAAATAACGGGACCCATCTGGGGTGCTCGTTTGTGTCTTAATTTTTGGTTCGAAAATGTTAAAACGCTAAAGTATGTCTTGTATATGTGGGATATAAGTGTGGGTTGAGCTCATTAATCAACTAGGAGTGTATTAAAATTTGATTAGCATAAATTGGTTAACTAGGCTGGACTTCAGATTTGTATATATGTTAGGCGACGTTTGATTTTGTACCCCGGTCAACAAGTCAAATGAGATGTGGAATAATTATATTGAAACTATGTTGGTCGTGTTGGTCATTTCCAGGTTGGTCACTTGATGCGCTTTTGACGTGGTAAATTGTGTCGGGCCTTGACGGGTGAAATTAGTTATATAATATGAGAAGATTAGTTACGGGATAAACTCGATAAGACGTGGTAATAAGTTATAAGTTATAAATGGTTGCTAAAATGAAGTAACGATTACACAAGAAATGGTAATTAGTAAATAACAATGGATAAACTTGTAAAATCTATACCTAACGACTCGAGTGTGTAACGGATCAATTACGTGTATCGATACTGGAATAAAACTATTGTGATATACAATATATGACTTGACCGGATAACGAGCAAGTTAATTATAAAACGAGACGATAGGAGTTAAGGACTAATCATGTAATTAATAATTGGTATTAGGTAGGACATATATGATATAAGTTACAAAGGTCGAATACGGTTTGTAAACTTGAGATAACTATTGATAACAAGTTTTATTGATTAACAAGTTGTACTTTATTAAACATTTTAGTTTAACCGAGTATAATATGTTAGACTCGGAAATGAGTTTAAGGTATTTGCTTCGTGATAAACCTAAATATTCCATTTTCACATTTTAACTGATAATTGAAATGTATAACTATATATTGTTGACGAATGTGGTTATATGATATAAACCCTTATTAAATACGATAATCTAACTCGTGTTTTATAACACATGTTAGCTTTTATAAACTTGTTTAGAAGTATTATTTTGATAAGATGACTTATTAAAGTCGTAATGGTTTGGAAACGTTGGAATAAACAAACGTGTCATTTATAGTACACTATTTACTATACCTTAGATGAAGTAATTTCGGGTAAACTTGTACGATTATGAATAACGATTGAGATACCTTTAGTAATTGAGCGATAAATGGAAACTTGTCTTTTATTATTGAACACGTACGTTTGGGAATTGTTGGGTAAATTGCCGAAAGTTATCAAATTAACCTATTTATATTACATAAATAGTCGTTGATAATCCCTAGTCTTTGACTAGCTTGAGTATTATCGGTATTTCTTGACTTTGTCAATGTCTTTTCCTTTTTGGCGTGAGTTATGGTCTATATGCCTCGATTATATCGATGTCTTCTCTTCCTTCGCGTGAGTTGTACGTCGCGTCTATGTTTCTTACCACCACACGAAACGTTAAAACTAAACTTTTGAGATATTAATTTTGAACTTTTGGGAGCGATAATGTGCTTTTGAAAGTAACGACATGAATGATCCACGAAAACTACAACACATTACTTTCCAATTATTTCTTTATCATTTGAGCTGTATTCTAAGAATATCGTATACGCATTAGGTTGCGTCACAACTATTCTATTGTACTCGTCGTACATTCTTTTGGATGCCATGGAGATTAACTTTAGATGCCAGTCGTGTCAATAGTGAATAGTGCATTGCTGTACCGTGATTACCTGTTATCTTCTGCTAGTGTTTATTCGTGCATTGCTGTGGCTAAGGTGAGTTTCATAGCCCCACTTTTATCTACGTTTTAACTATATTGGGGTGAGAATCATGCTACTGTTTTTGGACCATGAAAACTATTTGGATTTTCTTATGTGCTTGACTGTGTAGATAGATGTGCGGTAGTTGTTGCCTTAGACTAGGTTAGACCGTTGCCTAGCTAAGAAGAGACTTCTACCTCGACCTAGCCTCGGGTTGGCAACTGTTATAGAGGTTGCCACGACTGTGCTGGACTAGAGTTGCGGGGCCCGAGTAATCCCTGGCTACGGGATGTGATTATATGGTTGGTGATCCGGGTAGGATCAGTACGTGAAACGGTATTTATCTATCTTAGGTCTTGCATAGCAAATCAACTCTTACAGGTAAGCTGACCTTTTAGCATGATTTCTCAGGTATTTGAGAGATGTTTGGAATACGTGATCGGTGGAAGCTTGGCAAGAAGGCGGGTTCAAGGATCAATTCTGACTCTGATAAACTTTGGGGACCTATCTTACTAAATTATGTTTTGTGCCTAATATTTACACTTTTGAACTAAATGTTTTGAATACTTAAATTGGGATTGGTTTTGAATGATTAAATGACTATCTTTTGCTATACTTATGTGCGATACCAATCCAATGGTAACGCCCCGAAAACTTGATTAAGTCTTCCGCTGTACCGAGATTTGGGGGTGTTACAGTAACATATAATTCTTCGTATTTTGCACTAGTAATGCTGGTTGCGGCGTAACCTCTGGAAGGAGTTACGCCGTATCTTCAATAAATCTTGGTTACGCCGTAGTTGTTGCAATAGTTACGACGTAATTAGTAGCGCGCGGAACCTCATTTGACCTAATATGGTTACGTCGTAATCTTGGATAGAGTTACGCCGTAATCTTCTGTTAAGTTGGTTTTCTGAGCCACGCTTTAGTTACGGCGTAATGTAAGAGAGGAGTTACGCTGTAACTTCTTCAAAGTGAGCATACTATGATAAATCTTCAATAAACTCTCCAAATCCGCATCTCTTTAGCTCCAATGCTCGTAATTTACTTGAAAGTGAAATATAATGAAAAACAAGCGTAAATCCATATAAATGATATAAATTACAAGCATTATCGGGGGAAAGTGACACTTAATATTCAGGATAATTTGATGTTATCAAATTACCCCCCACTTGAACTCTGCTTGCCCTCAAGTAGACCTTATTAGATAGATTCCTAAAAAGATATCTCCCATTACCTGGAAAATATAAGTTTACAAATCCCTTATGCTAGAATAAAACAAAGCCGAACACCTCACGAGAACAAAACACTCAAATCTCTCAACTATTCTAAGTTGTTAATACAAATAAGCCGTAAAAATGTTTATTTATATTTTACGATCTTCTAGTATTTTGTCGATAATAAACGTAAAATCATTTTAACGAAACAAACAAAATACGTAAATGGTTTGAGCCAATAGTTTACTAAGACACTTACGTTTTCACATAAAACACTAAAACAAGTATAAGTGATTTTATGATTTAGCAATACATATGTACAACAACTAGTGTCTACATATTAGGTAAATATATACATAACTAGTATGTATTATAATGGGTAATATAAATGGGTAGAAACTTAAGTATTTGACCCATTGACCAAATACATTGAATGTAGTTGGGTACAACCCAAAGTCCATGAGCCATACCCATGGAGCATGACCCATAACCGATTGCATGACATCATTCTTAAGTCATATATGAATATTATCCATGACCCATGGTTTTAACCCATGACCCATGGACTAGATGCATTGTATCTTGTAGATACATTGTATCTACTTGGATATCCATGATCCATAACCCATGACTCATGACCCATGACCCAAAACCCATGGGAAAAAGGGAGCGTCCCACGGATCCCCAGTAATACACCGGACGAATCCGTCAAGTGAGGGATCTGTGGGATCTGTGGAACAGTAGCTAAATTTCTTCTATAAATAGTGAGCCATTTCTTCCTTTTGGGTTGCCACTCCCACACATACTTTCCTTAAGTATTGTAACCTTCTAACCACAGATCCTAAGGATCTTTCTATGTAGTTTGTCTTTTGTTTTTTTGTGATTCTCTAGGTTCCTCTTAAAGGTGAGATCACCACCTCTTGAAGTCGAACACGCTCAAGTCCATGAGTTGCCATACTTCGTCATCATCAAGACTACTGAGGTTCTCTTGTTGATACTTCTTTCTTCCTCAATAGAAGTGTTGTGTCCAAGGCATTAGTGAAGGATGCCGAAAGAGTCAAGACGAAAGCATTAGTGAAGGGTGCTTAACGTCCGTGTCAAAAGCATTAGTGAAGAATGCTAAAGGAGTAAAGACGAAGGCATTAGTGAAAGGTGCCAAACATCCGTGTCAAGGGCATTAGTGAAAGATGCCTATAAGTCAAGTCAAGTGGCATTAGTGAAGAATTCCAAGGTTGTATACTTGATAAGGTGCATCGATATACAAATAGAGATAGGTTGTATCAAAGGATATTGATATCCTTGATGGTGTTGTAATAAGGAGTTGGTCTCCTTTGGGGTTAGGTTTTGTGTAGTGTTGGGTAGTAGTTCCTCAATTGTAATGGAACTCGGTACTTAGCCTAGTACCGGATAAAGGGTATGTGACGTTGTGATAGGTGTGGTTCTACCTTGTGGAAGAACCCGGTGGTTAGCCTAGTACCGGAAAAAGAGTAGGCGACGTTGTGAAGGCTTCTCTGCCATAAGGAGTTGGTGTCGTGTAGTGATTACGAACTCTCGAGTAGGTGACTCGGGGAGTGGAGTAGGGCAAGGAAGGTGTCCTTGTAGCCGAACCACTACAAATTCTCATGTCGTGGTTACGTGATTCTTACTCTTTATATTTCATTACAAACTTATATATCCATCTATCAATGTCCAACATACACATCCAAATAGATTGACATAAGTCGATCTAAATAGTTTAAAACCAAGTTTTAATCGGTAAAACTATTCAACCCCCTTCTAGTTTTCCACAATTGGCATCAGAGCTTTGTTACCAAGTTTCTTAGAGTATGTTGTACTTTAAAAACTTGATACGATCCGTGTATGTTTGAAAAATACAAAGAAAGAAATCTTTTAAAACAAATTCTTTTTCTTTTATGTTGGATATTGGTAGATTGTTCTAACATTTTGATAAGGATTTAAAAGGTACACTTTTGAGGGGTCATTTAAGCCCTTAATTGATCACTTTTATATCCGTTACTACTTAATTTCGTTCCTTTTCACTTTTTAGGTCTCTTGAAGGCAAATTGCTGGAATGACACTTATTAGGACGAAAAGGCGCGAATATACGAAGAGAATGGCCAAAGTCAAGAATCGAGACACTCAAGCTGCTGGAACTGATGGGCACGGCATCACATCTTAATAGCGACGCCGTCGCGACACACCTTGAGACGACTCTCAGAGAGCAAATTGCTATTTTACAAGTGACGGCATCAGGTTTAAAAGAGTAGGGCGTCACAACTCAGACGTCCTCGATTTGGATCCCGACGGTGTCAGAGGTTGAAGCCGACGGCGTCACAAGCATAAGGTGACACCGTCACACAGTTGAAGTTGCCAAGACGAAAACCTAATGGTGGCGACCCGACGACGTCACATTTAAAGAGTGACGCCGTCGCATATTGTAACTCTATATATAGAATTCGAATTTTCAGTATTTTAGAGAGGTAGTTTTTTGGAGTAAAACCTAAACCGAACATAGGCTGTCTTGGGGAGTATCTCAGGGTTCCATACCCTATTTCACAACAAGATAAGTGATTTACTTCATTGATTCAATTATTTCTTCAATTGTTTGTGTGTATGCTTGCATGTTTTCCATGTCCGACTAATTTACTTGTGTGTTTGCTTAGATCTATGAAACCTAGGTATTGAATATTGATTGGTTGTCTCTTATCTTAATTGTTATTGACCTAGTATTGCGATAGGTCATTCGTTGTGTTTTTAATGCTTGAGTAATCTTTGTGAACATTAGTTTATAATCACCTAGAGTTATTGTAGTCTAAACATCCAAAGATAACCTTAGAGTTAGTTTATGAATCCTAGAGATTTCGTAGGCAATAACCTTAAGGTAGACTCAAAGAGTTAGGGAAAAACGCATACCCTACGACCTTAGAAGACACAACGCGTTAAGAATAAGGACGTGACAATTCAACCATCAATAGGAGATAACTAGGGAGTAATAACATCTAAGTAAACACATTTTTAATCATCATAAGAGCACACAACAATAGACATAGACTACACTCACCTTAGTTTAGATAATTAGATAATTAGATAAGTAGAGTAATCGGTAGAAATACCAACCCCCCAAATCCAATACCCCGAGATTCGTACCTTTCCATTTTAAAAAAAAACATAAAAAAGATAAAAAATAATCTTCCTCAACCCCAACCTTAGCGTAGTAATTTCTCTCTAGCATTCCTATTCCTCTAGAGAACGATATCAATTCTCGAGGCTTACCCTAATAATACACTACAACGATTAGGTTCACTGCCTAGGGTGTTGAAAAACTTGCTCGACGAAAAGGAAGTTCCTTTGACCCCGAACGCGCGTTGTATGCATATCAAGTTTTTGGCGCCGCTGCCGGGGAAATAGAATAGCTAGTTAGCTTTCCACCTCGTTTAGGTTTCCTTGCTTGATTCCTATCAAGTAAGATTTTTTCCCATTTTTAGCTTCCTTCGTAGTCTATCCCCCTTCTTCGTGACCTTTGTTAGTAACCCCATCACTTTTTATCATGGAAGGGGTTAATCAACCACCACTCATCAACCCACCACCAAATGACCTGCCAAGAGGCCGTACTCTTGGTGAATACTCAAGACCAAGCCATCTAGGCTATTGAAACACCATTGAGCTCCCCGACCAAGCCCAAACTACGGCCCTTCGATCCGACACCATCCGGTTGGTTCAAAACGGATGTGCATTCCATGGACTTCGTTTCGAAGATCCTAATCAGCATCTTAAGGATTTCCTTAAAATCGTCGATTCCATCGACCTCGATGCTACTACTCGAGAGACCACGCGCTTGCGTCTCTTCCAATTCTCTCTACGGGACCAAGCTAGCAATTGGCTTGAGCGACTTCCCGCCGGCTACATCTCAAGTTGGGATGATCTCACCTCTCGTTTCCTTGCTCAATTTTTCCCACTGGGGAGAACTACTAAGCTTAGACGAGACATCTTGACGTTCCAACAACTTCAAGGCGAGTCTCTCTACGAGGCATGGACCCGATTCAAAGACCTGCTCCATAGAGTCCCTCATCATGGCATTGATCTTTTGCTTCAAATCCAAATCTTCTATGACCATACCGACTTCATCACAAGGCAATCCATTGATCGAGCCACCGGTGGAAGGCTTAGAAACTCCAACGCAGAAGAATCATGGGGTATTATTGAAGAGCTTGCCAATCAAAGCTACGAAAATTGGAGTAAGTCCCATGAAACCCCCGTCAAGGTGATCAATGACATATCAATTCCTCAAGAGTCTTCCATCACTGAAGAGCAAATGAGTGCTTTTGAGAGAAGGATCGATTATCTAATTGAGAGGCAAAGGAGAGCCCTTGAACGAATCCCTCGTGAAATGGTTAATTCCGCTAACTCCACCAACCACCCAACACCTTTCTCTAAATCCCCAAGTCGTGAGCAAAATCTCAATTCCAAACGGCGCTTCTGTTCTACTTCTCCAATACCACTCTCACCGAGCTTTAAGGAACAAATGAGGGAGTACATGGCAGCCCATACAGAAAGATTAGCAAAATTTGAAGAGGAGGTTTATAGGCAAAGGGAGGAGATGCAGGAAAAGATGACGGAAATGATGAGCTTGGTAAAATAGTATACTATGACAAAAGCTCCTGAAAAGGTGCTAGTGAGAAGCAATGATTACCCCCCCACTTCGTTTGTTAACGCCATTTCCATTATATCTGATGAAGATGGAATACTTGAGGAGAAGGAAACTGAGAAAAGCAAGAACGAGGAGGCTGAAACCAATGATGAGACCGAGGCCATTGAGTACTACCTTAAGCACGAGATTAATAAAAAAACCATTATTAACCAAGTGAACAACTTTAGGTACAATGAGGTTCTTAGGAAAGCCCTAGAAGGAGAAATAACAGAAAAAGAGTATGACACCATGCCTATGGGACCTATGTATGAGCTGGTTCTAAAAAAACCTGTAACTAAAAAACGAGAAACCACGGGTAACTTCGTGATATCATGTAGCATAGGTAACATTGATAATATGAATGCCTTAGCTGATCAAGGATCTGATGTGAACATAATGCCACTATCAGTCTATAATAAGTTGACTAGGGAGAAGCCATCCAAGACCAATCTTAGACTTTCCTTAGCAAATCACACATATGTCTACCCCATAGGAATAGCGGTGGATGTCTTAATAGAGGTGGCGAATATTGTCTATCCGGTGGACTTCGTGATTATAGACATTGAGGAAGATAGAAACATGCCACTCATTCTTGGAACACCTTTTCTGGCCACTTCCAAAGAAACCATCAAATGCGGTGAGGGCATCATGATACTCAAAAGCGGCAAGGGATACGCTAGGATACCTATTGTTCCAAGGTATCCTCTAAAGATTATGGAGAAGATTACGGATGAGAATCCACAAGTCTATAACAATATGGTGTCACACCCTCGCCGAAGGCGGAAACACGAGGTGTAACTGGAAAGGAACACAAGCAAAAGATAATAGAACATACCAACGTTTAAGTTTCAAAAAAAAAATATACATCATTACAATAGCAGTTTAGCCGACATCGGCAAATATAATATAAAGTTTAGATCCTAAAAGATTGCGTTTTATTACATATTGATTAGTAGTGACATGTGAAAACTTCATTATGCAAAGACCTTGAGGAAAAGCTTACAAACGATCACCTGAAATGCATGAGAGGAAACGGGTCAACTATGAAAATAGTTGGTGAGTATACACGTTTCGTATAATATGAAAATGTTTAAGAGAGAGTCAAAGGTTTCGGTCATCGATAATAGTCCACAAAGCAAAGGCATTGTAAATCTACTCAGTTCCAAGTTCCGCCCATACAAAACTTGCAACCTGTGTGTTCACAACCCACTGCCAAAAGTAGTATGTCTAGTAGTCAAGTATAAGTTGTCATAATAGTTCACAATATAGCACCACGTATATAATAATGTATGCCAGGCAAAGCCCCTAGAATAAATAATATGCGTTCCGTAACATAGTGAACGAGAGGTTGGCCGACCTCTAATAGCGCTATCCATACTACCTACTAATAGGAGACTAACAATGAAAATGTACGAAAGGTACATCATACAACTATTATATACAATTATGAACACTCCGAACACGGGAGAATTTGCACGCTCCACCAATAAGGCGAGACTTGGTGTTGCTCCGTTCACATAGGGAGACTTGGTATTGCTCCGTTCACATAGGGAGACTTGGTATTGCTCCGTTCACATAGGGAGACTTTTAGGCCAGGGTCATAGCACGTACGGTTCAATAAGTTCAAACAAGTCATAAGTTCATAAAAGTAGTAATCAATTTAGTATGCTTCAAGCATTCCGCCCCAAAATATAGTAAAAACGGTAAAAAGGGGATCGTGAATACTCACTTGGTACAATGATGTGATGGCAAAAGTGGATACACAGAAATGAGGCGCAACTCTCTAACCGCGACCTATTATGAATGATATGATCTAATATAAGCCATGATATAATGTTATGCATGCAACTCATATGTTATCCATACCACTTGTGCATTTTGAAAATAAAGTTTTTCGTCGTAAAATAATACACTTGGACAATTCATGAAAATGACTAATTTTGAGTGATCGTAAATTATTCATTAGAGCTTCGCTTGACAAACGGTTAAACATTTTGGAAAATAGAATAGGCGAACCCACTTTTACTAGAAGACATCGTTTTCTCAAAAACATTCTATCGATATGAAAAATAGTACCAAACACGGTCACTTGCGATAACAGTTTTGGCCTAATAGAAAATATATAAGTGTTATACTTGTGTAAAATAGTTACGATATCCATATTTAAAATGTGTGTAACTTAGTCGTTATAAGTCCGTTTTCTACGTTTTATATATCCTTAGTTTCGTGTTAATGTATACTAATATATTTTTGACAAATCGACTCATTTAGATTAGGTTTAAAACTCATTTTTGCCACATAAATAACTCTTGACAGCTTTGAATTTTTCAGAAAAATTAGTTTTCGTCGTTAAACTTGAAAATAGCGTAACTTCTTCGTTATAAACCCGTTTTAACCCATTCAAGCGACCACGGTTTCGTTTTAAAGTATATTTTCTGAAAATATAACCCAAAATAGTCCATAACCTGTCGAAATTTCTAGATTTTATAGAAATGGACAGCAACTATTTATATAACGTCTAACTTGGTTTTTCTTGCGTATATCTTGTTTCAATCACTTCAAATCAACACCAAATCTATTCTAATCCTACCATACACCTTCTTAGGGTGTCATGGGTTCCTAAAATTCATCAACAATGATATGTTTCAAGGGATTAATTATAGGATGATTAAAACTTATAATAAGTAATAAAAACAATTAAAAGTGGTATGAATCATATAATACTTGCATGTTTTTCTTACTAGAATGATAAAATAGCTCAAGAATGATTATGAAAGAGTAGTAAAGATTATGAAAGCTTAATTGTTATTATGATGAGGTTTAAGTAACTAGGTACTAACTACTTCTTGATTTTTATTTAAAAATGTTATATAGAAGTATACTAGGGTTTATTAATCACTTGATTCTTGAAAAAATATGATTTCTTCTTGGTGTTTCTCGGTTGGCCGAACCTTACAAAGGAGAGGAGAGGGTTTGAGTTTTCTTTCACCTTTTGATTATGTGTTGTATGTGTTTGTTTAGTATAATATCTAGTATAAGCAAATATCTAGTCTAATATGTATATGTGTACATGCTAGTAGTAAAGATATATTTTTTTTACAATGGTGACTAAGAGGGGGTCGGCCATGGGGGTATTTGGGGAGGGTTGGATGAGTTTTGAAGTTAAATGCATTTTAAGTTAAAGTATAATGTGTAATTGGTAAATATAATTAGGTATTTAGTGTAGCGTTAACTAGAAATCGATTTTAACGGAGCAAAATAAAATATATCGAAGTCATAAAAATTATAAAAATACATTTCTCGCAAGAATTGAGTGAATAAATAATTATCGAGTTGAATTTACGAAAACCGTCGTAAATATATATATATAACAATTTATATACAAAATAAATTCAAAACATCGGGTAAACTAATAATATAATTTTTATAGTCTTAAAATGAGTATAAAAATATATTAGGTCAATTGTTGGAAGTGTCGGATCAATTATTCAAAATAAATGATCGTGCGATAGCGTTTATTTAATAGATATACGTTAATGAGATATGCAAACCTATGCATGAACTAATATGATGATGACGTTACTGATGATATGTAGACTAACTCTAGTCTATATGAAGTGTTCTCAATGATGTTTCACGAATACGCAGGTAAACCCTTACGGTTACGCGAATTTGATACTCGTAAACCTAGTTTACGAAAAATGATGAATGAAAGTCATGAATATAAATTTTTCTCCGGGTATGAATAGTATTTTGTGAATAGTAAAATTTTGAAATAACCTCTCAAAACGTCAACTCGACTATAAAAACGATGAATAGTAAAATGATGAATAGTAACCGATGAATAGTAAATTCCCGAGATAAATAGTAAAAATTTTTAAAGTTTGCAAAATGACCGGAAATTGAGAATTGTGACATATGGTTAGGAAGAAAATTAACAATTAGGAAAAAGGGCTTAGAGATTTCATGGTTCAAGGACTACCTGCAACATTGTGGAAGCGCGATAAAAAGTTAGGAAATAATCCTACCTCAATACCACAAACACAAAGGAACCCTAAGGAATTTTTAAAGGGAGAGAAAGTACTTTTGTACAAGTCAAGAATAAAAGCATTAAGAGGTAGAAACAAGCCAAGATGGTTTGGGCCTTATACGGTGAAAGAAACTAATCTAAAGAATAAAACCGTTATCATAATAGACGACGTTGGGAAGGAATCCACGGTAAGCATACAACGTCTACAACCTTTTGATAAAGGATTAGTAAAGGTAGGAGGTGACGGTAATGAAGTCATGTAGGGGCACGACTTCGTGGGAGGCAACACATGCTTAATTGTTTGCTTGTTTGTGTGTCGTATATCTTTTATTTATTGTTTATTCTCATGTTTAAATTTGTAAAAATGCTTTATTTTGTCTTTAACCTCGTCTTAAATACATAAAAAGGTATTTTACAAAAGGGATAAGTGTAGGGAGGATTACACACGTTTTCAAAAAGAACGTGAACATGAGAATTACGATTATTAAAATGATATACATGTGTGTTTGTTCGAGTCAAATGCTTGTATCGAGTTATAATGGATGTTTTGCAGGAAATTTTTCCAGATTCTATAAATATAAATTTTCCAGAATTTTTTCTAGAAATTCGCAGACCAGTTTCTGTCAGGATAACCTGATGGCGTCAGGGTCGCAACCTGACGACGTCAGGAGGAGTAGAAAAAGCTTACTACTTTTTCTCGTTTTCTGAGCTACTTATAAATTTTTGGAATTTTCCAGGTCTTAATTTTCCAGAAAATCTGTAAACATCCATTGCACAAGCATTATATCCTAGTTTAGTAGAGTCATATATATATTGTTACCGCCGATTTTACGCGAAGATTTCCTTTGTTTTCTTCAAGTGTGCAGGTTTTATTTATCAAGAAGAAGATACATAAGATTGGAAGGAGTTTTTCACGCATACATTCTGTAGGACCGAAAACTTATGATTTATGTGGTTCGGGAGGTCGAGGTTGATCAAACATGGTGAAAGGCTTCATAGTTTTAGTGAGAGAAAGTAGAGAGAGGGTGGAGAAAAAGATGAGTTTTATTGATGAAACAAAGTTAAGCACAAACCTTACAATTTCCCACACCCCTCATGGAGAGTCATGAGGGGTATTTATAGGCTCTACACATTACAACTTTGCCACTTAAATGATACTAGTCCCTGCGGGCAAAGTATACTACGAATCTAGTCCATTTCACTAGTGTGACGTTATCTTTATAAAATAGCAAGGCTAACAATCTCCCTCCAAGATATCGTCACACGTGAATGGTTACAATGAGACCTATAAATACAAAACAAAGTAAATTACAATAGTAATGAACAATGTTGACTTTTTTGAAGCGCAGAGTCTCTGTAGTCTAGATACTGAGGCAAACTTGAAGTTCTCCCTTCCGACGATGTCGGCATTTGATCTTTGACGCTGACGGCACAAATCCTTGTAGCTCTGAACTTCAACTGTAATGGTCTAGTTAGGTTATTACTCCCTCCTAACTAGTGGGCATTTTTATTTCTTTCTTTGCTCCCTCCTGAACCGACAACACTCTTCCAACACGCAGCGGAGAAAGTATACTCTTGATCGCACAATGGTTGTCGTTCTGGGAACATCATAACAACATAACTCACTTTGTATTGCATCAAAGTTGGTAAAAAGCCCCGATGTACACACACTACTTCTCCTTCTTCAGTTATAAGCACAAATCTCTTCGTAATCCAATCACGGAAGATGAAATACCAACTTCTCCCTCCTGATGGTTGCGAGCTATCAGAATCATCATAATGTTGCGTACATGCCGTATACCTTTTTCTTGATGCAATATTTAAATCCTTATTTGAGCATAATTCCGTGAGAATATGTCGCAAAAATACTCTCAATACACTTCTCTCAAATCAACCTGAAATCGAACCTCCTTTGAATTCACCGACTAATAGTAATGACCACATATGGAGAAAACCCGATACGACTGACTTGAAAAGGAAGTAAACATCCCAACTTTGTGACTTACTGCTTCTTCTATATTCTTGAACAATCCACAACTTCGTGTGACACTAAGTACTCAAACTTCCTTAAAGTGATAGTTATACACTGTGAGTACAACAACGTAACTCCTTACATCAGTTATAACCAGATTGTCAATTTTCATAATGTGCCCCAACAAGTTATCTTGAGACATGCAACCAACCAACCATCGTCTCAAAGATAAAGAAGATCACCCGTGAAATGGCACTTCAATTTCGCGTAAGCAATACCGTACAAAAACCCCGTGGACATTTTTTTCAAATCTTCGCTCAAGCCGTGAATTATGTATCCTCCGTGAATTTTTATATACCAAAATACCTTTCTTAATATCAAAATTGTAACTAAAATTTTTTGTAAAAAATTCAGTTAACAATTTTTATAACAACCTAATGATATCACACATGTATTTTTCTTCGTGAATGAGTTCATTACATGCAGCCCACCATATTAGTCCAACTTAATATATATTACCACCGGCCCAAGTTCAATATTCAGACAGCAGCCCAAATGCAAGAATTAATTCCACAAGCCCACTCCAACATTTAGAGTACCCGATCCAAAACAAATATTAAAACCGGTTAAATATAAATCCTAATATCCTAAATATTAGGTCATTGTATTAACCCTAATCTCACAAAATCGCCTCCCTCTCCCAAAAAAACTTCTCTCACCAAACTCAGTGTACATCAACTCGGATCTCAAAAAAAACTTCTCATCACTTGCTAATTTTTTCTCACAAACAAAACAGCCTTAGACACTTCCTTTGATAGCACACAAAAACGTACACTCGTTTCTTTATCTCTGAATGGCTTCAAGATCCTTTAAAAAAGGGTCTCGGGTAAGGTTTTAATTTGTTTTGTATTTGTGATTATGATCGAACCATGAAAACGATTATAACATAATTGTTGTAAATCATTTTTCTTTTAAGTTTCGAATAGTAATTAAGAAGCTATGCTTCAAAGATTGATTGATGATGAAGATGGTTCAATTGGAATAATCTTTAAAAGATTACAAAAAATTTTTTTTGAGCCAAACTGAGATCTATAATGTATTTTATCTTTTTGAGTCATGATTGAGATGAAGTTGAGGTAGGATAGTTTGGGATATGTTGTTGGACTTGGATATGGATACGTTTTTAATTCTTGGCATCTCGTTTTCTTTACTCTTAAAAAACCATGGACTGATGAAGGTTGTAATTATATGAGGTCGTGATGGTATATTGGTTTAGTATGGTCAACAACACGCATGAAGATAGTCAAACAGCATAAGGTTTGACAACTCGCATGATAGTCAAAGCGAGTTGGTCAAAACGCAACTCGCATACACTTAAGCTAGTACACAACTCGCATCAAACATTAGCACAACTCGCATACCCCAGATACATCAAATCTGGACAAGTTGCAGGCAACTCGCATGCAAGAAAGTTTAGACCATACCCAAAAAAAGCGCTTCAAAGAGCCGAGTTTGACCAATAACATTCACGGAATGGTAACAAAAAATCTAAAAGATTGATATATCTGTTTGGACATTGAGACAAGACAGATAGAAACCTTATCGGACCAAGACTTTTTGACCAATAAATAAAAGGATACACATCAAAACTTGTATAAACTGTTTGCTTATAATAATAGGAAAATTTGTTTTCCGACTAATAAAACTTGTACAAAATCAGTTTAAAACAAGTATCAAAAACCACAAAAATCGATAAAGATAACAACCTGGCTCCTTATACCAATTGTAGGACCGAAAGACTTGAGATTTATGTGGTTCGGGAGGTCGAGGTTGATCAAACATGGTGAAAGGCTTCATAGTTTTAGTGAGAGAAAGTAGAGAGAGGGTGGAGAAAAAGATGAGTTTTATTGATGAAACAAAGTTAAGTACAAACCTCACAATTTCCCACACCCCTCATGGAGAGTCATGAGGGGTATTTATAGGCTCTACACATTACAACTTTGCCACTTAAATGATACTAGTCCCTGCGGGCAAAGTATACTACGAATCTAGTCCATTTCACTAGTGTGACGTTATCTTTATAAAATAGCAAGGCTAACACATTCTTCTTGAAGAAAGATTTAACCAATACTTCACATGGATCCTACTGAGCTAATCAGGGGAGTATTAGTTTCTTTCGTTTTAAATTACCTTCCATTATCATAACTTTGATACTTTCGGGGAACATTGAGGACAATGTTCAGTTTAAGTGTAGGGAGGGAAAATAAAACAGGAACTTTGAAACTATGCTTATCCTTGACTATTTGCCTTGTCTAATTTCATTTGTATAATAAACCATGAGAAATATCGGTTAGGGTAACTTTGGCACAAAATTTAAATTTTTTCATGATATGTAGGAGTGGGCCATTAGTCTTAATAAAGTGTCTCATGGATAGGAAGTTATATGACTAGCACAAAAACCCTTTACCACTTAAATTCCACCCAAAATATGACGCCGTCACAGAGTTGACGTGGCCAAGACGAAAACCTAATGGCGGCGACCCGACGGCGTCACAATTTAATAGTGACGCCGTCGCATATTGTAACTCTATATATAGAATTCCAATTTTCAGTATTTTGGAGAGGTAGTTTTGTGGAGTAGAACCTAAACCGAACATAGGCTGTCTTGGGCAGTATCTCAGGGTTCCATACCCTATTTTACAACAAGATAAGTGATTTACTTCATTGATTCAATTATGTCTTCAATTGTTTGTGTGTATGCTTGCATGTTTTCCATGTCCGGCTAATTTACTTGTGTGTTTACTTAGATCTATGAAACCTAGGTATTGAATATTGATTGGTTGTCTCTTATCTTAATTGTGATTGACCTAGTATTGCGATAGGTCATTCGTTGTGTTTTTAATGCTTGAGTAATCTTTGTGAACATTAGTTTATAATCACCTAGAGTTATTGTAGTCTAAACATCCAAAGATAACCTTAGAGTTAGTTTATGAATCCTAGAGATTTCGTAGGCAATAACCTTAAGGTAGACTCAAAGAGTTAGGGAAAAACGCATACCCTACGACCTTAGAAGACACAACGCGTTAAGAATAAGGACGTGACATTTCAACCATCAATATGAGATAACTAAGGAGTAATAACATCTAAGTAAACACATTTTTAATCATCATAAGAGCAAACAACAATAGACATAGACTACACTCACCTTAGTTTAGATAATTAGATAATTAGATAAGTAGAGTAATCGGTAGGAATACCAACCCCCCAAATCCAATACCCCGAGATTCGTACCTTTACATTTTATAAAAAAACATAAAAAAGATAAAAATAAATCTTCCTCAACCCCAAACTTAGCGTAGTAATTTCTCACTAGCATTCCTATTACCCTAGAGAACGATATCAATTCCCGAGGCTTACCCTAATACTACACTACAACGATTAGGTTCACTGCCTAGGGTGTTGAAAAACTTGCTCGATGAAAAGGAAGTTCCTTTGACCCCGTACGTGCGTTGTACGCATATCACATTTTATTTTCAAGAAATCTTCATGCTAGGATCTCTCCAAAGTCTTCATTTCTATTCAAAGAATAATGAAGTCAACTTTCAAGGATGAACCTAAAAGTAATCGCAATCTACTTATTCTAAGTACAACTGATTACTTTAAAAGTTCATGAAGTATTTTCGGTCTTATGGTCTCCTTAAACCATACCAAGAGCATAAAGGTATGTTCACCTTTCATTAGCTAGCTTACATCTACATGAATATGTTGATACCATCTTTCATTTTAGACGTTAATAATCGCTAGTCTCTTAAAAGTCTCTTTTCGCCACTTTCCCGACTTACTCATCACCGGGAATAGTATTCCTCTTGATCTCGTCAAACTAACGCCGTCGTCACAAATAGATCCTTGATAATCTAAACTATCAAATCCCGTTGACCAAACATATTTTTAATTAGAAACCTCAAAAATATTTTCGTTCCATAGGCTAGTTTATAACTTATTACAAAAATAATGCCAAACACCCTTTTTCTGTCTACACTAGCCGGATCCTCTAGTTGTACTAGCCGGATCCCTAATAAAAGGGATCCGGGGGAACCGTGTGACAGAAACCAACTATACGCCTTTCAAAATCAACTCTGCTCATTTTCCCTCTCCTCACAAAACACAAAAACGACCCAAGAGCAGTTTTCATCTCCATAGGACTCCATATCCTCAAGCATCTATCTCTAGAACATCATTGTAAGTAATTACACTAACATGTTCTAATCTTCATCATCTTCATCCTAGGGTTTATGGTTTTTCAATTTTTCTTAATCAATTTATAAAATTAGGTTTTCCAAAATTGATCACTAGAAAAGCTTTTCACATTACTAAGATTACATTGTGCTTACAACATTTTTAATACAAATCAAAACCATAAACCCATCTCAACAAATTTTTCCTAATTGGAACATTTGTTTTTCTAGGTCCAACCATGCCTAAAGCCACCCAACAAGACCACCATGATACCGTCCACTACCTCACCCAATACTATTGAAAAGAGGGTCTGTCAAAAACCGATCGCAAAGTCTTCAAAAGACTTGAAAAACGACTTATCCACGAAGGCCGTGTGGTCAAGGAATGTTTCCTTGAAAATACTGACATTCGTGAAGTCTTCTCGGCAATCAACTTTGATTGTCATCTTGATATTGATGAACATATTTGTCCGGTTTTCATCTTTGAATTCTACAAAAGCGTTAGGATCATTCGAAACACCGATGATAGCATTTCCATCGCCTTTGTCATCAATAAACAAAACTTCACTCTTCCCCTCAATACATTTGCTCAAGTCCTTCGCATTTCGTGTGAAGGAATTTGTATGTACTCTCAAGATTACGCAATATCCACTCAATCCTTTGCTCTTGATTCCAAACCAATCTACAATACTCCTCAAGCTGATCCCGCAACCGTTCGAGACACTATTTTCAAAGTTAGAGCCAACCAATCTCGTTTCAACCGCAACTAGGAGCTCATTCATCGTGATCCTTTTCAAATGGAACTCTTCGAAATGCACCCCATTTTTTGAAAATGGGAAGAAATTCTTAGGGAAAATGTCATTAGCTTGGTCGGAAACAAAGACCATCCAAATGCATGTCTCGTGCAAATGATTTATTGCCTTATTCACCAAAGGCCATTTAATCTCTCCTATTACATGGTGAAGAGAATGGCCGAGGTATTTAAAGTTGCCAACATGGTACTTCCATATGGTATGCTCCTAACACGACTCCGTGAGTATGTTAGTGCAATGCAGCCATCTTCAATCAATGATGATCATTTCCTCTCCGATCACGTCATGGTACCTCATACCAAACAACCCTCCAAACGATTCATGGTCAATGGAAGAAAACCTAAGGCTCTCCCGGACTCCTTGGACGAAGAAGAAGAAGTAAATGTCAACCCCGAAGCCAACGTCGACATGGACCCCATTTCCTACTATCAACAACTTCCAAATCTTCCAAATGAGACCGCAGAATTTAAACAAATAAAGGGTATGTTCCGATGCCTAGCTAACTACGTCATGAAGTCGGGGAAGAGGAAAAGAAATGTTTGACTAAAGAGACATTAGTATTATGTTTGTTTTTAGACATTTGGTTTATGTATGAATGCTTATGCTCTTGAAGCACACTAGTTTGTCTTGTTTTGGATATTGTCATAACTACTCTTATCTATGATATGATTTATGTGACATCATGCTTGTTTTGTTGTTCTTTGGAGTAGAGTTTAATAGAAATTTGTGTACATAGTATGGTGCATAAACTGCATTTCTTTCTGTGATGTTTCTGATCTGCAGTTGCCGGATCCCTAAGATTGTACTAGACGGATCCCTCCTTTGAGGGAACCGTGGGATCTGTGATGACAGATAAACAATGATGAATCCCACACATCAAAACAGCTCACTAGATCACTTCACACTAGCTAGACATTAGGCCTTAGAACCACTTAAGTCTTCTTCAAGCTTAGAAAGCTTCACACTTAACCATAGCTAACTTAGGATCAAATTCAAAGTGTTTTTGATTTATCAAATCATCAAAACTCACCATATTTCCACTTTAATACTCACACATTGTTCCTCACATCTCAAAACACTTAAGTGGATATCTTTATCAATTTTAGCAAATTGATTTTAGTCATCCTTATTTCAAAATGGGTCAAAAACTAGTTTTTCAATTTTTTTATTTTTTAAGGATTTTTCAAATTCTATCTCAAGTTTACATCTGATCTCTAGGATTATTTATTATGACTTGACACCAACAAAATTCCTAGTGTCATCCTTGAACACCCATTGGTGATCATAAAGTCCCATTTTCCTTCCATAAAAGGCAATCATTAGCTACATCACTCATTGCCCTTGATCATTTAAGTACTCTTTCATTTAAGACACTTAGGAAGACTGAAACACTCAAGGAGGTATAGGTGTTAGACTTCACAAACATCATTTTTCTTTGCTGCTGATAGTCGGATCCCTTGGATTTTCCTAGACAGATCCCTAATTGGAGGGAACCGTGGGATCCGAGTGACAGATTCATGTCAAGTCTAGCTTAAACAATCATTTCAAGTTCACTTTGCTAAATTGAACACTCCACCTCATCTTAATTAAGTCCCTAGATCAGTACAACTCTGAAGTTGACTCTTGTGCATGCATCATCACATTCCAAAGGATCTTAGTGGCTTAAGTCTTGAATGCACTTGCCAAATCCTTCTCTTTATAAGTCATCTTGTTAAAATCTCTTAGTCATCAACCACAACATAATTCTTAGCATTTAGAAACCTTCTCCTTAGTCATGTCATCATGAGGGAAGCTCCTAGTGCTAACTGATAGGTCACTAGATTTACAACACAAGCTTACAAGAAGGAGATAAAGGCGATTGAACAAGATCTACACACACACACACGTTAATACTAAATACGGTTTAGGCGTAGAGAGTATGTGAAAAGAAAACTTGAACAACCAACCCTCAAGTGAGGGTTATTACATAGTATTTATAGGAGGGAAGCTAGGGCAACACTCCTAGTCCCTTCCTTTCTCCTATGGGCTTGGGCCTAAGCTCATAGGCCTTCTACATAAGCTTAAGGCTAATGACAAACATAAAGGCCATAATAAGCTACCTATTACATATGAGTAACTAACACTTGAATAAGGTTTAGGAGTGATTCCAACAATCTCCCCCTCAAGTGTTATTACATATGAGTAACAAACACTCAAGTGTTGGTGATGAAAAACGGTGAAGGCGTTGATGTAATAGTAGCTTTGACGTCTTCGGACATTCTTCTTTCTTGTGAGAAGAATTGCCTTGATTTGAACCATCTCCCCAGTGTAGCGAGATAGTTTTATTTGAACAGTTATGCTTTGACGTCATCTTTAACTTTGTTCTTTGATCATTGTTCTTTGTGATGAAAGTGATAGTATGTTGTTATTTGCATCAAGTCTGCCTCAGGTCTGCTTCGCTGCTACAGTGTCTCCACGTCATTCTTCAACATGCTCACACGCTCTTTTGACGTTTGAATTCAGTACTGATGAAGTTCTTTAAGTCTTTAACTTTGTAGGTTCTTTGATTTGACGAAGAATCATTCTGACTGTTGTGTTGCTTTTGGATAGAACTTCCATTAGTGATGATGTTGGCGTGAGCATGAGAAGAATATGCACGATCATTCCGCTCCAGAGCTTCCATAAGAAGAAAACATAAAAACGGTTAGTAATAAGCGGATTCCGGCACTTACAAGTTTGAACTTCGAGAGTGTTAACAGCATAGTGTGAAAACACAACTCTAATTCTTACAAAGGCCGTTCCTGAATCGGAGTCCCACAAGTGAGACAACACGATGTACCGAAGTACACCTACGATTCAGATGAGTCGCTGAGGTACACCGAAGCATCACCTCACGACTGTAGACCGTTTGAGACCACTAAGCGCAATCCACGAGGAGTTGCCGAAGCGACCTGCTGTCAAGGCTGTTTGATGTTGACCCTGGCAGGAGTTTCCATTCAATCACTGAGGATCACAAATGTGAACCTCTCATAAATGTTCTCGACAGATTGCTAAGATCTGTGAAGGACTCGATAATGTACCACTGAAATTCTTATTGTTTAATATCAAGTGATGAAATGTCAAGTGTACCTAAGAGATCTTTTGATGAATCTCGTGGCTCTAGACTCAATAGTGCGTTTTGGTTTTCTGGAGCGGAGACTAGGGAGAGGGTCTCCTTCTTCAATACCAGCAATCTCTAAGAGAAAGCGGATAGTTTACGTAGGGTTCCTGTGAGAATGAAACAAGCTTCTGTTGAGAGAAACTTGAGTGGTTAAGAAGGTTTAGTGCATGCGTCCCTGGGTCCATGACGACTTTTAATCTTCAATACCGGTGTCATCTAGTGACAACCAGTAGCATATGAATTGAACCCTGGTTATGCGCCTAAGTTGAATAATCGGGAGGCCTATTTCTTTTCACCCTTTTCTTTGCATTTCTTTTTAATTCTTCAACTCCTTCTTTCTCCGATTCTCATTTTCTCCTTTTTTCCAATCATACCTAAGGACTTCTAAATACTAACTATTTGTGGTGTCCTTGGGTAGATCCATCCGGCTCTGGCGGATCATAGGACGGTTATTCCTAACCTTAGTCACCTTATAACTTCATGACTAACCTATGTTGCCATTAAAACCACTGTTGTGAAAAATCTCTCAAAGTGTTTGTGAATGAAAAGAATTTTAGTACCACTATTGAGATAATATTTTGCATAAATACTCCCCCTCCACATGTGCTTAAGAGTTTTAACGGTTAAAATTCACAGTGAGGAAAGAGCGCGCACATTTTGAATTGATCAACTCAAGATAAACATTCCCCCGCGAGACACGGTTACGTGGCATAGTTAAAGAGTTGCATTGTCAGCTTTTAGGTGACAACTAGCTCTAATAACTACCTTGAAGGTGTAGAAAATCCTCGAAAGGTTGTCAAACCCGTCAGAGTTCATGTCTACCAAGAGTTTCTCGAATGGTACATTCTACTCAGACAAGTCCTTTTTTTTTTTTTGGGTAAAGGGTATTCCACCCGGTAAATTATATTACACCAAAAAATCATTTAAGAACAATGGAATGTGGCTGAAGTACCACATTAACCTCAAGCATTGCTTGAACATCCAACTAAACACTTGTGACAGACCACTAAGCGTTTAAACTAACACTACATACACAAACCAAAACTCCTACTGGAAATAACCACCTAATGACACACGAATCACCACACAAATCCGCCCAACTCTTCGAAGGAGAATGATGAATCAAGTGAGCCTGCCTCCTTAAAAACCCTTCCCAAGTAAAAACCCATTGGGAAAACCTTGGAGAAGGGAAAAAGAGTACAGCACTTACCCGAATCTCCAACGAATCCCAACAACCACCAAGGACATCAACCAGAGGCATAAGACCAGCCTCACGCTCCCAAGTAACGAAACCAGCATCAAGAATAGAACAAGCCATCAAGAATGCATAAGAGATGAAGGCACACGCCACACACGCAAAAAGCTAAGCACATTTGCTCTCCTCTTGAATCTACATCTAAGAAGCTTCAAACGCACCGTTGCTTTAATCACATCAATAACTTGACTATAAGACCGACGTTGCTGCTTGAATATTCTATTGTTTCTTTCTTGCCAAATGAAATAAGACGTAGCCGCAAGTAAAAGCTTAGCAACAACACTCCTTACAGAACGAGATGAAGCCATAGGAGACAAATGATGAACCACATTCTCTAAAGAAGAAGGAATATCCGTAAGACCAGCAAACACCTTCAACGAATCCCAAACCTGAAAAGAATACAAACACTCAAAGAAAAGATGATCATGAGAATCCGGTTGAGTATTACACAAAGGGCACAAAAGAGTGCCAATAGTGGTATCATTAGGGCGAAGCCTATCCTGAGTACGAAGTCTCCTTCTCATCACAAGCCATAAATGAAAAGCATGCCTCGGGATACGGTGCGAGAACCAAACAAGATGAAACCAATCAACAACTTGTCCACGCGGCCGAATACACTCCCAAACTGACGAAACAGAGAAAGACTTCACACGACCATCTCCCATCTTCCAAACTAACCGATCATCCACATTAGCATTAAGTGTAGGAGCCGGTATAGATGTAATCATAGGATACTTAGTGCCCCACACATTCGGCCATGCCCACGAATCCTCCAAAATAATGTCCCGAACCAAGGAATTAGACGTAAAACCAGCCCGATATATATCCCTTGAAGACACTATAAGAGAGAGAGGACCAACCGAACACCACTTATCAAACCAAGCAGAAGCCTTCATACCATTACCAATGTTATACCAAACAAATTGCCTGACAAGAGGCCTAATCTGAAGGATCTTCCTCCAACTCCATGACATATTACCACGACTTGGAACATCCCAAAAATTACGCCCACGCAACCTGTATGTATGAATCCATTTAACCCACAAAGAATCCATAGAATTGAATAAACGCCAAATATGAGCAGCAATAAGAGCCGTGTTAAAAAGAACAAGCCTACGAATCCCAAGACCACCCTCCTCTTTAGGTAAGCACACAACCTCCCAAGCAACTTTAGAATAACCTTTCCAAAGAAAACCCCGCTTAAGTTGCTCAAGATCAGATACAATTCTAGCAGGAAGAACAAAAACCGACGCCCAATATATGTGCATAGAAGAAAGAACTGACTGAATAAGCTGAAGACGACCAGCAAACGAGAGGGATTTATTCCTCCAATCATTAATACGGTTGGCCAGCTTGTCCACCAATTCTCTACAATCTCTAAAAATCAATCTAGTTGTAACCAATGGCACTCCCAGATACTTCACAGGCAAAGTCCCCTCAACAAAAGGAAGAATCTGTAAAATAGCAAGCTTAACATGATTAAGCACATTACAAAAATAAGCGGTACTCTTGGGTAAGCTAGGAGACAAGCCCGAAACCTCCTTAAACTCTTCCAAAGAATCCATAATAATACCGGCCGATTGAGCATCACCATGAGCAAACAAAAACAAATCATCAGCAAAGCAAAGATTAATGATATTAAGATGAGAACATTTGTGATGAAAAGTGAACATCTCAGAATCCCTAACCCGACGCCTCAAGATAAGAGTAAGCACCTCCATAACAAGCGTAAAAAGATACGGCGAAAGAGGATCCCCTTGACGTAACCCACGCTTACCCTTAAAATAACCATGCAAAATACCATTCACGCTGATTGAAAACGAAGTAGTAGCCACGCATTCCATGATCCAGTGAACCATACGCGAATGAAAACCAAACCGAACCAGAATACCCCTCAAGAAATCCCAATTCACCGTGTCGTAGGCCTTCTGAATATCAACCTTAAAGGCACATCGAGGCGGACCACGATTAAGATGATAATTATACATAAGCTCTTGAGTAAGCAAAATGTTATCCGCAATCCGTCTACCAGGAACAAACGCAGATTGATTCGGGCTAACCAAACTGGGAAGACTATCCTTAATCCGATTTGCAATAATCTTACTTATACACTTGAAGAGCACATTGCAACACGAAATAGGTCTAAACTCAGAAATCCTCGTGGGAGCATTGACCTTAGGCAAAAGGGCAATAGTAATATGATTAATCTCTTTGAGCAACTTACCATTCACAAAAAATTCTCGAACCGCTTTGGTAACATCAGCCGAAATAATATCCCAAGCACCCTTAAAGAAAGCAGCCGAATAACCATCAGGACCCGGAGCCTTATCATCACCCATCGAAAACATAGCATCTTTAATCGAAGTCTTGAATGCACTTGCCAAATCCTTCTCTTTATAAGTCATCTTGTTAAAATCTCTTAGTCATCAACCACAACATAATTCTTAGCATTTAGAAACCTTCTCCTTAGTCATGTCATCATGAGGGAAGCTCCTAGTGCTAACTGATAGGTCACTAGATTTACAACACAAGCTTACAAGAAGGAGATAAAGGCGATTGAACAAGATCTACACACACACACACGTTAATACTAAATACGGTTTAGGCGTAGAGAGTATGTGAAAAGAAAACTTGAACAACCAACCCTCAAGTGAGGGTTATTACATAGTATTTATAAGAGGGAAGCTAGGGCAACACTCCTAGTCCCTTCCTTTCTCCTATGGGCTTGGGCCTAAGCTCATAGGCCTTCTACATAAGCTTAAGGCTAATGACAAACATAAAGGCCATAATAAGCTACCTATTACATATGAGTAACTAACACTTGAATAAGGTTTAGGAGTGATTCCAACAATCTCCCCTCAAGTGTTATTACATATGAGTAACAAACACTCAAGTGTTGGTGATGAAAAACGGTGAAGGCATTGATGTAATAGTAGCTTTGACGTCTTCTGACATTCTTCTTTCTTGTGAGAAGAATTGCCTTGATTTGAACCATCTCCCCAGTGTAGCGAGATAGTTTTATTTGAACAGTTATGCTTTGACGTCATCTTTAACTTTGTTCTTTGATCATTGTTCTTTGTGATGAAAGTGATAGTATGTTGTTATTTGCATCAAGTCTGCCTCGGTCAGCTTCGCTATGTCTTGTCTCCACGTCATTCTTCAACATGCTCACACGCTCTTTTGACGTTTGAATTCATCTTGATGAAGTTCTTTAAGTCTTTAACTTTGTAGATTCTTTGATTTGACGAAGAATCATTCTCACTGTTGTGTTGCTTTTGGATAGAACTTCCATTAGTGATGATGTTGGCGTGAGCATGAGAAGAATATGCACGATCATTCCGCTCTAGAGCTTCCATAAGAAGAAAACATAAAAACGGTTAGTAATAAGCGGATTCCGGCACTTACAAGTTTGAACTTGAGAGTGTTAATGCATAGTGTGAAAACACAACTCTAATTCTTACAAAGGCGTTCCTGAATCGAGTCCCACAAGTGAGATAACACGATGTAAAATCAAGTACACCTACGATTCGTGATGAGTCGATGAGGTACACCGAAGCATCACCTCATGACTGTAGACCGTTTGAGACCACTAAGCGCAATCCACGGGGAGTTGCGGCGACTTCTTGGGCCGCTGTCAAGTTTGATGTTGACCACGGCGGTTTCCATTCAATCATTGAGAATCACAAATGTGAACCTCTCATAAATGTTCTCGACAGATTGCTAAGATCTGTGAAGGACTCGATAATGTACCACTGAAATTCTTATTGTTGAATATCAAGTGATGAAATGTCAAGTGTACCTAAGAGATCTTTTGATGAATCTTGTGGCTCTAGACTCAATAGTGCGTTTTGGTTTTCCCTGAGCGGAGACTAGGGAGAGGGTCTCCTTCTTCAATACCAGCTATCTCTAAGAGAAAGCGATAGTTTACGTAGGGTTCCCTGTGAGAATGAAACAAGCTTCGTTGAGAACTTGAGTGGTTAAGAAGGTTTAGTGCATGCGTCATTGGGTCCATGACGACTTTTAATCTTCAATACTGGTGTCATCTAGTGACAACCAGTAGCATATGAATTGAACCGGTGTCTGCCCTAAGTTGAATAATCTGGAGGGCTATTTCTTTTCACCCTTTTCTTTGCATTTCTTTTTAATTCTTCAACTCCTTCTTTCTCCGATTCTCATTTTCTCCTTTTTTCAATCATACCTAAGGACTTCTAAATACTAACTATTTGTGGTGTCCTTGGGTAGATCCATCCGGCTCTGGCGGATCATAGGACGGTTATTCCTAACCTTAGTCACCTTATAACTTCATGACTAACCTATGTTGCCATTAAAACCACTGTTGTGAAAAATCTCTCAAAGTGTTTGTGAATGAAAAGAATTTTAGTACCACTATTGAGATAAGATTTTGCATAAATACTCCCCCTCCACATGTGCTTAAGAGTTTTAACGGTTAAAATTCACTGTGAGGAAAGAGCGCGCACATTTTGAATTGATCAACTCAAGATAAACATTCCCCCGCGAGACACGTTCGTTAGCATAGTTAAAAGTTGCATTGTCAGCTTTTAGGTGACAACTAGCTCTAATAACTACCTTGAAGGTGTAGAAAATCCTCGAAAGGTTGTCAAACCCGTCCGAGTTCATGTCTACCAAGAGTTTCTCGAATGGTACATTCTACTCAGACAAGTCCTTTTTTTTTTTTTGGGTAAAGGGTATTCCACCCGGTAAATTATATTACACCAAAAAATCGTTTAAGAACAATGGAATGTGGCTGAAGTACCACATTAACCTCAAGCATTGCTTGAACATCCAACTAAACACTTGTGACAGACCACTAAGCGTTTAAACTAACACTACATACACAAACCAAAACTCCTAAGGAAATAACCACCTAATGACACACGAATCACCACACAAATCAACCACTCTTGAAGGAGAATGATGAATCAAGTGAGCACCTCCTTAAAAACCTTCCCAAGTAAAACCCATTGGGAAAACCTTGGAGGAAAAAGAGTCAAGTACCCTATCTCCAACGAATCCCAACAACCACCAAGTCAACCGAGAGGCATAAGACCAGCCTCACGCTCCCAAGTAACGAAACCAGCATCAAGAATAGAACAAGCCATCAAGAATGCATAAGAGATGAAGGCAGCACACACATAAAAAGCTAAGCACATTTGCTCTCCTCTTGAATCTACATGTAAGAAGCTTCAAACGCACCGTTGCTTTAATCACATCAATAACTTGACTATAAGACCGACGTTATTTTGAATATTCTATTGTTTCTTTCTTGCCAAATGAAATAAGACGTAGCCGCAAGTAAAAGCTTAGCAACAACACTCCTTACAGAACGAGATGAAGCCATAGGAGACAAATGATGAACCACATTCTCTAAAGAAGAAGGAATATCCGTAAGACCAGCAAACACCTTCAACGAATCCCAAACACGAAAAGAATACAAACACCCAAAGAAAAGATGATCATGAGAATCCGGTTGAGTATTACACAAAGGGCACAAAAGAGTGCCAATAGTGGTATCATTAGGGCGAAGCCTATCCTGAGTACGAAGTCTCCTTCTCATCACAAGCCATAAATGAAAAGCATGCCTCGGGATACGGTGCGAGAACCAAACAAGATGAAACCAATCAACAACTTGTCCACGCGGCCGAATACACTCCCAAACTGACGAAACAGAGAAAGACTTCACACGACCATCTCCCATCTTCCAAACTAACCGATCATCCACATTAGCATTAAGTGTAGGGCGGTATAGATGTAATCATAGGATACTTAGTGCCCACACATTCGGCCATGCCCAGAATCCTCCAAAATAATGTCGAACCAAGGAATTAGACGTAAAACCCGACCCGATATATCCCTTGAAGACACTATAAGAGAGAGACCAACCGAACACCACTTATCAAACCAAGCATAATTATGTTATACCAAACAAATTGCACGACAAGAGGCCTAATCTGAAGGATCTTCCTCCAACTCCATGACATATTACCACGACTTGGAACATCCCAAAATGCCACGCAAGCCTGTATGTATGAATCCATTTAACCCACAAAGAATCCATAGAATTGAATAAACGCCAAATATGAGCAGCAATAAGAGCCGTGTTAAAAAGAACAAGCCCTACAATCCCAAGACCACCCTCCTCTTTAGGTAAGCACACAACCTCCCAAGCAACTTTAGAATAACCTTTCCAAAGAAAACCCCGCATAAGTTGCTCAAGATCAGATCTAATTCTAGCGGGAAGAACAAAAACCGGCCCAAATATGTGCATAGAAGAAAGAAGCTGATGAATAAGTTGAAGACGACCACAACGAGAGGGATTTATTCCTCCAATCATTAATACGGTTGGCCAGCTTGTCCACCAATTCTCTACAATCTCTAAAAATCAATCTAGTTGTAACCAATGGCTCCTGATACTTCACGGGCAAAGTCCCTCAACAAAAGGAAGAATCAGAAAATAGCAAGCTTAACATGATTAAGCACATTACAAAAATAAGCGGTACTCTTGGGTAAGCTAGGAGACAAGCCCGAAACCTCCTTAAACTCTTCCAAAGAATCCATAATAATACCGGCCGATTGAGCATCACCATGAGCAAACAAAAACAAATCATCGACAAAGCAAAGATTAATGATATTAAGATGAGAACATTTGTGATGAAAAGTGAACATCTCGAATCCCTAACGGCCTCAAGATAAGAGTAAGCACCTCCATAACAAGCGTAAAAGATACGGGAAAGAGGATCCCCTTGACGTAACCGCACACCCTTAAAATAACCATGCAAAATACCATTCACGCTGATTGAAAACGAAGTAGTAGCCACGCATTCCATGATCCAGTGAACCATACGCGAATGAAAACCAAACCGAACCAGAATACCCCTCAAGAAATCCCAATTCACCGTGTCGTAGGCCTTCTGAATATCAACCTTAAAGGCACATCGAGGCGGACCACGATTAAGATGATAATTATACATAAGCTCTTGAGTAAGCAAAATGTTATCCGCAATCCGTCTACCAGGAACAAACGCAGATTGATTCGGGCTAACCAAACTGGGAAGACTATCCTTAATCCGATTTGCAATAATCTTACTTATACACTTGAAGAGCACATTCAACAACGAAATAGGTCTAAACGAAATCCTTGGGAGCATTGACCGGCAAAAGGGCAATAGTAATATGATTAATCTCTTTGAGCAACTTACCATTCACAAAAAATTCTCGAACCGCTTTGGTAACATCATCCGAAATAATATCCCAAGCACCCTTAAAGAAAGCAGCCGAATAACCATCGGGACCGGAGCCTTATCATCACCCATCGAAAACATAGCATCTTTAACCTCACGTGTCGTAACCTCACGAACCATATGTAACGCCACATTAGGATCAAGAAACGAAGTAAACAAATCAGAATCATCCAAAGGCAAACCGTCCCTCTTGACCAAGAAAACCCGTAAAGAAAGACACAAAAGCATTAGGGATCTGATCCTCCACCAATTGCACACCATTACCATCACAAATAGAATCAATCCGATTTCTAGCTTTCCTACTTTTAACAACCTTATGGAAATATCACGGAATTCGAGTCACCAACCCGAAGCCATTCAACCTTAGCCTTTTGCTTGAGAAAACATTCTTCCTTCAGAATAGCTTCATTGAACGCATTAAGATAGCATGCTTCCTCCTCACGCAAATCAACATTAAAAGGATCCAAATCAAGGGCACGCTGAACCGTATCTAACTCATGGCGAAGTTTAGAAACATTATCATGAATATTACCTTCGAAAGAGCATTCTTGAAAAGGCTTTTTGAGCGCAGATTTACTAACCACTTTAAACATATGAAACCCACTCACGGAAGTGCTCCAACACTCTCTAACTTTTGTCAGAGTATTCTGCACCAAAATGTTAGAGAATTTAAAAGGTCTAGGTTTAAATTTACACATCGTAGGGATATGAAGAATTGTGGGGGGATCCGATCCGTGCGGTTGAAAAATAGCATGAGCACCAGCAAATGAATCTAGAAACCCAAGATTAGCCATTATACGATCAATCTTCCTCAAGGTACCATCTAAACCTCTCGGTTTTCGAGTCCGTAAATTGCAACCCCGAACGATTAATATCCACTAACTCATTAGCATCAACACATTCTTTAAATTCCCGCATAGCAATATCAATAACCGAGGAACCTTCAATCTTATCTTCTAAATTAAGAACAGAATTGAAGTCCCCAAGCACACACAAAGGCGATTATGGACCAGCTGGTTATGTAACCCAAGATTATCCCAAAGAGGTCTTCTATGAGTATATCTATTATGAGCATAAACAAAAGAACAAAACAACTCTTTTTTATCAGCCTTGAACCGAAGGAAAGTATAGAATGATTCGGTCATAGCAACCACACTCATATCCACCACATCCATATTCCATCCCAAGACAATACGAGACCCCCTACTACAGAAACTACCATTAGACGTCCAATCCCAACCTCTAAAAACCTTCATGCATAACTCCGGGCGAGAATTAGAAACATGCGATTCCAAAATAGCAAAATAGAAAGTTGATTCTCACTAATAACCTCGGAACCTGGTTTGTTTAGGGATTGGTTCATTCCCCGTATATTCCATGAAGCGATACTATACATGAGGAACTTCAAGAGAGGAAGTGCTGCTTCCTTGAAATTACTAGTGTCCAAACTTGGTTTTCAAATTCAAGATGCATCAACCTCATTATCACTCTCACTATCCAATACGGTAACCCCTTGGTCACTTGCAAAAAGTCCTCCTCAAGCCTAATATAACACCATCACCAAGCGCACTAAAAGGGTTCTTTGTGGCAATATCACTAAGGTCATCATGAATGTACTTCGAGTGGACATGAACCTTACTTGGAGGCTGATTTTCCAACGTATCAAGACCAGCAGCCACATTGGGCCTTATTGTATCCTTATCCGTACCATAAGTCATATGAGTAGCTGCACTTATGTCACCAAGTTCCTTAGGATCATTAGATACATTACTAGTACCATTAACCTTGGTTCCATCATATCCACCTTTAGGTTTCGAGCACACCGCTGCCAATAGTTAAATTGGACCTTAGGTTTGGTAAAACGAACTCCATCAATCACCTTGTCTTGCATTGGTGCCTTACCCTTACCCTTACGCTTCGTAGCAGCCACAAAACCCTCCTCATCAACATTAGGCTGAACCTTAGTTTGTTTAACATTTTTGGGACATGCCATGTCATTATGATCAAAATCTTACACACAACAAAAGGAGGCTTCCATTCATATTCAATGTCAATGCGAACCAACAATGACCGGATCCATTAGAAATGGAATGGCCACAACCACATGATCCATCAGCGTGTTAGAGAGACACTTCCACAAGAGCACGTGCATAAGAGTTCGACCCCGACTTAACACATAGTACTCTATAAGAATCCAACATGATGGAAACCAATTTGTGTCGTAATGTAAAACCAACCTCCTAGTATATGCAACAATTGGGACATTGTGTAACTTCAACCATACGGGGGCTGAAGTAATCTCTTCCTTAGCAAGTGTAGTATTAGGCGTCCATATGTTCAAAAATATAGGAATAGAACGAATCAACCATGGTCCCGTCTCTAATACTTGGTCCATACCCTCCTTAGTGGCAATTGAAAAGAAAGAATCCATTATTTAGCATAACAAGCTCCAAACCAAACTTAGCCCAAGTATTCTTCACATAGTTCTCCACAATAGGGAAAGCAAGCCGTTTCCCAATACCCATATAATGTATTAGCAAACCTGTTGAAACATCTTCAATTTCTTTCATAGGTATTGCAACATGAGCACCCTCACGGCTCTTCATTCGCCTCACATATGTTAACTGATTTAAACACATTTTAGTTTGAAACATAGAAGCGTGTGAGAGCTTTTGCTTATTTGTGAACAAACCTCATTGGAAGACATTCCAACATCCTACCATTACCATACCCACATTAACATTAAATTTGCTTTGTTGAAGTAGAAACACTAGGAGTTGGACCAGTCTGATATAATTTACCATTTGTAGCATCATTAGTAGTTTCATCAACCAACGTACCTTTAGTAGCCTTATTCTCATCATTCCCAACGAGATTAGCATCCACCCTTACAGCCTTATTAGCAATATTCCCACTAAGACCAGCATCAGGTACATTACGAGCAGCCTTCCTAAGCACGGATTTGAGAATAGGAGCATCAGCAAGCAAGCTACTATCCGTATTAATCCCCCCATCTTTGTTAGAGGAACTTTTAACAATGTTATCATGGGTTACAGACATCACGACCTTTCAATTCCCTAGACGTGTTAACCTTCTCCATTACCCAACAATACTTGTGACAAGAAGCGAAACAAATAAAAGAAACCCTAAAAATATGACGATTGGAAAAAACCTAAAACCAACGACCAGCGATTAAGAGCAACCAAAAACGAAACCAACAATCGAACATCATTAATGAACCCCATACTTGTTAAATACCCATATTATAACCCTCATAATGATTACAAATAAAAGCGCAAAGACAAACAAACCCTAAACCAGCAATTCAATATTAAATAAAAATCGAAACCCTAACCTTCAATAAATCGTCAACCAAATAAAAAAGCGACTAAAGGGAAGTAATACAAAGATTAATCCACGATAGTATCAGTGTTATAAGGTATAGAATTCATTGGTTAAGTCCTTTGCTAGACACGTTTACATCACTAGCGAACTAGCTTGAAATTATTACCCGTCCCGGACAAGTCTTTTCGAGTTACTAACAGTTAAGATCTCGTCAATTCATTGGTTAAGTCTATAGCACAAAGATTCATTTGCATTTACACAACATATTTCTTACCACGTATTTTCTCCCCCTAAAAAATGGCATATGTGATGTTATTTTTGAAAAGTTGAGAATAAATATGACCATTTCGAGTGTTCTTGGGAAGAATGACCCTTGTGAACAATTTTTGAACAAAGTTTTAATTCAATTACTCCCCCTCAATAAGTGATATAAACGGTTGAGGTTTTGAAAGTCATAAGGGAAAGTACTTGTTCTTTTGAGCAAAACCTTGAAAAATGAAAGGTTTGATAGGTTTTACTCAAAAGTAAGAAGCTTTCACTCCTTTATAAGGATTGTGGCAATTGAAGCGTACCACGGGGTCCTTTATTTACAAGTAGGGGTTGTACAGCGTTATGTGTGCACAATCCATTCATAATAAATCATACATCCAAATATATAATGAAAGAAGCAGCTTCAAGGGGTACGGGTAGTCGGAGATGGCGGGAGTGTGGTCGAGGCGTTGAAAGATGATGTTTCTCACGGGTGCGACCACCAACATAACTTTCAGTCTTACGAGCTGATCCCTTCTATACAACCGTTCATCAATCATGGTGATGATCCTCTTCCGTTCCGATCACGAGAATTCCATCGCTGAGGAGACCCTATCTTTTGGTGTATATCCTTCAACCGGTAAGCCAATCCGTCCCTAACCATCTTCAAGGTGTGATCTCCAAACTTATGAAGATCTCACGCACTATCAAGCAATTGCTTTGAAGTTCACTTGAACGGCGCCGAAAGGTTTGCCGATGAGCGTATATGTGGAAGCGGTTGATATCGGGTAGATCAAGCCGCGATGGATTGAAGTTGGCGGTGCGATAAGATTCAACTGCCGGCTGGAGATCTTCTACGTTCTTGGATAGCTATGCGTCGATGAATGATGGCACTAACATTGAATTCCGCGTTGTACTGCGGTGGAAATTGTCTCATACGACCGTACTTTGGCAAGGTACATGTCTTGATGGTTGATGACAAATTCTCAAAAGAAGTCGACTTCAGAGAATGCATAATCCCTTTCATCTTGACATTTGACCACGATATTCTTTAGGAAGGTGTAGTCCCACTTAGATGAAAGATCGACGTGTTTGATGGCAATGATACTTTAGAACTGAATGCATGTTGAGACTTCTGGCACGGCAACTACGTAGTAGATTCTTCTTCCGTGAGATGAATCCCGTCACGGTGCATGCGATCGTGACTTCCACTTTGTTGAGAACAAGTGATTGGCGTTCGATGGCTATGCGGTCAGTATATAGGCGCTGGGAATGGAAGTGTCGATGTAGCGTATTTCCTTGCACCATCGCCACCATGTAGAAGAAAATCCAAGTCTCTGTTGAAGAAATATCGAATGGAATCCTTGGTTCATCCAATTGGCCAATTTTGGTAGAGGTTTTGACGATCGATGTAGTATGGAGGGTTGTCCCGTTTGGTGAAGTCGATGTTTGCTTCGGGTTGAGCCAATCCATGTTGTTAGACATAGCTCGTGCAATGTTTTCAAGGTGATATTCGACTTGATGGCACTTTCGGAAATCTTTCCACAGTTGAAAAGCTTCATTCTTGATTAACCTCAACTTCGGTTTCATCTTCTTCACATGGAACTTTTCTTGCATAATCTTAGCATGCTCCAATGTATGTTACTGATCTTGACCTTCTTCAGAGTAGGGAGTGGAATTGACAAGTGTAGAAAACCATTCAAATTCCTCTATGGTGTCTTCATCTAGACATGATAGGGCGTCGCCTTGGGAGCCTTTTCTTGTTTCTTAGGCCTAGATGAGGGTCCAGGTTTCTTTACTTGTTTGGGAGAGGTGGGTTGTTGTAGGGGCTCATGGTGTTCTTCATCGTCACCACCCGTATACTCAAAGTAATCACCGGTTTTTGAGTCCGGGGTGGTGTCGTAATCATGAGGTTTATCGGTAGAAGAACGAGGAGGAGACCTTTGTTGAGCAGGAAGCCGTTGGGGAGGTGGTGGCATGGAAGATGATTCACCAGACTTCTTTTGTCGTTAGCGCATCATTCTTATCCTCGATCCTTATCTTCATCGTCCATAGGACGTTTGGACTTCGACTTGAATGCATGCTTCTTGGAGTTGGTAGTCCAAACAATGCTTAAACAAATTTTCCTTCATCGATAAATGTCCTGTCGTTTAGTCATTTTTGTGACAAGCTTGGCCACCAATTCATTATCCGAGAAAACTACAGGATCGGATGGATTGATTGTGACGGTTAAGGGTGTTGATCTTATAGTTTGCTTGGCTATCAGCCTAAGATTCGGATATAGTTGTCTGGTAAACATCTCCTTTGTGACTTTAGGAACGATATCCGAAGGTACTTGTAGTGTAGCCTTGATCATTCTGTCCATTTTCCTCTTGTAGATCATCCCGCGAGCTTCGTATGTATTCCTTTCATTCTCATCTTGTCATTCTCATCATGTAGAATCTTGCATTTGGTCGTGACCAATTCAGTTCTTGTAGAGCATGTCCTTCTTCGACTTGTTGGACAACTTTTAAAATTCTTTTATGAGTATGAGAAATCCAAGATCGAGGTGGCTTCTTCAGCGTCCGATGATGATTTGGTTGATCTTTTGATGGTGGTGGTGAAGAGTGAGAAAGAATCGATGATGATGAGATGTGAGGAGACTCAGTCCTTTGGTGGTTGAAGTTTCTTCCTTTGATCGGCGGGACTATCTAGAAGAAACGTATCATACCAACATCTTCTTCATTTCAGTCTTAGCTTGTTCATCAGCTTTGGCTTTGGCAGCTTCTTCATCGGTTTACCTTCTCTTCCGCATTACGGTTCAAAATCATACTCTATAGTGTCTTCAACACGTGTTTGTTGTTGTACCAAAGTGGTGGCACCGTATCCTTATCGGGTTGATCAACGCGCATCGGTCCGGTGAAGGTTGAGGCTACACCACTGACCCTCGGGGCCACCCATTTGTTCTTGAGCAAATTGTTGTGCAACGTGTTGAAGTCTAGCAATTTTAACTTCTTCTGTATAATTTATCAGTTGCTCTTCATCACTTTCTAAGCTTTCATCATATGGCACAAGTACATGAGTCTTCCTTTGCCATGTTAGGCTATTGGACTAGGAGGTTTTGGTAGCGATGGATAGTCATCCTGCGGTTTTAGTGATGGACCTCCTCGTGCGATTCGAGCTTTAGATCCGGTAACTTTCTTTGTGGTTGGTGTAGGAATAGGAGCAGCTTCCTTGCTTTCTTCTTGGAGTAGGTTTCCTCTTTGGAACCTTCCTGACTCTTTGTGTATTTTTCCAAACACTTCCTCTTTTGGTTCTCGGTAGGAGTTCTAGAAGGCTTTTCATCGAGATGACCAACTTTTCCTTCTCGTATTGCTACTTGATACCTTTTGTATGTTTCAAGCTTTTTGATTTCATTGGTCAGAAGGTCGAGCAACCACGGCACCTTGTTTCTTTGTTGAGCCGATTCCTTGATTCTGATAGAAAGGATAGGTTCGACAACATGTCGTGATTATGGTCATTGAGCCTCTTGGGAATATCGGGATTAAGCAAGTGCTCTGGATCAAAAGCTTGTGTATCGACATAGGGAATCTTTGAGCCAAGCTTCTTGTGAAATGACATCATGTCATCCCATATCGGTCGCCGATTTCCAATGTCCTTCTTATTGATCAATGACCAGAAGACTTGCAGTTCCATGAGCTTGGGATGCTCACCAGTCATTTATCCTGACCGAGAGACAGATTTGGTGATGATGATGTAGAGTGTCCTCTACGGTTGAGGAATGTTCTTAAGATCCACGTGAGAGTGCTTGTTAATAATTCACGATGCTTCATCGCCCAATATTAAGTAGAAATTGCTTGAATGTCTCTTGTTAGGTGTAGCAAAGTCGGTTGGGCACGATGTGCGGAATGATGAAACGGCCGGTAAGTGCGAGGAGTGATTGACTTGTTTGTGATTAAGTGTCACATTACCGACACTTTGACCAATTGATCCTCTGCATAGAATCGGTTGTTGAATGTAGACCTGGAGCTGTGGCGAGTGTGAGAGCATGTTACGGTAGGGATGATTCGAGAATATCCACGCAATGAGACAAGAAGATTTTGAGCATGTGAGGGTGTCAAAGTCAACCCTAAGGTTGTTCTTTCCAATCTTTCTCGGATAACCCTCCGGAAAGATATAAACCAATTGTAAGAACGATGCATCCACATTCATTTGTTGACCATGTCGTGATCTCGAAATAACATTAGCCAAAAGAACCAACATATCGAAAGACATAATGTTAGTCAACGAAGGTCTTATTGTCTAGTTATTGAATATGCAGTGTCAATGATTGTTACGAGTCCTAAGTCACTTGTTTGTCCAATAGTCCAATGACCTCGTGAAATGTTTCGTGAGTTAGTTAACTTTAAGTTTTAAAGTTTATGTTATCACTTATTGTTCACAACATATCAAGCGTTTAAGTTTATTA
>OU343223.1:209735256-209887545 GCA_910596185.1 Chrysanthemum makinoi | reverse complement strand
GATGATCGTCGTGATTCTTCTCATGCTCGCGCCAACATCATCACTAATGGAAGTTCTATTCAAAAGCAACACAGCCGTGGAATGATTCTTGATCAAACCAAAGAATCTACAAAGTTAAAGACTTAAGAACTTCATCGATATTGAATTCCAACATCAAAGAGCGTGTGAGCATGTTGAAGAATGGCGTGGAGACACTAAAGCGTGAAGCGGACACGAGAGGCAGTCACGAGACAACAACATACTATAACTTTCACCACAAAGAACAATGATCAAAGAACAAAGTTAAAGATGACGTCAAAGCATAAGCGTTCAAAGATAACTATCTCTACAGGGAATTGTTGAATCAAGACAATTCTATCACAAGAAAGAAAATGTCGAGGAAAACGTCCTTTGCTACTATTACATCAAGCGCTTCACGTTTACATTCATATATACTTGAGGGGAGATTGTTGGAATCACTCCTATGATATTTCAAGTATTTATATTTTTCATGTAATAGGTAGCTTTATTATGGCCTTTATGTTTGTTTTAAGGTCAAGCTTATGTAGAAGGCCCATAAGCTTAGGCCCAAGCCCAATAAGGAATAGGTAAGGAGAGGGAGTGTTGCCCTAGCTCCTTGCCTATATAAACCATGTAATAACCTTCATTTGAAGGTTGGTTGTTCAAGTTCTTTTCTTTCACATACACTCTTTTCTAAACCGTATACTATATTGTGTGTGTGTGTGTTTGATACTTGTTCAATCGCCTCATCTCCTTTCTATATAACTTGTGTTTGTAAAACTAGTGACCTAACAATTTAACATATTAACTCTTTTCCTTAGGAATAACCATGGTAGCCGCAAGATTCTATGATCACAAAGACACCCTTAACTACATTCCCAAACACCACAAAACTAAAGGACTTACCAAAGAACAAGTAGAAATATTTAGGGGTCTAGAATCAAGGTATTTCCATGAGGGTAGAACCATTCACTCATCCTTCCTTGAAAACACCAATCTTCATGAAGAACTAGCCGCCATTCAATTGATTTTGTCTTCTTGACATTGATGAACCAATCTGTCCTAGGTTTGTGTTAGAATTCTATGCTAGTGTGACCGGCTTTAGTGATGAAGGCGATGATGAATTTTGTCTTAGGTTTAGAATCAATCAAAACGACTACACCATCACCTTAGCCAACTTTGCTCAAGTACTAGGAATTCCCAACCGAAGACTTGTCTCTACGGATAAATGGTCACACACCGCTCTTGATGCTATCAATGACCGCTCTCTACCCTACCAAACCCGTTTGGTCGACAAGGATGTCATCCGTGAACACCTTTTAACCCAAAAGTGTGACAACCAGATTACCGAAAGGGAAAAGACGTAAACCGAGATCCATATGGAATGGAGCTAAATGAACTTAAGCACGAATTTAAGAAATGGGAGGAGCTACTTAGAGCCAACGTCATTAGCACCATAGGAAATAGGGATCACATTAGCAGCTTTGCCTTTGTCAGATGCTCTACAACTTGTCCACCCGTCAACCATTCAATTTAGCCTACTACATAGCTAGGAGAATGATTGATATTCCAACTCAAAGATCGGTTGCTCTTCCATCATGGGATGCTCCTACCCGCCTCTATAGAAACTTTGCACCAATTCCACCAACACCAAAAGGGATGTGATTCACAGTTTCCAAAACACGTCAAGCTATCTCACACAAGCTAGCCACTTGTGAATGACTAACCGTAAGAAACTTAAAATAGTTCGGACACTGGTCAATAATAGATGAGAAGTGTAGTATGCGGGTAACTCAAACGTGTTAGGTTTGAGCACCGAGATCGTTCCGAATGAGGGTTGAATGGAATTTCCAACTCATGTCTGATTATGGGATTTGAATAAGGGAAGAGGATAAAATGAAGTTTTTCTAAACTACGGGGCAAGGGAAGCATAAAAGAAAGAAAATTACACTCTGAGGAAATCTAAATCACAGCGATTTATACTAAAAGCGAAAGCGTAAATAAATGCAACTCACGTTTAATCTAAATCCTAAAAATAACCTAAAATTACTTTTATACTAAAAATGCTATTTGAAAACTATCTAAGAATTAAAACTAATTTTTAGGAATATGAATTTATTAAATTAAAAACTAATTATTAACTTTAAAAATAAAACTAAATAACTAAAATTATAAAACAAAGGGGAAAATTATAGGCTAATTTTATAAAATCTAAAATATACTAAGAGAATTTTCAAAACTAATTTTTTATTTTGATTATTTTCTATATTTTCTATGAATTTAATACTATTTAAATCTAATTTAAATTATTAAAAATACCAAATAAAAGAGAGAAAAATAAGGAAAAATATTTTTATGCTTTTTATATTTTTCTTAAACTGGAAAAATTGAAAAATTATTTTTTGGAACTTTTTCTTAATTAATTACAATAAAAGCTATTTAAAAATGCCTAAAAACTGAATTTAATAAAGAAAAATAGTGAACAGTAGCTAAAAATCATGAAAAATTCAGGGAAATTCTAAAATGCTATTCTAAAGCTATTAAAAACATAGAAACAAGGGCTTATGTGGAGAATTTAAGAGCTGATGTGTAACTGACTAAGGAATAAGCTATAGAAAATAAGCAAATAAGCTCTAAAATGCACTAACTGATAACAGAAGCTAATATATCCTAAAACTAACTTCTAGCAACTAACTACAGCTAATCCTAACCTCTAATCAACAGGCTACCTAAGATTAAGCAAACTGCTACTCTAAGCAAAACAGATGAATGGCCTATGTTTAAGCCAGCTTTGCAACATCAAATAAGCTAAAGTGAAAACCAACTATGCAGTCCTCAAGACCACCAACCAGAGATCACATATCCAAATTTACAGCTAAATAGGACTTAAGGTGAAGAAGTTCTGGATCAAACCAAAAGGTCAGCACAATGGGATGATTGAAAGCGAGATCTGACAAAGCAGTAGAGGCGAGAAAAGTGCTAGTTGCAGGCCAAATAAGCTATTGGAATAAGCTTGCTAAAGAGATCTAGAATTGAGACAAGTTGATACCTAAAGTGACCAACCTAGAGAAGCTAGCACCAACCAAATTAAGCTACAAACTACACTAGAACACACTTAAATCACAGTAGAGGTGGGACAGCACAAACAGGTTAAAATGCATAAGTGACTACATAAGACTAACAAAATAAGCAAGCTAAGCACTACTAATGACCAAAGATACTCAAAATATATAAGCTAAGGTGTCCTAATATTGAGAAAAAGTAATTTGATCTAACTAAAACACGATTTAAACCTTTACATTGGTAGATGACTAGAACCATTTGGACGAGAAAGGGACTTAGAAGCAGTTGAGATTTGAGATACAAACTTAACAAATCCTTTTGAGATCACAAAACTATGATTTAGGAAGGTTAAAAACCAGTAGTTAACACTAAACAAACCAACTTTGACTTACCAAAACTTGTTAATCCTTAAATTCAAATCAAAACCAAACACACCTTAATGTTGCCAAATTGCAAGTGAGCTTTAAAAACTTGATGAAATTTAAGCGAGACACAATTGAAATGCACAAAGAAACACTAAAATTAACTTTTCAACACATTGAAATCAAAATTTATCAAAATTTGATTTGACTATTAAGTTGACTTTATTTGACTTTTCTAAACTTGAAATTAAGACCAATTAAATTGAGTAACCTCACATAAGCTTACATAAGCTTATGTGAGCTTGATGAAACAACAATCAAAGATTCAAAAGCGATTTAACAAGAGAACGAAATGAATCAACAAGAATTTAAATAAGAACTTGACTTGCATTAATAAAGTGAATTACAGAATTGAAAAGAACAAGATTACACTATGAAAGTAGATAAATGACAAGTAAAGGGTCAAAATTTCTTTAAGACATAAGAAATTGGACAAATTCACTTGTAGTGATCCGGTATAAATAAGCGAAATGAGAAGCCTTGGGAAGGTTCCGGTCTTCATTATTGGCCTTTGATCTTTATCTCTTGTCATCATCTCTATTCTAAAGCGTTTGATCAAAATAATGGTGCATTTGCTCCAATGAGAGACTTCATTCGCCATGTTGGCACTCCAATGACCACACCCTCGACGTTTGTAGGAGGGTTCTAGAATCTCATTTAAGTGAGGTAAATGATTGGGTGAGTGGGTAAAAGGGTTGGGGTGAGGAGCAGTAACAATGGAGGCGTTTGTGGTATGGGTTGGGTTTTTATTATATTTTGATTTGGGTGGGTTTGTTTGATCGGATCTAGTAGTGTTTTGACGGTAAAGTAGTGTATAACGGGTATTGGATTTGGATAACTGGGACCGTTGGATGGTTTATTGGGCCATGGTTTTTGTTGGTTTATATAGTGTATAAGACTTGGTTTATTTTTAGGCTTAGGTGTAGTATCCAATAATATACACTAAGGACCATATATGTAATATTTGTAGAACAAAGAGGTCCAAAAGTGTAAATTATGAAATGTGAGGTGATGGAAGTAGTAAGGAATTTATGAGGGTTGATTTAGTAAATTTGGGAAAGTTGAGGGATGAGATGTGACAACTTCAAACATGTTCGAGATCCGTAATTTGACTTTGAGCATCCAAATCCCATGAAATAGCATCCCCGGCATCGGCTATTGCGCTCTTCTTTCTCTAGGTGCTCGGTTTTGTCTGATTTGGTTCCTTTTGCGTGTTTTTACGTGCACACTTACAAGCACAAACTCAAGAAAACCACAAATATTAGCAATAGCGGCTTTTCTTGGTTGTTTTGGGTCAGTTTTGATAATGAAAAGGTATGTGTGTTAGCACATACCAAAATACCAGACGAGACTATTGCCGTGTCCTCGCACTAATGCAATCAACTCATGCTTCTAAAACCAAGGATTTCAATCTCTTTCTACTAAACCATTGATATGTCCAAATCATCAAGTTATCTCACACAAGTAGCCACGGTGAATGACTAACCGTAGAAACTTAAAGCGATTGAACAAACCAATTAAGAAGAAGTAGTCAAGGTTCCTCAAAAGAGATTAAGAAAGCCTTAATTCTAAAAGCCGGTTTACCTTTTAATTCATGTATAGATATTACGGTTAAGCACATTCGATTATGAATGGCGGTTAGTTGAACTTTCATGTCGATCAATAACTCCAACATTTTCAAGCGACCGTTAGGATCACGAGTAGAAAACACAACACGGCGTGAAGTGACCATATGGATAGAATACATCGTCCTTGATTTTTCACAAGTCCCAAACTAAGCGTAAAACCGAAATCATTGTTAAGTATGATTCTAGATGCTAACACTACCCATGGAAGTTACTTGTGTACTTACCTTTTGTTCCCATTTTCCTATTTCCTCTAGATTTTTTTATTTTGTGAGAAATGAATTTCTTCAAATTCTCGTTTCGATAACTTTTATTCAGATAAAGATACAAAGCTAAGTCGATAATTAGTTATCCACCTTCCTCAAGAACCATTATTAGTAAAAATGAGGTCACATCAAGGAATTTTATTCACTAACATTTTTGATTTTTCTTTTTCATTTTTTCAACAATTTTTTTTTTTTTATATATATATTTGAAATAGAACTTAGACTTTTACGCGTATGAGCTATGAACCACGGAGCTTCACGGGGTAATTCCAAGACTATAGGCTTCATGAAATGAGGATCCCGGCTGCCTAGGCTAAGCCCTCACTCCAATCTGGCTAAAGATCCAAGGGTCGATCTCGAACAGCCCTACTTAACTTTACTTATTACTTTTCACTTAGCTTGATTACTCATTTTATTTATTACGGATCCCTGATGTGTACCCAATTTTTAAAACAAATATTCTTTTAAGAAGATAAAAAAACTAACTATCGCCAAAAACTCAACATCTCTAATTATTATTAGACAAATATGGGGTGAAACAATTTTGTGGGAACAAAAGCCATAAGTACCTTCGATGGGCTCTAAAGAGAACCAACTACTCCACGCTTAGCATCTAAACTCATAAGTAACTCTATCATTCCTCGATTTACGCAAATTTAAAATCCCAAATAATGAGATCCGAGATGCTTAGCGATAATTTTAGATTATCTATGGTTAAGGGAACAAGCTAATTTCAACTAACATTCAGTCGAGAATTCTATTCCTACTCTCACGTGAGAAAGTCAACAAGGTGTCAAAACATATATTAACTTAGCAAATGCTTCGTCTAATGAAATAAAGGCATGCATATTTAAAGTCACTGGAAACTTACTGCAAACTCTTGGCCTTGTGATGCTAGAATCGCATTTTATAGCTTCTTATCTAAGAGACTAGCAAACTTTTCAATCAAAAGACTTAACAAAAGCTTGAAAATTTTAAATTTTTCACATTTTTACACAATTTTTTCATTTTCTAAGGAAGCGGGGTTGCAGTACCACGACAAAAATAAGCAAATCCGGTCAAATCAAATCGATGATTACCCTACCCCAGACTAGAACGAAACATTGTCCTCAATGTTTAAAGCAAGAGTATCACGAAAATCTAAAAGCCGTTTATTAAGTATGCTAGAAGATAAGCGTTAGTCGATAAGATTAGGATATCGGATTTTTCATCGGCATCGATCATGAAACTTCGAAGTGGAGAGAATGACAAACGAGCGAGAGTCTTCATATCGGGGAAAATCTACACCTGACATCACAAACAACCAAACACGAAAATGAAGAGCTAACTGCAGCGTCACTTATTAGAAAATAGAAAGAAGATAGATGGATAAGCATGGGGTGCCTCCCGAGGCGCTCTTGTTTTCTTTAACGAGTGCATGCTTTGACTCGTCCCGAATCATTTGTCCTTGGGGAAGAAAGTGGTAGAGATACCGGGGTCAAAAGCGGTGTCCTCATTCGAAAGAATGAGATGGGTGGGTTGGTGGAGAAGAAATTGGTGGATAAGGCATATGAGTAAGAAGGATCCATCATCCGGTGGTTTCTTGGCGAATTGAAAGGATGATGGATAAACATGAAAAACTCCAAGAAAGATGGTAGCTCATGGTAAAGATGAGATGTTTAGGCTCCTGAGTAAGGCATCCAAGAAAGGATCCTTATATCGAAATGATTTTAACAAAAGGCTCATCAATGTATATTCCGGGTTTAAAGATTTTGTCTTCACATGTCGGCTCAACGGGATAAAGGATGAATCGAGCTCAATGAGAGAGGAGATTCAAGAAGTCCATCAAAACATCATATCCCCACCAAGGATCATTCATAACAACATCCTCAATACCCGGTGGTATCAAGTTATCAAGAGCAAGAAATGACCCAATCATTGAGGAAGCCGACTCATTTCTTGCTCTTGATGACTTGATACCACGGTATTAATGATGTATGGTAGAAGAATATAATGACAACGATGAACTTCGAATCTCTCTGAAACCGACATCCTTCCCGTTGAGGTAACATGAACAAGCTTATTGACGCATTAAAATCATTTGCAATAAGGATCCAACTTGGATGCCTTCATTTGTGACTAAGCATCTCATCTTTACCATGAGCTACCATCTTTCTTGAGGCTCATGTTTATCCATCATCCTTTCGCCGCGCAAAATGACCGTGATGCCACATCATATGCCTTATCCATTTCTTTCTCCACCACACCGTCTTAATTCTAGGGAATGAGATTTTGACCCTGCTGCTTCCCAAGGCTGAAATAGTGGGAGGGCAGTGTCGACTAGCATTTCGTTAAAATAGTAGCTTGCGGGCGCATCATCCACAATAAGTGGACGCGAAGGTGGTTAGCCTCGTCGATTCTCGTGTTTGGTTGTTTGTGATGTTGTGTGTAGGATTTTTCCGATATGAAGACTTTCGTGCTCGAAGTTGTCATTCGTCCATCGAGTTTCATGATCGATGCTGATGAAAGCTCCTATCCTATCTAATCGACAACGTTTATCTTCTGCATACTTAATAAACGGCTTTTAGTTTTTCTGTGATACCCCGTGCTTTAAACATTGAGGACACTGTTTCTTTCTAGTCGGGGTAGGGAATCTTCGATTTGATTTGACCGCTTGCTTATTTTTGTCGGTACTCTCGCAACCCCGCATTCCTTAGAAAATGAAAATTGTGCAAAAATGATAAAAATTTTAAGCGCCGCTGCGGGGAAAAATTATGTGATTATTGTAAGAATTGGGGCACATTATTATAACACTGATAATCATATCCCAACGTGAATTACAACACGGACGAAAAGTCGAAGGAGTCCATAAGAATCAAATATAAGAGGGATAGAGGAAAGAATTCGATCAGGGGCAAGAAGAATATTTTGGGGTTTTTAGAAAACATATTTTGAAAAGGAAAATCTTTTTGGGTTTTTATAAAAGGGATATGTACAAATATCAACGATAACTTCACGAGGAAGGATCTTCAAATGCACACGATTCGAGACGGAATACGAAAACTCGCTACAAGCCCTCCCCGGCAGCGGCGCCAAAAATTGATTCACAGTTTCCAAAACACGTCAAGTTTACTCACACAAACTAGCCACTTGTGAATGACTAACCGTAAGAAACTTAAAACGGTTCGGACACTGATCAATAATAGATGAGAAGTGTGGTAGATAACGGGTAACTAAACGTGTTAGGTTTGAGCACCGCTCGTCCAACGAGTGTTTGAATGGAATTTCCAACTCATTCCGATTATCGGATTTGAATAAGAAAGGGCATAAATGATATATTCTAAACTACGGATGAGAAGCATATGGAACTAAAATCTATGGGGAAACACTAAGAATAATGGCAACTACGCAATTCTACACTAAACCAAATACGGGATTAAAAGCAAACGCGAATAAAAGCAACTACGTTTAATCTAAATCCTAAAAATAACCTAAAATTACTTTTATACTAAAAATGCTATTTGAAAACTATCTAAGAATTAACACTAATTTTTAGGAATTTTCATGAATTTATTAGAATTAAAAAACTAATTATTAACTTTAAAAATAAAACTAAATAACTAAAAATTATAAAAACAAAGGGGAAAATTATGAAACTAATTTTACAAAATCTAAAATATACTAAGAGAATTTTCAAAACTAATTTTTTTATTTTTCTGATTATGTTTCTATTTTCTATGAATTTAATACTATTTAAATCTAATTTAAATTGTTAAAAATACCAAATAAAAGGAGAAAAATAAGGAAAAATATTTTTTATGCTTTTTATATTTTTCTTAAACTGGAAAAATTGAAAAATTATTTTTTTGAACTTTTTCTTAATTAATTACAATAAAAGCTATTTAAAAATGCCTAAAAACTGAATTTAATAAAGAAAAATAGTGAACAGTAGCTAAAAATCATGAAAAATTCAGGGAAATTCTAAAATGCTATTCTAAAGCTATTAAAAACATAGAAACAAGGGCTTATGTGGAGAATTTAAGAGCTGATGTGTAACTGACTAAGGAATAAGCTATAGAAAATAAGCAAATAAGCTCTAAAATGCACTAACTGATAACAGAAGCTAATATATCCTAAAACTAACTTCTAGCAACTAACTACAGCTAATCCTAACCTCTAATCAACAGGCTACCTAAGATTAAGCAAACTGCTACTCTAAGCAAAACAGTGAATCTGGCCCTATGTTTAAGCCACTGCAACTGCTTATCAAATAAGCTAAAGTGAAAACCAACTATGCAGTCCTCAAGACCACCAACCAGAGATCACATATCCAAATTTACAGCTAAATAGGACTTAAGGTGAAGAAGTTACAGATCAAACCAAAAGGCTGCACAATGGGACAGTGAAAGCAGATGCAGCAAAACAGTAGGGCAGAAAAGTGCTTGTTGCAGGCCAAATAAGCTATTGGAATAAGCTTGCTAAAGAGATCTAGAATTGAGACAAGTTGATACCTAAAGTGACCAACCTAGAGAAGCTAGCACCAACCAAATTAAGCTACAAACTACACTAGAACACACTTAAATCACAGTAGAGGTGGGACAGCACAAACAGGTTAAAATGCATAAGTGACTACATAAGACTAACAAAATAAGCAAGCTAAGCACTACTAATGACCAAAGATACTCAAAATATATAAGCTAAGGTGTCCTAATATTGAGAAAAAGTAATTTGATCTAACTAAAAACCTGATTTAAACCTTTACATTGACTGATGAATGGAACCATTTGGACAGAAAAGAGACTTAGACAGATTATGAGATTGCAGATACAAACTTAACAAATCCTTTTGAGATCACAAAACTATGATTTAGGAAGGTTAAAAACCAGTAATTAACACTAAACAAACCAACTTTGACTTACCAAAACTTTTTAATCCTTAAATTCAAATCAAAACCAAACACACCTTAATGTTGCCAAATTGCAAGTGAGCTTTAAAAACTTGATGAAATTTAACTGAGACACAATTGAAATGCACAAAGAAACACTAAAATTAACTTTTCAACACATTGAAATCAAAATTTATCCAAAGACTGATTTGACTATTAAAGTTGACTTTTGTTGACTTTTTTCTAAACTTGAAATTAAGACCAATTAAATTCAGAAGTAACCTCACATAAGCTTACATAAGCTTATGTGAGCTTGATGAGCAACAATCAAAGATTCAAAACAGTTTTTAACAAGAGAATGCACAGAAATTCGAATCAACAAGAATTTAAATAAGAACTTGACTTGCATTAATAAAGTGAATTACAGAATTGAAAAGAACAAGATTACACTATGAAAGCAGATAAATGACAAGTAAATGGTCAAAATTTCTTTAAGACATAAGAAATTGGACAAATTCACTTGTGACTGATCCAGGGTATAAATAACTGAGCTGAGAAGCCTTGGGAAGGTTCTGGGTCTTCATTATTGGCCTTTGATCTTTATCTCTTGTCATCATCTCTATTCTAAGCCGTTTGATCAAAATAATAAGGTGGCTGCTCCAATGAGAGGGCTTCATTATGCCATGTTGGCACTCCAATGACACACACCCTCTGACACGTTGTCAGAGGGTTCTAGAATCTCATTTAAGTGAGGTAAATGATTGGGTGAGTGGGTAAAAGGGTTGGGGTGAGGAGCAGTAACAATGGAGGAAAGGGCGCGTTTGTGGTATGGGTTGGGTTTTTTTATTATATTTTGATTTGGGTGGGTTTGTTTGACCGGGTCTAGTAGTGTTTTGACCGGGTAAAGTAGTGTATAACCGGGTATTGGATTTGGATAACTGGACCGGTTGGATGGTTTATTGGGCCATGGTTTTTGTTGGTTTATATAGTGTATAAGACTTGGTTTATTTTTAGGCTTAGGTGTAGTATCCAATAATATACACTAAGGACCATATATGTAATATTTGTAAGAACAAGGGTCCAAAAGTGTAAATTATGAAATGTGAGGGTGAATTAGGTAAGTGAAATTTATGAGGGGTTGATTTAGTAAATTTGGGAAAGTTGAGGGATGAGATGTGACAACTTCCAAAACATGTTCGAGATCCGTGAATTTGACTTTGAGCATCAAATCCCATGAAATAGCATCCCGGCATCGACTATTAAGCTCTTCTTTCTCTAGTGCTTTCGGTTTTCTGCGATTTGGTTCCTTTTTGTGTGTTTTTACGTATCCGTACCTGCACAAGCACAAACTCAAGAAAACCACAAATATTAGCAATAAACGGCTCTTTCTTGGTTGTTTTGGGTCAGTTTTGATAATGAAAAGGTATGTGTTTTAGCACATACCAGGATGCACCTTCACTATGAGCTCATCCCTCACATCTTTATACCTTTGAGTGATGCACGAGTTGCTAAGACAAAAGGCAAGAGAGCAAAACCTCCAACTCCATCATCATCATCATCAAATAGCTCCGAGGATGGTCTTCCAAGCTCTCGTCTTCCGCCTCATGAGTATTATGCGTCTCTTCCCGAAATAGAGAATGAATCAGTGGAGTTCAAGAAAACTAAGGGAATGTTCAAGTGCCTTGGTAGGATGATGAACAAGATTTACAAGAAGTTGGACAAATAAGGGTACTTTTAAGGAGCGTTTGGAACAATACATTGTCATTAATATTTGATACAATTTCGTTGTTTTAATTATGTAGGATGATAATATAACCTGAAACAATGGTGAATGCTAACAATTTCATGCAGGGGATAGCGCAAGTATGCTATCAAATTTTACCCATTTTCACTATAATGTGAAAATCAATAAGCCTTGCTCAAAATACATATTCCACTATGTTTATATATATGTTATCCGCTTTTTCTAACTAGAAATGTTTAGTATAACATGTTTTGAGAAGAATTTCAGGTTTTAGGCGGAAAAGTCCCGGACACCTAAAAACGAACTCTGTCCATATTTATGCGCTCCACGGATTAGACGGCACCATAATTTTGGTACCGTCCTTTATGTATTTTGGTACCGCCGTACCTGCAGGCGGACGACGGACACCCTTTTAGGGTACCGTCCGGTGTATAGTTTTGGTGCGTGGATCCTCCGGGTAATTTTCGAATTCGACTCTTTCGTGATTCCAAATTATCTTCCATCACTTAAAAATCAATCTCAACTAGTTTATACTGTTATTAGAACTAGTATAATTCACTAAGGTATATAAGAAATCCATTTCCCACCAAAATTCAAAATTTAAAAAAATCCACCCAAGGAGCCCTTTGGCATAAAGGAAGGAACCAAATTTTGGTACCTTCAAATCCGTGGGTGATCTGAATATTATGAAATTCCACTCAATAGAACACATTTATTGCAAATCTTTTCTTCTTCACTCCATCTCTCTTGAATGGCTTGACTTGGGTGATATGACTAGCATTCAACCCACTTCCAAATCATTAGGAACCTCATCTCTTCAATGGTTTAACATCAAATCAAACACATTTCTCCATAATTTTTCACTTCTATAAATTGAGAGGTTTTACCATGATCATCCTCACACCCTCTTCACTCTTACTACTATCTAGCAAAGCAAAACCCAAGTTAAAAATGACTAAGTCATCTCCAAAACCTTGCAAGAAGACCGCTAGAATTAGCGTAAGACCTTGTTGCTTTGTTCATCTTAGCTCATCATCCGAGTCTTCTCCACTCACAATCTCATCTCCCATTAGAGATGATACAAACCTTACCTTAGCTACACCCAATACATCACACATTGTGATCACCACTCCACCACCAACGAAACCACCTACTTCACCTCCACCGGCACCCATCCAAACATCCAAAACACCCTCACCACCTTCACCAAGGTCTCCAACTCTCATTCCTATGGAGTTATTCTCAACTCCACCAACATCACCAAATCCTTTCCTAGAGGACTTGGAAGACTTGCCTCCTAGGCCAAGTCATCCACCACCATTGCCATCACTTGACTCCATTGAGCGGATGGCTCATGAGTCACCTCGGTCATCCCTTGACCCAAACGCCCCATTAGGGCCTCGCCTCTTCTCTTCCACCCCATCCACAAAGACATTCATGGTCCTTTGTATGGGGATTATTCACTCCCTACATCAATGTCACCTCATCTTGAGGACATTGAGGAGTGTATGTGGGATACCAATCCCACTAGAGAGGAGATTCAGCGAACTCCACAACCTCAACCAATTCAAAGGCATGGTGGACTCTCACTTGAGTGAGACAATGCAAATGCAAAGTGCTTTGCTTGCTTCCATCATGACCACCCCAAACATTTCCACCAACACCAACACATCAACCATTCCACCACCACAACCTCCCCAAACATACTACCCTCCAAGGCATGGTTGCTCAACTTGTGAGCAAACGGGCCAAACCGATGGAAAGGACCGGATTATGGTCCATGACTTCCAAGAAGAAATGAGGTTCATCCTCAACCACATCCTTGGCGTCTTAGCGCTCTTTCCCATCCACCACCACAATAGGATGGTTTTAGACTAGTCTTTTTAGTTTATTTTTTCTTTCTTAGGATAATTTTTACTTCTTGTACTAAAAACACATCATTGTGTTCTCTTTTCATGATCTTTACTCATGAAAAATTTTAACTAATGAATGTTGTTTATTATATTGTTGGTGTCATTACATAGTGTTTGGAAATGCTTGTGAATCTAACATGAATCTTCCCCATTAAAGCACCCAATTAAGCGGGAGCTTTGAACAAGGGGAGATAATAGCTCGGGCTCATTACATTCCGCATAGCCTCTTCTTTTGTTGAGACAAAAAGGGGGAGAAAATATAGAACTTTGAAATTATTTATATTTGACTTTTCTGAAAAAGTCAAAGCTGCATACATTGACTTCCTAAAAGTCAAGCAGGAACCCTCATTGATAATACTTGACTTTTCCTAAAAAGTCAAAGCTGCATACTGACTTTACGTAAAGTCAACATCATGCATCAACTAGTGAATACTATGACTTTCATAAATAGTCAAACATCATACACTTGCATTACCATTCTCTTTTCAAGTTCTAAAACTAATATTTTTATAACTCTTGTACAAAATTTGTATCTTTTATAAAAATAAAATTTATATTTTGTCCTCAACAAAAAGGGGGAGATTGTTAATACAAATATCGTCATTAAACGTTATTTATATTTTTTCTTTACCTAAGTTTTGTTAACGACAAAAGTAAATTTAATTTGTATAAAAGCCTAAAGCTTGTCAAGTTTAATAGATATTAAAACAAGCTTTTTCAAACAATATATTCATCATTCAAGCATTTACATTTATGATTAGTAACATCTTGATATGACTCTAATCATTATGTATGATAGTAGTTCTTAGAATGTGTTAGGTTCTTAAAACCAAACACTACTTATGTACTTGCATATTTCTAAAAATAGAAATACAACTTATGACATCATGTAATGCATCATGGAAATCATTAGAAGATTTCATTAAGATATTTTGTGTGGATTTGTACTCTTCATGTCTTACACAATCTCACTTAGATAGAGTTGACTTTAGCAAAGATTTGATATATTGACTGTCAGACCGGCGGTACCAAAATGGTACACGGGCGGAACCCTTTAAGGGTTCCGCGGTCCGTGGACGCTCCTGTCCACTTTGGCTATAAATAGCAATGCCAAGTCAAGTAGTTTCTCATCCCTTTCTAACATACTCTCATACATATCTTCTCTCTAACCTTTCTAACTCAGTTTCATATCATATTAGTGATCTCTTTTGTAGCAAAGAAGATCAAGTCATATTCAAGCTTCAACGAGAAGTTGGAAGTCTTGTTTATTTAGTGTTGTATGATCTAGTGTTGATTCATACTTCATTGTTGTATCAAACCATCATAATCTTGTGAGTGTGAGTGGTTAGTATTTTAGTCCTCAAAATACATTGTGTGTGGGAGTGGTTGTACCCTTGGAAAGAACTTGACATCTAGCTTAGTGTCGGAAATAGTGTAAGCGAAGTGTAAAGGTTTTCTCCGCCGGTGAAAGGAGCTTGTTGACTAGTGAAGTTAAACTCTCGAGTGTGAGACTCGAGGAGTGGAGTAGGGCAAGGAAAAAGAGTCCTTGTAGACCGAACCACTATAAACAACTTGTTGTGGTTTGATCATTTCTTTCCTTATTTACTTCTTACATATTGCTTGCATATTTCATTAACATATCTAAGATCAATATCAATTGATCTTTACAATAAGTTTCAAAACAAAGTTTTTAATTAGTAAACTATTCAACCCCCCTTCTAGTTTTCTACAGTATCAACTTCCCAGGCGGGCAATCTTTCGATCCATCTTCTTGCAGCCCCAGTAAGAGTCATGGTGAACACCCTTAGCATAACAAGGTCATGAGACACACCCGGAATGTTGAAAAGGCTTGCGATGTACAAGACATTTTCAACGTGCTCATACGCATCTTCATCCCTGTTTCCTGAAAAAGGGTTAGCACGAAGCTCTCTCATAAATTGGTCTTTAATCTCGAAACGGACATCAGCTCCAATTTCCGGTCTTACGAGCCCCGACCCTTGTTCTTCTCTTGTCAACGCTAAATATTCCTCAAGAGTAAGGTCATCAATGTTAACAACTTCCATGGTACCTGAAACTTGAAAAGAGATCGTGAGAATTTGAGAAAATTTTAAAACAAAACAAAAAAGAAAGACTTAATAGATATCCTACTATAACTCCCCGACAGCGGCGCCAAAAAATTGATGCAGGTTTTATTGACTAGGTGTTAATATTTATAATTACTCGATGCACTAACGGGCAGTGTACCCGGTCGTGTGTAGTGTAGTATTTGGTAAAACCGAGGTCGTCCCAAGAGCTATGTGTTCAGATTTAAACTAAGTCTAGGTGTCACAGATTTTAATATAATTTCGATATGATTAACTACTAAAGCAAATAAAGATGAAGGTTGTGATCAATAGAGGAGAGAGGTGCTAACCTAGTTACTCATCCTAATTAGTAGTGTTTACGTCTAATTACTTCCAATTACTTCAGGTGGGGTCAAAGTCGCTAGGACAACATTTGGTCATTTCGTCCTAACCTATCAGCAAAGGGTACCCTTTGGAGAAGTCAAGTGTCCCCTCATAAGTCCAGTTGTTCCTGGTCCCCTAAGCCAAGTCATTAAGTGTAACACCCCAACCCGGCAAGGGTAGAAGTGTCACGATCGGTGTCATATCGAGAACATACAATTAAAGTTTTACATGCAGAAGTCTTAAAGAATAAAGTACCAAGTCATATCAACGAATGACTCACAAGGAAAAATACAAAATCCAATATGTCCAAAACGAAAAGAAATCTAAAAACAATAACTCTTCAAATTAAAATCCAAAATGATCAGGTAACTAAGGTCGGTCTACTCGAATAATCAACTCTCGACCCATCAAGCCCATCTTCAAACCTAAAAACCTGCCGCAGGAAAAGAAATCGATGAGGTTAAAAGCCCGATGAGCAGATATAACAAAGCGAAAGCTAAACGAAATCAGATATACAAATGAAATAAGGAAACTGATAACAAGGTCGCAAAGAAATGAGAACAATGAGTCAATGAGGATCCTGCAGAAACACAATTATCTGAGATATCCAAAAAGAACAGATAACAAGGAGAACAAAGCAAAGCAAAGCATCGATGACATATAAATAAGCACATACAACAGGCATACAAGAAATCAGGAAGTCAGGCAACATATAAGCCAAACAAAAATCTAAAAGCTAGCGGAAGCAAGTAATTAAGAAATGAGCATGGCAAACAAGTACGACAAATATCCCACAAATTAATACCATAACAGCATCATAAAAGATATAAACATGGCAGGTCGTCAATTAGCAATAAGCTCCCAATGGATGATCGTAGCCCATGAACATAATTAAACGGAGGTATCCATAATAAACATATAAATCAACTGGTTACACTCAAACATTATCACCAGACCAATCAAGGTTCACATAACAGTAAGATAACATATATTCAGATGACAACAGTTGAATCATATAATCGCATATTAATCATATCGTAGCGGGATGAAGCAGTAATCACATAGGACACGTAATAGCATAATCAAATTCAATAGTCATATAATAACTGTACGTGAATGGAATGATAGTAGGATGAGTCACATAAGGGTACATAGTAATGGGCAATCAATACAGAATATGGTGCGTTGGGGTAAATAAACGGTACAATATAGGTATATCAACAGTGTAAGGGTTGTCAGAAATCTATCCCGAGCCAACAGTACAATACAGTAATATCAGTAGTGGCAATAGCAGCCCAGTAATCAATAGTAACCATCGTATTTAGAGGGGTGACCTCGGAATACCAGACAATAGGAGGGGAGACCTCAGTAACCAATGGAGTAGCTAGCTCCCAGACTGTGAGGGGTGTATTGCACACACACACCACATCACGAATACAGATCAATCAATATCAATAACAATACAATACAAATCTAGGATGCATCCATACGCCCCTGCAAAACAATAGTGGCCATAACAATAACAGTGAAGCGCATAATCAGCAGATATAGGGCGGTGTGGAGCATGACTCAACCACACTAGAGTCATGCCATTGGTTCATCAATGACATGACCATGTTACCTTCATGGCTAGGATAACAATATTTGGCTTGGGTATCAATCTGAAGGGTCAGACAAGGTCCACAGTGTTGCAATATATCAGTAGTCATCAATTCAAAGGTTCATAACAATAGTCCAATATCAAAATTCAGATGCTTGAGTTCAATATCAAAGTTCAGTATCAAGGGTTGATAACAGTGGTTCAATAACAGAGGTCCAATAACGAGAGGGTCAATAGCAATGGTTCAATATCAAAAGTTCATAACATAGTTCATAATCAGAAGGTCCATATCAAAGGTTCAATATCAGAGGGTCAATAGCAAGGAATCATAGCAATGGAATATCATAAACGAAACAAGGTCGAAGGATCAGAAAGTCAGGATAAACCCCTACTGAAAAGGGATAGAATATATGTATCTTAACGCCGATGAAAGGAAAGTAAACGAATGAATGAACACAAAAATACGACTCCACGTCTTCTTTAACAAATCTTGTAGCGTGAGGAGCAGGAAGGGAACAAGGATCAAAACCAAGCAATTCAAGCCTCCTCCTTTCCTAGTACATCCTCGACAGCAGCAGCTCCAAACCAATCAATACAAACCAAGCACTTCGAACCAAATGCCTATGATATCAGCACCTATACAACGCCCACGAGCCTTCTCTTGAACCCTTCTTTTGTCGACTGATAATGGAAGAGGGTGAAGTCCTTTTGCCGTCACTTTGATGAAAGGGAAACTAGGGTTTCTTTGTCTTTATTTTTACGTAGGATGGAAGGTTTTTAATGAGATTTAAATGGGAATTACGTGTGATTAGAAGGATTTGGGATTGGGGCGTTTTACTAGGCCGTAATATGGGGAAAACAAAAATCAAATTTATATACCTTCCATCTTTACTTGTTTCATTTATTTAAAATGTTTAGTGTATTGTAATAAATATAGTCCTTGTAACCTTGTTATTGTGCGATATTTACATTATAATACATGAAGTGAAAGTAGATTAATAATTACAACTTATAAATTATTTATAAGTTAAGCGTTTAACGTTTTCCATGAGCTTGACGCGTTTACGAATTTCACAATTATTAGCTTGAGGGCAAAGTGGTCATTTAACACGTTTACGCTTTTTAGGGTTTTACAACTCTTCCCCTCTAAAAGAAAATTTTCGTCCTCGAAAATTGAAGTCGCAGGGGTACACAGAGACATACACATTTAGGACAGACGTAGCAATCCATAGTTTCACACAATTCATGAGGATTTCGGTCCCAAAGCGTACAAAACTTATATGTAACAGATGTCGGTAATAACCTCGCGAAGAGGTACAGAATTTCAAACGAATGTGAGGATTAACAAATAACAGATATAAGTCATATTCCATTCACGTACCAACCCTAGGCATTTCCCAAGATGTCGTATGATTTTAATAAGTCCAAATTATATGATCTCGGTATTATCACGTTGATCAGGCATCATAATACTTGCATCACATAACAAGTTCTTATTGTCATCATATTCTGGCTCGGGTCATGACAAACCACATAACCAAAATCACATCCAACAGATAACATACAAATAGCAAGCATCAAACCAAAGCAGACTAGATCCACATACATACAACACATAACACATCAAAACAACTTACCATACCACAAAAGAGAGAAGGCCACCAACCTGATCGAAACGATTCCTCATGACTCATTATTGATGATCCAAAATAAAGCAAAATCACATAGCAACATATCAAACCGCCTCAAAACGTGTGACAAACAAATCAAAGTAACTCAAGTCGCCCCCAATCATATGAAATAGATGAATCTTCTCAGCCACCAGTTGAATCTTGTCTCCGTATTTGCACCTTTAGTTGACCCGTCCAGCTCCCTCTAGCAGTATCCCGATGACTCCAGCAGCATCGCAGATCGAAGAACGAAAGCGCGAAGATAATACAAACACAATCAATGCGAAAGGAAGAAGGTCAAATCAGTTAAGAAAAAAAAATATCGGAGTCAAATCTGAACGAAAATCAAAAGGAATCGGAAGAGATCAAAACAGACGGAAGCCTAATGTCTACCCAAGTCCTCACAGGTCAATCCTAAGGTCAACAAGACGAAACCTTTGATCTGATACCATAATTGTAACACCCCAACCCGACAAGGGTAGAAGTGTCACATTCTGGTGTCATATCAGAACATACAATTAAAGTTTTACATGCAGAAGTCTTAAAGAATAAAGTACCAAGTCATATAAACGAATGACTCACAAGGAAAAATACAAAATCCAATATGTCCAAAACGAAAAGAAATCTAAAAACAATAACTCTTCAAATTAAAATCCAAAATGATCAGGTAAATAAGGTCGGTATACTCGAATAATCCAACTCTCAGCCCATCAAGCCCATCTTCAAACCTAAAAACCTGCCGCAGGAAAAGAAATCGTGAGGTTAAAAAGCCCAGTGAACAGATATAACAAAACGAAAGCTAAATGAAATAATAGATACAAATGAAATAAGGAAACTGATAACAAGGTCGCAAAGAAATGAGAACAATGAGTCAATGAGGATCCTGCAGAAACACAATTATACAGATATCCAAAAAGAACGGATAACAAGGAGAACGAAGCAAAGCAAGGCATCGATGACATATAAATAAGCACATACAACAGGCATACAAGAAATCAGGAAGTCAGGCAACATATAAGCCAAACAGAAATCTAAAAGCTAGCGGAAGCAAGTAATTAAGAAATGAGCATGGCAAACAAGCAAGACAAATATCCCACAGATTAATACCATTACAGCATCATAACAGATATAAACATGGCAGGTCGTCAATTAGCAATAAGCTCCCAATGGATGATCGTGGCCTATGAACATAATTAAACGGAGGTGTCCATAATAAACAGATAAATCAACTGGTTACACTCAAACATTATCACCAGACCAATCAAGGTTCACATAACAGTAAGATAACATATATCCAGATGACAACAGTTGAATCATATAATCGCATATTAATCATATCGTAGCAAGATGAACAGTAATCACATAGGACACGTAACAGCATAATCAAATTCAATAGTCATATAATAACCTGGTACGTGAATGGAATGATAGTAGGATGAGTCACATAAGGGTACAGAGTAACGGGCAATCAATACAGAATATGGTGCGTTGGGGTAAACAGACGGTACAATATAGGTATATCAACAGTGTAAGGCTTGTTAGAAATCTATCCCATGCCAACAGTACAATACAATAATATCAGTAGTGGCAATAGCAGCCCAGTAATCAATAGTAACCATCGTATTCGGAGGGGTGACCTCGGAATACCAGACAATAGGAGGGGAGACCTCAGTAACCAATGGAGTAGCTAGCTCCCAGACTGTGAGGGGTGTATTGCACCCACGCACCACATCACCAATACAGATCAACAATATCAATAACAATAAAATACTTGTGTAAAATAGTTACGATATCCATATTTAAAATGTGTATAACTTAGTCGTTATAAGTCCGTTTTCTACGTTTTATATATCCTTAGTTTCGTGTTAATGTATACTAATATATTTTTGACAAATCGACTCATTTAGATTAGGTTTAAAACTCATTTTTGCCCCATAAATAACTCTTGACAGCTTTGAGTTTTTCAGAAAAATTAGTTTTCGTCGTTAAACTTGAAAATAGCGTAACTTCTTCGTTATAAACACGTTTTAACCCGTTCAAGTGACCACGGTTTCGTTTTAAAGTATATTTTCTGAAAATATAACCAAAAATAGTCCATAACCTGTCGAAATTTCCAGATTTTATAGAAATGGACAGAAACTATTTATATAACGTCTAACTTGGTTTTTCTTGCGTATATCTTGTTTCAATCACTTCAAATCAACACCAAATCTATTATAATCCTACCATACACCTTCTTAGGGTGTCATGGGTTCCTAAAATTCATCAACAATGATATGTTTCAAGGGATTAATTATAGGATGATTAAAACTTATAATAAGTAATAAAAATAATTAAAAGTGGTATGAATCATATAATACTTGCATGTTTTTCTTACTAGAATGATAAAATAGCTCAAGAATGATTATGAAAGAGTAGTAAAGATTATGAAAGATTACTTGTTATTATGATGAGGTTTAAGTAACTAGGTACTAATTACTTCTTAATTTTTATTTCAAAATCTTATATAGAAGTATACTAGGGTTTATTAATCACTTGATTCTTGAAAAAATATGATTTCTTCTTGGTGTTTCTCGGTTGGCCGAACCTTACAAAGGAGAGGAGAGGGTTTGAGTTTTCTTTCACCTTTTGATTATGTGTTGTATGTGTTTGTTTAGTATAATATCTAGTATAAGCAAATATCTAGTCTAATATGTATATGTGTACATGCTAGTAGTAAAGATATATTTTTTTTACAATGGTGACTAAGAGGGGGTCGGCCATGGGGGTATTTGGGAAGGGTTGGATGAGTTTTGATGTTAAATGCATTTTAAGTTAAAGTATAATGTGTAATTGGTAAATATAATTAGGTATTTAGTGTAGCGTTAACTAGAAATCGATTTTAACGGAGCAAAATAAAATATATCGAAGTCATAAAAATTATAAAAATACATTTCTCGCAAAAATTGAGTGAATAAATAATTATCGAGTTGAATTTACGAAAACCGTCGTAAATATATATATATATAACAATTTATATACAAAATAAATTCAAAACATCGGGTAAACTAATAATATAATTTTTATAGTCTTAAAATGAGTATAAAAATATATTAGGGCAATTGTTGGAAGTGTCGGATCAATTATTCAAAATAAATGATCGTGCGATAACGTTTATTTAATAGATATACGTTAATGAGATATGCAAATCTATGCATGAACTAATATGATGATGACGTTACTGATGATATGTAGACTAACTCTAGTCTATATGAAGTGTTCTCAATGATGTTTCACGAATACGCAGCTAAACGCTTACGGTTACGCGAATTTGATACTCGTAAACCTAGTTTACGAAAAATGATGAATGAAAGTCATGAATATAAATTTTTCTCCGGGTATGAATAGTGTTTTGTGAATAGTAAAATTTTGAAATAACCTCTCAAAACGTCAACTCGACTTAAAAAACGATGAATAGTAAAATGATGAATTGTAACTGATGAATAGTAAATTCCCGAGATAAATAGTAAAAATTTTTAAAGTTTGCAAAATGACCGGAAATTGAGAATTGTGACATATGGTTAGGAAGAAAATTAACGATTAGGAAAAAGGGCTTAGAGATTTCATGGTTCAAGGACTACATGCAACATTGTTGAAGCGCGATAAAAAGTTAGGAAATAATCCTACCTCAATACCACAAACACAAAGGAACCCTAAGGAATTTTTAAAGGGAGAGAAAGTAATTTTGTACAAGTCAAGAATAAAAGCATTAAGAGGTAGAAACAAGCCAAGATGGTTTGGACCTTATACGGTGAAAGAAACTAATCTAAAGAATAAAACCGTTATCATAATAGATGATGTTGGGAAGGAATCCACGGTAAGCATACAACGTCTACAACCTTTTGATAAAGGATTAGTAAAGGTAGGAGGTGACGGTAATGAAGTCATGTAGGGGCACGACTTCGTGGGACGCAACACATGCTTAATTGTTTGCTTGTTTGTGTGTCGTATATCTTTTATTTATTGTTTATTCTCATGTTTAAATTTGTAAAAATGCTTTATTTTGTCTTTAACCTCGTCTTAAATACATATAAAGGTATTTTACAAAAGGGATAAGTGTAGGGAGGATTACACACGTTTTCAAAAAGAACGTGAACATGAGAATTACGATTATTAAAAAGATATACATGTGTGTTTGTTCGAGCCAAATGCTTGTATCGTGTTATAATGGATGTTTTGCAGGAAATTTTTCCAGATTCTATAGATATAAATTTTCCAGAATTTTTTCTAGAAATTCGCAGACCAGTTTCTGTCAGGATAACCTGACGGCGTCTGGGTCGCAACCTGACAGGTGTCAGGAGGAGTAGAAACAGCTTACTACTTTTTCTCGTTTTCTGAGCTACTTATAAATTTTTGGAATTTTCCAGGTCTTAATTTTCCAGAAGCATTATATCCTAGTTTAGTAGAGTCATATATATATTGTTACCGCCGATTTTACGCAAAGGTTTCCTTTGTTTTCTTCAAGTGTGCAGGTTTTATTTATCAAGAAGAAGATACATAAGATTGGAAGGAGTTTTTCACGCATACATTCTGTAGGACCGAAAACTTATGATTTATGTGGTTCGGGAGGTCGAGGTTGATCAAACATGGTGAAAGGCTTCATAGTTTTAGTGAGAGAAAGTAGAGAGAGGGTGGAGAAAAAGATGAGTTTTATTGATGAAACAAAGTTAAGCACAAACCTCACAATTTCCCACACCCCTCATGGAGAGTCATGAGGGGTATTTATAGGCTCTACACATTACAACTTTGCCACTTAAATGATACTAGTCCCTGCGGGCAAAGTATACTACGAATCTAGTCGATTTCACTAGTGTGACGTTATCTTTATAAAATAGCAAGGCTAACAATCTCCCTCCAAGATATCGTCACACGTGAATGGTTACAATGAGACCTATAAATACAAAACAAAGTAAATTACAATAGTAATGAACAATGTTGACTTTGTTGAAGCGCATAGTCTCTGTAGTCTAGATATTGAGGCAAACTTGAAGTTCTCCCTTCCGACGATCTCGGCATTTGATCTTTGGCACTGACGGCACAAATCCTTGTAGCTCTGAACTTCAACTGTAACGGTCTAGTTAGGTTATTACTCCCTCCTAACTAGTGAGCCTTTTTATTTCTTTCTTTGCTCCCTCCTGGACTGACAACACCATTCCAACACGCAGCGGAGAAAGTATACTCTTGATCGCACAATGGTTGTCGTTCTGGGAACACCATAACAACATAACTCACTTTGTATTGCATCCAAGTTGGTAAAAAGCCCCGATGTACACACACTACTTATCCTTCTTCAGTTATAAGCACAAATCCCTTCGTAATCCAATCACGGAAGATGAAATACCAACTTCTCCCTCCTGATGGTTGCGAGCTATCAGAATCATCATAATGTTGCGTACATGCCGTATACCTTTTTCTTGATGCAATATTTAAATCCTTATTTGAGCATAATTCCGTGAGAATATGTCGCAAAAATACTCTCAATACACTTCTCTCAAATCAACCTGAAATCGAACCTCCTTTGAATTCACCGACTAATAGTAATGACCACATATGGAGAAAACCCGATACGACTGACTTGAAAAGGAAGTAAACATCCCAACTTTGTAACTTACTACTTGTTCTATATTCTTGAACAATCCACAACTTCTTGTGACACTAAGTACTCAAACTTCCTTAAAGTGATAGTTATACACTGTGAGTACAACAACGTAACTCCTTACATCAGTTATAACCAGATTGTCAATTTTCATAATGTGCCCCACCAAGTTATCTTGAGACATGCAACCAACCAACCATCGTCTCAAAGATAAAGAAGATCACCCGTGAAATGGCACTTCAATTTCGCGTAAGCAATACCGTACAAAAACCCCGTGATCATTTTTTTCAAATCTTCGCTCAAGCCGTGAATTATGTATCCTCCGTGAATTTTTATATACCAAAATACCATTCTTAATATCAAAATTGTAACTAAAATTTTTTGTAAAAAATTCAGTTAACAATTTCTATAACAACCTAATGATATCACACATGTATTTTTCTTCGTGAATGAGTTCATTACATGCAACCCACCATATTAGTCCAACTTAATATATATTACCACCGGCCCAAGTTCAATATTCAGACAGCAGCCCAAATGCAAGAAGTAATTCCACAAGCCCACTACAACATTTAGAGTACCCGATCCAAAACAAATATTAAAACCGGTTAAATATAAATCCTAATATCCTAAATATTAGGTCCTTGTATTAACCCTAATCTCACAAAATCGCCTCCCTCTCCCAAAAAAACTTCTCTCACCAAACTCAGTGTACATCAAATCGGATCTCAAAAAAAACTTCTCATCACTTGCTAATTTTTTCTCACAAACAAACACAGCCTTAGCTACTTCCTTTGATAGCACACAAAAATGATACACTTGTTTCTTGATCTCTAAACGATATCAAGATCCTTTAAAAAAGGGTCTCGGGTAAGGTTTTAATTTGTTTTGTGTTTGTGATTATGATCGAACCATGAAAACGATTATAACATAATTGTTGTAAATCGTTTTTCTTTTAAGTTTCGGATAGTAATTAAGAAGCTATGCTTCAAAGATTGATTGATGATGAAGATGGTTCAATTGGAATAATCTTTAAAAGATTACAAAAAAAAAAAAAATTGAGCCAAACTGAGATCTATAATGTATTTTATCTTTTTGAGTCATGATTGAGATGGAGTTGAGGTAGGATAGTTTGGGATATGTTGTTGGACTTGGATATGGATCTGTTTTTAATTCTTGGTATCTCGTTTTCTTTACTCTTAAAAAACCATGGACTGATGAAGGTTGTAATTATCTAAGGTCGTGATGGTATATTGGTTTAGTATGGTCAACAACACGCATGAAGATAGTCAAACAGCATAAGGTTTGACAACTCGCATGATAGTCAAAGCGAGTTGGTCAAAACGCAACTCGCATACACTTAAGCTAGTACACAACTCGCATCAAACATTAGCACAACTCGCATACCCCGGATACATCGAATCTGGACAAGTTGCAGGCAACTCGCATGCAAGAAAGTTTAGACCATACCCAAAAAAAATGCTTCAAAAAGCCCAGTTTGACCAATAACATTCACGGAATGGTAACAAAAAATCTAAAAGATTGATATATCTGTTTGGACAGTGAGACAAGACAGATAGAAACCTTATCGGACCAAGACTTTTTGACCAATAAATAAAAGGATACACATCAAAACTTGTATAAACTGTTTGCTTATAATAATAGGAAAAAAATTTTTCCGACTAATAAAACTTGTACAAAATCAGTTTAAAACAAGTATCAAAAACCACACAAATCGATAAAGATAACAACCTGGCTCCTTATACCAATTGTAGGACCTAAATACTTGAGATTTATGTGATTCGGGAGGTCGAGGTTGATCAAACATGGTGAAAGGCTTCATAGTTTTAGTGAGAGAAAGTAGAGAGAGGGTGGAGAAAGAGACGAGTTTTATTGATGAAACAAAGTTAAGCACAAACCTCAAAATTTCCCACACCCCTCATGGAGAGTCATGAGGGGTATTTATAGGCTCTACACATTACAACTTTGCCACTTAAATGATACTAGTCCCTGCGGGCAAAGTATACTACGAATCTAGTCGATTTCACTAGTGTGACGTTATCTTTATAAAATAGCAAGGCTAACAATCTCCCTCCAAGATATCGTCACACGTGAATGGTTACAATGAGACCTATAAATACAAAACAAAGTAAATTACAATAGTAATGAACAATGTTGACTTTGTTGAAGCGCAGAGTCTCTGTAGTCTAGATACTGAGGCAAACTTGAAGTTCTCCCTTCCGACGATCTCGGCATTTGATCTTTGGCGCTGACGGCACAAATCCTTGTAGCTCTGAACTTCAACTGTAACGGTCTAGTTAGGTTATTACTCCCTCCTAACTAGTGAGCCTTTTTATTTCTTTCTTTGCTCCCTCCTGAACTGACAACACTCTTCCAACACGCAGCGGAGAAAGTATACTCTTGATCGCACAATGGTTGTCGTTCTGGGAACATCATAACAACATAACTCACTTTGTATTGCATCCAAGTTGGTAAAAAGCCCCGATGTACACACTACTTCTCCTTCTTCAGTTATAAGCACAAATCCCTTCGTAATCCAATCACGGAAGATGAAATACCAACTTCTCCCTCCTGATGGTTGCGAGCTATCAGAATCATCATAATGTTGCGTACATGCCGTATACCTTTTTCTTGATGCAATATTTAAATCCTTATTTGAGCATAATTCCGTGAGAATATGTCGCAAAAATACTCTCAATACACTTCTCTCAAATCAACCTGAAATCGAACCTCCTTTGAATTCACCGACTAATAGTAATAACCACATATGGAGAAAACCCGATACGACTGACTTGAAAAGGAAGTAAACATCCCAACTTTGTAACTTACTACTTGTTCTATATTCTTGAACAATCCACAACTTCGTGTGACACTAAGTACTCAAACTTCCTTAAAGTGATAGTTATACACTGTGAGTACAACAACGTAACTCCTTACATCAGTTATAACCAGATTGTCAATTTTCATAATGTGCCCCACCAAGTTATCTTGAGACATGCAACCAACCAACCATCGTCTCAAAGATAAAGAAGATCACCCGTGAAATGGCACTTCAATTTCGCGTAAGCAATACCGTACAAAAACCCCGTGATCATTTTTTTCAAATCTTCGCTCAAGCCGTGAATTATGTATCCTCCGTGAATTTTTATATACCAAAATACCATTCTTAATATCAAAATTGTAACTAAAATTTTTTGTAAAAAATTCAGTTAACAATTTTTATAACAACCTAATGATATCACACATGTATTTTTCTTCGTGAATGAGTTCATTACATGCAGCCCACCATATTAGTCCAACTTAATATATATTACCACCGGCCCAAGTTCAATATTCAGACAGCAGCCCAAATGCAAGAATTAATTCCACAAGCCCACTCCAACATTTAGAGTACCCGATACAAAACAAATATTAAAACCGGTTAAATATAAATCCTAATATCCTAAATATTAGGTCCTTGTATTAACCCTAATCTCACAAAATTGCCTCCCTCTCCCAAAAAAACTTCTCTCACCAAACTCAGTGTACATCAAATCGGATCTCAAAAAAAACTTCTCATCACTTGCTAATTTTTTCTCACATACAAAACAGGCTTAGCCACTTCCTTTGATAGCACACAAAAACGTACACTCGTTTCTTTATCTCTGAATGGCTTCAAGATCCTTTAAAAAAGGGTCTCGGGTAAGGTTTTAATTTGTTTTGTATTTGTGATTATGATCGAACCATGAAAACGATTATAACATAATTGTTGTAAATCGTTTTTCTTTTAAGTTTTGGATAGTAATTGAGAAGCTATGCTTCAAAGATTGATCGATGATGAAGATGGTTCAATTGGAATAATCTTTAAAAGATTACAAAAAAATAAAATTTGAGCGAAACTGAGATCTATAATGTATTTTATCTTTTTGAGTCATGATTGAGATGGAGTTGAGGTAGGATAGTTTGGGATATGTTGTTGGACTTGGATATGTATCTGTTTCTAATTCTTGGCATCTCGTTTTCTTTACTCATAAAAAACCATGGACTGATGAAGGTTGTAATTATCTGAGGTCGTGATGGTATATTGGTTTAGTATGGTCAACAACACGCATGAAGATAGTCAAACAGCATAAGGTTTAACAACTCGCATGATAGTCAAAGCGAGTTGGTCAAAACGCAACTCGCATACACTTAAGCTAGTACACAACTCGCATCAAACATTAGCACAACTCGCATACCACGGATACATCGAATCTGGACAAGTTGCAGGCAACTCGCATGCAAGAAAGTTTAGACCATACCCAAAAAAAATGCTTCAAAGAGCCCAGTTTGACCAATAACATTCACGGAATGGTAACAAAAAATCTAAAAGATTGATATATCTGTTTGGACAGTGAGACAAGACAGATAGAAACCTTATTGGACCAAGACTTTTTGACCAATAAATAAAAGGATACACATCAAAACTTGTATAAACTGTTTGCTTATAATAATAGGAAAAACAAATTTCCGACTAATAAAACTTGTACAAAATCAGTTTAAAACAAGTATCAAAAACCACACAAATCGATAAAGATAACAACCTGGCTCCTTATACCAATTGTAGGACCGAAATACTTGAGATTTATGTGGTTTGGGAGGTCGAGGTTGATCAAACATGGTGAAAGGCTTCATAGTTTTAGTGAGAGAAAGTAGATTGAGGGTGGAGAAAAAGATGAGTTTTATTGATGAAACAAAGTTAAGCACAAACCTCACAATTTCCCACACCCCTCATGGAGAGTCATGAGGGGTATTTATAGGCTCTACACATTACAACTTTTCCACTTAAACGATACTAGTCCCTGCGGGCAAAGTATACTACGAATCTAGTCCATTTCACTAGTGTGACGTTATCTTTATAAAATAGCAAGGCTAACACATTCTTTTTGAAGAAAGATTTAACCACTATTTCACACGGATCCTACTGAGCTAATCAGGGGAGTATTAGTTTCTTTCGTTTTAAATTACCTTCCATTATCATAACTTTGATACTTTCGGGGAACATTGCGGACAATGTTCAGTTTAAGTGTAGGGAGGGAAAATAAAATAGGAACTTTGAAACTATGCTTATCCTTGACTATTTGCCTTGTCTAATTTCATTTGTGTAATAAACCATGAGAAATATCGGTTAAGGTAACTTTGGCACCAAATTTAAAATTTTTCATGATATGTAGGAGTGGGCCATTAGTCTTAATAAAGTGTCTCATGGATAGGAAGTTATATGACTAGCACAAAAACCCTTTACCACTTAAATTCCACCCAAAATGTGAGGATCGCCCTTAGATTTGTAGGAATTAAAGCATTCCACTTTAATGCTTCGAGTGTGTACCGGTAGTATAATAGATTCTAGAACTTGTTTTGTGATTCATTCCGAGATCGCTAGTGAGACTACACTTGTGTAGTTAGGAATAACTAAATGATAAGATGCATTAGGATAACCCTTGTTTGATAGCCGTAATATAATTAATTCTTCCACATCGGTTGATTAATTCCCCCACACCCTTGCGTTGTACTCATCTTTAGTACACGATACCCCGAGTTAACCCCTCAGAGCCTATCCTTTTCGCGGTTCTCGTGATGTTTCGGTTTTCCGGAATATCAATGAAGAGCATTGTTTACAATCCACCCCCAAATGTACACCCAAATCGCCTTAGCCTACCTTGTATGCACTCACTTTTAGTGCATTATTGTTATCATACTAAACCCTTAGTTCAATTATCTAGTTGCTTGCATAAGTTGCTAAGTCGATTCATATCCTTTGTACACAGTTTTGGGACGATTGGGACTCATGGGAAAAGTTAAATTTTATGAAATGACGGGAAGGAACGTTAAATTCAAATTCCCTTTATTTACGTAATAATGTGCTCCAAGTGTTTTGATCTTTTCAATTCGGGTCAAATTAGTGTTAGAGTAATAAAAACTCAAGTGTAGGGATGTGCTATTATTTTGATGTTATCGTAGAGGATGGTAGAGTAAATAATATGAAAAAAAAAATTGAAAAAAACCATACGGGCTACCATCCTACATCTATCTTTATATTTGTGTTTGTTTGTTTCAAAGTTATCTAGAGTTTAGAGTGTCGAGTCTTGGCTTAGCAACGCCATTCTTCTCATGCTTGTAACATAAAGATTTTTGACTTGCCACCAATAAATCGCCTATCCAACCAAACCCTTTTTTTCCCTAGTGTAAGCCTAACGTTACAACCCTTTAAAAGAACTCTTGGATAGTTTTTCCTAGGTGCTTACGCCAAAGCGATGGAGATTTGATCTAGTCTCAAGCTTATGGTAATCTATTTACTAGGACCGATTAATGAGTGTTTATCTTCCATTTATATTTCATATACACCCATGAGATGAGAGTATCCAAACACCACTTGTGAGGTGCTAGTATGTAATTTCCGTGCTTGTTATGACTTTTGCAGGGCTTATATGTGTTGTGAATTGTTCTAAACTAATGCTTCATGACCCCTAACTTATAAATTAATTGGCTAAAAGCACATTTGCTTGAGGACAAGCAAATACCAAGTGTAGGGATATTTGATAAGGATTTAAAAGGTACACTTTTGAGGGGTAATTTAAGCCCTTAATTGATCACTTTTATATCCGTTACTACTTAATTTCGTTCCTTTTCACTTTTTAGGTCTCTTGAATGCAAATTGTTGGAATGACACTTATTCGGATGAAAAGGCGCCAATATACGAAGAAAATGGCCAAAGTCAAGAATCGAGACACTCAAGCTGCTGGAACTGAAGGGGACGGTGTCACAGCTTAATAGCGATGCTGTCGCGACACACCTTGAGATGACTCAGAGAGCAAATTTCTATTTTACAAGTGACGGCATCAAGTTTAAAAGAGTTGGGCGTCACAACTCAGACGACCCAGATTTGGATCCCGACGGCGTCAGAGGTTGAAGCCGACGGCGTCACAAGCATAAGGTGACGCCGTCACAGAGTTGACGTGGCCAAGACTAAAACCTAATGGCGGCGACCCGACGGCGTCACAATTTAAGAGTGACGCCGTCGCATATTGTAACTCTATATATAGAATTCGAATTTTTAGTATTTTAGAGAGGTAGTTTTGTGGATTAAAACCTAAACCGAACATAGGTTGTCTTTGGCAGTATCTCAGGGTTCCATACCCTATTTTACAACAAGATAAGTGATTTACTTCATTGATTCAATTATGTCTTCAATTTTTTGTGTGTATGCTTGCATGTTTTCCATGTCCGGCTAATTTACTTGTGTGTTTACTTAGATCTATGAAACCTAGGTATTGAATATTGATTGGTTGTCTCTTATCTTAATTGTGATTGACCTAGTATTGCGATAGGTCATTCATTGTGTTTTTAATGCTTGAGTAATCTTTGTGAACATTAGTTTATAATCACCTAGAGTTATTGTAGTCTAAACATCCAAAGATAACCTTAGAGTTAGTTTATGAATCCTAGAGATTTCGTAGGCAATAACCTTAAGGTAGACTCAAAGAGTTAAGGAAAAACGCATACCCTATGACCTTAGAAGACACAACGCGCTAAGAATAAGGACGTGACAATTCAACCATCAATATGAGATAACTAAGGAGTAATAACATCTAAGTAAACACATTTTTAATTATCATAAGAGCAAACAACAATAGACATAGACTACACTCACCTTAGTTTAGATAATTAGATAAGTAGAGTAATCGGTAGGAATTCCAACCCCCCAAATCCAGTACCTCGAGATTCGTACCTTTACATTTTCTAAAAAAACATAAAAAAGTTAAAAATAAATCTTGCTCAACCCCAACCTTAGCGTAGTAATTTCTCACTAGCATTCCTATTCCCCTAGAGAAGGATATCAATTCCCGAGGCTTACCCTAATACTACACTACAATGATTAGGTTCCTTGCCTAGGGTGTTGAAAAACTTGCTCGACGAAAAGGAAGTTCCTTTGACCCCGTACGCGCATTGTACGCATATCACATTTTCTTTTCAAGAAATCTTCATGATGGGATCTCTCCAAAGTCTTCATTTCTATTCAAAGAATAATGAAGTCAACTTTCAAGGATGAACCTAAAAGTAATCACAATCTACTTATTCTAAGTACAACTGATTACTTTAAAAGTTCATGAAGTATTTTCGGTCTTATGGTCTCCTTGAACCATACCAAGAGCATAAAGGTATGTTCACCTTTCATTAGCTAGCTTACATCTACATGAATATGTTGATACCATCTTTCATTTTAGATGTTAATAATCGCTAGTCTCTTAAAAGTCTCTTTTCGCCACTTTCCCGACTTACTCATCACCGGGAATAGTATTCCTCTTGATCTCGTCAAACTAATGCCGTCGTCACAAATAGATCCTTGATAATCTAAACTATCAAATCCCGTTGACCAAACATATTTTTAATTAGAAACCTCAAAAATATTTTCGTTCCATAGGCTAGTTTATAACTTATTACAAAAATAATTCCAAACACCCTTTTTCTGTCTACAGTTGCCGGATCCTCTAGTTGTACTAGCCGGATCCCTAATAAAAGGGATTCGGGGGAACCGTGTGACAGAAACCAGCTATACGCCTTTCAAAATCAACTCTGCTCATTTTCCCTCTCCTCACAAAACACAAAAACAACCCAAGAGCAGTTTTCATCTCCATAGGACTCCATATCCTCAAGCATCTATCTCTAGAACATCATTGTAAGTAATTACACTAACATGTTCTAATATTCATCATCTTCATCCTAGGGTTTATGGTTTTTCAATTTTTCTTAATCAATTTATAAAATTAGGTTTTCCAAAATTGATCACTAGAAAAGCTTTTCACATTACTAAGATTATATTGTGCTTACAACATTGTTAATACAAATCAAAACCATAAACCCATCTCAACAAATTTTGCCTAATTGGAACATTTGTTTTTCTAGGTCCAACCATGCCTAAAGCCACCCAACAAGACCACCATGATACCGTCCACTACCTCACCCAATACTATCGAAAAGAGGGTCTGTCAAAAACCGATCGCAAAGTCTTCAAAAGACTTGAAAAAGGACTTATCCACGAAGGTCGTGTGGTCAAGGAATGTTTCCTTGAAAATACCGACATTCGTGAAGTCTTCTCGGCAATCAACTTTGATTGTCATCTTGATATTGATGAACATATTTGTCCGGTTTTCATCTTTGAGTTCTACAAAAGCGTTAGGATCATTCGAAACACCGATGATAGCATTTCCATCGCCTTTGTTATCAATAAACAAAACTTCACTCTACCCCTCAATACATTTGCTCAAGTCCTTCGCATTTCGTGTGAAGGAATTTGTATGTACTCTCAAGATTAGGCAATATCCACTCAATCCTTTGCTCTTGATTCCAAACCAATCTACAATACTCCTCAAGATGATCCCGCAACCGTTCGAGACACTATTTTCAAAGTTAGAGCCAACCAATATCGTTTCAACCGCAACTAGGAGCTCATTCATCGTGATCCCTTTCAAATGGAACTCTTTGAAATGCACCTCATTTTTAGAAAATGGGAAGAAATTCTTAGGGAAAATGTCATTAGCTTGGTCTGAAACAAAGACCATCCAAATGCATGTCCCGTGCAAATGATTTATTGCCTTATTCACCAAAGGCCATTTAATCTCTCCTATTACATGGTGAAGAGAATGGCCGAGGTATTTAAAGTTGCCAACATGGTACTTCCGTATGGTATTCTCCTAACACGACTCCGTGAGTATGTTAGTGCAATGCAGCCATCTTCAATCAATGATGATCATTTCCTCTCCGATCACGTCATGGTACCTCTTACCAAACAACCCTCCAAACGATTCATGGTCAATGGAAGAAAACCTAAGGCTCTCCCGGACTCCTTGGACGAAGAAGAAGAAGTAAATGTCAACCCCGAAGCCAACGTCGACATGGACCCCATTGCCTACTATCAACAACTTCCAACTCTTCCAAATGAGACAACAGAATTTAAACAAATAAAGGGTATGTTCCGATGCCTAGCTAACTACGTCATGAAGTCGAGGAAGAGGAAAAGAAAGGATTGACTAAAGAGACATTAGTATTATGTTTGTTTTTAGACATTTGGTTTATGTATGAATGCTTATGCTCTTGAAGCACACTAGTTTGTCTCGTTTTGGATATTGTCATCACTACTCTTATCTATGATATGATTTATGTGACATCATGCTTGTTTTGTTGTTCTTTGGAGTAGAGTTTAATAGAAATTTGGGTACATAGTATGGTGCATAAACTGCATTTCTTTCTGTGATGTTTCTGATCTGCAGTTGCCGGATCCCTAAGATTGTACTAGACGGATCCCTCCTTTGAGGGAACCGTGGGATCTGTGATGACAGATAAACAATGATGAATCCCACACATCAAAACAGCTCACTAGATCACTTCACACTAGCTAGACATTAGGCCTTAGAACCTCTTAAGTCTTCTTCAAGCTTAGAAAGCTTCACACTTAACCATAGCTAACTTAGGATCAAATTCAAAGTGTTTTTGATTTATCAAATCATCAAAACTCACCATATTTCCGCTTCAATACTCACACATTGTTCCTCACATCTCAAAACACTTAAGTGGATATCTTTATCAATTTTAGCCAATTGATTTTAGTCATCCTTATTTCAAAATGGGTCAAAAACTAGTTTTTCAATTTTTGTATTTTTTAAGTATTTTTCAAATTCTATCTCAAGTTTACATCTGATCTCTAGGATCATTTATTATGACTTGACACCATCAAAATTCCTAGTGTCATCCTTGAACACCCATTGGTGATCATAAAGTCCCATTTTCCTTCCATAAAAGGCAATCATTAGCTACATCACTCATTGCCCTTGATCATTTAAGTACTCTTTCATTTAAGACACTTAGGAAGACTGAAACACTCAAGGAGGTATAGGTGTTAGACTTCACAAACATCATTTTTCTTTGCTGCTGATAGCCGGATCCCTTAGATTTGCCTAGACAGATCCCTCATTGGATGGAACCGTGGGATCCGTGTGACAGATTCATGTCAAGTCTAGCTTAAACAATCATTTCAAGTTCACTTTGCTAAATTGAACACTCCACCTCATCTTAATTAAGTCCCTAGATCAGTACAACTCTGAATTTGACTCTTGTGCATGCTAATCATCACATTCCAAAGGATCTTAGTGGCTTAAGTCTTGAATGCACTTGCCAAATCCTTCTCTTTATAAGTCATCTTGTTAAAATCTCTTAGTCATCAACCACAACATAATTCTTAGCATTTAGAAACCTTCTCCTTAGTCATGTCATCATGAGGAAAGCTCCTAGTGCTAACTCATCCACCCAAGAACCACCCAAGAAACTTGATCGTGTTGTACACGAAGTTTCCTCAACCGAATCATCTCCGGTTAAATCCACAAATGCTAGGATTTCTCCTCCACCAACTCAACCAATCAAACCAATTCCCAAGAGGATTGTTCCCACTAAAATATCATCACCAAACTCTCTAATTCCTACTAAACCAACATCATTGGTGCCTAGAGCCATAACATTTACCACCTCACAATCATCTTCCTACAACTTAGAAGACTTACCCCCTAGGCCATCTCATCCTCCACCATTACCGACAGACTCTTCAATAGAGAAGATTGTACAACAAAACCAAGGTGTTGAATCAACACTTGCACCGATGTCCATTTCTCCATTTCCCTCTAATGGTCCATTTTGGATTATGAGGAGACATCAAAGTCAACCACCCGACCACATGGAAGTTGACACTTCTCTACCTCCACCATCAACCCTTGTGGAGCCACCATTCAATGTGCCTCCACCAATCCCTCCTTCATTTGAGGATCCCCAACCTTCTTCACTTGAACCTCCACATCAAGCCACTCCATCTTTACCACCACCTTTTCAAAACCATGACAAGGATTGCTATCATTGTCAACACGTTGAAGGGTTGATACATGAATTACGTGAAGAGCAACGTTTCATGTTTTATCACCACCTCGAACATTTCGATGAGGTCAACAAACCCAAAAAACCATGAGCCTAAGGATTAAAATGGTGTCCTAGCCTTAAACTTAACTTAGATCGTTTAGGAATCCCATTTCATGTTTAATCATCTTCTTGAAAGATTGGACCAAATCAACAAGTCTACTCATCCTTAGACTCAAGCACATTGTTGCTTTTTAAGTTTTGGTCACTTATTAGTATTAGTAGAATATGTATTACATGGCTAAATCATTCTCTTAGTTTTTAGAGATTTGTAGATCATCTTTTATGTTTTATTGAATGATAGTTTATATGCCATATTACTTTGAGTATATGTTTGTTGCTTGAATACATATCTCACTTTGATGTTAACATTATTTGTTACATCACTATTGCTGAATTTTGTTATCAGACAGCTGGATCCCTGAGTTTTGCTTTGATAGATCCCTCCAAGGAGGGAACTGTGGGATCCGTGCAACAAAAGACTAGTTTTCTACTAACTTGAGTCTTATTTGCAGGAAATTATGCACTATATACTTGTTTTTCTAACCTTTATTTTGTAGATTTTCAAAATACACATGAAGACTTTGACACACTAAGCTAGGGGGAGCTTTGTGTCAAACAATACATTGAAAAACCATTTGCAATATAATCCACATTTGGATTACATTTCATGACGTCCCTTTGCAAAGTTGCAATCATCAATGGGGAGCATTATCGTTACTAAGACGAAACCAATTGCAAACATCATGGCAAAGCATTAGCTTAGTAGCTTTTCTTACTTGACGCCCTCACAAAGGGATGGACTCGTCAAGGGTGAGTTAAGACGAGAACTCTTCCCGTCACTTGCTCTCTATATTTTTTTTCGTTTACATGTTTTTCTTAAAACATTGTGTTAGTTTCTTTTCGACGCCTTTTTGTTTCGACAAAAAGGGGGAGAAGAGAGTAAAAACTCCAATTCGAACTTTTATGAATTTTAGTTTTTCCTTAAAATAATTTTATGTTTTGTCATCAACAAAAATGGGGAGATTGTTAATACAAATAAGCCTACGATCTTCTAATATTTTGTCGATAACAAACGTAAAATCATTTTAACAAAACAAACAAAATATGTAAATGGTTTGAGCCAATAGTTTACTAACACACTTACGTTTTCACATAAAACACTTAAACAAGTATAAGTGATTTTATGATTTAGCAATACATATGTACAACAACTAGTGTTTACATATTGGGTAAATATATACATAACTAGTATGTATTATAATGGGTAGAAACTTAAGTATTTGACCCATTGACCAAATACATTGAATGTAGTTGGGTACAACCCAAAGTCCATGACCCATACCTATAGAGCATGACCCATAACCCATTGCATGACATCATGCTTAAGTCATATATGGATATTATCCATGACCCATGGTTTTAACCCATGACCCATGGACTAGATGCATTGCATCTTGTAGATACATTGTATCTACTTGGATATCCATGATCCATAACCTATGGGCCAAAGGGAGCGTCCCACGGATCCCCAATAGTTCACTGGACGGATCCCTCAAGTGAGGGATCCGTGGGATCAGTGGAACAGTAGCTAAATTTCTTCTATAAATAGTGAGCCATTTCTTCCTTTTGGGTTGCCACTCCCACATATACTTTCCCCAAGTATTGTAACCTTCTAACCACAAATCCTAAGGATCTTTCTATGTAGTTTGTCTTTTGTTTTTGTGTGATTCTCTAGGTTCCTCTTAAAGGCGAGATCACCACCTCTTGAAGTCGAGCAAGCTCAAGTCCATGAGTTGCCATACTTCGTCATCATCAAGACTACTGAGGTTCTCTTGTTGATACTTCTTTCTTCCTCAATAGAAGTTTTGCGTCCAAGGCATTAGTGAAGGATGCCGAAAGAGTCAAGAGGAAAGCATTAGTGAAAGGTGCTTAACGTCCATGTCAAAAGCATTAGTGAAGAATGCTAAAGGAGTAAAGACGAAGGCATTAGTGAAAGGTGCCAAACATCCGTGTCAAGGGCATTAGTGAAAGATGCCTAGAAGTCAAGTCAAGTGGCATTAGTGAAGAATGCCAAGGTTGTATACTCGATGAGGTGCATCGATATACAAATAGAGATAGGTTGTATCCAAGGATATTGATATCCTTGATGGTGCTGTAATAAGGAGTTGGTCTCCTTTGGGGTTAGGTGTTGTGTAGTGTTGGGTAGTAGTTCCTCTATTGTAATGGAACTCGGTACTTAGCCTAGTACCGGATAAAGGGTAGGCAACGTTGTGATAGGTGTGGTTCTACCTTGTGGAAGAACCCGGTGGTTAGCCTAGTACCGAAAAAAGAGTAGGCAACGTTGTGAAGGCTTCTCCTCCATAAGGATTTGGTGTCGTGTAGTGATTATGAACTCTCGAGTAGGTGACTCGGGGAGTGGAGTAGGGCAAGGAAGGTGTCCTTGTAGCCAAACCACTATAAATACTCGTGTCTTGGTTATGTGCTTCTTACTCTCTATCTTTCATTACACACTTATATATCCATCTATCAGTGTCCAACATACACATCCAAATAGATTGACATAAGTCGATCTAAATAGTTTAAAACCAAGTTTTAATTGGTAAAACTATTCAACCCCCCTTCTATTTTTCCACATAAGTGTCAATTTCAGGGTGATCACTCAATCGCACAGTCATAGCATGTATTCTATCATAAGCTTGGCAGTTACACAAAATCTCTACCACTAGAGTTAAGGGCTAAGCAATTCTCGAAAGAAAATATGGGTAGACATGACAAAGGTTAAGGGTGACTCGTCATTACTAACATGTCATTGCGAAGTGGACAAAACCAATTGTACATGACCAAATCCATGGCCAAGACACCAAAGATTGCTCGCTACATCACCTAGACACGCTTCATGACTAAAGGGTAGGATAAGACATAGGATATATAAATGGTGTAAAATAAATATCAAGCAACTAGTCTAAATCTATAACCAAGTCATCACCACTTACCGTCCGCCCAAAGTTCAAGTTTCAAAGTTAAGAAACTGGATCATGATATACTAGGTAGATGTGTCATTAGAGGACGTCATGATGGGCACACTACCTTTTCTCCAACTGTTGGCACAATTACCAACTCCAATCTTTAAGTGTGACCGAGGTGGCCTCCTCGATACTAAATCTATATTAAGCTCATAATATAGTGCTTATAACATTGCACTTTACAATCAACTGAATAACAAATACATAACTTTTTTTTTTAACATAACAAATAAACATAACATCCCCCCACTTGAGATGATCAATGGGAATTCGGGGGGTCTTCAATGATCTTTAAGAGTATGTCATCGACGAAAGCGTGATTCCCGAACCTTTCCACTTAAACCTTGAACTTAGGCAAATGATGACTTCCCAATCACAAATAAAGACTACAGGGTAGGCTAAGGTGTATGGGTGTAACGAAACAATATATTGGGTTAACAAAATGAAAGGAATGGCTCAGAATGGGTGTATCTTGGGGTAAGCACTAAAGGTGAGTGCAACAAAAGGGTCTCACATGGGGGTCGAGAAGTCGAGGTGACTAATCGATAGACACACAATGGTAGACTATTTGGGTGATAATCCTATAATACTGCCTTCTTAAACTGAAAAGTCCAAATACATCGAGCTAACTCAACATACCTCATCTATGGTCTCGAAATAATGTAAAGGCCAAGTTCTATAGTTTACAAGCTACCGGCACACTCATAATTTGGTGGATTTAGGGTAAAAAATTAGAAGGGAATAAGGCTAATATCACCATAATTTTTAGAAATGGCATAATTTTTCAAAATGAACTAGAAAAACGAGGGCAAAATAAAGTTCAAGAGACAATTCTACTCCCGTCCCCCCACTTATATTGTACAAAGTCCCTTTTGTACTAATCGTTAAATAATGGTAAAGAGAAAAGTAGAATTAGAGTGAGAACTTCCCTGGAATTTGCTCCAAAAAGAAAGAAGGCCCACGAAAAAGAGTCGTGCCTTCACATAAGCATCCACGAGCAAACTTCAATCCCTGAAATCACACAACCGACAAGCATAATTCTAAAAAGAAAAAATGAAAAATGAAAAATAAACCTAACTCACTTTCGTAGGAATCACGGTTGCATTTAGCGCATGCAACAAGCCTTTTAAACCACTTGGTGTCTGATACCCGTACAACGCGCGTTCGGGGTCAAAGGAAACTTCCTTTTCTTCAAGCAAGTTTTTCAACCACCTAGGCAGTGAACCTAATTGTTGTAGTGTAGTATTAGGGTAAGCCTCGGGATTGATATTGTTCTCTAGTGGAATAGGAATGCTAGTGAAAAGTTACTACGGTAAGGTTAGGGTTGAGGAAGATTATTTTTTATATTTTTTATATTTTTTAGAAAATTGAAATTACGAATCTCGGTGTATTGGATTTTGGGGGGTTGGTATTTCTACCGATTACTCTACTATTCTAGTTATCTAATTAACTAAGCTAAGGGGTAGTCTATGTCTAATTGATGTGTGCTCGTATTGATGGTTGAATTGTGTTTACCTAGATGCTACTACTCCCTAGTTATCTCCTATTGATGGTTGAATTGTCACATCCTTATTCTTAACGCGTTGTGTCTTCTAAGGTCGTAGGGTATGCTTTCTTCCCTACCTCTTTGAGACTACCTTAAGGTTATTGCCTAAAAAATCTCTAGGATTCATAAACTAGCTCTAAGGTTATCTTTGGATGTTTAGCCTACAATAACTCTAGGAGATTATAAACTAACGTTCACAAAGATTACTCAAGCATTAAAAACACAACGAATAACCTATCGCAATCCTAGGTCAATTACAATTAAGATAAGAGACAACCAATCAATATTCAATACCTAGGTTTCATAGATCTAAGCAAACACACAAGTAAATTAGCCGGACATGGAAAACATGCAAGCATACACACATATAATTGAAGACATAATAGAATAAATGAATTAAATTACTTATCTTCTTGTAAAATAGGGTATAAGAACCCTAAGATACTGCCCGAGACAGCCAAAAATCGTTATTAGGTTTTACACCACAAAACTACCTCTTTTAAAAGTCTGAAAATTCGAATTCTATATATAGAGTTACAACTTGCCACGGTGTCACTCTTTAAATGTGACGCCGTCGGATCGCCGCCATTAGGGTTTAGTCTTGACCACGTCAACATTGTGACGGCGTCACCTTATGTTTGTGACGCCGTCAGCTTCATCTTCTGACGCTGTCGGGATCTGAATCTAGGCCGTCTGAGTTGTGACGCCCTACTCTTTAAAACCTGACGCCGTCGGGTACAAAATAGCAATTTCGCTACTGAGCCGTCACAAATTTGGAGCACGTTGCAACGGCGTCGCCCTCTAACTATGACGCCGTGACCTTCAATTCCAGCAGCTTGAGTGTCTTGATCTTGACTTGGCCATTTTCTTCATAAATTCACGCCTTTTCGTCTGAATAAGTGTCATTCCAGCAATTTGCCTTCAAGAGACCTAAAAAGTGAAAAGGAACGAAATTAAGCAGTAACAGATATACAAGTGGTCGATTAATGGCTTAAATGACCCCTCAAAAGTGTACCTTTTAAATCCTTATCAAATATCCCTTTTCACTTGGGATTTGCTTGTCCTCAAGCAAATGTACTTTTGGCCAATTAATTGATAAGTTAGGGTTCATGAAGCATTAGTTTAGAACAATTCAAGACAAGTATACGCCCCGCAAAATTCATAACAGGCACGGAAATTACATACTAGCACCTCACAAGTGGTGTTTGGATACTCTCATCTCTCGGGTGTATATGAAATATATCAAGTTGGAAATGGAAGATAAACACTCATTAACCGGTCCTAGTACATAGATTACCATAGGCTTGAGACTAGATCAAACCTCCATCGCTTCGGCGTAAGCACCTAGGAAAAACTATCCAAGAGGTCTTTTAAAGGGTTGTAACGTTAGGCTTACACTAGGGAAACAAAGGGTTTGGTTGGATAGGCGATTTAGTGGTGGCAAGTCAAAAATCTTTATGTTACAAGCATGAGAAGAATGGCATTGCTAAGCCAAGACTCGACACTCTAAACTCTAGATAACTTTGAAACAAACAAACACAAATATAAAGATAGATGTAGGATGGTAGCCCGTATGGTTTTTTTCAAATTCTTTTTTTTTCATATTTTTTACTCTACCATCCTCTATGATAACATCAAAATAATAGGGATTTATAGGCACATCCCTACACTTGAGTTTTTATTACTCTAACACTAATTTGACCCGAATTAAAAAGATCAAAGCACTTGGAGTACATAATTACGTAAATATAGGGAATTTGAATTTAACATTCCTTCCCGTCACTTCATAAAATTTAACTTTTTCCCATGAGTCCCAATCATCCCAAAACTGTGTACAAAGGATATGACTCGACTTAGCAACTTATGCAAGAAACTAGATAATTGAACTAAGGGTTTAGTATGATAACAGTAACGCACTAAAAGTGAGTGCATACAAGGTAGGCTAAGGCGATTTGGGTGTACATTTGGGGGTGGATTGTAAACAATGCTCTTTAGTGATATTCCGGAAAACCGAAACATCACGAGAACCGCGAAAAGGATAGGCTCTAAGGGGATAACTAGGGGTATCGTGTACTAAAGATGAGTAATTATAATACGGGTATCAAACAAGGGTTATCCTAATGCCTCTTATCATTTAGTTATTCCTAACTACACAAGTGTAGTCTCACTAGCGATATCAGAATGCATCACAAAACAAGTTCTAGAATCTATTATACTACCGGTACACTCCTCGAAGCATTAAAGATGAATGCTTTAATTCCTACAAATCTAAAGGCGCTCCTCACATTTTGGGGTGGAATTTGAGTAGTAAAGGGTTTTTTGCTAGTCATATAACTTCCTATCCATGAGACGCTTTATTAAGACTAATGGCCTACTCCTACATGTCATGAAAAATTTTAAATTTGGTGCCAAAATTACCCTAACCGATATTTCTCATGGTTTATTACACAATTGAGATTAGACAAGGCAAATAGTCAAGGATAAGCATAGTTTCAAAGTTCCCATTTTATTTTCCCTCCCTACACTTAAACTGAACATTGTCCCCAATGTTCCCCGAAAGTATCAAAGTTATGATAATGGAAGGTAATTAAAAACGAAAGAAACTAATACTCCCCTGATTAGCTCGGTAGGATCCGTGTGAAGTAGTGGTTAAATTCTTCTTCAAGAAGAACGCATGCGTGAAAAGTTCCATCCAATCTTATGTATCTTCTTCTTGATAAATAAAACCTGCACACTTGAAGAAAAAAAATGAAACCTTTACGTAAAATCGGAGGTAACACTATAAATGACTCTACTAAACTAGGATATAATGCTTGTGGAATGGATGTTTACGGATTTTCAGGAAAATTAAGACCTGAGAAATTCCAAAAATTTATAAGTAGCACAGAAAACGAGAAAAAGTTATAAGCTGTTTCTGCTCCTCCTGACGCCGTCCGGTTGCGATCCTGACGCCGTCAGGTTATCCTAACAGAAATTGGTCTGCGATTTTCTGGTAAAAATTCTAGAAAATTTATATCTTTAGAATCTGGAAAAAATTTCTGCAAAACATCATTATGACTCGATACAAGCAAATGACTCTAACAAACACACATGTATATCTTTTTAATAATCGTAATTCTCATGTTCACGTTCTTTTTGAATACGTGTGTAATCCTCCCTACACTTATCCCTTTTGTAAAATACCTTTATATGTAATTAAGACGAGGTTAAAGACAAAATAAAGCATTTTCACAAATTCAAACATGAGAATAAACAATCAATAAAAGATATACGATACACAAACAAGCAAAAAATTAAGCATGGGTTGCCTCCCACGAAGCGGTTTTATTTAATTATGAGTCTTGTAGCTAGACTCGAAGTCGTGCCCCTACGTGACTTCATTAACCTCACTTTTTTCATTTACTAAGCCTTCATCAAAAGGTTGTAGACGTTGTATGCTTACCGTGGACTCCTCCCAACGTCGCCTATTATGATAACTTTTTTATTCTTTAGATTAGTTTCTTTTACCGTATAAGGCCCAAACCACTTGGCTTATTTCTTCCTCTTAATGCTTTTATTCTCGATTTATACAAAAGCACCTTTTCTCCATTCAATAATTCCTTAGGGTTCTTTTGAGTTTGTGGTATTGAGGTACGATTATTTCCTAACTTTTTATCGCGTTTCCACAATGTCACATGTAGCCCTTGAACCATGAAGTCTCTAATCCCCTTTTCCCATTCGTTAATTTTCTTTCTAACAGTATTGTTAGGGACCTGTGGATTCTCATCAATAATCTTCTCCATTATCTTCAAAGGATATCTTGGAACAATAGGTATCCTAGCGTATCCCTTGCCACTTTTGAGTATCATGATACCCTCGCCGCATTTGATGGTTGCTTTGGTAGTGGCCAGAAAAGGTGTTCCAAGAATGAGCGGCATATTTCTATCTTCCTCAATGTCTATGATCACGAAGTCCACCGAATAGACAATATTGCCCACTTCAATTAAGACATCCTCCGCTATTCCTATGGGGTAGACATATGTGTGATTTGCCAAGGAAAGTCTAAGATTGGACTTGGTTGGCTCTTCCTTAGTTAACTTATTATAGACTGATAGCCGCATTATGTTTACATCAGATCCTTGATCGGCTAAGGCATTTATATTATCAATGTCACCAATGCTACATGGTATTACGAAATTCCCTGTGGTTTCTCATTTTTTCATTACTAGTTTTTTTAAAACCAGCTCATACATAGGTCCCATAGGCATGGTGTCGTACTCTTTTTCTGTTATCTCTCCTTCTAGGGCTTTCCTAAGAACCTCGTTGTACCTAAAGTTGTTCACTTGGTTAACAATTGTTTTTTTATTAATCTCGTGCTTAAGGTGGTATTCATTGGTCTCAGGTTCATCATTGGTTTCAGCATCCTCCTTATCCTTACTATCCTTGTTGATCTCAGTCTCCGTCTTCTCAACTACTCCACCCTCATCGAAAACAATGGAAATGGCGTTAACAAATAAAGTGGGGGTAGCGTACTCATCGTTTCTTACTAACACCTTCTCGGGAACCTTCATCTTAGTGTACTCTTTCACTAAGTCCATCATCTCCGCCATTTTTTCCTGTATTTCTTCCCTTTGTCCATTGAAGGCTTTAAAGAGGGTGTCGAGCTTGGTTGTCATCTCGCTTTGTCTTTGCTTGAAATCAGCTTCAAGTTTAGTCAATCGTGCTTCTTGAGATGATAAGAATTTGGACACCATTCCCTCAAGACTAGTGGAATTTCCGGTGTTTGGAGGGTTGTTGTAGGATTTTCCTAAGTTATTTGGCTCGGGCTTAGGAGTCTCATATTAGATCATTAGGAATTTGACTTGATCTTCAAGTTCGAGCATCCTATGATTGAAAGGTTGTGAGTCAATGGGAGGCAAGGAGATTGCCTTGATGGTTTTGGGCAACTCACGGGGGTCATTCCAAATTTCGTTGTCATAGAGGGCAAGGTCCTCTGTTGTACCCCACGATTCTTCCGTGGTGAGTTCACTAAGTTTACCACCGGCCGCTTGGTCGATGGTTTTCTAAGTTGAGAGATTGAGATGAACGTAAAAGATTTGGACTTGAAGCCAAAGATCGATGCCGTGATGAGGGACTTTGTATAGCAAGTCCTTGAATCGAGTCCACGCCTCGTAGAGAGTTTTGCCTTGACGTTGTTGGAACATCAAGATGTCGTTCCTAAGTTTGGCAGTTCTCCCCGGTGGGAAAATTTTGGTGAGGAAACGAGTGGTGAGATCATCCTGACTTGAGATGGATCCGGCGGGAAGTCGCTCAAGCCAATTACTAGCTTGGTCCAGTAGAGAGAATTGGAAGAGACGCAAGCACGTGGTCTCCCGTGTGGTAGCATCAGGGTCGATAGAGTCAACTATTTTTAGGAAGTCCTTGAGATGCTGATTAGAATCTTCGGAACGAAGTCCATGGAATGCATATCCGTTTTGCACCAACCAGATGGTGTCGGATCGCAGGGCCATAGTTTGGGCTTGGTCGGGAAGCACAATGGTGTTCATATAGCCTAAGTGGCTTGGTCTTGAGTATTCACCAAGAGTACAGCCGCTTGGTGGGTCATTTGGAGGTGGGTTGATGAGTGGGGGATGATTATCACCTTCCATGATGAAAAGTGATAGGATTACTAACAAAAGCACGAGGAAGGGGGATAGACTACGAGGAAGCTAAAAAGGAGGAAAAATCTTACTTGATAGGAATCAAGCAAGGGAACCTAAACAAGGTGGAAATATAACTAGCTACTCTATTCCCCGGCAGCGGCGCCAAAAACTTGATATGGGTACAACGTGCGTTCGGGGTCAAAGGAAACTTCCTTTTCTTCGAGCAAGTTTTTCAACCACCTAGGCAGTGAACCTAATCGTTGTAGTGTAGTATTAGGGTAAGCCTCGAGATTGATATCGTTCTCTAGGGGAATAGGAATGCTAGTGAGAAGTTACTACGCTAAGGTTGGGGTTGAGGAAGATTATTTTTTATATTATTTAGAAAATTGAAATTATGAATCTCGGTGTATTGGATTTCAGGGGGTTGGTATTTCTACCGATTACTCTACTATTCTAGTTATCTAATTAACTAAGCTAAGGGGTAGTCTATATCTAATTGATGTGTGCTCGTAGGATGATTAAAGATGTGTACCTAGATCCTACTACTCCTTAGTTATCTCCTATTGATGGTTGAATTGTCACATCCTTATTCTTAACGCGTTGTGTCTTCTAAGGTCGTATGGTATGCTTTCTTCCCTAACTCTTTGAGACTACCTTAAGGTTATTGCCTACAAAATCTCTAGGATTTATAAACTAACTCTAAGGTTATCTTTGGATGTTTAGCCTACAATAACTCTAGGCGATTATAAACTAATGTTCACAAAGATTACTCAAGCATTAAAAACACAACGAATGACCTATCGCAATCCTAGGTCAATTACAATTAAGATAAGAGACAACCAATCAATATTCAATTCCTAGGTTTCATAGATCTAAGCAAACACACAAGTAAATTAGTCGGACATGGAAAACATGCAAGCATACACACATACAATTGAAGACATAATTGAATCAATGAAGTAAATTACTTATCTTGTTGTAAAATAAGGTATGAGAACCCTAAGATACTGCCCAAGACAGCCAAAAATCGTTATTAGGTTTTACTCCACAAAACTACCTCTTTTAAAAGTCTGAAAATTCGAATTCTATATATAGAGTTACAACTTGCGACGGCGTCACTCTTTAAATGTGACACCGTCGGATTGCCACCATTAGGGTTTCGTCTTGACCACGTTAACCTTGTGACGGTGTCACCTTATGCTTGTGACACCGTCGGCTTCATCTTCTGACGCCGTCAAGATCTGAATCTAGGCCGTCTGAGTTGTGACGCCCTACTCTTTAAAACCTGACGCTGTCAGGTACAAAATAGCAATTTCGCTACTGAGCCGTCAAAAATTTGGAGCACGTTACGACGGCGTCGCCCTCTAACTGTGACGCTGTCACCTTCAATTCCAGCAGCTTGAGTGTCTTGATCTTGACTTGGCCATTATCTTCATAAACTCACGCCTTTTCTTCCGAAAAAGTGTCATTCCAATAATTTACCTTCAAGAGACCTAAAAAGTGGAAAGGAACGAAATTAAGTAGTAACAGATATAAAAGTGGTCGATTAAGGGCTTAAATGACCCCTCAAAAGTGTACCTTTTAAATCCATATCAGTGTCCCAAGTGGACGAGTGTAGTATCCTGAGGGCTTACAGGGAACATACCTATAAAGTTCATTTAAAAGACTAATACAAGGTTATTGTGTTTAAAATGAAAGAAGTAATGCAGAGGATAGTTACGTCGTAACTCCAGAAGGAGTTACGCCATAACTAGGCAAAACCTGGCATACGCTGCAAAAGTGTAGCTGCAAAAGGGCCTGTTACGGCGTAACCATGAGAATGAGTTATGCCGTAACTCTGGTCGGATCAGCATGCTGCAGCAGCAATTTTTCTTCATTTCCTGCAAAAATGGTTAAAAACACAAAACCCAACAGAAATGGAAATAAAACAAAAGAAAGGGATAATTCGGGTTGTCTCCCGAAAGAGCAATTTTCTTTATTTACGAGTCTTTAAGATAGACTCAGAGCCTTAGGGCTTTATGGTAGCCTTTGGACTTGGCCAACTTCCTCCATGTCCTTCATCAAGTTATTTATGACTCATGCGACATTGGTAGCAGTGCGAAGGTACTCTTTAGTCTCGATCTTTCGAATTTTGCCAAATTTTTGGTCCGGACCCAAATGGTATCGAGTGAACTCATACTTTTTGGCTATAATTGGTGGCGGCCTCTTATACGGATTGCCAAGAATTTTCCACCTTCTTTTCTCATGTGCTTCATCATCGGGGTCAATGAACCATCTTCACTTTCTAGTTCAAGGTAATCTAAATCATCATCGTTGGAATCGGTATCTTTAAGCCATTTATCGTCGAGTAAATTTTCCACTAGCACCTGTTTGCATTTATCGTCGAGTAGTTCAAGGACTCTTCATTCTGAACTTTTTCGCATGGTTCGTCTTTACTCATACATCCATTCCAGATTTTCTCCTTAGTTAGCGCATCTATCTTTCCGTATTTGATTTTGACCCAATCGTCGAATCCTAGATCGTCTGGCCAAGGCAATTCTATTCTTTTCAAGTCATTAGTTGAGGTCCGTAGGAACTCATCTTCCCCAACTCTCTCTATATTGCTTCCCCCATTACATTCATAATCAAAAGGGTTGCAAGATGCCCAAAATTTTCTGTCAGGGGTTTTAATTTTCTCACACCAATGACTTCGAGTTCCCTCTTCATCGTTGTTGCTAGAAGGAATATCGTTGAGAGGTTTAATGGTCTTTCCTCGAAGAATGTGTTTTTCATAATTGAGCTCTTAATTTCTCAACAAAACTGAATTAATTATTGCGTCCCCGAACCTTACTGAATACCAATCACTAAATGACAGGTCCCCAAAATCAACGTCATGTCTTCCCAATTCATGTGGGCATATCCAAACTTTGTTCTTCACATTGCCCCCTCTGTTGCAATACTCACGAAAGGGGTTGCAAGTCGGCCATGCTTGTGTGAACTCATCTTCCGTTATTAGTAAGGGCCTGCATCAATGCTTGATGGGTGGTTCTTCCACTTCGTTAATCGAGAATTTGGCTAATCTTTCTTCATCGTTAAGTGCTGTTCACATGTATATGTCATCATCAATCCTTTCCTTATCGACCCCTCCATCACAGGCCTTGTTCCGAGGGTCGCATGAGGCCCATAGGTTATAACACTCTCCATCATCAATTGCAATAGCCTTAAACCAATGATTCTTCCTTTTAGAGTCGTCAATTTTGGGAGACTTGTCATTGCTCGTATCCTGGTTACACCGTAACTCTGATGTTTGGTTACGGCGTAACTCTCTTCTGCCATCAGCATCATTGTTTTTATTAGACTCATCGGTGGATTTGTCGTTTTCAGAAAACACAGCTTTACATACTGTTGATTTGTTCTTTTGTGCCTCATTTATCTTTTGTATCTCGTCGCCAAGCTTCCTAATCATAGTTTCCAAGTTTTTTAGTGATACGACATGTCTAGAAAGGCTTTTGTTTGTATTATCTTGGAAGTTTTTCAGCCATTCTTCTTGCTCTTTTTGTCTCATAGTCGAATCTACTAGGTACTTTTTAATCATTTCCTCCAAGTTAGCTCTTCTTTCACCATGATCATAATATGGGGAAGGTCCTCCATGATAGCCATTACGATTTCCCCCGTAAAATGGTCAATTTTCTCCATATTTAGCGTCTTCGATCGTGTTCTCTTCGTTAACGTTAGGACAATTCTTAGTGAGATGTCCTCCCCCACAGCTTTCGCAACCTACTTCGATGGCATGGACAGTTTCTTTGATTTTTAGCATATCCCGACCCAGATTCTCTAGCTTGTTAGTAATGGCTTACAATCCGTCAAAACTTCTGCCTTGGTTTCTTTAGCATCCTCCATCGTGCCATTTTTGGGAATGATCAGCCATTTTTTGGATGGCTTCAATTGCTAGAGTAGGAGTCATGCTCGGAATTGGTCCTTGATAGTCTAGCATTTGTCTTGTAGTTACGTTGTGTTGGGGTTTACAGATTTGATGTGACAAAACTAGAAGAGTGAAAACATGAAGGACTAAAGTTGACAAAGAGAGAAAGCTAAAAAGAAATCAAGATACAGGGAATAAACTTATTATGTAAAGTGATTTACATATATTATGTATTTACTTTTAATACTTATCTCTTGTAACCTAATGTCTCTGCTTATATTTAGAGACATATAGGCATCTACTTTAGTGTATGTCAAACATGTGAACACAAAGTGTGTGTGTGTGTGTGTGTGTCTAGGGCGTGGCTGTGTAAACGCTTAGACTAGGTGATTGTCGACTAGTGTTTAGCCTCAAGGATCATTGATCCCTGTTGTGTAACTGTCTTAGATTTGATCATCTAGGATTGGGGCTGTGGATATGTTTTGTAGAACACATGATGATGGCGAAACCTTTATATGAATAACAATGAAGTTCTTATTATTCCACTGTGTATATTATTAATCATTGTTACTGTGCTTTATTGATAATCCTAGATAAGGTCTAAACAACCTCGAGCATCGATTCTAACAAGTGGTATCAGAGAGGGTTGCTCTTGATATCTAGGATTTCGCAAGGTTTCTGGAAAAAGATGAAAAATTCGAATCTGGAAAAATTTTCGTAATGCTTCTGCATGTCAGTTTTCAAACAGGTATAACTTCTTCGTTAACCGTTGGATCGGGAAGGAATTTTTGGTGGGAGTTCAATATATATTTATCTAACTTTTCACTGGAGGGATCTTCAATTGGAGCTCTCAATCAAAAGTTATCTAGTGTCAAAAACTGCAGTAGTAGGAGGTATATTTTTTGAATTTTTAGGGTTTCTTGGTGCATTAAAATTCTTTTTCATGGTTAAAAGAGTTATATTAGTCATGGTGAATCAGTTTTTAACTGATAATGAAGCCTAATATATCTCTTAATTCTTTTGATGCTCTAAGAAATTCATGGTGGAAGCAGCAAATCGGTTCTAAGGGTTTAAAAGAAAGACGAATTTTGGGTTTCTCTAACTTGTATATTCTGAGTTTTGATTAAGTTCGTACTACTTGAGAACGTGTTGCTGCTGGTTAAGATTGTCTCTACTGCTTGTTATTCCAGGATTAGTACTGGTACGGAACAAGTTCCTACTGATTGGAAGTTTATTCTGGTTCCATGCAAAGTTAGTACTTGTAGAAGAGTTAATACTTATAGCTTTGAAAAGTTAATACTCTTAGCTTTGGAAGTTAATACTTTTAGCTTTTAAAGTTAATACTGTTAGTGGAAGTTAATACTCTTAGTACATTTTTGGTACTCCTGGTTTTGGAACTTTGTACTATTAGCGGTGTCCGAGATGCAAGTTAATACTGATAGTGTCACAGATTTTAATATAATTTCGATATGATTAACTACTAAAGCAAATAAAGATGAAGGTTGTGATCAATAGAGGAGAGAGGTGCTAACCTAGTTACTCATCCTAATTAGTAGTGTTTACGTTTAATTACTTCCAATTACTTCAGGTGGGGTCAAAGTCGCTAGGACAACATTTGGTCATTTCGTCCTAACCTATCAGCAAAGGGTACCACTGGAGAAGTCAGGTGTCCCCTCATAAGTCCAGTTGTTCCTGGTCCCCTAAGCCAAGTCATTAAGTGTAACACCCCAACCCGGAAAGGGTAGAAGTGTCACATTCTGGTGTCATATCAGAACATACAATTAAAGTTTTACATGCAGAAGTCTTAAAGAATAAAGTACCAAGTCATATCAACGAATGACTCACAAGGAAAAATACAAAATCCAATATGTCCAAAACGAAAAGAAATCTAAAAACAATAACTCTTCAAATTAAAATCCAAAATGATCAGGTAAATAAGGTCGGTATACTCGAATAATCCAACTCTCAGCCCATCAAGCCCATCTTCAAACCTAAAAACCTGCCGCAGGAAAAGAAATGCGACTGAGGTTAAAAAGCCCAGTGAACAGATATAACAAAACGAAAGCTAAATGAAATAATAGATACAAATGAAATAAGGAAACTGATAACAAGGTCGCAAAGAAATGAGAACAATGAGTCAATGAGGATCCTGCAGAAACACAATTATACAGATATCCAAAAAGAACAGGTAACAAGGAGAACGAAGCAAAGCAAGGCATCGATGACATATAAATAAGCACATACAACAGGCATACAAGAAATCAGGAAGTCAGGCAACATATAAGCCAAACAGAAATCTAAAAGCTAGCGGAAGCAAGTAATTAAGAAATGAGCATGGCAAACAAGCAAGACAAATATCCCACAGATTAATACCATAACAACATCATAACAGATATAAACATGGCAGGTCGTCAATTAGCAATAAGCTCCCAATGGATAATCGTAGCCCATGAACATAATTAAACGGAGGTATCCATAATAAACAAATAAATCAACTGGTTACACTCAAACATTATCACCAGACCAATCAAGGTTCACATAACAGTAAGATAACATATATTCAGATGACAACAGTTGAATCATATAATCGCATATTAATCATATCGTAGCAGGATGAACAGTAATCACATAGGACACGTAATAGCATAATCAAATTCAATAGTCATATAATAACCTGGTACGTGAATGGAATGATAGTAGGATGAGTCACATAAGGGTACATAGTAACGGGCAATCAATACAGAATATGGTTCGTTGGGGAAAATAGACAGTACAATATAGGTATATCAACAGTGTAAGGGTTGTCAGAAATCTATCCCGAGCCAACAGTACAATACAGTAATATCAGTAGTGGAAATAGCAGCCCAGTAATCAATAGTAACCATCGTATTTGGAGGGTTCACCTCGGAATACCAGACAATAGGAGGGGAGACCTCAGTAACCAATGGAGTAGCTAGCTCCCAGACTGTGAGGGGTGTATTGCACACATGCACCACATCACGAATACAGATCAATTAATATCAATAACAATACAATATAAATCTAGGATGCATCCATACGCCCCTGCAGAACAATAATGGCCATAACAATAACAGTGAAGCGCGCATAATCAGTACAGTATTGGGACGGTGTGGAGCATGACTCAACCACACTAGAGTCATGCCATTGGTTCATCAATGACACGGCCATGTTACCTTCATGGCTAGGATAACAATATTTGGCTTGGGTATCAATCTGAAGGGTCAGACAAGGTCCACAGTGTTGCAATATATCAGTAGTCATCAATTCAAGGGTTCATAACAATAGTCCAATATCAAAATTCATTAGCAGCAGTTCAATATCAAAGTTCAGTATTAAGGGTTCAGTAACAGTGGTTCAATAACAGAGGTCCAATAACAGAGGGGTCAATAGCAATGGTTCAATATAAAAAGTTCATAACATAGTTCATAATCAGAAGGTCCATATCAAAGGTTCAATATCAGAGGGTCAATAGCAAGGAATCATAGCAATGGAATATCATAAACGAAACAAGGTCGAAGGATCAGAAAGTCAGGAGAAACCCCTACTGAAAAGGGATAGAATATCTGTACCTTAACGCCGATGAAAGGAAAGCGAACGAATGAATGAACACAAAAATACGACTCCACGTCTTCTTTAACAAATCTTGTAGCGTGAGGAGCAGGAAGGGAACAAGGATCGAAACCAAGCAATTCAAGCCTCCTCCTTTCCTAGTACATCCTCGACAGTAGCAGCTCCAAACCAATCAATACAAACCAAGCACTTCGAACCAAATGCCTATGATATCAGCACCTATACAACGCCCACGAGCCTTCTCTTGAACCCTTCTTTTGTCGACTGATAATGGAAGAGGGTGAAGTCCTTTTGCCGTCACTTTGATGAAAGGGAAACTAGGGTTTCTTTGTCTTTATTTTTACGTAGGATGGAAGGTTTTTAATGAGATTTAAATGGGAATTACGTGTGATTAGAAGGATTTGGGATTGGGGCGTTTTACTAGGCCGTAATATGGGGAAAACAAAAATCAAATTTATATACCTTCCATCTTTACTTGTTTCATTTATTTAAAATGTTTAGTGTATTGTAATAAATATAGTCCTTGTAACCTTGTTATTGTGCAATATTTACATTATAATACATGAAGTGAAAGTAGATGATTCGTTGAGGTTTAGGGGTGTGTGTGTATGGATAAAACCACAATATCGATATCAAAAATAACCACAAGTTATGATTTAAAATCCCTTTAGGAAAAAGGATAATGAATCAAAACCCGTGAGTGATAGTGATACGGATTAGGAAATCCGAGTCGTTTCCCAACGAGGTGTGAATGGGCAACGTCGTTATTGGTTCGTTATTAAAATGCTCGATGTTTTGGATTTTTTGATTATATTAAAACTAAGGGGAATGGGAAAACAATTAAGGGAAATTACACTACGGGAAATCCTAAATACGCGATTTATTCTAAAACGTATTAAAAGAAACGTAAATAAAATGCAACTACGTCTATTCTAAGTCCTAAAAATAATCTAAAATTACTTTCTAACTAAAAATGATATTAGAAAATTAACTAAGAATTAAAACTATTTTTTATGATTTTTCTGGAATTTATTTGAATTAAAAACTAATTTAAACTAATTTAAATTCTAAAAATTACAAATTAAACTAGGAAAAATTTGGAAAAATATTTTTTTGGATTTTTATATTTTTCTTAATCTAGGAAAATTGAAAAATTATTTTTTGGAACTTTTTCTGAATTATTTGAAATAAAAGCTATTTAAAAAGTATTAAAAACTAGTTTAAATCAAGAAAAATAGCAAACAAAGTTGGAAAAATATGAAAAATTCAGGAAAATTCTAAAATAATATTCTAATTCTATGAAAAATATAAAAACTATGGCTTATGTGAAGGATTTAAAGGCTGATGAGTAAACTGATTCTAAATAAGCTATTAAGGATAAGCTAATAAGCACAATAAGCTACCAAACTGTTACTGAGGCTAAATTATACTAAAGCTAACTAATATCAATTAATTCCAGCTACTCCTAACCTCTATTCAGCAATCTACCAAGATTTAAGCTAACTAACCCTTTCAACCAAACAAGCCTAACCTCCTCTCTTAAAGCTAAAGCACAGGCTTATCTAGAGAGCTTATGTGAAAACCAGATATGTGGTCCTCAAGACCACCAAGCAAACTACAACTGGACCAAGTTATAGCTCCTAACTATTCAATATGACCTCTGTGCAAGAGCTGCAAGTTTGCTGTTTCACACTCAGTGACTGCTGAGTGTGAACAGGGGAAAAACAGCCTTATTGATCTGCTTATTTAGTGCTTATAATGATTCCCATAAATTCAACAAAATTGAGTTTTGAAAACTAGACCAACTGAACTTTATTATCCCAAAGGTTCAATAACTTTTACTCAAAAATGAATCAAGGAAAAATCCACAAAGTTTGGTGAAAACTGGTTTTTGCAACTTTGACTTTTAAATGACAGTTATGAGATTTTTGACTAAAGTGAGATTTGAATCCAAATGATGAACTGATTATGATGACTTATGATGAAATGAAACTAAAGCAAGCTAACTTATCTATTTCTACACCTATATGCTAGCTTTCACCAACTAATTTCAACTGAAACTGAGATTGAATCAGTTTACATGTAATTTTGATTTTTACTAATCTAATAAGCAAATGAGTGACTGAACCAAGCCTAATTATCCTAAATAGTACTGATGTGACAAATCCTAACTACAAATTAAGTCTAAAACTCACTAAAACCAACTGATCCAAACACACCTTCAATGAAACTAAAATGCTATCAAATCTATTGCATCCATGAAACTAATCCTTGACAGCATACAATTACCATCAAATAACTAAAAGAGAGCTAAAAAATACAAAACTAACAATGATATCTAACAGATTTAAGTAATACGGATTATGCAGCAGAACAGATTTATAAAGTAAGCGATATATGAACTTACAAAAGTCCAGCCACGATGGCTTGCCACTGAGATCAAAGTATCACTATCCTAAACTGATCTCAACCCTAATTCACTCTGAATTTCAACCCATATCCAACTCCATATTAGCAGATTAACCCAAATATGAAGTTTAACTTTATTAGACTGAAGTGAGATTTGATTGTGGATTCTGAGTAGAGAACTAAGCAAGCATTCAATAAGCCAAAATAGAGCTTATGAAAGCTTAAGTGAACAAAATCATAAGCTGATTGCAGATTCTAAACTATATTATTTTTTTTATTTTTCAAGTATTTTATAATTTTTTTTTGTGATTTTTGTTTTAACAGGTAAACAAGCTGAAGATCATTAAGAATAAGCTAATATACTTAACTAAAGTACTAATAAGCTGATGAAAACATTAAAACAGAATTTAAGAACAAATTGGAATTTAAGCTAAAAATTATTTTACAACTTTCAATAACTGATTACAAAAGGAATTTGAAATACAGAAATTTTACTAAAACATTAAGAACATTAATAAACTACTAAAACTACTCAGAAACTACTACTACACTACTTGGTTTACAATGGGTGAAATGAGGGGTATTTATAGCCGAGCTCAACCTCAAGGAAGGATCTAGAACTTGCAAATGTGTGCTTCTTTTAGACGTTTGTGTCCCTTGGATCAGTCCCACATATCATCCATTCATTTTGCACCTTTGGATTAATTTAACACGTCTCAATCACCAATCAGAGAAGAGGAATTAGTAGAATGACACACGGATTGCCAAGCTGGCATCCGTGTGTCAGTGCGTGTCAGGTAAAAGTACGAATTTGTCCTTTAATTTGGTTAATTTGGTTGATTGGTGTCGAGGGTAAATTAGGGTTCTTAGTTCTGGGTAATTGGGGGTGAGATTTGGCGCGTGGGTTTTTTTAATTATATTTCAAGTTTTTGTTGACCGGGTTTAATGGTATTTGACTAGGGTCCAAGGTGGGTAAACCGGGTTGGCTGGGTATAGTGGTTACCGGGTATAGTTTAGTGGACCGGGTATGGTTTGGATGGGTTTGGGCTTTTGATTTTGGACTTAGGCTTAGGATTAAATTTGTACCCATTTAGCTTATAAGGGACCAAAGGTGTACATGCTGAAATTTCAGGGACCAAACATGTAAATATGAAAATGTCTTTCAATTGCCAATCTTGTCCTTCTCAAATAATCCAAGGGCGGAATTTGCAACTTTTGAAACTTGAAGGGTTATTTCTGCCAAGTGCTCAAAGTTCAGGGACTGTTTCTGACATTTCTTCAAACTTTGATCAAATCTTCACAAATCATCCTCAGAGAGTAGAAATCTTCACAAATGCATAATTCTGACCTTCCGGCTCAGCTTAAGCTCTCTTAATCTCTCGTGCTTGGGTTTTCGTCTGATTTAGCTTCTTTTTGTGTGTTTTGTCATATCCGTTCCTGCACAAGCACAAACTCAAGAAAACAACAAATATTAGCAATAAATGGCTCTTTCTTGGTTATTTTGGGTCTGATTTGATAAAAAATTATATGTGTTTAAGCACATATCAAAATACCCCAGACCAGACCATTGTCGTGTCCCCACGCAATGCAATCAACTCACGCTTCTAAAACCAAGGATTTCAATCTCTTTCTACTAAACCTATAAAGAAGTAGCAAAGATTCCTCAAAAGAGATTAAGAAAGCCTTAATTCTAAAAACGCCCCGTTTACCTTTTAATTCACAAGTAGATATTACGATTAAGCACATTCTGATTATGAGTGACGGTTAGTTGAACTTTCATGTCGATCAATAACTCCAACATTTTTCAAACGACACGTTAGGATCACTGAATAGGAAACACAACACAGCGTGAAGTGACCATACGGATAGAATACATCGTCCCTGATTTTTCACAAGTCCCCAAACTAAGCGTAAAATCGAAATCATTGTTACATATGATTCTAGATGCTAACACTACCCATGGAAGTTACTTGTGTAATTACCTTTTGCTCCCATTTTCCTATTTCCTCTAGATTTTTTTATTTTTGTGAGAAATGAATTTCTTCAAATTTCTCGTTTCGATAACTTTTATTCCGATAAAGATATAAAGCTAAGTCGCTAATTAGTTATCCATCTTCCCTCGAAAACCGTTGCACACAAGAATGAGGTCCACATCAAGGTCCTAATTTCACACGATTTAGGGAGAATATCCTTTTTATGGCGACCGAGACAACTCATCTACGAGTCCAGAGACAGAAGCTTTATTTAGACATCTCCCGGATCCGAAGTTTGGCTTAACACTATTTCAGCACATTTGCATTTTTGCAATTTAGGCCCTTGGTCTTTTAAACTACTAACTCAACGGGATTACCGCTTTATCAGAAGTCTTATTATGACTTTGGATTTTCCTCTGCCTTTATAGAAGTCTATGACAACTTTTATAGCTTTGGATTTTTAATTTTAAAACATTTGGGCTTTATTTCATGTTAATTTTTTGTGCCAAACTCCAAACCCTACGGCTTTTATAACAATAGAAACAATAGCAGCAAACTATCAGGAATCAGTTGTCTATTACACCGTAACACTGACAGTACCTCGATGTGTACCCAACTCTCATGGGTAAAGATTCTCTAAAGAAGACAAAGAACTAACTATCGCCAAAAACTCAACATCTCTAATTATTATTTAACAGATATGGGGTGAAACAATTTTGTGGGAACAAAAAGCCATAAGTACCTTCGATGGGCTCTAAAGAGAACCAACTACTCCACGCTTAGCATCTAAACTCATAAGTAACTCTATCATTTCTCGATCTCCGCAAATTTAAAATCCCAAATAATGAGATCCGCGGATGCTTAGCCGATAATTTTTAGATTATCTATGGTTAAGGGAACAAGCTAGGGCTAAACACGCCCGGTCAAGTCAGAATTCTATTCCTACTCTCACCAGCGGAAAGTCAACAAGGTGTCAAAACATATATTAAATTAGCAAATGCTTCGTCTAAATGAAATTAAGTAATGCATATTTAAAATCACTCAGGGAAACTTGCAAATTCTTGGCCTTGTGAGCTCGAATTCGCATTTTATAGCTTCTTGTCTAAGAGACTAGCAAACTTTTCAATCAAAAAGACTAGCAAAAGCTTCAAAATTTTTAAATTTTTCTCATTTTTGCATAATTTTTCATTTTCTAAGGAAAAACGGGGTTGCGAGAGAAACACGACAAAAATAAGCAAGTGCGGTCAAATCAAATCGAAGATTACCCTACCCCAGACTAGAACGAAACATTGTCCTCAATGTTTAAAAGCAAGGGTATCAACGAAAATCTAAAAGCCGTTTATTAAGTATGCTCAAAGATAAACGTTAGTCGATAAGATTTCGGATATCGGATTTCCATCAGCATCGATCATGAAACTCGAGTAAAGAAAAGACAACTTCGAGCACGAGAGTCTTCATATCTGGAAAAATCCTGAACACAACATCACAAACAACCAAACACGAGAAATCGAAGAGGCTAACCCCTTCACGTCACTTATTAGAAAATAGAAAGAAGATAGAGATAAGCATGGGGTGCCTCCCACGAAGCGCTACTGTTTTTCTTCAACGAGTCGCTAGCCTGACTCGTCCCCGAATTCATTTGTCATTGGGGAAGAAAATGGTAGAGATACCAGGGTCAAAAACGGTGTCCTCATCCGAAAGAAAGATGAGACTGGGTGGGTTGGGAGGGAAAGAAAATGTCGGGCTCTAGCACATACGAAATAACTCCTCCCAAACTCACATAAGGCATATGAAAGAACGATCCATCATCCGGCGGTTTTGCGGGCGGACGAAGGAATGAAAGATCGATAAAAGAATACTCCAAAGAAGTCGGGAGCTCATGGTATAGAAAGGTGTGACTCAAAGGTTCATCAACGAAGGCATCCAAGAGAGGATCCTTATCTCGAATGATATTTTTAGCATAAAACTCATCAACGCGTATCCCGGGGTTGAAAATCTTGTCTTTGGAGGGGAAGGAGATCAAAGTGTCATCTATGTGAAAATCCTCACGAGGAGAGGAATCACTCTCGGTTAAATAATATTGGACCTCAGGATCAACAAGTTCATCTGTCGACAACTTCACTTCCTTATCTTTCTTCGGAAAAAATGGATCATTGTATTCTTCTTCATCCTCAAAGAAAATCGAGTCGGTAGGAGCAAGTTCATCGGTGAACTTCTCACTTTCTTCGTCAAAGAGTTGATTTTCAAAAATTTGAGTATATTTAGAATCAAATTCAAACAAGGGATTCGTGAATGTCGTTTTGAAAGATTCTGGATCGAAAGATGTCTCAAAAGAAGGTTCCATGATTTCAGAAGAAGGAGTGGGATTGCCACTCAAAGAAATGTTGATTTTATTAGAAATCGGAGGTGGGACAAGTGGTGTGCTCTTAGAGCTAGCAGTTTCCACCACTACCGTTGTAGACTCCTTTTCTTGTTTCTTTTTCCGTTCAGCTTGTATTGTCGACATACTCTTAATCGTAAACCTTGAAAGATCAATTCGAGACGTTTTAGGCTCAACTTTCTTCACATCATTCGGATCATATGGTAAAATGGGATCACCACTTTCTTGAGAAAAATCAATCACACCGATGCTATGAATCGAATGATCATCGGGTGGAGGTTTTGACGTTTTTTCAGCATAAAACACTGTTTTTTCATTTCCTTTTCTGATCGTTAACATTCCTTGGTAATGATCCACAAGGACTTTCGCGATTCTCAAGAATGGTCTTCCTAAAGTGAGAGGGACTCGGGCGTCGACCTCTATATCAACTACGGCGAAATCCACGGGAAAATGGAATTTATCCACTCGTACCATAACATCGTTGACTACACCAACCGTGTGAGCAATTGTTCGATTAGCTAATTCGATAGTCATACGAGTCGGTATAAGGGTCTTCAATCCAAGCTCATGATATATCGCAAGAGGCATGAGACTTATGCTTGCACCTGAATCGGTTAGGGCATTACATTTCTTAAAATCATTTAAGGAGCAAGGAAGGAGAAATTTCCCGGGATCACCAAGATTCTTGGGAGCTTGGTTCGAGAAAGAATTAAATGGTGTAGGCTCAAGTGAAATTTTTGAAATTTGTTCCAAGTTTTCTTCATAAATTTTTTCAGCAGCTTTGATCATATCAGTCGTAAGTTTGAACTTTATTCCGGAAACAACTTTCATTTTGTCGAATCGTGATTGAACAGATTTGCACGGTGTAAGGTTAGAACTCGGCATTTTAACAGAGATAGAAGGAACTTGAGCAACCAGAGGTTGGACGTATTTGGCTTTTCCATTATCAAGAGGAATTACCGGGTCCTTTGTCACCTCGGTCTCTCGTGCTACACTCATCACCGGAGAGGAAGTAGTCATCGAGGGCCCATCATCTCGAATGGTAATGGATTTCATTTCTCCCTTCGGGTTTGGAATGGTGTTACTTGGGAGAGAACCGGAATTCGAGGGTTGACTCATTTGGCACAAAACAGCATTCAACATATTCTCAAGTTTATTCTGCGAAGCATCCAATTTGTTGTTCTGAAGTCGAATTTCGTTCCTAAACTCATTGCTTTGTCTAGTTAATGAAGATTGAAACTCGTTTCTCAAACTTGAAATCTGGGTTTTCATGGTTTGGATGGTAGCATTATTGTTCTGAACGTAATTCGAGAATTCATTAGAAGGCAAAGGCGGACCTTGATAGCTTGAATTTGGATATCCTTGATTATAATTGACTCCTTGATTAGGGTATTGATTTGGTGGAGCTTTGAATTGGTTTTGAACATTTGGTCCACGAACTTGATTCTGATTAAAACGAGTCTGATTGTTCGATTGAGAAAATCCCGGAGGTACCATTTGATTACTAACACGAGGGTTTGGTTCAACTTGAGGACGGTATTGGTTACCTCCGGTTACGGCATTAGCATCGAAAGGATTTCCATCGGTGGCGGTACAATTGTAGTAAGCATACGGGCCACCACAAGTAGTACAAGTCGATTCCACCGCTTTGACTTGAGCGGTTGGAGAAGAATTAATCTTAGCGGTCTTAATCTTAACCAAAGCCTGAATCATATCCGTAAGCTTATCAATCTTAGCATCGGTGCTAGACGTATTTTCGTAAGACGAGGACGATGGTGTAACACTCACTCGGGCAGCAACCGATTTGCTACGTGAGGTACGAACTTTAGATTTGTTCTCAATAATCAACAAGGCATCTCTCGTTGATCGGGTCAACAAATTACCACCCGCGGCGGCATTGAGAGAGTCTTGATCAGTCTCATTCAAACCGTTATAAAACGTATCAAGTTGATGTAATTCCGTAAAACCATGATGGGGACATTGCCTAAGCAAATCTTTGAATCGGTCCCATGCCTCACTAAATGATTCATCAAATCTTTGTGTGAATTTTGTTATTTCATTTTTTAAGCTTGTTGTTTTAGACGGTGGGAAGAATTCGTTCACGAATTTTGACACTAAATTCTCCCATGTGGTTATCGATCGAGGGGGTAGTTTTTCGAGCCAAATCCGGGCGGCCCCCTCAAGTGAAAACGGGAAGAGTAGTAGCTTGATAGCCTCTTCCGGAACGTTACGGTACTTGATCGTAGACGTGAGCTTGTTAAACCGTCGGATATGAGAGTGAGGATCGTCCCTCTCAAATCCGTAAAATTGGCTTGACGAAACCAAATTTATCAATCCGTGTTTAAGCTCAAAGTTATCGGCAACGATTGCCGGGACGATGATGGCTTCTCCATAACCCTCGGTGGGTGCTTGGAGTTGCTCTAGCATAGATCGGTTGTCCTCCGCCATTTCGACAATAGGCGGAGTCGGATTAGTTCGAATCTCGGGTTCGACTAATGGAGCACGTCTATTTCGCCTTCTCGTAATTGTAGCGGCTTCACGTATCGGTCTGTAGTTATTAGAACGAGTGCGCATGCACTTTTAAAAACCAAGGCAATTAAAACGAACGGTATTCGAAAACACTGTGAACTTAACCAATAATCCCAAGTGAATAAATCACTTCTATAAGACAAACGCACAAGCGAGCGGAGAAGCTTTTTAGGTCAGCGCGAAGCTTATTAAAAACCCGCTTCTTTTCAGCCGCAATTTAATGTCAGGCCGTCCTTATACCCACCACACAGTTTGTTTATCAAATAGAAATAAATCGACTCACAAGCGACACAAAGGCAAGTTTTTGATCTTTGGTTCGGGAACTTACTAATGATAACACCTCCGTTGAGAATGTTATATAATTGATGTATTCTATTTTAGCTCAAAAACAAAAGAGAAAATATTTTTGTATTTTTAATATGATATATATATATACAAAAGAAAAAGGAAAATATTTTTTACTTTTTTGATTTTTATAAAAACAATAACTTCACAAAGAAGGATCTCGAGTCACTAATCGTCAAACCTTTAACGGTATTGTCGCGACACAACCTCCCCGGCAGCGGCGCCAAAATTTGATTCGTTGAGGTTTAGGGGTGTGTGTGTATGGATAAAACCACAATATCGATATCAAAAATAACCACAAGTTATGATTTAAAATCCCTTTAGGAAAAAGGATAATGAATCAAAACCCGTTAGTGATAGTGATACGGATTAGGAAATCCGAGTCGTTTCCCAACGAGGTGTGAATGGGCAACGTCGTTATTGGTTCGTTATTAAAATGCTCGATGTTTTGGATTTTTTGATTATATTAAAACTAAGGGGAATGGGAAAACAATTAAGGGAAATTACACTACGGGAAATCCTAAATACGCGATTTCTTCTAAAACGTATTAAAAGAAACATAAATAAAATGCAACTACGTCTATTCTAAGTCCTAAAAATAATATAAAATTACTTTATAACTAAAAATGATATTAGAAAATTAACTAAGAATTAAAACTATTTTTTATGATTTTTCTGGAATTTATTTGAATTAAAAACTAATTTAAACTAATTTAAATTCTAAAAATTACAAATTAAACTAGGAAAAATTTGGAAAAATATTTTTTTGGCTTTTTATATTTTTCTTAATCTAGGAAAATTGAAAAATTATTTTTTGGAACTTTTTCTGAATTATTTGAAATAAAAGCTATTTAAAAGGTATTAAAAACTAGTTTAAATCAAGAAAAATAGCAAACAAAGTTGGAAAAATATGAAAAATTCAGGAAAATTCTAAAATAATATTCTAATTCTATGAAAAATATAAAAACTATGGCTTATGTGAAGGATTTAAAGGCTGATGAGTAAACTGATTCTAAATAAGCTATTAAGGATAAGCTAATAAGCACAATAAGCTACCAAACTGTTACTGAGGCTAAATTGTACTAAAGCTAACTAATATCAATTAATTCCAGCTACTCCTAACCTCTATTCAGCAATCTACCAAGATTTAAGCTAACTAACCTTTCAACAAACAAGCCTAACCTCCTCTCTTAAAGCTAAAGCATAGGCTTATCTAGAGAGCTTATGTGAAAACCAGATATGTGGTCCTCAAGACCACCAAGCAAACTACAACTGGACCAAGTTATAGCTCCTAACTATCCAATATGACCTCTGTGCAAGAGCTGCAAGTTTGCTGTTTCACACTCAGTGACTGCTGAGTGTGAACAGGGGAAAAACAGCCTTATTGATCTGCTTATTTAGTGCTTATAATGATTCCCATAAATTCAACAAAATTGAGTTTTGAAAACTAGACCAACTGAACTTTATTATCCCAAAGGTTCAATAACTTTTACTCAAAAATGAATCAAGGAAAAATCCACAAAGTTTGGTGAAAACTGGTTTTTGCAACTTTGACTTTTAAATGACAGTTATGAGATTTTTGACGAAAGTGAGATTTGAATCCAAATGATGAACTGATTATGATGACTTATGATGAAATGAAACTAAAGCAAGCTAACTTATCTATTTCTACACCTATATGCTAGCTTTCACCAACTAATTTCAACTGAAACTGAGATTGAATCAGTTTACATGTAATTTTGATTTTTACTAATCTAATAAGCAAATGAGTGACTGAACCAAGCCTAATTATCCTAAATAGTACTGATGTGACAAATCCTAACTACAAATTAAGTCTAAAACTCACTAAAACCAACTGATCCAAACACACCTTCAATGAAACTAAAATGCTATCAAATCTATTGCATCCATGAAACTAATCCTTGACAGCATACAATTACCATCAAATAACTAAAAGAGAGCTAAAAAATACAAAACTAACAATGATATCTAACAGGTTTAAGTAATACGGATTATGCAGCAGAACATATTTATAAAGTAAGCGATATATGAACTTACAAAAGTCCAGCCACGATGGCTTGCCACTGAGATCAAAGTATCACTATCCTAAACTGATCTCAACCCTAATTCACTCTGAATTTCAACCCATATCCAACTCCATATCAGCAGATTAACCCAAATATGAAGTTTAACTTTATTAGACTGAAGTGAGATTTGATTGTGGATTCTGAGTAGAGAACTAAGCAAGCATTCAATAAGCCAGAACAGAGCTTATGAAAGCTTAAGTGAACAAAATCATAAGCTGATTGCAGCTTCTAAACATTTTTTTTTCTTCAAGTATTTTATAAATTTGTTTTTTGTGATTTTTGTTTTAACAGGTAAACAAGCTGAAGATCATTAAGAATAAGCTAATATACTTAACTAAAGTACTAATAAGCTGATGAAAACATTAAAACAGAATTTAAGAACAATTTGGAATTTAAGCTAAAAATTATTTTATAACTTTCTGTAACTGATTACAAAAGGAATTTGAAATACAGAAATTTTACTAAAACATTAAGAACATTAATAAACTACTAAAACTACTCAGAAACTACTACTACACTACTTGGTTTACAATGGGTGAAATGAGGGGTATTTATAGCCGAGCTCAACCTCAAGGAAGGATCTAGAACTTGCAAATGTGTGCTTCTTTTAGACGTTTGTGTCCCTTGGATCAGTCCCACATATCATCCATTCATTTTGCACCTTTGGATTAATTTAACACGTCTCAATCACCAATCAGAGAAGAGGAATTAGTAGAATGACACACGGATTGCCAAGCTGGCATCCGTGTGTCAGTGCGTGTCAGGTAAAAGTACGAATTTGTCCTTTAATTTGGTTAATTTGGTTGATTGGTGTCGAGGGTAAATTAGGGTTCTTAGTTCTGGGTAATTGGGGGTGAGATTTGGCGCGTGGGTTTTTTTTATTATATTTCAAGTTTTTGTTGACCGGGTTTAATGGTATTTGACTAGGGTCCAAGGTGGGTAAACCGGGTTGGCTGGGTATAGTGGTTACCGGGTATAGTTTAGTGGACCGGGTATGGTTTGGATGGGTTTGGGCTTTTGATTTTGGACCTAGGCTTAGGATTAAATTTGTACCCATTTAGCTTATAAGGGACCAAAGGTGTACATGCTGAAATTTCAGGGACCAAACATGTAAATCTGAAAATGTCTTTCAAGAGCCAATCTTGTCCTTCTCAAATAATCCAAGGGCGGAATTTGCAACTTTTGAAACTTGAAGGGTTATTTCTGCCAAGTGCTCAAAGTTCAGGGACTGTTTCTGACATTTCTTCAAACTTTGATCAAATCTTCACAAATCATCCTCAGAGAGTAGAAATCTTCACAAATGCATAATTCTGACCTTCCGGCTCAGCTTAAGCTCTCTTAATCTCTCGTGCTCGGGTTTTCGTCTGATTTAGCTTCTTTTTGTGTGTTTTGTCATATCCGTTCCTGCACAAGCACAAACTCAAGAAAACAACAAATATTAGCAATAAACGGCTCTTTCTTGGTTATTTTGGGTCTGATTTGATAAAGAAATTATATGTGTTTAAGCACATATCAGTAGATTAATAATTACAACTTATAAATTATTTATAAGTTAAGCGTTTAACGTTTTCCACGAGCTTGACGCGTTTACGAATTTCACAATTATTAGCTTGAGGGCAAAGTGGTCATTTAACACGTTTACGCTTTTTAGGTTTTTACAACTCTTCCCCTCTAAAAGAAAATTTCCGTCCTCGAAAATTGAAGTCGCAGAGGTACACAGAGACGTACACATTTAGGACAGACGTAGCAATCCATAGTTTCACACAATTCATGAGGATTCCGATCCCAAAGCGTACAAAACTTATATGTAACAGATGTCGGTAATAACCTTGCGAAGAGGTACATAATTTCAAACGAATGTGAGGATTAAGAAATAACGGATATAAGTCATATTCCATTCACGTACCAACCCTAGGCATTTCCCAAGATGTCGTATGACTTTAATAAGTCAAAATTATATGATCTCGGTATTATCATGTTGATTAGGCGTCATAATACTTGCATCACATAACAAGTTCTTATTGTCATCATATTCTACCTCGGGTCATGACAAACCACATAACCAATATCACATCCAACAGATAACATACAGGTAGCAAGCATCAAACCAAAGCAGACCAGATCCACATACATACAACACATAACATATCAAAACAACTTACCATACCACAAAAGAGAGAAGGCCACCAACTTGCTCGAAATGGCTCCTCATGAATCATTACTGACGATCCAGAAATAAAGTGAGCAAAATATCAACCGCCTCAAAACGTGTGATAAACAAATCAGAGTAACACAAGTTGCCCCCAATCATATGAAATAGATGAATTTTATCAGCCACCAGTTGAATCTTGTCTCCGTCTTTGCGCCTTTGGTTGATCCGTCCAGCTCCCTCCAGCAGTATCCTGATGACTCCAGCAGCATCGCAGATCGAAAAACGAAAGCGCGAAGATAATACAAACACAATCAATGCGAAAATAAGAAGGTCAAATCAGTTAAGACAAAAAAATATCGGAGTCAAATCTGAACGAAAATCAAAAGGAATCGGAAGAGATCAAAACAGACGGAAGCCTAATGTCTACCCAAGTCCTCACAGGTCAATCCTAAGGTTAACAAGACGAAACCTTTGCTCTGATACCATAATTGTAACACCCCAACCCGGAAAGGGTAGAAGTGTCACATTCTGGTGTCATATCAGAACATACAATTAAAGTTTTACATGCAGAAGTCTTAAAGAATAAAGTACCAAGTCATATAAACGAATGACTCACAAGGAAAAATACAAAATCCAATATGTCCAAAACGAAAAGAAATCTAAAAACAATAACTCTTCAAATTAAAATCCAAAATGATCAGGTACCCAAGGTCGGTATACTTGAATAATCCAACTCTCAGCCCATCAAGCCCATCTTCAAACCTAAAAACCTACCGCAGGAAAAGAAATGCGACTGAGGTTAAAAAGCCCAGTGAACAGATATAACAAAACGAAAGCTAAACGAAATCAGAGATACAAATGAAATAAGGAAACTGATAACAAGGTCGCAAAGAAATGAGAACAATGAGTCAATGAGGATCCTACAGAAACACAATTATACAGATATCCAAAAAGAACAGATAACAAGGAGAACGAAGCTAAGCAAGGCATCGATGACATATAAATAAGCATATAGGAAGTCAGGCAACATATAAGCCAAACAGAAATCCAAAAGCTAGCAGAAGCAAGTAATTAAGAAATGAGCATGGCAAACAAGCAAGAAAAATATCCCACAGATTAATTCCATAACAGCATCATAACAGATATAAACATGGCAGGTCGTCAATTAGCAATAAGCTCCCAATGGATGATCGTAGCCCATGAACATAATTAAACGGAGGTATCCATAATAAACAGATAAATCAACTGGTTACACTCAAACATTATCACCAGACCAATCAAGGTTCACATAACAGTAAGATAACATATATTCAGATGACAACAGTTGAATCATATAATCGCATATTAATCATATCGTAGCAGGATAAACAGTAATCACATAGGACACGTAACAGCATAATCAAATTCAATAGTCATATAATAACCTGGTACGTGAATGGAATGATAGTAGGATGAGTCACATAAGGGTACAAAGTAACGGGCAATCAATACAGAATATGGTGCGTTGGGGTAAACAGACGGTACAATATAGGTATATCAACAGTGTAAGGGTTGTCAGAAATCTATCCCAAGCCAACAGTACAATACAATAATATCAGTAGTGGCAATAGCAGCCCAGTAATCAATAGTAACCATCGTATTCGGAGGGGTGACCTCGGAATACCAGACAATAGGAGGGGAGACCTCAGTAACCAATGGAGTAGCTAGCTCCCAGACAGTGAGGGGTGTATTGCACCCACGCACCACATCACCAATACAGATCAATCAATATCAATAACAATAAAGTACAAATCTAGGATGCATCCATACGCCCCTGCAGAACAATAGTGGCCATAACAATAACAGTGAAGCGGGCATAATCAGTACAGTATAGGGACGATCTGGAGCATCACTCAACCACACTAGAGTCATGCAATTGGTTCATCAATGACACGGCCATGTTACCTTCATGGCTAGGATAACAATATTTGGCTCGGGTATCAATCTGAAGGGTCAGACAAGGTCCACAGTGTTGTAATATATCAGTAGTCCACAATTCGAAGGTTCATAACAATAGTCCAATATCAAAATTCAGTAGCAGCAGTTAAATATCAAAATTTAGTATCAAGGGTTCAGTAACAGTGGTTCAATAACAGAGGTCCAATAACAGAGGGGTCAATAGCAATGGTTCAATATTAAAGGTTCATAACATAGTTCATAATCAGAAGGTCCATATCAATGGTTCAATATCAGAGGGTCAAAAGCAAGGAATCATAGCAATGCAATATCATAAACGAAACAAGGTCGAAGGATCAGAAAGTCAGGAGAAACCCCTACTAAAAAGGGATAGAATATATGTACCTTAACGCCGATGAAAGGAAAGCAAACGAATGAATGAACACAAAGATACGACGCCACGTCTTCTTCAACAAATCTTGTAGCATGAGGAGCAGGAAGGGAACAAGGATCGAAACCAAGCAATTCAAGCCTCCTCCTGTCCTAGTACATCCTCGACAGCAGCAGCTCCAAACCAATCAATACAAACCAAGCACTTCGAACCAAATGCTTATGATATCAGCCCCTATACAACACCCACGAGCCTTCTCTTGAACCCTTCTTTTGTCGACTGATAATGGAAGAGGGTGAAGTCCTTTTGCCGTCACTTCGATGAAAGGTTTTTAATGAGATTTAAATGGAAATTACGTGTGATTAGAAGGATTTGGGATTGGGGCATTTTACTAGGCTGTAATATGGGGAAAACAAAAATCAAATTTATATACCTTCCATCTTTACTTGTTTCATTTATTTAAAATGTTTAGTGTATTGAAATAAATATAGTCCTTGTAACCTTATTATTGTGCTATATTTACATTATAATACATGAAGTGAAAGTAGATTAATAATTATTTATAAGTTAAGCCTTTAACGTATTCCACGAGCTTGACGCGTTTACGAATTTCACAATTATTAGCTTGAGGGCAAAGTGGTCATTTAACACGTTTACGCTTTTTAGGGTTTTACATTAAGTACCGCTACATGATAGATTCATAATAGTGAGTTTCCGGGCGCTAGCATCTTAAACACTCACATATTACTTCTTAAGTTCATCCAAACGGTAGGTGATTAGTTGGTCAAATCGCACAAGTATAAAGGGTTGTCTGTTGGTCATATCTTACCCTTCCCGTCTTAGTCTACTTACTTAGGGTCAGTTGGTCATATCTCCCAAGTCACTAGCCTCCATCGCCATTGAAAACTACCGAAACAAGGGTAGCTACCAATAAACTATGCATGCATACACTTAGAAATAATTATACGGAAGCAATGTAAACGCAAACAAAACAATTAAGGAATCATAACTAGGCCAACACCAAGAGGTGCTTAGCTGCTCATATTAACTATAACAATCAATTCAATGTTTAATGTCACGGAATACATGAATTGAAAGTAAAGAAAAGATAAAAAGCTAATGCTTATCGTAGGACAGTGATTTCTCCCTTGAAGATAGCTCCGTATGCTACTCTAGATCTGCCTTCGACTTCTTCTCACGTTCTCTGAATGTTGTATGTGAAATGGGATGATTTGAAATGCTGGAAATCGTAGGGTATTTATAGGCCAGATCTGGTTACGGCGTAACTAATTATAAGAGTTACTGTGACAAATCGTAATTTTAGTTCATTTTACAAACTTTAAAATGTTCATTATTCATCACGGGAATTTACTATTCATCGGTTACTATTCATCATTTATCGTAAACTAGGTTTACGAGTATCAAATTCGCGTAACCTTAATGGTTTAGCTGCGAATTCATGAGCAATCATCGAGGACATTTCATATAGGCTATATTTAGTCTATATATCATTAGTAACGTCATCAACATATTAGTTCATGCATGGATTTAAATTTTACATTAAATGCATAATTTCTTATTAAATAAACGCTATCGCGTAATTAATTATTTTGAACATTTGATCCGACGCTTCCAAAAATTATTCCGATATATTTTTATACTCATATTAAGATTATAAAAATAATATTATTAGTTTACCCGGTGTTTTAAATTTATTTGGTATATAAAGTGTTATATTTATATAATTACGACGGTTTTCGTAAATACTACTCTATAATTATTATTTCACTCAATTTTTGCAAGAAATGTACTTTTATAATTTTTATGACTTCAATATATTTTATTTTGATATGTTAAAATTTATTTTTAGCTAACGCTACCCTAAATGCTTAAATATGTACACAAGTTACCAACTATCTTTAAATAACTACACATTTACAATATACTTATATATTAAATGATACAAAAGTACCCCATGTCTTTTATGTTTCTTATTTTGGTCGACCACAAGAGATGACTCACACTACTTTAAGTACTAAATATCTAAGACTACAAACTATATTTGTCTACCTATTATAATATATTACACTACACATAGATTACATGATATCAAAGTGTGAAATAAAAATCTATTCTCTCATTTCCTTCTTCCTCTTCAACCGGCCATAAGGAGCTCAAGCAAGGAGTGCATTTTTTTCTTCAAGTCAAGTAATTTCACAACTTAGGCATACTCTTAAGCAAGGTTTTGGAATAAAAACCTAGGGTATTTAGGATAAACCCTTGTTCATTTAAACCTCATCAAGTAACTAGTAAGCATTTCATGGTCCTTTTCATCTTTCATATTCATATTATGTTCATTTTATCATGCTTGAGTAAAATATGCAAGTCATATGGATAGCTATACCACTTTAAATGTTTTTTAAGTGTTATATATATATATATATATATATATATATATATATATATATATATATATATATATATATCAACCTATAATTACTCCTTGAAACATATCACTTTTGGTGATGTCTAGGAACCCATGACACCCTAAGAAGGTGTATGGTAGGATTAGAATAGCTTCGGCGTTGGTTTGAATTGGTTAGAATAGGTTTTGCGCGAGAAAAACTCATTTCGACAACTTTATTTAAAGGGTCTGATCATATTTGTTAATTCTGGAAATTTCGACAGTGGATAAAATTTTTTGGACTAGATATTTAGAAAATATACTTTAAATTGGCCGCTTGAATGGGTTAAAACGGAGTTATAACGAAGAAGTTATGCTATTTTCAAGTTTTACGACGAAATCTATAAAAATCCAGAAAATTCAGCATGTTATTTTAACTTGTTACGAGTTAAAAATGAGTCTTAAGCGTTATGAAATGTGTCGACTTATCAAAAATATATTAGTATACTTTGGAACGAAGCTAAGGACATATAAAACGTAGAAAACGGACTTGTAACGATTAAATTACACGCGTTTAAATAAAGTTGCCGTAACTATATTAAATAAGCAAAACTAATATATTCCTATTAGACAAACATTACGGCCACAAATGACCATGTTGAGGGTCGTTTTTAACATTGATGTAGTACTTTTTATAACATGATGTCTTCTAGTAAAAGTAAGTTCGCCTAGCATATTTTCCAAAATGTCCAACCGTTCGTCAAGCGGAGTTGTAACGAATAAAATACGGTCACTTGAACTTTGCCGAAAACCACCCTTAAACAATATTTTGGATACAACTACCATACTTTACCTATGTTTTTCTCCATGATCGAGACCTATATGATGAAAACTTAAATGCTAAAACTTTGAGATAATGATACAAGCTTCCCAAAACCGTTGAGTTTGTTTCCTAACACTCGATGTGTACCATTTTACGACTAGCTTTTCAAGGCCGTTTAGTCACTTTCATGAAATTGTCAAATGACATTATTTTACGACGAAAAGTTATAATTTCATAGTAAAACATTAAATAACAATTGTAGGATGTCATTTCAACATAAATACTTGCAAAGTAATTTATAAATTGTCAAGACGTTATAAGATTATTTTTCGACGATAAGTGTTATTTTCAAAAATTCACAAGTGGTATAGATATCATACGAATTGCATGCATAACATTACATCATGACTTATTATATATCATATCATTCATAATAGGTCGCAATTAGAGATTACGCCTCATTTCAGTGTACTCACTTTTGTCATCACATCATTGTACCAAGTGAGTTTTCATAGCCCCACTTTCAATTGTTTTGTACTATTTTTGGGGGAGATACATGCTCAACTACTTGCTTTTATTTACACAAGTACTTTAAACTTTTACGGATTACCGTGAGTTTCATAGCCCCTACTTTTCTATGTTTTGAACTATTTTGGGGGAGATACATGCTTAACTATTTTTCACAAGTACTTTAGATTTTTAAGGATAACTTCTATCATGATCACCATTGTTTCAAAACCGAATGTTGTACTATATCAATTGTTCTTGTTTGTGTGGTATAGTTCTACGTCGAATAAAGTGCTATGTCAGTTGACTACTGATACATTGAGTCATGTACTATTGATTATGTGTTATAGTTCTACGTCGAATAAAGTGCTATGTCAGTTGACTACTGATACATTGAGTCATGTACTATTGATTATGTGCTATTGTTCTACGTCGATTTAGGTACTATTGTGAATTCATTTGACATCATGTGCTTGAACATAAACTATACACATTTTGGCAGTGGGTTGTGAACACACAGGTTGCAAGTTTTGTATGGGCGGAACTTGGAACTGAGTGGATTTACAATGCCTTTGCTGCATAAACGATTTTGAAAGGCTTTACATTTCAACGCAAACTGTGACAACTCGTAATTTCAGGTCATTTTACAAACTTTAAAGGTTTCACTATTTCATCATTTATCGTAAACTACGTTTACGAGTATCAAATTCGCGTAACCTTAATGGTTTAGCTGCGAATTCATGCACATATCATCAAGGACATTTCATATAGACTAGATTTAGTCTACATAACATCAATAACATCATTTCATATCGGTTCATGCAAGGTTTTGAATTTATTCATTAAACGTTTATTGAATAATCTTAATATATTTTGAAACATTGATTCGACACTTCCAAAAATAATCTTAATATATTTTTTATACTCATTTTTAGACTATAAAAATTATATTATCAATTTACCCGATGTTTTCAATTTATTTCGTATATAAATTGTTATGTTTATATAATTACGACGGTTTTCCTAAATTCAACCCGATAAATATTTATTTATTCAATTTTTGCAAGAAATGTATTTTTATAATTTTTAGGACCTCAATATATTTTATCTTGACCCGTTAAAAGTTATTTTTATCTAACGCTACCCTAAATACTCAAATGTGTATTTAATTTACCACAAGTCTTCAATTTACTTACATATATCTACACTTATACATAATTAAAAAAAAAATTATATTAGCAATGACTAACACCCCCTTGTCGACAAGGGGGGTGAGTCATTTGAAGTTTGCAAAATATCTTGCACTTAAATGTATTATACTCTTAAACTACTCAATATCACACATACAATAATTATTCTCAAAGTGTTTTAAGATCAAAAGCCATTTGCTTCCTCTCTTCTCTCCAAAACCGGCAACCTCAAGGGACCAAGAAGGAGATCAAATATTTTTCTCTAATCAAGTTTTATATACACTAGTATCACTTGTTATTAAGGTTTTGTAATACAAACCTTGAGTGATTAGGAAAAATCCATTGTCCATAAACCTCATCAAGTTACTAGTAAGCATCCATATTCATGTTTTTATCTCATATTCATTGTTATGGTCATTTCATTTTACTTGAGAAAGCATGCAAGTCTCATGAGGTTTATACCACTTTTTACATTGATTTTAAGAGTTATATATATATTAGTCATCTTATAATTACTCCTTGTTATAAATCACTCTTGGTGATGTCTAGGAACCCATGACACCCTAAGAAGGTGTATGGTAGGATTAGAATAGCTTCGGAGTTGTTTTGAATGGGTTAGAATAGGTTTGGCGCGAGAAAAACTCATTTCGACAAGTTGCAAAAGGGTCTGTCCATATTTTCGAATTCTGGAATTTTCGACAGTAAGCAAAATATTTTGGGCTAGATATTTGGAAAATACCCTTTAAAACGAAAACGTGGCCGCTTGAACGGATTAAAACGGAGCTATAACGAAGAAGTTATGAATTTTTCAAGTTGGCGACGAAAACTATAATTTTCTGGAAATTTCAGCATGTTATATTTATTTTGTACGAGTCAAAATGAAACTTAGGCGTTATAAATTATGCCGACTTATCAAAAATATACTAGTATACTTTGATACAAAGCTAAGGACCTATAAAACGTAGAAAACGGATTTGTAATGATCAAATTATACACGTTTACAAAAAGTTGTCGTAACTTTATTATATAAGGAAAAACTATTAAATTTCTAATAGACAAGTTTTGCGGCAAATAAGTGAACAAGTTGGAGGACGTTTTTAACATTGATGTTGTACTTGTTATAAAGTAATGTCTTCTAGTAAAAGTGAGTTTGCCAAGTAGATTTTCCAAAATGTCCGACCGTTTGTTTAGCGGAGTTGTAATGAATTAATTACGGTAACTTAAACTTTGCCGAAAACCATCCTTAAACTATATTTTGGGACACAAGTACCATACTTAACCTATATTTTTCTTTATGTTCGAGACCTCTAGGATGGAAACTCATGTACTAAAACTTTGAGATAATGATACAAACTTACCAAAACCATTGAGTACGTTTCCTAATACTCGACGTGCACCATTTTACGACTAGCTTTTCGAGGCCATTTTAGTCACTTTCATGAAATTTCAACGACATTATTTTACGACGAAAAGTTACAATTTCACAATAAATCATTAAATGATTATAGTAAGATATCATTTCAACGTAAATACTTGTGAAGTATTTTATAATATGACGAGATGTCATAAACATATATTTCGACGATAAATTCTATTTTCAAAATCGTACAAGTGGTATAGATTTCGTATGAGTTTGCATGCACGACATTACATCATAACTTATCATAGAGCATATCATTCATAATAGGTCATAGTCAGAGGTTGCGCCTCATTTCAGTATTGCCATTACATCATCATTATCATTGCAACAGGTGAGTTTTCATAGCCCCGATTAATTCAAGTTTTTACTTTATTTCAAATCCACGGGGGAGAATACATTGCACATCATTATTTTTTATGCGAGCCCAAGTATATTCAAATTCATTACATTGCTTAAGTTACCTCATGCCAATTGAATGTCCCCATTATATAACATGAACCGTTAATTTCATAGAAGCGAGGGTGAGTGGATAGATCTATCGAGGGTGACTCCTCCATCCGGGTTGGTGGATTCCAACTGGTTAAACGGATGCATTTCATTTAATATCATTATTTGAGTTGTTTGGAAAACACTCTGTTGGGGCGAACATCATAATCAGTCTAGTTTCGGTGTCATGGGCTTATAGCAATTGTATCATTTTTGTGACATCATTGTCATACAAACTTATACTTGTGGTAGTCGTATCATACATATACATAAACTCTATGAACTCACTTGACACTTTTAGCAATGTACTTTCAGGTAACTAAGGCTTTCACTTCATGGCATGCATGTGGACATATCATAGAGTCGCGATGACGACGCGTCTCACTTGGGATTTATACACTTTAAAAACATCATTTGACTTGTACCAAACTTATTTCCGCACATAGTAACTTTCATTTGGGACCTATCTTTGTAACTCTGGATGTTTTTATTAAATCAAGCGATGTATTTTCCAAACGGCACTTTAGGTCGTTCAATATAACTGTGATTGTGATGCTATGACAGTCAATCCCCAGGAATTCCATTCCGCTCCAAAACAGGTAATTTGGGGGTGTGACAGATTGGCATCAGAGCTTCGGTTATAGAGAACTAGGTTGCATCATTGACCCTAGACTATAGCTACATCATCATAGCATCTCATCATTTCATCATAAGTGCATAGTCACTATACATGCGGTTTCATACGCACATTTTACGAGTTATTTACTTTCATTTCAAAATTGATTGTCACATAGATGCCTTCAAATACCCATCCCATCATACTCACATCACTTTGACATGGAGAATGCCCTGTCATTCCCTATTACAATTTTAACATTAGTTGACTCAACACCGATAACATCAGATGATGAGACTGAACCCTTTTAGGAGGACGAAGTTGCACCTACACCATCGTGATCACTATTGATTCACCGTTGGATCAGGACAATTTTTATCATTCGGTTGGGACAGATTATATCATTTGGTAGAACTTATAGGTTTAGTCCTAATGAACCTATTTTCTTAACTCACCACAAGGATTTTCATTATAATCATTGTCATCATTTTCATCATCATTGTCATCTAGAGTACCATCCGTGTCATCACGTCTCATAGACACTACTCATACACCTGACTTGCAGCTTGGGAAGCGTGCATGATTTGACACACCATTATCATTTATCACTAAGACTATAGACACTACACCGTCTCATAGGTTTGAGGACTGTGAGATTTCTAGGGCTATTGCTGCTAGACCGCCTACTACTCCTACATTTGAAACACGATTTGACCATCAACATGAATAGATAATAGGTACCTTTCAATCTTATGTAATCTTTATCCCTTATTATCTCCACAATAATCACAACCTTTGTTTATTTCATTCTTTATTCCAATTGCCCAATTTTCAAGCATTTCGCGATGATACCTCACTATCTTACTAGGGGTTAGGCCAACTTTATTCTTGACCAATTAGGAGACTGTTACCATTTTATGAGGTTCTCCCATGTATCCTACAAATCATTCAACAAATTATATTACAAGTTACTTTGCTACTACTTCATAACATTATCTCACTTAATTTTATTGCAAGCCATTTTACACCATCTTAGAAACATTGTTTCATAAGGTTTTAAAACAAGTTGTTTCGTTACCACCGTATCAATTGGCTTTCAGTTATTCATCAATTATTTAATACTATCATTATACGAAACGATTTTCATGTACTCTGAAAAATTATTGAGCCATTATCTTACAAAAACAAAACGTTGAATACCATTTCAAACTTCGGAGGAACATAATATCATTTCAACAAAACCAAGCATCACATCATTTGTCCTCGATTATACATGGCTTGATCACCTACGTATAATTCAGGAAGAATTATGTTATGAAAGTAACAAGCATCATTTCAAATCTCTTAAAACAATTTTCACTCAAAAGCAAAGCTTTGTAATCAGATAAATTGTTCATAAACATTTCTTTTTGTTAACACTTTATAGAAGCCTACGCCATTCATCCCTCACTCAACCGATAAGTTAGAATTTGACAAGTGACTTTTTTTTAGGAAAGGCTTCCTATACCATCTATGAGGAGGATTCCTCGATACAAGAAAACAATGAAAGCATTCTAGGACTACCAACAAGGACTAGAAGTATATAGTAAGACGTTTCAAAACTCAACAAAAATCATAAGACATCACGAGACATTTCAAAACACTACTTTGGATTAGAAGTCAAATTATATCATTTCAAAACTACTAGCTAGACCGAGTTACGAGACTTAGTACGAAGCGAATACCCACTAAGCAACATCATAGGGATAAACTAAGTCTTCTAACTGAGATTATAGAACATTTCACTAAACATGGCTTCAACAATATGTGAACTCCCCTTCAATGAGTTTTCTTTAAAGGAAAATTTGGTTAAACCAAGGTTATCGATATAAACTTCCTCTAAGACATTGTGTTCTCTAGAAATTCCAGATAACCCCACATTCATATTAAGAGATGCAACATGTTTGTACATATCGGACAATAAATGACTCTCCATCTATAAGTGAAATTAGAACAAACATTCCTTGGTATAGTATAAACTGATATCTACTTTCTGGCTAGCATGATAACAATCTAAGTGATGAAATATTTTAGAAGCACTCAATATCGGAACAAATCTTGAAAATCAATCACTACACCACGTCACTTAAATATTTAAGGTTTTGTGACTTTACAACATAGAGCATGGAAACCCTTCGATAATCAAACAATAAACATTTTAGTCATGGAGACTAAACACCTTAGGCAAGTAAGATTCAAGTAATGACATTCGCTAGAACGAGAAACGCGAGGAATCACAATTGTTACCCATAATCTATTCTTTTCAATAAGGTCCTTTTCGACAGACTTAACATTTTGAAATTTGGCATGAGTCACGTGGTATCAATTCCAGTTGTACCTATTATAAGCTATTCGATTCACCTTAGGCTCCTGATAACCACATCAATCTTTCCATGGATCCTACTAGGACATGATTATCACCTATTATCCTCAGCTCAATGGTTAGAGCGAGAGAACAATTTCCACAATAGATGATATACTCAAGGCATGAGTGATTTTCTAGAAAGGATTAGGCAAATCATTCTTAATCGAACAAGTTGCTTTACAACAATAGCTAGCACCTGAACATATTGACTGCACCAATTGAGGCACTCTATGGTCGAGGTGTCAAACACTTATTCACGGGTCAAAACCAGGAAAGTTTAACTCACTAGTCCATAAGTCATTCATGAAACCACAAAGTGATCGAACAGATCAAAAATCAGTTACAAGTAACAACATATAGCTAGATAAGCTACGTCGTTATACGACGCAAAATATTGGAAGTATGTTCCATAAGTCGCAAACCATTAGAATTTCAAGTTGGAAACAAATATATGTTTAACGTCCCGTCTTGGAAAGGCGTGGTACGATTTAGAAAAACATTGGACGACCCAATGCGACTCAAATATCCTCACCTTTCACCGATAACATCGTAGAACCTAACATGGACTGAATTCAGGGACTGAATTCCTTTTTGGTTGGGCGAATGTGACAACTCGTAATTTCAGGTCATTTTACAAACTTTAAAAGTTTCACTATTTCATCATTTATCGTAAACTACGTTTACGAGTATCAAATTCGCGTAACCTTAATGGTTTAGCTGCGAATTCATGAACATATCATCAAGGACATTTCATATAGACTAGATTTAGTCTACATAACATCAATAACATCATTTCATATCGGTTCATGCAAGGTTTTGCATTTATTCATTAAACGTTTATTTTTCCTATTAAATAAACGCTATCGCGTAAACATTATTTTGAAACATTGATTCGACACTTCCAAAAATAATCTTAATATATTTTTTATACTCATTTTTAGACTATAAAAATTATATTATCAATTTACCCGATGTTTTCAATTTATTTCGTATATAAATTGTTATGTTTATATAATTACGACGGTTTTCGTAAATTCAACCCGATAAATATTTATTCATTCAATTTTTGCAAGAAATGTATTTTTATAATTTTTAGGACCTCAATATATTTTATCTTGACCCGTTAAAAGTTATTTTTATCTAACGCTACCCTAAATACTCAAATGTGTATTTAATTTACCACAAGTCTTCAAGTTACTTACATATATCTACACTTATACATAATTTAAAAAAAAAATTATATTAACAATGACTAACACCCCCTTGTCGACAAGGGGGGTGAGTCATTTGAAGTTTGCAAAATATCTTGCACTTAAATGTATTATACTCTTAAACTACTCAATATCACACATACAATAATTATTCTCAAAGTGTTTTAGATCAAAACCATTTTCCTTTCTCTCTTCTCTCTAGAACCGGCCAACCAAGGGACCAAGAAGGAGATCACATATTTTTCTCTAATCAAGTTTTATATACACTAGTATCACTTGTTATTAAGGTTTTGTAATACAAACCTTGAGTGATTAGGAAAAATCCATTGTCCATAAACCTCATCAAGTTACTAGTAAGCATCCATATTCATGTTTTTATCTCATATTCATTGTTATGGTCATTTCATTTTACTTGAGAAAGCATGCAAGTCTCATGAGGTTTATACCACTTTTTACATTGATTTTAAGAGTTATATATATATTAGTCATCTTATAATTACTCCTTGTTATAAATCACTCTTGGTGATGTCTAGGAACTCATGACACCCTAAGAAGGTGTATGGTAGGATTAGAATAGCTTCGGAGTTGTTTTGAATGGGTTAGAATAGGTTTGGCGCGAGAAAAACTCATTTCGACAAGTTGCAAAAGGGTCTGTCCATATTTTCGAATTCTGGAATTTTCGACAGTAAGCAAAATATTTTGGGCTAGATATTTGGAAAATACACTTTAAAACGAAAACGTGGTCGCTTGAACGGATTAAAACGGAGCTATAACGAAGAAGTTATGAATTTTTCAAGTTGGCGACGAAAACTATAATTTTCTGGAAATTTCAGCATGTTATATTTATTTTGTACGAGTCAAAAATGAAACTTAGGCGTTATAAATTATGCCGACTTATCAAAAATATACTAGTATACTTTGATACAAAGCTAAGGACCTATAAAACGTAGAAAACGGATTTGTAATGATCAAATTATACACGTTTACAAAAAGTTGTCGTAACTTTATTATATAACGAAAAACTATTAAATTTCTAATAGACAAGTTTTGCGGCAAATAAGTGAACAAGTTGGAGGACGTTTTTAACATTGATGTTGTACTTTTTATAAAGTAATGTCTTCTAGTAAAAGTGAGTTTGCCAAGTAGATTTTCCAAAATGTCTGACCGTTTGTTTAGCGGAGTTGTAATGAATTAATTACGGTAACTTAAACTTTGCCGAAAACCATCCTTAAACTATATTTTGGGACACAAGTACCATACTTAACCTATATTTTTCTTTATGTTCGAGACCTCTAGGATGGAAACTCATGTACTAAAACTTTGAGATAATGATACAAACTTACCAAAACCATTGAGTACGTTTCCTAATACTCGACATGCACCATTTTACGACTAGCTTTTCGAGGCCATTTTAGTCACTTTCATGAAATTTCAACGACATTATTTTACGACGAAAAGTTACAATTTCACAATAAATCATTAAATGATTATAGTAAGATATCATTTCAACGTAAATACTTGTAAAGTATTTTCTAATATGACGAGATGTCATAAACATATATTTCGACGATAAATTCTATTTTCAAAAGCGTACAAGTGGTATAGATTTCGTATGAGTTTGCATGCACGACATTACATCATAACTTATCATAGAGCATATCATTCATAATAGGTCATGGTCAGAGGTTGCGCCTTATTTCAGTATTGCCATTACATCATCATTATCATTGCAACAGGTGAGTTTTCATAGCCCCGATTAATTCAAGTTTTTACTTTATTTCAAATCCACGGGGGAGAATACATTGCACATCATTATTTTTTATGCGAGCCCAAGTATATTCAAATTCATTACATTGCTTAAGTTACCTCATGCCAATTAAATGTCCCCATTATATAACATGAACCGTTAATTTCATAGAAGCGAGGGTGAGTGGATAGATCTATCGAGGGTGACTCCTCCATCCGGGTTGGTGGATTCCAACTGGTTAAATGGATGCATTTCATTTAATATCATTATTTGAGTTGTTTGGAAAACACTCTGTTGGGGCAAACATCATAATCAGTCTAGTTTCGGTGTCATGGGCTTATAGCAATTGTATCATTTTTGTGACATCATTGTCATACAAATTTATACTTGTGGTAGTCGTATCATACATATACATAAACTCTATGAACTCACTCAACCTTTGTGTTGACACTTTTAGCAATGTACTTTCAGGTAACTAAGGCTTTCACTTCATGGCATGCATCTGGACATATCATAGAGTCGCGATGACGACGCGTCTCACATGGGATTTATACACTTTAAAAACATCGTTTGACTTGTACCAAACTTATTTCCGCACATAGTAACTTTCATTTGGGACCTATCTTTGTAACTCTGAATGTTTTTATTAAATCAAGCGATGTATTTTCCAAACGACACTTTAGGTCGTTCAATATAACTGTGATTGTGATGCTATGACAGTCAATCCCCAGGAATTCCATTCCGCTGCAAAACAGGTAATTTGGGGGTGTGACACAAACTCTATGAAATCACTCAACCTTTGTGTTGACACTTTTAGCATGTTTTATCTCAGGTATCTAAGGCATTCACTTCATGGCATGCATGTGGACATATCATAGAGTCGCGGTGACGACGCGTCTCACTTGGGTTTTATGAATTTTAAAACATCGTTTGGATTGTAACAAATTTAATTCCGCACATGTCTAATTTCATTTGGGACCTATACTTTGCAAACTCTGATTGTTTTATTAAATCAAACTATGTGTTTTCCAAACGACACTTTAGGTCGTTCAATATAACTGTGATTGTGATGCTATGACAGTCAACCCCCAGGAATTCCATTCCGCTGCAAAACAGGTAATTTGGGGGTGTGACAGATTGGCATCAGAGCTTCGGTTATAGAGAACTAGGTTGCATCATTGACCCTAGACTATAACTACATCATCATAGCATCTCATCATTTCATCATAAGTGCACATTCACTTTACATGCGGATTCATACGTACATTTTGCGAGTTATTTACTTTCATTTCAAAAATCGATTGTCACATAGATGCCTTCAGATACCCATCCCATCATACTCACATTAGACTCTGACGTGGAGAATGCCCTGTCATTCCCTATCACAATTTTAACATCAGTTGACTCAACACCAAACATCATATGAGTCGATTAGTCCAAGCATTACATTATTACTCCTAAATTATACATAGCCTGATCACCTATGTCTAATTCAGGAAGAATCATGCAATGAAGGGAGTAGTAGTCTCATATGCGTAAGCAATTCCGTAATCGAGCCAAATTTTCAAAAGACCTCCTTCAAACCAATTTAGCCTAATCTCACGACAGTTCTCGTTTGATGAGTTGTGAGATTAAGTAAAAATTGGTTACCTAAAAGTCTTTTGAGGGTTTTGCTCGAGAATGGGAAAGTTTGCCACATCAAACCCTAAACTGGAGAGACCAACACGAACTGAATTCAGGGACTGAATTCCTTTTTGGGTGGGCGAATGTGACAAATCGTAATTTCAGGTCATTTTACAAACTTTAAAATTTTCACTATTCATCACGGGAATTTACTATTCATCGGTTACTATTCATCATTTATCGTAAACTAGGTTTACGAGTATCAAATTCGCGTAACCTTAATGGTTTAGCTGCGAATTCATGAGCAATCATCGAGGACATTTCATATAGGCTATATTTAGTCTACATATCATTAGTAACGTCATAAACATATTAGTTCATGCATGGATTTGCATTTTACATTAAACGCATAATTTCTTATTAATTAACGCTATCGCGTAATTAATTATTTTGAACATTTGATCCGACGCTTCCAAAAATTATTCCGATATATTTTTATACTCATATTAAGATTATAAAAATAATATTATTAGTTTACCCGGTGTTTTAAATTTATTTTGTATATAAAGTGTTATATTTATATAATTACGACTGTTTTCGTAAATACTACTCTATAATTATTATTTCACTCAATTTTTGCAAGAAATGTATTTTTATAATTTTTATGACTTCAATATATTTTATTTTGATACGTTAAAATTTATTTTTAGCTAACGCTACCCTAAATGCTTAAATATGTACACAAGTTACCAACTATCTTTAAATAACTACACATTTACAATATACTTATATATTAAATGATACTAAAGTACCCCAAGTCTTTTATGTTTCTTATGTTGGTCGACCACAAGAGATGACTCACACTACTTTAAGTACTAAATATCTAAGACTACAAACTATATTTGTCTACCTATTATAATATATTACACTACACATAGATTACATGATATCAAAGTGTGAAATAAAAATCTATTCTCTCATTTCCTTCTTCCTCTTTAACCGGCCATAAGGAGCTCAAGCAAGGAGTGCATTTTTTTTCTTCAAGTCAAGTAATTTCACAACTTAGGCATACTCTTAAGCAAGGTTTTGGAATAAAAACCTAGGGTATTTAGGATAAACCCTTGTTCATTTAAACCTCGTCAAGTAACTAGTAAGCATTTCATGGTCCAAAATTGAATTCATAATTCTTCATATTCATGGTTTCATCTATGTTCATCATATTCTTCTGAACCTGCAAACATCATTAGTATTTGTAACTGCATTCACTAGTAGATAGTATTCATAGATTCACTAGAGAATCAAGAATCAAATAAATCCATTTTGGTCCTTCTCCTACTACAATATCCTTATTCTCCAAAAAATCTACATGCAGGGTTTCTTTAACCTTCCTGGTTCTAAGGTTATAAACTCTAAAGGCTTTACTAACTGTATAATACCCTACAAAGAAACCCTCATCAGATTTTCCATCAAATTTACCCAAATAATCCAAGGTATTTAGAATAGTGACATGACATCCAAATGGTCTCGTGAACTCTAAGGTAGGAGATCTACCTCTAAATAACTCATAAGGTGTCTTATTTTTGAGAGTGAACTACTAAAACCCTATTCTGAACATAACACGGTATTAACTGCTTTAGCCCTAAAGGTCATGGGAAGCTTGGAATCAGCCAACATGGTCCCAACAGCTTCTATCAAGGTTTTATTTCTCCTTTCAGCAACCCCATTTTGCTGAGGAGTCCTAGCAACACTAAATTCTCTTTTAATACCTTTTTCCCTGCAAAAGTCATCCATCACTCTATTCTTGAATTATGTCCCATTATCACACTTGATGATCTTTAACTTCTTATCAACTAGGTTCTCTACTTCAGTAATGAAGGTCTTAAGAATGTTGGTAGTCTCATCCTTAGCTCCTAGGAACAAAACCCAAGTAACCTACTAAAATCATCAGAGATAACAAGACAATATCTCTTATGTTGAATACTACTCAAAGATGTAGGACTAAACAAGTCCATATGAAGCATATATAAGGGTTGTGTAATTGATGTTTGGGGCTTGGGCTTAAAAGAAGCACTGTGTTGCTTACCTTTGAGGCAAGCCACATAAGTTTGGTCATTTAGAAAACATTTTTGAGGCAGTCCTCTTATCAAACCATCTTTTACAATCATATTAATGGTTTTGAAGTTAATATGACCATGTCTCCTATGCCATAACATCGATTCATCCAAAGATGCTCTTGTAACCAAACAAGTAAGATTCTCTTTAGGAACAATGTTTTTCATGTCTACACTGTAAAGATTGCCTATCCTTGGGACTCTAAGCAACACCTCATGGTCATTAGGCAACTTAAAGTCTGGGGAGAGGATAAGGCACTCAAATCGTAAATAACACAAAGTTCTTTTTGTCACACATTTGTGACACACTAAAGAGTTTGTATTTAATCTCCTTTACATAGTACACATCTTCAAAATCACACCGCCATCTTGATTGTACCACCGGTAATCCCCGCCACCTATGCCACCACCAAGCAAAACATATCCACCATCCAAGGGTTTGAAGTCCGAAGGTGGTGGATCAATTTCTAGTCATGTGCCTCGAACATCCACTATCCTCGAGTATCCTTGATCTTCTTTTAGCACCCGAATGTTCCTGCGACACAAAAGAAAGGAAATTAGTTTCCTTTGGGGACCCAAGACATCACTAACTTGGATCTGCCTCGTGCATAAATGTAATTGTATTTCTTCATGGTTGTTGATGCACTGCTGAATTTGGTGGGTCTCCATATCCAACATGCTGAGGCATTAACAACATTGACCTTAGTTCCTTTGACAGTCTTCCACAGATCTAGCAAGTGAACTCCTCGCCTAGCAAGTACTAACCGCCGACTAGTAGCTCTTATTTTTTCCCTCTAAACCTTCTTTTGAAAACTAGTATTCTTATCAAAAGACTAGTTATTACCCTATGGTTGTTTGTAAGAGGTTGGTTTAGGACTTGAGACTGTTGGTTTTGAGTAAGCAGTCCTAATTGGTCTAGCAGTATTAAGGTGTTTGATGCCATACTTCATCAAGACTGCTATGGGAATCATTTTACTAGTTACATTAGCGTGAGTGTTTCTTGAAAAACTATTTGTGTTCACCCTTGCATTAGCATACCCTGATGCCCTTGAGTTCTCATTTACCATCCTTATCCCTTAATGGTAATTACACATAGCCCGCACATGATCAAAACTACCACAAAATAGCAAGCTTATTGTACAAAACAAACTCACGAATTAGTTGAGTTATATATTTTATGGTTTCTAGGTGGAATCTACCCTAGGCTTTGGAGTCCTACTGGTTGACCTATACATTTCTGTATATTTAACTGTTGGCCTATGATCTGTGCCAAACAGTCAAGCTAAATCACTCAAACCTGCCACTTGTGAATGGCCGACCGTAATCACTTAAAAGCGCTGCAACCGAATGCAAATGAAGATCGAGAGAATATAGGGAATTCCTCGTGGTCGTAAGTCCCACTGAGGATGAATTGGTGTTAAACAACTTCAGATGATAGAATGATCACTAAGGATAGTGATCAAGTAAGGTTTAGGATGGATAATTACCTAAAGAAAAGATCTACAAATTATAGCGAATTTAAATGCAAATTAAAGAAAATTAAAATGATAAATTATATTAAATAAACGCTATCACTATTTTACAGATCGATGAACGTGTATTTTATAAAACAAAATAACTTAAATAAACTATATTAACTAAAACGTAATCCTAATTATTATCTAGAAACGTGGTTTAAAATGAAAACGAGCGTTACGCTTTAAAAATTATCTGGAGCTAAGAAAAACGTAAAATTTATGAAATAAAAGGCCTATGAATGTAAAACTAATTTTCTTACTTACTATATGACAAAAGAAAATTTTACAAAAAAGAATTATATTTTTTAGATTATTATTTTATTTATTATGATTTAAATACTATAAAACACTAATTAAATGTTTAAAAATACTAAAACTAATGAGAAAAATCTGAAAATTTTTGTAAAAATACTTTATACTAATACACTTTTATAAAAATACAAAACCTAAAAGCTAGTAAGAATAAGCTACAAATAAGCAAAAAACTACGTATAAGCTTATTGAGACAAAGATGGTTATGTATTAAATGGTGCAAACCATGACAAGAAAGTCCCAAGGGCGCAGTCTATCCAGGTACACACACTAACACTCTCATAAAGGGGGAGGTCTCGTGTTCGAGCCTCCCGCCCCCTTTTTGCTAAACATTTTTATTTTCAAATTTTCTTTTTTGAAACTTGTTAAGCACATTTAAATAAGCAAATTATATAACTAAGACTTATTATAAAAACTACAAATAAGCTCAGATTTGAGCTTATAATCTTAACAGTGGCTTAATTTTGGAAATAAGCACAAGGATAAGCAAGGTGGCTTAATAAGCTAACGAATTGAGAAAAAGGAAATTGGAAATAAGTTAAACACTGAAATTAAGCTAATGTTGCAACTTAAAAAGAGCATTAAGACTTAAAATAAGCAATCAATAAGCAACATGAACCAAATAAGCAACTCAGTGCTTGAATAACCAAACAGGTTATGGGACAACTTTGAAGGCTAATTTGTGCTATTGTAATAAGCTTGGAACTAAAAAAGAACTATGCAACTATCAAGTTAACTAGCTGAGCTATCTAAAAATCTAAAATACTAAGCTTAGCTTACACTAATAAGCTTGGTAGAAGCTTTGAAAACCGGTAAAACCATGATGAACTAAGTATTTGTTAAAATGGACAAACAAAAAGCTTATTGCAGCTTATCAAATAAGCTGCAAATTAGAATTTCAAGCTTGATGTAAGTTACCTAGGTTGGCATTCTAAAAAGCTTAATATAAGCTAAAGCTCAGGATGAGCTTTATATGAGCTTGTGAAACTAGGTAGCTAACCGCTGCAATGGGACAGTTTTGGAGAAAAGGACTAAAAAATGGCGAGAAATAAGCAACTTATAACTTGTATTTTCTAATTTTTTTAACCTAAATATTAATTTCTCAAAAGGACATAAGCTAAATCCTAATATCTAATCCTATATAAAATTATTCATTTTATTCAAAAACGACTTAATGGAAATTTTGACTTTTAAAATTACTAACTAGTTTGACTTTTATGAATTTATAATCTATTATACTGACTTATTATGTTATTATTATGTGTAATAAGTTGGTTTTAAGCTAGAGTAACAAATTATAAGCCAATATGATGAATTTCACAGTGGAGTTTCTAACAGTTAACTCTAATAATGAGATTAAACATCATTTTGACTTTTTAACTAATGACTCAGATTTCATTGCTTGACTGACCTATATTAAACTAATATGGTATGAAACAACAACAAACAACTTCAACTAAGAGTTTGAATAACAATTTAACATTAAATCCAAACACTACTTAATATAAATGCTTTCAAGCCAATGTACTAAAACCAATATTTAAACCAAGTAACTTATTAACTAACTTATTTTAACTAGAATGAAACAGATTAAGGCAAAAATGGCAAGGATTAAACACTTATTTTGAGAAATGTAAATTTTAAGAAAATTGCTTACATATTGTATTGTTGCTCAAAGTTGAAATCAAAATCGAGGACAACACTAATAGCTTTCCATAAAGCTTATAACCCAATAATATCCAATCACCAAATTGCTCGTGATAACCTTCAAATGATTTGAGAATTCGAATTGAAAAATTGCATAATCTTGAAATGGCACTTAAAACTCGAGATTAAAATCAAAAATAGATTCTTAGTACACTAAAAATTTATTACAAAGTATTTAAAAACTTGAACAATCACTAGAAAGCTTAGAATATCAAAAACAACATTTTTAAACTAAAACTACACTACTTTTTTAAACTACCCTCTTCAATATCTCGCTTTTTCCTCTTTATAATGACTCTTTGAAGTCTTTGCAGCATTGTGAGACTTTCCCACTTCAATTGAACCGTTGGATTGGTCAATTTAATCTCCCCCGTTTAATTCACCTTTTTAGCCAAAAATATCAAAAGCGGTATTAGCATTTAATGCTATTGGGAGGATGTGGAGGTGGGAGGGGATGTTAACAACTGGGGGATAAGGTTGGTGAGGTGGAGGTTGGGAGAGTGGAAACCACCGGTTTCAGTTAACAAGAGGGAGGAGGTCTACAGTGATGGCGGGTTTTGAATTTTAAACCTAAGATATAAAACGGGGTGGGCTTATTTTGGGCTTGGGGTTAACTGGGTTGTGTTTGTTTTGTTTTTGGACTTGGATAATTAACAAAAAGGATCCGTTTGGTATTATAGTAATAACAAGGACCATATATGTAAATCTGATTTTTGAGGGACCATATTTGTAACTTTTCCAAACTTCACATAAGGACCAAACCTGCATTTAAACATTAGTACAAGGACCATAACTGCATAATTATCCAATTTTACACCTTAAGGACCAAATTTGTCAATTTAGAAACTCCGTGGACCAAACTTGTATTTTCTCAAAACTTTTCTCATAAGGACCATTTATGTCAAATATGAATACACAAGGTTTATTTTGATCAATTTCACTTTTGAATTACTGGGACTAAATTTGACAATTTTTGAAAGCAGGGACTAAAACTGCCAATTTTGCAAACTTGATACGTTTTCATTCGATTTTGATCTTTTGCTGCATTTAAAACACATAAAACACTGATTTGTGATATTTTGATCATTTTGATGCATTTTTGAGTGTTTTCAGATGTTTTTGTAGTCTAGACAGTATAAAAATGATGAGTATTTAGACACTCATCAATCCCCCACACTAAGATATTGCTAGTCCCTAGCAATGATTTGAGAAAATTTAATGGATTTTATCTCTTTACCAAAAGCCATTACTTCTAGAGTAGCCAATTGTTTTAGTTCAAGTAAGAACCTTGGTACAATGATAACCAAATGATTTTGAGCAAATCATAAGCTTTCAACGGATTTGATTTGTCTTTCAGCCGTACTTTTCGGACTAGCCAACTCTTAGATAAATTATCAGAATTATCTTTGGTGAGCATAATACCAATTATGGATTTTCCACTGCCTTTACCACAAGCCATAAACTTGGGGGCTAGCCAACTCTTCACTTTTTAGGATATGGTGAGTTGAACACCATACAATTTTGGGCAAATTGCAAGCCATAAACGGATTTGAGATATCTTTACCAAGAGCCGTTTGCTCCTGGATTAGCCAATCCTTATGTGTGTTAAACATGGTGGACTGATTACCATTTGTTGTGTTTAGTACATAGTACTTCCACTAAATAAAAAAATTTTAAAATTTGGCCATTTTGGGGAAAAAGGGACTAAAAAGGGTACATTTATGATCAAATCGCGAATTTCCCCACACTTAGAAATGAATATTGTCCTCAATATTCAAAGTACCGACTGTTATGCCGAAACTTAGAACGTAAAAAGATAACATTACTAGCCAAGTGTAAAAACACAACAATTATTCTCTTTTTTAAATATTCACAATTTTCATTCATTTTTTTTTTAGGCTTGCATATATACACAACATGTGGGGCAACCCCCCACACTAGGGTGGTAGAAAATAGAAAGAAGTCAGAAATATGGGTGAAAACCCATATGGCATGCTATCGTTTTTGATTCCCGAGTCGCTAGCTTGACTCGACCCCGAATTAAATTGTTCATGGAGAAGTAAGTGGAAGAGACAATCTCCATCGGACTTTCATTCAAGATGTTTGGATAAAAATTGAAGTACGTGAAAGTTCCACACCGATGAGATAAAGACAGACCCGGCTCACAAATGATACATGAAAATGCCGGGGTCAAAGATAATGTCTTCATTCCTGAAGGAGTGAAGAACAGGAGAAGTGATAGAATATATGAAGAAAAGAAAGAAAATCATGATACAAATCATGACTAACTCATCATCCTCAATAGGAGAATTCATAGTTTCATGAATCTCCTCAGTTAAGTTCACTTGATCAAGACATATTATGGGTGTGTCTAGATCAAAGTAGAAATTATCATACTCCGGAGGAGATATGATATGAGTAAGTTCACAGGAGAACTCCTCGAAGGTAAATGAATCATATTCAGAATTGGTGTGAGTGAGTTCATTGGCGAACTCCTCAAAAGTAAATGATTCATAATCGGGGAGAGAATTATGAGAATGAGAAGTGGTAATACCACTAATCTTCTCTCCCATCCATCAAAACAAGGCTTCCATTCGAATAGAATCATCGGAAAAATGTCACTATCCTTTAGGGATAGGAGATGAAATGGGTTTTCTTTGAAAGCCTCGATTTTAGAAATTAGAAGACCGACATTCATGTTGCAGACGGTGCTTCATCTTTGATTTCTGGTCATAACTTCATCATTCTCTTCTTCTAAGCTAACAAACTCAGAAGGTAATTCTTCCATATAACTGATGTCTCCACAAGATAACGAATCGTCATCAATAGAATCGAGCACATCTCAACATGATTACTTTGGAAGACAAGAGGAGGATGGATATCACACAAATGCTCGAGAATTCCCTGTGACTCTCTTGGGATTGGGACAAGGTCCTCAACACTAGACTTTATAAATTTCCGATTCCTTTTCGAGAACAGTGTCAAGCTCATCCCCATGTTCGTGAGAGTGAGTGTGAACCGGGTGTGATAGCAGGTTGTCCAGAATGAATCTCAACTGCAGGGATGTCAACTGATGAACTTGATGAATCAAGTGTATCATCATCATCACTATCATCAAGAATAAAATGAAATTGAGAGCTAGATCCGTCGCTTTTTGCAATTAATTCCCTAATAGACTTTTCAAAAGCAATTTGGGAATTTATTTTAAGACCTCTTCAGCTAGCAATTCTTCCATGATTTCTCATGTGAATTTTGAATGACGAGACATTGTGGGAGTGGAGATTTGTCAAAACCGGAAGGTTGACATTGATAATCATCATGAGGATCCCCACAATATACAAGAAAACTGGGAACATTATGAAATGTTGTCTTACTCAACTCCTTTCTTTCGACTCTAGAAGCTCTAGATAAGTGTCTTGATGGGTTTGCTGAGGAGTTTGAGTCATTGGCACGTGGAGGTTGGTCGTGATATGGATAGTCGTAATTGTTACAAGGAAATGGATTCCTGTTTGACAATCGAGTTTGAAATGGGGACCTCTACAGTTCTCACAACAAAATGATTGTTGTGACTGATTTGGTGAATAACATGGATATTGGTCATAACCAAAGTTCGATCATCACCGAAAACTGTTCATAGACAAACGTGTTTCGGATTGACATTCAACTCCTGGTGAGGACCTCCACAAAACTCACGCAGCAGTATTGTTGATTATATGAAGATAAGTTCGGTGGTGGTGGTAATTAGAGAAAATTTGAGGGTCGTAAATGAGTTCGGATTAGGATCATAATCAAATGAATTCCTGAACCACAAAACAAACAACTCCCCTGAATATCATTACCACACTGTTACACACGTAAAGCGACATGGTGAACCAAAAAGAGGCTCACCACAACTGACACAAGGAATAAACGATCCTATTTGAGAGTTATGAGAAGGAATCGGTTCATTCAAAGAATCAACAAAACCAACATGGTGATCCGAATGACTATTAAGACTCGAAGAACATTTTGAAAAATCCGGAAAGGGACAAGTGGGTGTGCTCGAGAGCTAGCAATTTCCACCACTTCCGTATGGTCTCCGGTTCGTTCTTGAGAAACGGAAGATTAGGCAAGTCATTCTTGCTAGTCATCGGTCTACATTCTGCATGTTTGCTTTTAACCGTAAATCGTGAAAGTGTAGGATCAATTTTAGACGGCTTAGGAGCAATTGAGGGATTAGATTTTGGATAACCAGTAGGTTGGACGTATTTAGCACCTCCATTATCAGAGGAAAGTACCCGGTCCTTTGTCACCCCGCTCGTTCCATTTCCCTACGCTAATTAATGGATCATCATGAACAACACGAATTTTTGACATTTGTAATAAAGTAGGAAGTTTTTCAACTTCGCCCTAGAATTGCCCTCGAGATTCCATGAGAATAGTAGAAGTTAGAATCAAATGGATAGAGGGTAAAGGGATAAAGAATCAAAAATGGTAAGAGGGTAAAGATGAATATTTTTGGATTTTTGGATAAATATTTTATAAAAACAAAGAATGAAAATATTTTTGGTGTTGTTAACACTTTAGGAAAGTGTTAATGAACTTTTGATTTTCATAACTTTACAAAAAACTGTTTACAAACGATGGTATATGTGCAAGAATGGATCTGGAAATGCTTAAAACACGCTTAACAAACCTCCGGCGTGGCTAAAATTTGATCTCGTGAAAACAAGTCAAGCTACCTCACACAAACCGCCACTTGTGAATGGCGATCGTAGAAAGCTTAAAACGCTAAAACACACAAATACAATGAAGATCCGAGAATACAATGAATTCCCGGGTCGTTAAGTCCCACAGAGGATGAATTGGTGTTAAACAACTTCAGATGATAGAATGATCACTAAGGATAGTGATCGGAATTTAGGATGGATAATTACCTAAAGAAAAGATCTACAAATTATAGCGACTTAAATGCAAATTAAAAGAAATTAAAAAGTTAAAATATATTAAATAAACGCTATCACTATTTTTACAGATCGATGAACGTTTATTTTATAAAACAAAATAACTTAAATAAACTATATTAACTAAAACGTAATCCTAAATTATCTAGAAACGTGGTTTAAAATGAACGAAATGCTACGTTTAAAATTACGCCTGAGCTAAGCAAAAACGTAAAATTTATGAAATAAAAGGCTCACGAATGTAAAACTAATTTTCTTACTTACTATATGATAAAAGAAAATTTTACAAAAAAGAATTATATTATTTAGATTATTATTTTATTTATTATGATTTAAATACTATAAAACACTAATTAAATGTTTAAAAATACTAAAACTAATGAGAAAAATCAAACTTTTGTAAAAATACTTAATACTAATACACTTTTATAAAAAATACAAAAACTGAAAAAGCTAGTAAGAATAAGCTACAAATAAGCAAAAAACTACGTATAAGCTTATTGAGACAAAGATGGTTATGTATTAAATGGTGCAAACCATGACAAGAAAGTCCCAAGCATACTCATCCGTCACACACACTAACACTCTCATAAAGGGGGAGGTCTCAGGTTCGAGCCTGCCTACCCCCTTTTTGCTAAACATTTTTATTTTCAAATTTTCTTTTTTGAAACTTGTTAAGCACATTTAAATAAGCAAATTATATAACTAAGACTTATTATAAAAACTACAAATAAGCTCAGATTTGAGCTTATAATTCCAAATGGCTTAATTTTGGAAATAAGCACAAGGATAAGCAAGGTGGCTTAATAAGCTAACGAATTGAGAAAAAGGAAATTGGAAATAAGTTAAACACTGAAATTAAGCTAATGTTGCAACTGAAAAGAGCATTAAGACTTAAAAAATAAGCACGAATAAGCAACATGAACCAAATAAGCAAATCGTGCTTGAATAACCAAACAGGTTATGGGACAACTTTGAAGGCTAATTTGTGCTATTGTAATAAGCTTGAACCTAAAAAAAGAACTATGCAACTATCAAGTTAACTAGTGAAGCTATCTAAAAATCTAAAATACTAAGCTTAGCTTACACTAATAAGCTTGGTAAGCTTTTGAAAACTGGTAAAACCACCGATGAACTAAGTATTTGTTAAAATGGACAAACCAAAAGCTTATTGCGGCTTATCAAATAAGCCGCAAATTAGAATTTCAAGCTTTGTAAGTTACCTAGGTTGGCATTCTAAAAAGCTTAAGTACATAAGCTAAAGCTCACATGAGCTTTATATGAGCTTGTGAAACTAGGTAGCTAACTGTGTGCAACGTGACAGCTTTGGAGAAAAGGACTAAAAATAAGCTGAGAAATAAGCAACTTATAAGCTAAGAAGAGGTAAACTTGTATTTTCTAATTTTTTTAATGCTAAATATTAATTTCCCAAAAGGGCATAAGCTAAATCCTAATATCTAATCCCTAAAATTATTCATTTTATTTAAAAACGACTTAATGGAAATTTTGACTTTTAAAATTACTAACTAGTTTGACTTTTATGAATTTATAATCTATTATACTGACTTATTATGTTATTATAAGCTGTAATAAGTTGGTTTTAAGCTAGAGTAACAAATTATAAGCCAATATGATGAATTTCACAGTGGAGTTTCTAACAGTTAACTCTAATAATGAGATTAAACATCATTTTGACTTTTTAACTAATGAGGATAGATTTCATTGCTTGACTGACCTATATTAAACTAATATGGTATGAAACAACAACAAACAACTTCAACTAAGAGTTTGAATAACAATTTAACATTAAATCCAAACACTACTTAATATAACCTTTCAAGCTTAATGTACTAAAACCAATTTTTAAACCAAGTAACTTATTAACTAACTTATTTTAACTAGAATGAAACAGGATTAAGCTGAAAATGGCAAGGATTAAACACTTATTTTGAGAAATGTAAATTTTAAGAAAATTGCTTACATATTGTATTGTTGCTCAAAGTTGAAACTGAAAACTGAGGACAACACTAATAGCTTTCCATAAAGCTTATAACCCAATAATATCCAATCACCAAATTGCTTCAGATAACCTTCAAATGATTTGAGAATTCGAATTGAAAAATTGCATAATCTTGAAATGGCACTTAAAACTGAGATTAAAACTGAAAATAGATTCTTAGTACACTAAAAATTTATTACAAAGTATTTAAAAACTTGAACAATCACTAGAAAGCTTAGAATATCAAAAACAACATTTTTAAACTAAAACTACACTACTTTTTTAAACTACCCTCTTCAATATCTGCTTCTTTCCCTCTTTATAATGACTCTTTGAAGTCTTTGCAGCTTTGTGAGACTTTCCCACTTCAATTGAACCGTTGGATTGGTCAATTTAATCTCCCCCGTTTAATTCACCTTTTAACGCCAAAAATATCAAAAGCAGGTATTAGCATTTAATGCTATTTGGGAGGATGTGGAGGTGGAGGGGGATGTTAACCAGCTGGGGGGATAAGGTTGGTGAGGTGGAAAGGTTGGGAGAGGTGGAAACCACCTGGTTTCAGGTTAACAGGGGGTGGAGGAGGTCTACAAAGGATGGCGGTTTTGAATTTTTAAACCGGATAATAAAACGGGGGTCATTGGCTTGGGTGGGTTAACTGGTTGTGTTTGTTTTGTTTTGGACTTGATAATTAACAAAAGGATCCGTTTGGTATTATAGTAATAACAAGGACCATATATGTAAATCGATTTGAGGGACCATATTTGTAACTTTTCCAAACTTCACATAAGGACCAAACTTGCATTTAAACATTAGTACAAGGACCATAACTGCATAATTATCCAATTTACACCTTAGGACCAAATTTGTCAATTTAGAAACTCCAGGGACCAAACTTGTATTTTCTCAAAACTTTTCTCATAAGGACCATTTATGTCAAATATGAATAGTACAAGGTTTATTTTGATCAATTTCACTTTTTGAATTAAGGGGACTAAATTTGACAACTTTTGAAACTTGGGGGACTAAAACTGCCAATTTTGCAAACTTGATAATGCTTTTTCATCTCGATTTGATCTTTTGCATTTAAAATACATAAAACACTGATTTGTGATATTTTGATCATTTTGATGCATTTTTGAGTGTTTTCAGATGTTTTTGTAGTCTAGACAGTATAAAAATGATGAGTATTTTAGACACTCATCAGCCTAACAAATTTTATTTCTTGCTTAGGTCTAACAGTTTCAACCTTAGGCTTCGCAGTACCTACTTTTTCAGACTCAATTTCCTCAATCAGTGAGGAATCACTAGCACTTTCAAAAGTATCATTGACCTTAGACTTTTCTAGATTTACATTTTCTTTAGTCTTGTTCCATATTCCATCACTGGCTCCTGAAATTCCTCTAAACCAATGTGGTGATAAGTCAACACCTGGAGGTGAAGGAACACCTCTGAATGGAGGTGGAACAGACTTATAACCTAAATTAGATTTAGCTTTATTATTGATTTGACCCTCTATAAATTTAGTAACCTGATTAGAACAATATTCTATGGTGTCCACACTTTTATGTTTTCATTAGCTGTCTTATACTTTTCCAATTGATCTCTTAGTAAACTTATCTCCATATCTTTATGAGAAATATCTCTTTTAAGCACAACTATAGTTTCAGAAAAACAAGACTCATTTTCTTTATAATGCAAAATTTGTTCTTCTAACATAGCTAGAGCTCTTTTATGATTAGCAAGATTATAACTAGTTTTATTAAGCTCTATTCTATGGTTTTCATATCTATCTTTAAGAGTTTTACATTCTTCTAAAGCAGAACATGATTTTGAACAACCCTTAGTAGAAAGTACCTCAAAATCAGAGAAGGCCATAAGTGTAATCTCTGTTGCCACCATTGCAGAGTCTGTTGATGGTTCCTCCTCATCAGCCATGAAACTCCAGTCATAGCCAAGACCATTAATTGTAAACATAGCATTTGAAGTAGGCTCCTCGACTATCTTCTTTGCACTGCTTTTATTCCATTTTCTCTTATAATCCTGAGACTTTGGCTTTCTACACTCTTTGGCAAAGTGCCCCATCTTGTGTGTAGCAACCCATAATTTTTCATAATGTAAAATGACTATTTTACCCTTTGACTTTTTAAAGTTGACTTTTGACTTTGACTTTTGACTCTTTGACTTTTCCGTAACGTAAAAGCAAATACCATAAACAATAGTAACTGGTAATTTTCTTTATGACCAACACAAGACTACGATAAGTCTATATGTTCAAAATATTTTATTTTCACCAATAATCATAATTTATATGAACTATTACTATTTTATCATTTATAAGTATATATTGTTAATACAAATAAACCGTAAAAACATTTATTAATATCTTGCGATCTCTTTGTGTTTTGTTGATAACAAATATAATGTTATCATAAATAAAATTATAAGGATACATGTTATTTTTGTAAAGCACTTACATATAGTCATTTAATACAAATTGTTGTAATAAATCATTTGTTGTAATAGTTTATTAGGATGGGTAAAAATCACAACCCATGGATCATATCCATAACCCATGGTACCCATTTGACTAGATGCATTGCATCTATTAGATACATTGTATCTAATGAAATACCCATGGACCAACCCATAACCCATGACCCATAACCAAAAAACCCACGGGCAAAGAGGAGCGTCCCACGGATCCCTAGGTTTACACTAGACGGATCACTTAAGGGAGGGATCCGTGGGATCCGGGGAACAGTGAAGTATTTTGCCTATAAATAGAGAGCCATTTCTTCATTTCTCTTTACCCCTCTTCTTCCTAAATCTCTCATATACTATTACTCTCTTCTAACAAAAGATCACTTGATCTAGAGAGTTGTTCTTTCTTCTATTGTGATTCTCATATAGGTCCTTCTCTAAGGAAAGATTATGAGCTCACTACAAGTCATCCAAGCAAGGGGTCCTTGATTGATTTGTTCCTCCACAAGATTTCTGAGCAAAGATCTTGTACTTGATATTTCACATAGTTATCGTGTAATAGTCGTGTTGGTTTGGTCCTCCGTACACGGACTTTAGCTTTGTACCGGAAAAAGGTGTAAGCAACGTTGTTTAGGCTTCTCCGCCAAGTTGAAGGAGTTTGTTGACATAGTGCTTGAACTCTCGAGTAGGTGACTCGGGGAGCGGAGTAGGGCAAGGAAGGTGTCCTTGTAGCCGAACCACTATAAATCGGTTGTGTCATTTCTTTCCCTTGCTTTACTTTATTTACTTTCATTACTCATAGATCTATACTTTATCTTCATCCATACGATTTCACATATAATCTAAAGTTTTTGAAACTAACTTAAAATCAGTAAAACTATTTAACCCCCCCTTCTAGTTTTCCACAATTGGCATCAAGAGCTAAGTTTATAAAAGTTTTAAAGTAAACTGTATTTTAAAAACTTTTCGATCAATATGGGTTCTGAAAACTACATGGAAGGGCAATCTATGCAACGACCACCACTACTTGAAACTAATGGTTTTATATAATGGAAAAATAGATTCGAAACGTATGTGAAGTTAAAAGATATTGATCTTTGGTACATCATTGTTGAAGGCGATTTTGAAGCTACATCAAAAGATGATAAAGGAAATTTAGTTAACATACCTCATGATAAACTCTCCGATGAAATTAAGAAAAAGCTTTCAAAAAATAGTGAAGCTAAAATGGTTTTATATAATGCTTTACCCAAAAAGGAATTCGAAAGAATTTCTATGCTTAAAACCTCTAAAGAAATTTGGAATTTTTAGTTGTAACTCATCAAGGTAATCAACAAGTTAAAAATAATAAAATTGATCTATTTGTTCACCAATATGAACAATTTTCAATATCGAATAAGGATACTATAGATCATTCTTTTGCTAACTTTAATACTATTATTACATCTTTACAAGCACTTGATGAATCTTTCTCTAGCCGTAATCATGTTAGGAGATATCTAAGGGCACTTCCATCCAAGTGGAGATCTAAGGTGACGAGAATCAAAGAATCTAAAGACTTGTCAATCCTCACCCTTGATGAACTCATAGGCAATTTAAAAGTCTATGAGCTAGTCCTCGCTAAAGAAACACAAATCTCTTGCCCTTAAAGCCAAGAAGGTCTCAAGCGATGAAGAAAACTCCTCTTCGGATAGTGATGACGAAGAGTATGCCATGGCGGTAAGAGACTTTAAAAAGTTCTTTAGAAGGAAGGGAAGATACGTCAAAGAACCGTATGACGAGAAGAAAGGATTCCGGAAAAGCAAAGAGGACTAGAAGCCAAAGGATGATCGTGCTTGCTTTAAATGTGGGGACCCAAACCACTTTATTAGTAAGTTTCCCAAACAGGATGATCAAAAGGCATTTGTGAGCGGTTTGTGGGAAATGAGCGAGGAGGAGGACGAAGAAATTTGTCTCATGGCAAATGACGAGGTATGTCACTAATACTATAGTAGCTCATCATTAGATGATGACTCATTGCATAATGAATATGACAAACTTTGCAAAATTAGCTTAAAAGTAATTAACAAAAACAAGCTTTTGAAAAATCAAAACCAACGTTTAGATAAGGAAGTCATAGAGTTAAAGCAAAATTGAAACGCCTAGAAAAGGGTAAAATAACAAGTAGTGAATGTAAACTTTGCATTCAACTTCAAACACTAGTTGATCAATAAGATTCTAAGATTGCTAGAATGAGTACTAATACTCTAGATATGATACTAGATAGTGTTAAAACTGAAACAACCAAAAAGATATAGGTATTCAACAACTTGATCCATCAACTAGTGAAAACAAAGAAACACAATTGAAAAGCAATAGAAAAACGTTCTCATGTGGCGGATCCCACGAATCCCATAAAAGGGAACCGGCTAGTGTACTGGATCCTGATCACAAGCAAACAAGGGTAATAACATAGCTTCATCTTCTAGAACTGATTTTTTTATTGTTAATAAGAAGAAACCAACTCATATTACCACTAGACAACCACCCCCAAAATATAATCCAATTTTTGCAAGAAACAAAGCTCCATCATTTTCAAAACCAAACACATCTAGGAGACCTAATAATGTTTACCCGAGAAGTAACCATCAAATGGGATTGAACCCAAATATGCAAAATGGATTTCCATTTCAAAACTTTGCACCATGGAATGCATATTCATCTTATCCATACATGTCTAACATGAATGGAATGTTTAACTCTAATGGAACCATGAACAAATGGGGACCAAACTTTTGAGTTAATTGTTTTCTTAGGTGTGCTTAAAGGTCGACCTAGATCCGGATGAATGGGTCAAGGATAGCGGGTGCACAAAGCACATGACCGACAATAAAGATCTATTCTCCACATATGAATCCTTCAATGGAGGAAATGTGGTGTTTGGAAATAGCAAAAGCAAAATCATCGGTAAAGGTACGATTTCTAACAAATCTCTAACCATTAACGATGTGTGTCATATAGAAAACCTAAACTTTAACCTCTTAAGTATAGGACAAATATGTGATAAAAGTGCAATGTACTTTTTACCAAAACCGGTAGTAAGATATTAAAAAATGGCATAACCATAGGAAGAGAAATTAGGAAACATGGAGTCTATGTCATTAAAATTGGTAATGAACCTAAAGAAAAACTTTGTCTTACTTCTATGGATGATACTTCGACCTTATGGCATCGAAGATTGGGTCATGCCAATATGCGACTTCTTCAATCGCTATCATCCAAAGATCTAGTAAGAGATCTACCTAAATTAAAATATGAACATCACTTTTGTGATGCTTGTAATGTAGGAAAACAAGTCCATTCTAGTCACAAAGCTAAAAACATGGTGTCTACAACTAAGTGTCTAGAATTACTACACATGGATTTATTTGGTCCATCCGCTATCCAAAGTTATGGAGGCAACTACTACACTTTGGTCATAGTGGATGATTACTCTAGGTACACATGGACTAAATTTTTAAAGAACAAAACTGGAACGTTTAATTACTTTGAAATATTGAGCAAGAAAATCCAAAGACAACTAGGAAGTCCTATAGTGTCTATTAGAACGGATCATGGTAGGGAATTCGATAATGAAGTGCAATTTGGAGCTTTTTGTGACGCTAATGGTATTACTCGCAACTTCTCAGCTCGTCGCACTCCACAATCTAATGGGGTAGTTGAAAGAAAGAATAGAACCTTACAAGAAATGAGTCACACCATGCTAAATGAGCAATCCATACCTCAAAAGTTTTGGTGCAATGCCGTTGATACTTCAACATATATACTTAATCGAGTCTTAATTAGACCAATTTTAGGTAAAACTCCATACGAGTTACTTCGAGGCAAAAAGCCTACGTTAGATCACTTTAGAGTCTTTGGTAGCAAATGTTTTCTTCTTAACACTAAAGATTACCTCACAAAATTTTATCCTAAATCAACCGAATGTATCTTTTTAGGCTATTCTCCTAATAGCAAAGCTTATGTCATATTAAATAAGGAAACAATGAAGGTAGAAGAGTCATTAAATGTAAAATTTGATGAAAGTCCACCCAAACCCTCTCCACCTCTTGTCGATGACGAGATTGTTGAAAGTGAAGCTATTGTAATAAAGAAAAAGATAAATGAAGAAGAAGAAGAACCTTCAAATAATGAACTCATAAATATTAAAGAGTCCAAAGATCACCCCGTAGATAAGGTCATAGGAAAGTTAAACGAAAGAACCTTAAGGTCTCAAGTCCAAAACCAAAGTAGCCTATTTTGTTTTGTTTCAACCATAGAACCTAAGAATACACAAGAAGCCATAAAAGATGAAAGTTGGGTAATGGCCATGCAAGAAGAGTTAAATCAATTTGTTTCTAATGATGTTTGGACACTTGTCCCTCCACCTAGTAATCAAACCATAATAGGAACCAAATGGGTTTATAAAAACAAGTTAGATGCAAACGGTGTAGTGTCTAGAAATAAGGCTAGACTTGTTGCCCAAGGGCATAACCAACAAGAAGGAATAGACTTTGATGATACCTATGCCCCCGTGGCTAGATTAGAGTCTATAAGAATACTTCTTGCTTATGCTTGTGCTAATGATCTTAAACTTTATCAAATGGATGTCAAAAGTGCTTTTCTAAATGGTTTTATTAATGAAGAAGTATATTTAGCTCAACCTCCGGGCTTCATCGATTTTGAAAAACCTAAACATGTGTATAAATTAAAGAAAGCCCTTTACGGTCTTAAACAAGCTCCAAAAGCTTGGTATGATAGACTCAAGTCATTTTAATCAAACACAACTACACCATGGGGTTAGTTGATAACACACTTTTACTAAGAAAAGAGAGTCACATATAATCATTGTTCAAATATATGTAGATGATATTATATTCGAATCCACTTGTCAAGACATGTGTGATGATTTCTCTAAAATCATGCATGACGAGTTCGAGATGAGTATGATGGGAGAACTTAGTTTCTTTCTTGGTCTACAAATCAAACAAGTGGAAGATGGTATCTTCTTTAATCAATCTAAATACATTAAGGAAATGTTAAAGAAATTCGGCTTAGAAGAGTCAAAACCAATTAGGACATCAATGTCATCCGACACTAAACTCACAAAAGATGAAGACGGCTAATCCGTTGATAACACTAAATATCATGGCATGATTGGTAGTCTTCTCTACCTCACGGCTAGTAGGCCGGATATCATGTTTAGTGTTTGTCTATGTGCTAGGTTTCAAGAAGACCCTAAAACATCACATCTAGAAGCCGTCAAAAGGATATTTAGATATATTAAGGGTACGACTCAATTAGGATTATGGTATCCTAAGGGTACGGGAATAGAAACAATTGTATATGCAGATTCGACCATGCGGTGATTATGTTGATCGAAAAAGTACAAGTAGGGTATGTACTTTTATGGGATGTTGTTTAACATCTTGGTTCTCAAAGAAACAAACGGCATTAGCAATATCAACAACCGAAGCCGAATATGTCTCTGCCGGCAAAGCATGCCAACAAGCACTATGGATGAAACAAGCGTTAGTTGACTACGACATTCATCTAAGTGACATAGCCATTCTATGTGACAACAAAGGTGCCATCGATTTAAGCAAGAATCAGGTATTACATTCTCGCACAAAGCATATAGAGATTCGTCATCACTTCTTAAGAGACAATGTTCAAAAGGGGAACATCTCTATTGAGAAGGTAGCGTCAGAAGACAACATAGCCGACGTCCTCACCAAACCATTGAAGCGGGAACAATTCAACCTACTTCCGCCTTGGTCTTGGTCTCATGGAACAATCGTCATAATTTAATTTTTAACTCTACAAGGTATGTAAACACTAGCCTTCTTCTTTCTGAGTCTAGGATCTCTGTTTCACGCACAACTCACAAGCAATACGAGAATTTTCAAAACCCAAGATAAGGTTTTCACTTATAACTCATAGTTTTCTCTTATTTTTCTTTCAAAATAAGTACAAGTTGCAAACACGTAATTACATACACATCTTCTTTTCAAAGAATAAACGTTTTTTTTCTCGCACATAAAAACCTCTTTTCAAAATGTTTTCCAAAATGATACCTCTTCCCGTATCAATTTCACAAAAGCAATTTCTCACGTCTAGGACAAATCGCTCTTTCATTATTAATACAAAGCAAAAACCCGTTTTCATTGCATCTTATGTCTTTTGAATGCTAAAGAGAACACATAACTAATATATGTTTTAGGGTACATTCATTTAAGCAACAATGAATTAGGAGCACTCGGGTTATCTAACATAATAGTATGACTTTTCACTTCTAGTTTATTTTTATTTTCCTTTTAGGAGTCGAGATAAATGCAACTCCAAATAGTTTGCATATAGGCACATACTAGGCACAAGTGTTTCCAAAAGGAAAATTTTGAGTTGCTCAATCACTAGCATTCACGGATCGGCCTTAATGCTTTGGGCGGACGGATCCCTCAAGGGAAGGATCCGTGTCCAAAAGGAAAATTTTGAGTTGCCTGAATCAGCAGTACCACGGATCCCAGCCTTAATGCTGGACGGATCCCTCAAGGGAAGGATCCATGGGATCCGTGAGACATAAGCTATCCAAAAGATCTTCCAACTTAGATGAATCACCTAATGCAAACAATCCATTTCAAGAAATCCAAACTTTTGTCCTTCCGCCTTCCAAAATACCACAATCAAAATCTAGGATATCCGCACGGATTAGCATCCGGCCTTGTTGCTTAGCAAAACCATCATCGAATGGCTCATCACCAACCACTAACTCACCACACGATGCTTCCATTGTAGCACCTCCTTCATCACCAACAAGTACACCAACTTCATCACCTATCAACTCACAACCTAAAGTCACTCTTTTGGAATTCCTTAAGACTCCAAAAAGATCTCAACAACCAAAACAAAAAGAAATTGCCTTTTTGAAACCTCCCACTTCTCCAAACACAATTTTCAAATACCTTGAAACTTCACCACCCTTAGCTCCCATCGAGCTACAAGAACATCTAGGTTCTTTTCCACCACCACTTCCAAACATTCCGGACTTTGATCCATATTTTCCTATTTTTCCACCACATCTTCCGCATCTCACAAATCAAAACAACCCGGAAAACTTCCGCACTCATTACCCACATCACTTACATTGTGAACATTGCCAATCCACTAGGGATATTGTAATAGAAGTTAGGGAAGAAATGCGATTCATACTCAACCTCATTCTTGATCGCATCAATATCATTACTCATCAAAACCTCCATCCATAACCTTTTGTTGTTTTATTACAAGGCCTTGTTTACATACCTTGGCTCCCAATCTTGATTCTCGTCAATCACAAGATTATTTATGCATGTTACTACTAACCTTTTATTATTATTTTTTTTCACTTGTCGCCTCAAACTAGGGGGAGCTACCGTCAAGGGGGAGTAAGCGATACGTTGGGTTAACTTTTTGTTTCGACAAAAAAGGGGAGAAGAAGTAAAACTTAGGCTTTCAAAACATATATCTAACCTTAAGTTTTACTCATCATAACATTATGTTTTGTCATCAACAAAAAGGGCGAGATTGTTAATACAAATAAACCGTAAAAACGTTTATTAATATCTTGCGATCTCTTTGTGTTTTGTTGATAAAAAATATAATGTTATCATAAGTAAAATTATAAGGATACATGTTATTCTTGTAAAGCACTTACATATAGTCATTTAATACAAATTTTTGTAATAAATCATTTGTTGTAATAGTTTATTAGGATGGGTAAAAATCACAACCCATGGATCATATCCATAACCCATGCTATTGACCCATACCCATTTGACTAGATGCATTGCATGTATTAGATACATTTTATCTAATGAAATACCCATGGACCAACCCATAACCCATGACCCATGACCCATGACCAAAAAACCCATGGGCAAAGAGGAGTGTCCCACGGATCCCTAAGTTTACACTAGACGGATCCCTTAAGGGAGGGATCTGTGGGATCCGGGGAACAGTGGCAAGTTTTGCCTATAAATAGAGAGCTATTTATTCATTTCTCTTTACCCCTCTTCTTCCTAAATCTCTCATATACTCTTACTCTCTTCTAACAAAAGATCACTTGATCTAGAGAGTTATTCTTTCTTCTATTGTGATTCTCATATAGGTCCTTCTCTAAGGCGAGATCACGAGCTCACTAGGGATATTGTAATAGAAGTTAGGGAAGAAATGCGATTCATACTCAACCTCATTCTTGATCGCATCAATATCATTACTCATCAAAACCTCCATCCATAACCTTATGCAAGCATGGAAGGAATCATTATTACTATTTTCTATTTTTTTTTCTTTTGAGTCATTTTTTTTAAGAACAAGTTCTGTTCTTACTTTTTCATGCTTGTGTGTGGCATAAATACCACTACATTTTGTTGTTTTATTACAAGGCCTTGTTTACATACCTTGGCTCCCAATCTTGATTCTCGTCAATCACAAGATTATTTATGCATGTTACTACTAACCTTTTATTATTATTTTTTTTCACTTGTCGCCCCAAACTAGGGGAGCTACCGTCAAGGGGGAGTAAGCGATACGTTGGGTTAACTTTTTGTTTCGACAAAAAAGGGGAGAAGAAGTAAAACTTAGGTTTTCAAAACATATATCTAACCTTAAGTTTTACTCATCATAACATTATGTTTTGTCATCAACAAAAAGGGGGAGATTGTTAATACAAATAAACCGTAAAAACGTTTATTAATATCTTGCGATCTCTTTGTGTTTTGTTGATAAAAAATATAATGTTATCATAAGTAAAATTATAAGGATACATGTTATTCTTGTAAAGCACTTACATATAGTCATTTAATACAAATTTTTGGAATAAATCATTTGTTGTAATAGTTTATTAGGATGGGTAAAAATCACAACCCATGGATCATATCCATAACCCATGCTATTGACCCATACCCATTTGACTAGATGCATTGCGTGTATTAGATACATTTTATCTAATGAAATACCCATGGACCAACCCATAACCCATGACCCATGACCCATGACCAAAAAACCCATGGGCAAAGAGGAGTGTCCCACGGATCCCTAAGTTTACACTAGACGGATCCCTTAAGGGAGGGATCTGTGGGATCCGGGGAACAGTGGCAAGTTTTGCCTATAAATAGAGAGCTATTTCTTCATTTCTCTTTACCCCTCTTCTTCCTAAATCTCTCATATACTCTTACTCTCTTCTAACAAAAGATCACTTGATCTAGAGAGTTATTCTTTCTTCTATTGTGATTCTCATATAGGTCCTTCTCTAAGGCGAGATCACGAGCTCACTACAAGTCATCCAAGCAAGGGGTCCTTGATTGATTTGTTCCTCCAAAAGATTTCTGTAGCAAAGACCTTGTACTTGATATTTCACATAGTTGTTGTGTGATAGTCGTGTTGGTTTGGTCCTCCGTATCACGGACTCGGTATTTACCTTTGTACCAGAAAAAGGTGTAAGCAACGTTGTGTAGGCTTCTCCGCCAAGTTGAAGGAGTTTGTTGACATAGTGCTTGAACTCTCGAGTAGGTGACTCGGGGAGTGTAGTAGGGCAAGGAAAGTGTCCTTCTAGCCGAACCACTATAAATCGGTTGTGTCATTTCTTTCCCTTGCTTTACTTTATTTACTTTCGTTACTCTTAGGTCTATACTTTATCTTCATCCATACGATTTCACATAACATCGAATCTAAAGTTTTTGAAACTAACTTAAAATCGGTAAAACTATTCAACTCCCCTTCTAGTTTTCCACAGATATGTTACTTTTTTTACGTAAGACGCGTACTCAAACCTACGTTATTATGTTTTAACAACATAGAAGCACCCTATGAGACTAATCACACATTTAATGTACCTAGTTAGAATATATTAATAAGTTAAGACATTTTTATAAGTATTATATTTTTACGTTACCTAGTTTTAAGTTTCGTGACTTAAGGGCTTAACATTAGTAATTACCGGGACCAAACTACACCTCATAAACCAATACTTATCACAAAATACACACTAACCACCTCATGTGTAGAGGTGGCGTGCATGCAAAAGACGACAAGATCACTTGGCTTATGTTGGTAACTTGTACAAAATATCTTCAAACACTTATCACTTCATTTTCTCATACATGCAAAATTCCTCTTGTTGCCTTCCCCTAGCTATAAATTATACATCAAAGTTGAAGGCTTAGTTGGTACATAAGAGTTCTTCGTTTATTTGGAGATTCCTTGATTAAATTAGAAGATTATCAAGGTACTTAAGGGATGAGGTTATGAAGATCTTACAAGGGTTATAATAAGGGTTTTATAAGTTTGAAGTCAAGTTAGGTTGAAGATGGAAGAAAGGTTTAAAGATTAGAAGGGTTAAGTTGATTGATAGTTGTTATTCATGTAGTTATCATCATCATCATGTAAGCTATTGTTTATTTTCATATTCATTCAATATGGTTATAATAATCTCTATAATTATTTGATGTAATTTGATATAAGTAGTATATGTAACATGGCTTAATTGATGTTGTACATGAGGTTGTGACCATTAAAACAAGCTAAAACAAGTCCTAGGTAAGTTGTATGAACATGAATTCTGAAACAGTTACAAAGTTTGATTAAACTGATCATCTCAGTAAACCTTCATGTTAATTCAGTAAGATAGGCTTTTAGAACTATGTCTTACGGTCATTTCTCCGGGTGGCGCACCTCATAACTCTTCCCGATGAGTAAATGAGAGCCAAAATGGCCAAACATGTCAAAATCTGTATACCATATTTCATTTAGGAAAAGCCCATGGTTTTGCTCATTTCTGGAAGTCAACCCAGTTTTATGAAATGTAGCCAAGACCTAAACTTAAAGTTTAGCGAAAGCCGCATGTCAAAAAAAATTGTAGAACTAAACTTATGGTTGTTTTGGTAGGACTGAATGTGCAGCCAAACTTTCTGCAATGAAATATAAGTATATACTTGTAACTAGACCATTGATATTGGTAAATTTTGGAGCTTGGACTTGATTAAGCTTAAGAAGCTGTTAGATAATATAAAAATATGAAATTGGGCTTTTGAATCACTTAAAAATGACTTGTGGTTAAAAAGTTATGCCTACTTAAGTGTTACTAGAGGTAAATATAGTGTTGGAACAAAAGTTTGCTGATACGATTTTAAATCACGATTTTGACCGTTTTCTGGTCCGAATCTTCAAAAGTGTAAAACACGAAAGTTGCTCATAATGACTTTTTCTACAAAAACTCAGGAGCACATAAGCAGAAAGTGAATGACAAAACCTAAAAACGGAAAAAACTAAGCTGACCTGTTGTTGACTAGAAAACAACCTTAGTAAGAAACCTTAAGTGATATATTGATTCTTAGAGGCCAAAACAAAGCCAAGATTAAGCCAAGGCTGATGTCTCAAGGTATTTTAACTTAAATATAGCCATTAGGTTTTACCTTAATTTTTGTTTCAAGTTGTTTAACCGTAACTTAGCCGCACGGCTAGTTTGGGTTTGTTAACCCGAAACTTGTTCATTAGATTGAACTTTACTAGACTTTGATAAACTAGATAAATGACCATATGACATATAAACTATCTAAATACCATTTTCACAAGTCTTAACTCTTGTTTAAACCTATGAACTTATATTAACTTAAAAACTATTTTTGAAACCTTTGTATTTCACGATATTGTAATATGACACGCCGTAATTATTTTCATCACAACACTCATTGAGTGAACAACATTTATACATAATAAATGTTATGCTAAACTATTTCACGACCTCTTGATTTTTATAAGCCAAACAACATTTAAGGAATACTTTAACTTAAGGATTCACGTACAACATCATAAGCCAACAAACTACATATACTTGTACACTTATATCGTACAATATACTAAAACACGAATACTATGCTTTGTTAGGTAATCGCTAAAGATTGTGATCTTGTCATACTCTACCGTTGATAAACATTATATCATTACACTCCGCTGCTGATCACTACTGTGAGTTCATAGCCCCACTTTCTATTACTTAATTGTTTTACAAACCCTTGAGGGAGATACATGCTTTTTTTTAAACCGAACACATTACTTTCAAAATGTATACTTACCTGATTTTTTTATTAGCACTAAGTTACCACATTTACCAAACTTAAGTCCCTAAATCATGAATCATTAATCAAAAGTGAAGTGGGCGCGGATATTGTGGATAGATCTATCGGGATTGACGAATCCCGTTTGTGTTGACCGGGTAGGCAAACAAACGCACTATATTTGATAACATTAGGTAAAACGGCAATTTTACCTATTAGGGCACGTACCAACAGTTTCACCAATTAATTTTGGAGCAAGTTAACGCATTGATTGCATGATGCTTAGTGAAATAATAACTGTTTTGTTTTCAACATTATGGGTGTATAACAATGTAACCAACACAAACATTATGTGTTCAACTTTTAACAATAAACCTATGGATTCACTCAACCTTTGTGTTGACAGTTTTAAGCATGTATTTCAGGTCCATATTGTACGAGGCTGGAACGGAGGAGCACGGATACTCAAGACGGCTATAAATTTTATTATCATTCAAAAACCCATTTAATGTATTTTGTGAACCGTGAAACTACTGGGACCTCATTTTTGTAAACTCTGATATTTATATAAATCGAATGATAAATCTTTAAAACGACTCCATTAGAGTTCGTTTTTAATTGTTATGACTGTTGTGCCATGAAGCAACACCCAGTTTGAATTCCGCTGCGTATCACGAAGTTGGGGGTGTTAAAGATTGGTATCAGAGCCTTAATTATAGAAAAATGAGTCTAAATTGAGACTTAAACTATAACTACTTTTACAAATAAAAACATTTTATAGCCTTCCGTTCTCCGTGCCTTCCATCCTCCAGACGATTATGTGACTTTTAGGCATTTTAAGTTATACAAACATACTAGTATATTGATATATACACTCGACATAATTTCAATCATAAACGATGTACTAAACATATCTGCGTATGCCTATTCTAAGGCATTACGACATAATCATATTTTTCCAAATCATGTATTTACTCATGCATTTTAGGATTACGAAACTTCCTCCAAGACATTGTAACTGACTACAATGGTCTTTCCTACTTCCCAGACATTGTAATTTATACAATGGTTTCTATTACATTCTCAGACACTGTAAATCCTACAGTAGCCTCTCTTATATCCTTAGACACTGTGAGTGAAACAGTGATCTCATTTACTTTCTCAGACGTTGTGAGTTACACAATGGTCTCAACTATTTCTCAGACATTGTGAATTGCACAATGGTCTCTATTATTTCCTAGACATTGTGAGTTACACAATGGTCTCAACTATTTCTCAGACATTATGAGTTACACAATGGTCTCAACTACTTCTCAGACATTGTGAGTTACACAATGGTCTAATTTACTTCATAGACATTATAAGTTATACAAAGTCTCTAGAAATTATCTTATAAACTTTATATGATATTATTTTACATGAAACCCGTCACAATCTATCAATTTCCCTACATTCATCAAACTAATTCATCATCTACAAAAGCTGAAGTTCAGCAACTTTCTCTACATTCATCAAAATTCTCTTTTTAAACCTTCATTGTTAAATGTCCGTGATGCTAGCCAAGTATGGACTGTTTTAGAATTACTTAAGATTTCCTTTCCACACATACCCAAACTATCTTCTATGCAATGGAATGTGAAAACATAGGTTACAAGTCTTTTATGGCCAGGACTTGCAACTGAATGGTTTGATATCGCCTTTGCTTAGTGGACAATTTCTCAAAAGATATGGACATATCACAAGTATACCTAATTTAGGTATTTGGAAAATTTACCGAACCTCGGCTAAATATAGCCTAATCACCTATATTTAACCTAGGGACAGTGGAACATAGTCTGATTAACTATGTTTGACTTAAACTTTTCAAATACTGAGAATAGTTATACAAGGGTTATATTCAAGTTAATTTCCTACTTAAACTCGATAAACCACTAGAATTCATTAAAAATATCTAGAGACATGATAGTGTCTTACCACTGAGCGAGATCTTAATACTTATTTATACTACCTAATTTCATTCTTGAAAGTTTTCATTTATGAAATAATCCTAACTATTATCTTGGGATAGTCATCAAATCTTCTCGTCATTTCTTAGAAGTACTAGCCTGTTTAGGTTTCAAGGATATCATTCTGCCATAATCCTTTAAAATTCACTTATGATTTTAAAGCAAATTTGACATCTCTACCGAAGAATAATGGTAAACATACATTACACTCTCCTAATAATCAACATATAACTTCATTATCTGAACCCCATTATAAGTCAGTATGTAAAACTTCACAATACCACGTTTCTTTCAAACACTAGTAGACATAAACACTATACAATATAGCCTTCATCTCAAAACTACCTAAAACATGATCGATTTTGGAAGTGGTTTGGACAACCACTTGCCACTATCAAGATTTTACTACAACGACAATTATCACATCATTATAAACCATTTCACATCAACAATATCTTACACCATTGATTAACAACAATTACCGTAACAACAACAAAACTATTCCATTTAAGGCACTATTGAAAGCTCCCTGAAAATTTCAATGTACTTAACGCTTTAAACAGAAATTAAACACGATCTATTTCGTCATGAAATTTTCTAAACATGACATTTGCATATCATTTGGCATATGCATGATCAACGCGACCTGAGCGTTCATAAATATACCGTTGTGATCCGAATAAAATTCCCCACGATCTTGATAACCTTAAAATACGTAATGAATGCGTAAAAATTTGTAAAAATACGAATTTAATTATAACAAAAATATATAAAATTCGTATTGGGCCTCGGAACTCATTGGACTTTTCACCACACGAAACCAACTTGTTAATGGGCCTTAAAAACCGGATCAAGCCCACACTAATATTTTTGTTTGGGCCTCGTCTCAACAATAGTCCAACTCGATCCACATTTTCTTTTGGGCCTAGCTTTGGTACACGAGTGACTTAAGAAGCCCAAGTCTTGTGTTTTTTATTTTTGTTCATTCTGGGCCTCGTCCAACTAACACCACCCAAGCCCATGTTGAATTTAGAAAACTTAGTAAAAAGTTTCATGTTTCTTTCTTTGCCGTATGTACGCCAACGTGACCAACACAAGTGAAACATGCAAAAACCAAATAGCAACTAAGTATACCATCTTGTTGAGACTAACCAACTAGACCAACTAAACCTTCCTTTTTGTGTCCCCTAATGTTGCGTATGAGAGTGAACAAGGAGACAAACTCTTAAGCTTAGCCACCCTACAACTATTAAATTAGTACCCTAAACCCACATTGACTCCTTTGACTTGTTTAACCATTGTATAACATGTTCCCTAAATATGAGCTTGAATTTGACTAGACATTTGCATGCCCTTAAGCCTTGGCTGCCATCAATCCCACGCCAAGAAACCAACACAAACATGACCCAATACAATGTACATGTGACTATTAAGACTAGGATTAGGAGGGCTAGAAGATTAAAAATGATAAAAGCCATGCCTTTGCTTCACTATAAAAGCTACACTCATGCTTAACCTTTCATCACAACTCAAACACAAACACCTTTCATCACAACTCTCAAACACAAACACTTCACGTTCCCTTTCTCTTTTGTTTCTGTCGAGCAAGAAGTAGGGAAGAAAAGAAATATTGGGTTACTAGCAAACTAGGAGGTTACTTGGGATTATTGTTGTGAATACTCGGGTTACTATCGGTTGTGTCTTCCTCGGCGTGTCTCTTCCCATCCGAGTTCCCACACCACTCTCATTTTTGTAAGTACTTCAACCTAATTTTGACTCGTAATGACTATTGTAGGTTACAAAACGTACTTAGCTCATTTCAAGTAGTGTTGCGTTAAAATGAAAAACATATCGAAACTTCGTAACTTAACAACATAACTTGAAATAAACTCTCGTGCCATGTTCGTTTGATTATGAGTCACGTTTCGGTTAAGTAAAGCTTGTCTTGTCACTTGAAAACCATGGCACATTAGAACTAAAATGCTTAACTAGTTGAGAAGAAGAAGAAATGGAAACAAAAATAAAATCCATGCATCTTCACGACATCAGTAGCATGTAGACTAAAATGTTAACACAGGAACTGCACATTATATAGCATGTCGTGTAGGAATAAAACATGAATCAAGCCTAGCTCAGTTGGTAAGGAGCGTACGCGTATTAAACCAGAGGTCCATGGTTCGAAACCCACCTATGGAATTTTTCCTCTCCTTTTTATTTTGCAACTATCACCTATTGACAGATTTCACCCCTCAACTTTAAACTATCTATCTAAGGTAAAACATGGTTATAAAAGTATAAAAATCCAATCATTGAATATGTTTTGCGAAAACAGATTTTTGAGGGACTAAAAGCGACAAATCTGGAAACTTTAAGCATGAGATAATTATGGGTACAAAGTGTCATTTTCTAAAAGTTAGGGGCTAAACTCGTACTTTTTGTAACTCGAGGGTAAAAAGTGTAAATTTGGGAAAAGTTTAGCAAAACTTATGATTTCATAATAGCCTCGTAAAAATGAGTATTTTGAACACATGAGCGTAATATCTTCGGATAACGTTAAATGTATTAGGTATATATATATATTATAAGATTATAATTATATATATATCAAATCCGATAAAACACACGGGGAATCTAAATACGTTAAAATACCCAACGAATTCATTAAGATCACAACGGGTGAAACATTTCACTTATGCGTAAGTGAGGATCATTAATTAAGGCAATGTAGCACGTAAATTAACTTAAAAAGTTAATCACGATCGCACACTATTGGATTGGACAATCCAATGATCTATTGAATAAGAATATTCAATGCTCTATTATTTTGGTCGCGAACCAAAATGCTCATTTTACTGAGACTCTCCATCTCATCATTTTAGGTTTCGAGTTGGAACCTCCGCTACATTGTGCTTGATCTATTTGTGCGTGTGCATTATCATCAAGGTGAGTTCATAGCCTCGCTTTTACTTTTATTTTTATAAACCCCGCGAGGGAGATACATGCTCTAAACTAGAACACAAGGTTTTTCATAAACGCTCGATCCTCTTGATTATTGGTACTGCCTAAGTTGTTAGCCACAAGTCCCTTGATCATGAACCATTAGTCACCGCGAGTGAACGTAGATATCGTGAATAGTACTATGGGGATTAACGAGCCCCGTTTTGGTTATAGAGAAATAACCGGGGCGCACCATATCGAATTTCTTTAGGTAATTGGCTATTACCTCCTTTGGGGCATACTTTCGTACACGGTAATTCGTGTATGTAGTTGAGTCTTGGTTTCATGAGCGTAGCGCATAATAATCTGTGATTTTTCTTATGATATTGTTAGTGTACAATGATCATGCTCTTATACTTGAGTTCAACTTATTTTAAACCTATGAACTTCACTCAACATTTTTGTTGACCTTTTTAAGCATGTTATCTCAGGTAATCAGTGAAGATTGATCAAGGCGCGGAATGGGGCATGGCAAGGCTTATCTGGTGGTGTAAAAATATAAAAGTTGTCATTTCTTTCAAACTCATGATCTTTCTTTAGGGAAAAACACTTGATCTATTTACAATATTTTGTAACAAACAATGAGTTTTCGATGAATGATAACTATTTTAATAAAACGCCTCTTTCGAGTCGTTTTCTATAATTATTGACTATGATCTCCATTCAAGTAACACCCGAATTAGTCTTCCGCTGTCATTAAGATTTTCGGGGGTGTTACAACTATATAGACAAAAGTACCGGTAACCATTTGCTGGACTAAGGTGTTCAGAGATCACACACGAAACAACTAATGAAACCATACAAATACAAATTAGGCTGCATGTCGCACACTATCGCCTAAAACAAAAAATTCATAGATATAAGGCGTTAATATTTACCAAACACTCCATGTTAGAAATTAAGGTTTTGTTGAAAGCCTCAAATACAATAAGATATGATTCGTTTTGAGAATCGGGAAAAGCCAAACTTGAGGTATATTGGACTATATAAGATTTTAACAACACCGTTTAGATTATCAACTTAAGCCACCACCAAAAACTTAGAATAGTACATAACACATTCTATGACCAGAAACTTGAGAACACAAAGATTAAAAATTTGGCGCATACACCTACATTTTCCTAGACACTTCAACATCGGATAACACACACTGAATTCTGGGACGGAATTCCCTTAAGGAGTAGAGACTGTAGCAACCCATAATTTTTCATAAGGTAAAATGACTATTTTACCCTTTGACTTTTTAAAGTTGACTTTTAACTATTTGACTTTTCTGTAACGTAAAAGCAAATACCATAAATGGTAGTAACTGGTAATTTTCTTTGTGACCAACACAAGACTACGATAAGTCTATATGTTCAAAATACTTTATTTTCATCAATAATCATAATTTATATGAACTATTACTATTTTATCATTTTTAATTAGATATGTTACTTTTTTTACGTAAGACGCGTACTCAAACCTACGTTATTAGGTTTTAACAACATAGAAGCACCGTAAGAGACTTATCACACATTTAATATACCTAGTTAGAATATATTAATAAGTTTAGACATTTTTATAAGTATTATATTTTTACGTTATCTAGTTTTAAGTTTCGTGACTTAAGGGCTTAACATTAGTAACTATCAGGACCAAACTACACCACATAAACCAATACTTATCACAAAATACACACTAACCACCTCATGTGTAGAGGTGGCGTGCATGCAAAAGACCACAAGACCACTTGGCTTATGTTGGTAACTTGTACAAAATATCTTCACTTCATTTTCTCATACATGCAAAATTAACCAAGCCCTTTCTTCACTTGGTGTTTTCCTCTTGTTGCCTTCCCCTATACAGCCCACAACCATCATCATTTTCAATTTTCTAGCTATAAATTATACATCAAAGTTGAAGGCTTAGTTGGTACATAAGTGTTGGATCGATGTACTCTAACCAATACAACTTAAATAGCTTGTTAAGGGTTTAATAACCTCGGATAAATCCTAAGTTATTAACAATTAAACACTGAGCAAACTCTATTAAGTATGCGGAATTTACTTAACAAAGCTAAGAAGAATTAACTTTAACTTTTATTAATAACTCTGAATCTGCTTGTTATACAGATTCTTAAACAACTCTAATATCAAACTTCTCTAAAACTCTAATAATGATCGTACTTTAGGATTCTAAAAACACATAAAACTCGTTACTCTAATGCCAATCTAGGGGTCCTTTTATAGGCTTAAGTATAACCCTAGTCGGTTTACAATTTGTATCCTTGTACGACAAGTAATCTAAACAAAGAATATTCTAGAATACATAAAGCTTTCCATAAACGAATATAACAATTCTTTGGCTTTGCAGTACTTTGACTTCAGCAGTACTTTGACTTTTTACTTAGCAGTACTTTGACTCTTCTGTACTTTGACTTCGTCAGTACTTTGTCAATCTTCAGCACTTTCATATCCTAACAATCCTCCCCTAACTTGAATTCTACTTGTTTGACTTCAAGTTCCTTTGTAAAATTTATCTTTAATATCTCCATCTTCAAGGAAAGATTGTGTCTTTGTCTTTGGATTGTATCTTTGTATTCTCTGTGCTTATATCATCATTATCAAAGTATTCTATAGAAATTATTCTTTACAGCATCCATAATTAGTAATCTCTTTTCAGCAACATTCAGCAAACTCCATCTTTTTAGCAACTCAACAACATATGACAACGTATACATTAATTCAGTTTAAGTTTTAGTCTATTCTCATCACTTCCAGGTGTGTAAACTCCTGTGAGAGGTGAATCATTGAAAATTTAATGGATTTGATGTCTCTTTACGAAAGCCATTAACTCTGGAGTAGCCAAATTTTTTGATGTGTAAGATCATGGTACATTGATAACCATATGATTTTTAGCAAATCATCAGCTATCAACAGATTTGATTTGTCTTTACCAAAAGTTGTACCCTTTTTGCACTAGTTAGTTCTTTCAATCATGGTGAACTAATTACCATATAATGGTTTTTCCACAGCCTTTACCACAAGCCATTTTCTTGTGGGCTAGCCAACTCTTCACATTACTGATATGGTGAGTTGATTACCATACAACTTATTAGCAAGTTGTCAACTATAAAACGGATTTGAGATATCTTTACTAGAGCCGTTTGCTCATGGATTAGCCAATCCTTTTGAAACCATGGTGGATTGATAACCTATTGTTGTTACCATCTCAAAAACCATTTATTTCTTTTAACCTTTGTTTCAAAATATTTATTACTTAACAAAAGTTTTCTTTTCAAAATCATTAACGGTTTAAAGTGCAAGCATACTTTGATGAAAGTACTATTTGATCAGCAATACTTTGAATAAAGTACTGATATATCAAAAATTTAATCAATAAATATTCATACCAGTTATTCATGCATCATCATCAGCCATAGTAGTCCATCTGATAAATAATTTGATGACCAAAAGAGCAGTTTCATTATCTTCTTCAACTTCCATCCCATGTTCTAGCATTCTCCTCATGAGATCTGATGTAAGAGGATATCTTCTATCTGCTAACATGTGAATCATAGTCCCATCTTCTAACTCTAGAACATGTACTCAAGATTCTTCAAAGAATCTCCAGCTGATTATCTCCCAATCTTCTTGATTTTTCCAAATCTCAGTAGTGCTTGTTTCTTCAGTTTCCCAAACAGTTGTGTGATCTCCAAGCAAGATTAAACCAACTCCTTCTGATGGAATGTGTTCAAAGTATTCTTGCACCAAATGATATAGATGAAACAAATCCTCTCTATCTATTATGTGCAATAGATCCCATAGCATATTAAACTCTCTGAAGCTTTCATATTGTCTATAAAACATTAGATAATTCCCATCTTTAGATTCTACAACTTCAAAAGTAGTTATTTGAGACTTTTTCTTCTTCTTATCTGTCTTCTTTTTTGCATCAGCTTTAGAATACTCAAATTCTACAATTCTTAAGTAATTCCTTAGTTCATCATTAATATCAGACCTTAACTCAACCTTCTTTGATAGCTGTTGATCTTCAACTTCAGTTTTCCTTTTTCTTTTTAAGCTTCCTTTTCTTTCATCCTCTTTCTGAGTATCATCATCTTTATAGTCTTTGATACTATCAACTTGTGTCTGATAAGCTTCTCTAACAACTTCATACAAACCTTTCATCTCAACATAATTCAACTTATTTAAACCAATATATCCTTACTTCTTTAGATAAGCCATCATTGCATTTCTTTCTTTTGCACGATTTGGTCTTCTTGGTAAAGCAGAAACTGGAATAGGTGACTGTAATGTTTCAGCAGCTTCAGCATTCAGTTCTTCTTGCAATTTCTTAGCTGCTTCTCTATTCTTAGCTTCTTCAATATCCTTAGCCTTCTCTATCCTTAGCCTCTTCAATATCAATTTCAGCATTCTACTTCAGGAGGTATAGTAGCTGGATCTCCTCCAGAAGATGATGAGAAAATAGGAACATCTTGTTCTGGTGATGCCATAGGAGGAGTAGAATGGTGTGATAAGGTGGGAGAAACTTCAATACCTTCATTAACATCAGTACCTTGTGAAGCAGTACCTTGTGTTGAAGTTTCTTGAGATGCAACACTTTGAGAAGCAGTACCTTCAGAAGCAGTACCTTCTCTTTCATCACTAGCTTCAGCCTCATCTCTAATAGCTTGAACAATCTCCATCATTGAAGTAGTCAATGGAGTGTTCCTTCCAGTGAATAAATCACTCTTCCTAGCCATGAAAGTGAAAATCTTGGCGGGTTGTACCACAACAGGTAAAAGACTTGTAGGCTTTGGTACATCTGAAAGTTGTTTATTCAAGAAGACTTGAATAAATCTCGGATACATTAACCATCTTGATCCATGAGAGGTGTGTGAGAGAATTCCATCTAAGATTAGCCTTGAAAAGTTGAACATACGGTTTGTAGCCAATCCTACTAGTGCAGATGCAATGTTTGAACCAAATTGCTCCCAAGAAGTACTTTTAGAGCTGATACATTGAAGAAGAACATGTACCAAATACTTCCAATGTGGATTGAACAAGGGTTTCTTGAATGTTGTTGTGTCAACCAAAGACCCTTCATATCCAATATCTCTCAGTGTATCCGAAAGAAGCTGTTTATCAAACCTAATAGCTCCTTCTGCATCATCACGAATTGTTGAGTTTTAACAAAATATATGATAAAATATATGATAAATTTATTGTTGAGTTTTAACAGTAAATATTCACCTATTGATGCTTCAGTAATCTTGATAATCCTTCCAGCAACTTTAGCTTGAATATAAGATTCATCATTCTACACATGCGTCCTTGCAGTTGCCCAAAATTGCTGTATCCAGGGCTCAATTATATCAGGTTCCACCAAAAGCGCATAACTGATTAGTGAACCAGTTAAGAAATCAATGATGTCATGGAAGATGACATTAGCCTCTGTTTTATCTAAATTCGCCACCATGTTGTGCTTAGAAACTGTGTGTAAGGTTGCCATGGATGATTGAAAAAGATATGACTTCTTGAATACGTAAGTATGTGAGAGAGAGAAATATGGAAAAGATTGAAACGAATAAAGGTGAGAGGGAAAATCGGAGAGTAGTTATTTATAGGTAGGATTTGAAAAATCACAACCCATAATAACAAAGTTACCGTTAGTGTGTTTTACCCCTCAATGTGACCGTTAGAACAGTACTTTAATAAGACAAACAGTTCTTTCCACATGTGCAGTACTTACCCAAGCAGTACTTTCAAAGCAGTACTTTCATATAACAAAACAGCAGTACTTTTCCATCTTCTTCTCTATAATAACAAACACTCCATGTAAACATTAGATTGCCTCCCCTGAAGCAATGCATAGGACTGTCTAACTAACTAACCAATCCTCCCCTCAAATGTAGCTTACTAACTAATATACTCCAAAACATCTGACAGAACCTCCTTGTCTCCTGTCATGCTAACAGAACAACCACCATCAACAATAAGATGATCTTTAAGCTCCTCTTCCGGGTTGCCCTGCACTAAGATGAAAAAGTTAGTTTTTTTGAGGAACCCAAGCCATTACTGACTTGTGTTCCCCTTGTGGAGTGACATACATACATTCTTTAAGTATGTAGTCTCCACTATTTTTTAAAGCATGATCCAGTATTATTTTTTGATTCAAAACTTATGGATTTTCAACAAAACTCTCTTTTTCAACTAAATTCTCCTTTTCTTTTTCAACAAAATCATCTTTATCAAAAACCTATGTTTCAGCAGTACTTGTTGAAAGTACTGTTTGTTCATCATCTATACTTTCCTTCTTAACCCATTTGGTTTTAACTTCTGGCGAAGAGTCTCTAGATCTAACTACTTTCTTGGAGTTGTAACGCCTTCTAGATTGATAGTAATTAGATCTCCTAGGGTTCCTATTCCAAGAGGTGTTTGGTGAAAACTGAACAGTACTTTGAGAAAGTACTTGTCTTGGCTTAACAGATCTTGGAAAGTATTTGATGGTACTGGAGGTTTTGAAAAAGGTCTTCTCTGGTGAGGGTACCTATAGTCTGGTGAGAAGTTTCTATGGTTAACCCTATGTGAATGATTCCAAGCTTTGGTCTAGTCTCCATTGGTTTTGGTTGTCGGTTCTTCTTTGGGAACTTACTTAAGTACTGGAGTGTAAGTCAAAGTCCTTAATCAAATGATTAGGACTAAAACAAACAAAACATAGTTTTTGATCTGTAATCCCAAAATTTCTTCTTCTATGTGTATGACCAAACCTATCTTGTCTTCTAGGTGAATGATGAAAACTCTTTTGACCAAAATTATCCCGAAAGGTTTAGCAAGTATGTGAAAAGGTTTTCTTAAAGGTACTGCTGAAGGTGTAGCAAGACTTTGAGGTGTAGCGAGTACTTTATGAAAGTCTTGCTTTTAACATCATCAACCTTAGGTGTTTCAACAGTTTCTTTTGAGGTTTCAGACCTAGATTGACCTTTAAGTTTCTTCCTAAACTCTAAGCGTCTTTCACTCCAAAACGAGAAACATCGGGCCTAAGAGGTTGATGACTACCAGGGATGAGGGACGCATGATAGCCATTATCTTTCTTAAACTTAGGATGTGTTTCACTACCTGATTCCTCATTACTAGATGTGTCTACATAATTAATGAGTTCATCATCACTAGTGGTTATATCCTCAAAATCACATTCATCCGATCACTAGGTGGGTTTTCTATGCTATTAAAGTCCATACCAAAACCTAGGCCGTTTTGTAATGTAAGCTCTTTCTGTTTTCAACATAAGTGACATGAGAAAGACCTGATTGTCCCAAGCAGAAATTTGTCTAGCAATTCATCTCTCCTTAGTCGGCTTTCTCAATTTCAAATCTTACAATTTAACTTCCATTCACTTAGTTTTAACTGATAATCCAGTTGTTCATACTTTTTAGCCCAAGCCATTTCATTATTTTCATGTGTTATTATTTTGGCTTCCATAGATTCTAAAGTAATTTGGTAACCAGCTACTTTAGCCCTAGTTTCCGTTCTACACTTATTCTTTCACATAATCATTAAGCACTTTTTGATAAAAGTTATGACACTTAGAACATACCTCAGAGATAGGGGTGAACTTGGTGAAGTAGCTACCATGGCAAGCGTAACAGGTTCAACTTCACACTCCATGCTCATCAAAGCTTCCATAACCATCTCTAGACTCCATAGTAGCATGTCCGGGTTCCTCATCAAAAGTCGTGCTCCATCAAACTCTTCCATCAATCCTCCACGCTACCATACGTAGGGTTACTAGTTCATCAATAAACTCGCACTCAGTCAACCTCGATAGATTCTCTTGAGCAACCAAAGCTTTTGTTTATGTAATAGGAATTTCTTTCAACTCTAGCTTTGGTTTCTCTCATCCCGTTGCTTGATACTTAGCAAACCGCAATCCTTGCAAAATGTCCGATATTTTGACAGTTGAAGCACTCAATATTGGATTTGTCAAAAGTGATTCCCTGTTTTGGTTTGAAGTCAATGCCTCTTCCTGTCTTCTTCATAAACTTCTTGATCCTTGCAGTTATCATAGCAACTTGCCATCTAATATCAATTTCTTCAAGAGCATCCTCTTCAATCTGTGAGAGATCTTCTTCATAAGTAATAGGTAGAGTAGCTTGATGTGCAAAGAAAGAGCATACGACTTCATCTGAGTGGATGGTATTTGTTGATGTGGGTTGCTGAGCAAAGGTGGGGGTAGTGTAGGTAACAGTACTTTGAGCAACAGTACTTTGAGTAGGAGAAGCAATACTTTTAGTGGAAGTACTGCCTCTCTTTTCAGAACACACAAAAGCTATACTATGAGACTTTGAACTTGTTTGACCATTAATCTCATGCTCATACACCATCAGATGATTGTAGAGATCATCAAAGTCCATAGTGTCCAATCCAGGTTGTCCTCTGATCATTGTAGCAATCACATGCCATGTCGATGGCAAACTCCTTAAGAACTTTAGGTTAGCATCTTCGACAGAGACCTCTGCTTTGTACAGTCTCCAGATGAGAAGATTTTGGAATTTGTCATAGGCAGCATCAAGGCTTTCTCTTTCTCCAATAGTAAAGGTTTCAAACTGCCGCTTCAACAGATTTCTGTGCATCTTCTTGGAAGCATCATTACCTCCAAATCTTGTCTTGAGAGCAGCCCATAGTTGCTTTGCATCCTTAGCATCATGGAATTTGAGTAGGTGTCCATCCGAATGGCGACAAGAGTATGTTGAAAGCCTTCTCTTGATTCCTTATTGTAGCAGCTGGCAAGATGGGTTTAGGTGCTTTAGATTGTCTAGGAATGTCTACAGGTTCTTCCACAACTTCATTACCATTGACAATCACATTCCACAGCATGGTCCGTAGATGCAATATCTGCCTCATCTTCATACTCCATAGGTCGTATTCTCCCATCTTAATGATTGGTATTCTTAGTGAGGTGATGGATGGGGTGGAATGCTTCAGTCCAACATCTTTAGGTTTTTGTTGTTAACTAGGTGTAAACGGTTTCTTAGTCGAGTTTCCACAGGCTCGATACCACTTGTTGGAACGATGTACTCTAACCAAACTAACTTAAATAGCTTGTTAAGGGTTTAATAACCTCGAATAAATCCTAAGTTATTAACAATGAAACACTGAGCAAACTCTATTAAGTATGCGGAATTTACTTAACAAAGCTAAGAAGAATTAACTTTAACTTTATTAATAACTCTGAATCTGCTTGTTATACAGATTCTTAAACAACTCTAATATCAAACTTCTCTAAAACTCTTATAATGATCGTACTTTAGGATTCTAAAAACACATAAAACTCGTTACTCTAATGCCAAACTAGGGGTCCTTTTATAGGCTTAAGGATAACCCTAGTCGATTTACAATTTGTATCCTTGTACGACAAGTAATCTAAACAAAGAATATTCTAGAATACATAAAGCTTTCCATAAACGAATATAACAATTCTTTGGCTTTGCAGTACATTGACTTCAGCAGTACTTTGACTTTTTACTTAGCAGTACTTTGACTCTTCAGTACTTTGACTTCGTCGGTACTTTGTCAATCTTCAGCACTTTCATATCCCAACAATAAGAGTTCTTGTGTTGATTTGGAGATTCCTTGATTAAATTAGAAGATTATCAAGGTACTTAGGGGCTGAGGTTATGAAGATCTTACAAGGGTTATAATAAGGGTTTTATATGGTTGAAGTCAAGTTGGGTTGAAGATGGAAGAAAGGGTTAAAGATTAGAAGGGTTAAGTTGATTGATAGTTGTTATTCATGTAGTTATCATCATCATCATGTAAGCTATTGTTTACTTTCATATTCATTCAATATGGTTATAATAATCTCTATAATTATTTGATGTAATTTGATATAAGTAGTATATGTAACATGGCTTAATTGATGTTGTACATGAGGTTGTGACCAAAAAAACAAGCTAAAACAAGTCCTAGGTAAGTTCTATGAACATGAATTCTGAAACAGTCACAAAGTTTGATTAAACTTATCATCTCATTAAACCTTGAGGTTAATTTAGTTAGATAGGCTTTAAAACTATGTCTTACGGTCGTTTCGCTGGGTGGCGCACCTCATAACTTGTTAGGTTCCCATGTTTATAACACAAGCATCAATATGAAGAACTGAGATAGAAAGTGATCGGTTGAACAAAACACACAACACACACACACGAATATAAACCTTTAGGCGTAGGATTTGATATGAAATGAACAACCAACTCTCAATTGAGAGTTACAAGACTATTTATAGGGGAAGGGAGCTAGGGAAACACATCTAGTCCCTTCCATTCCTTATTGGGCTTTTGCATAGGCTCATGGGCTTTCTACATGACCCTAGCCTTAAATACTAACATAAAAGCCTTAATTAAGCTAACCATTACATATTGATTACTAACAGTTGAGAAATGGTTTAGGAGTGATTCCAACAATCTCCCCCTAAGTGTTAGTAATTGATATCTTAAGTAATCTTAAATAGTTGTTGGTGCAGATGTAATAGTAGCTTTGACGTCTTCTGACATTCTTCTTTCTTGTGAGAAGAAGTGCCTTGATTCGAACAATCTCCCCAGTGTAGGGATCTTGTTTTCTTTTGAAGTATTCTGCTTTGACGTCTTTGGTTTCATTTTTCTTTAATTCTTTGTTCTTTGTGGTGTTTGTGATAGTATGTTGTTGTGAGCTACAGGTCAGCTTCGTTGCTCCAGCGTCTCTACGTCTTTCTCCAACATGCTCATATGCTCATTTGACAATGAATTCCAGATGTGAAGTAGTTATCGAGTCTTTATAACTTTGTAGATTCTTTGATTTGATGAAGAATCATTATGACTTTGTGTTGCCTTTGATTTTGAGAGAACTTCTTTTGTGATTTTATTGGTATGAGCATGTGGAGAATCAGCACGATCTCTTCCTCCCGCGATCATCCATCAGCAGCAACATCTCCGGTACAGTCACGAACACCAATTGATCATTGTAATATTTCCATAAAGAATTGATTACTACAATTGTTCTACCGATGAATGTCTTGATTGCATTCACCTTGGTCGGGCGAATCAGCCGTCCGAATCTCGTAAAGGACAGTTGGCATTACGTTGAACAAGTTCAAGTAATGACCCACATATTCAGGACTCGATTCTTGAAAGGAATCTCCTTAGCAGGATTTCCAACACTTACAAGTTCGAACTTCGAGAGTGTCAACAGCATAATGTGAAGACACATCTCTAATTCTAGCAAAGGCTGTTCCTAAAACCGAATGCCCTCAAGAAGGCTAACACGATATACCGAAGTACATCTACGGTTCGGGTTGAGTCGCTGAGGTACACCGAAGCATCGCCATACGACTGTAGACCGTTTGAGACAACATTAAGCGTAACCCACAAGGAGTAACCGAAGTCACCTGCTGTCAGGACTGTTTGATGTTGACCCTGGCAGGAGTTTCCATTCAATCGTGAGGATCACGTGTGAACCCCTCATAAATGTTCTCGACAGATTGCTAAGATTTGTGAAGGACTCTTGAATGTATCACTTGCGTCCTTATTGTTGAACGACAAGTGATGAAATGTCAAGTGTACCTAAGAGATCTTTTGATGAATCTCGTGGCTCTAGACTCAATAGTGCGCTTTGGTTTTCTCGGCGGAGACTAGGGAGATAGTCTCCTTCTTCAATACCAGCAATCTCTAAGAGAAAGCCGATAGTTTACATAGGGTTCCCTGTGAGAATGAAACAAGCTTCTGTTGAGAGAAACTTGAGTGGCTAAGAAGGTTAACTGCATGCGTCACTAGGTCCATGACGACTTTAATCTTCAATACTAGTGTCATCAAGTGACAACCAGTAGCATATGAATTGAACCCGGTGTCTGTCCTAAGTTGAATAATCTGGAGGGATATTTCTTTTCACCCTTTTCTTTACTTTTCTTTTTAATTCTTCAACTCCATCTTTCTCCGATTCTCATTTTCTCCTTTTTATAATCATACCTAAGGACTTCTAAATTCTAACTATTGGTGGTGTCCTTGGGTAGATCCCTCCGGCTCTGGTGGATCATAGGATGGTTATTCCTAACCTTAGTCACCTTATAACTCCATGACTAGCCTATGTTGCCATAAAACCATTTTCATGTAAATCTCTCAAAGTGGTTAGGATTAAAAGCATTTTGTACCACTGTGAGAGTTTTGTATTTTGCAGAAATACTCTCCCTCCACACGTGCTTAAATATTTTGACAGAAATCTGCACGGTGAGAGAAGAGCGCGCACTTTTGAATTGATCAACTCAAGATAGACAATTCCCTACGAGACACGGTTATATCACTGACTAGGTCAGCTTGAAGTTGTAAACACTCTTTGGAGAGGAGGTTTGACCCGTCAAGGTTCATGTCTACCAAGAGTTTCTCGAATGGTACATTCTACTAGGACAAGTCCTTTGCGAGACACGTTTACATCACTAGCGAACTAACTTAAAATTATTACCCGTCCCGGACAAGTCTTTTCGAGTTACTAACATTTAAGAGCTCGTCAATTCATTGGTTAAGTCTTTAGAACGACGATTCAAAAATGGCATATAAATGTTATTTTTGACAAAATTTTGATATTGAATATGTCCATTTCGAGTTTTGTGGGAAGATTGCCACGAAGAACAATTTGTAAACAAAGTTTTTAGCAAATACTCCCCCTCAACAAGTGATATTAACTTTTGAGGTTTTGAAAATCATAAGGGGAAGTACTTGTTCTTTTTAGCAAAACTTTGAAAATGAAAGTTTTGATTAGTTTTACTCAAAAGTAAGAAGCTTCCGCTCCTTTTATAAGGATTGTGGCACTGAAGAGTACCACAGGGTCCTTTCATTACAAGAACGGGTTGTACACTGTTATGTGTGCACAAACCATTGTCAAATATTATAGACTACACATCCAAATATATAATGAAAGAAAAAAATCAAGGAGTACCAGGAAGTCCGTCAATAACACCAGGAGTTCTGTATGGACGTTGGTAGCCTGTTAGAGATATGCTTTGACGTCCACCTACGAAACTCTCCAATGTCCTCATCTGATCCCGACGAAACAACCTTTCATCAATCCTGGTAATGAACTTCTTCGCATCCCTCCTTTCCCTAGAATTCCACCTTTTCTTCGACCATATGCCTTCATGAATCTCCTTTAACCGATAAGCCATTCCATCCCGAACCTTCTTCAAAGTATGATCACAAAATTTGTGAAGCTCCTTGCACGCCATGAAGCAATTATGGTGAAGTTCACTGCGGTAAACTACGCCGAATGTTGGTTTCTTAAGAAAGGTGTACTGAGGCAGATGGTTGATATCGGGAATGTATAGCTTTGGAGGTGTGAGATTAACACGTTTCTGATATGACTCCACGAAAATTTGAAGATCTTCAACACGTTCCTGGATAATGATGCTTCTGATGAATATTAGCAATGACTTGATGTGCTGGAGCTGGATGTTCGTTGAGAAGTGTCGCATTCGCCCTTGTACCTTGGCAAGATACATGTCTTCAATGTCATTGAGCGACAATCTTGGAAAATCTGCTTTAGAAAACTCATATTCCTCTTCGTCTTGACGTTTGACTTTGATTGTTTTCAGGAATGAGTAGTCCCACTTAGACGACAGGGTAACATGCATTATAGCAACGATCCTTTCATCACTGTACACCTCTTTCTTTGATTTGAGTACCTGGCAGCTTCTATAATAGATTCTTCTTCGTTCTGGCCAATGATGAATCCCATATAGTGCATCGATGTCATACTTTGCCACATTGTCAACAAACATGTGTGTGGCTTCTTCCTCGATGGCTATATTGTTTGAGTAGATTGCTGCCGAGAAAAGGAAGGTGAGTGAAGTAGCGTATTTCTTGCTTACATCGCTACCGTGCTAAAGAAATTCTAGGTCGTTGTTGAAGAAATATTGGTAGGCAATCTTCGGTTGATCAGGTCGGCCAATGGTGGGTAGAGGCTTTGTCGAGTCGGTGTAGTAGGGAGCCTTGTCAGGTCTGGTGAAGTCGATATTGGATTCAGGGTTGAGCCAATCAATGTTGTTGGACATAGCTCGGGCGATGTTGTCGAGATGATATTCGACTTCAATTGCACTGTCGGAGCTGTCTTTTAGGAGTTGAAAAGCTTCGTTCTTGATGCGTCTCAACTCTGCTTTCGTCATCTTCTTCACCTTAAACTTATCTTGAATTAACTTGGCATGCTCCAATGTTCGACCATCTACCGGTTCTTGGGCTTCCGGTAATTGAGGGGTTGCATCAACAAGCTTTGAGAACTATTCATAACCTTTAGATTCGTCTTCATCTAGCCATGACATAACTGAAGTAAGCTATTTCTTCTTTGGCTTTAATGATGATGCTGGTCGCATGGTTGATGTAGAAGAAGGAGGTTGTTGTTGGGGCTCAGGAATCTCCTCATCGTCATCACCAGTGTATTCAAAGTGATCACCAGTTTTCTCCGTGGGTGGTGGAGACTCAGAGTCCTGAGGTTTGTTTGTAGCTGGAGGACGTTGTGGAGATCTTCTAGCGGCGGAGGTCCTTTAGGGTGGTGGAGGCATAGAAGATGAATCGTCATTTTTCTTCTTACGTTTTGGCTCAGAATCCTTATCCGCATCATCATCGTCTCTTGGACGCTTGGCCCTTTCAGCTGCCTCTTTGCATGAAGTTTTGAGTTGATATTCCAAAGAATGCCTCAAATAGTTTAGCTTTAAGTAAATGTTGCGGATCGTTTAGACATTTGTAACACAAGCTTGGAAATCAACTCTGCATCGGAGACAACCGCAGGCTCAATTGGATTGATTTTCATTGCTACAGGAGTAGATTGCATTGTTTGCGTGACCAATTGCATGAGATTAGGATAGAGTTGTCTGGCGAACATCTCTCTTTTCACTCCAGGGACGGTGTCGAGAAGAAACTTGTGAGTATATTCTCTGATTGTCTTGTCCATTTCCCTTTGGATATCTCAATTTAGAAACTGTTGCATCTGTTCCCTTTCATCCAAAAACTCATTTATCACCTTAGGAAGAAGATTGATTCTGTCCGCAAGTTGATTGAGTTTCTTGTTGACTACGTTTTTATTCCTTACTTGCCTGACAATTTTGACAATCTTTGTCTTTGCTCGTGATGCCCAAGTATCGGTTGGTTTCTTTACAGATCTGGATGCGGATCTGGTGGTGGTGTCATTGGATGGTGGTGGTGATGAATGAGAAGATGAGTCAGATGAAGATGAGTCTTGAGAAGGCTCAGGGTCATTTGGTGGCTCAGAAGTTTGTTCCAGGTTACGTTCGGGACTATCTAGAAGATAATCATCGGATTCTTTTTTAGCTTTAGCCTTTTCTTCAAATTAACCCTAGCCTCTTCTGCGCTTTTGCTAGAGCTTCCTCTTCACTTTTTCTTTAGCGTACTTCAACTTTCATCGGTATCTTTTCATCTTCTCCTTTTTGGTTCCTCAAAGTCGAAGATAATTTCATCCTCGTGCTGCTTTTGTTCAGATTCGTGGGTGGTGGTACCAGTTCCCTTATCGGGTTGATTAACCACATCGAGAACTGGTGTTGTTTGTGAGCCACCACTTGAACCTCCAGGGCCACGAGTCTGATGAAGATTGAACTCCTTAGCAACATGTTGTATCCTGAGATTCTTCAATTTCTTGCGGTAATCTTTATCTTCATCTTGTGGCTCTTCTTCTGAACTTTCTTCTTCCTCTTGCTCAGCAAGAACCGAGTTTTACCCTTGACAGTTTTGGGACTTAGAGGTTTTGCAACTGTTAATGTATCATCTGTTGCAGTTTCAGAGTAGATAACCTCTTCATTTGTTTCAGTGTCCTCGGAGTCCTCGTCCATCAATTTTGGTTCCAGTTTATGATTAGGGATAGCAACCGTCGATGGAACTTTCCTTTTGAGAACATGAGTTCTCTTTGGATACTTTCGGGTACTCCCAGTGCTTGCAGCACTTCCAAAGACCGCCGATCTCCTGGTCTTCTTGACAGGTGTAGCGGAAGACTTTTCATCAATGAAGCGAACTTTGTCTGATGCTACTGCTTCTTGATATCGTTTGTATGATTGGAGATTCTTGATATCGTCAGTGAGAAGGCAGTCTGGCAATACAACACCTTGTTTCTTTGTTGTTGAGTCTTTGAATCTGACGACATTAAGTGTGGGCTCAAACAACGCGGAGGTCATCAAGTCTCAAGGGAATGTCTAGATTATTCCCGAGTATCCTTTGGATCAACAGTTTGGTGTATCTGATGTAGGGGATCTTGGTGCCAGGTTTTTTGAGGTAAGACATCATGTCTTCCTGATCGATTAGTCATGAAGTCGATGTGCATCATGTTGACCATGCCCCAAAATATTTGTAGTTCCATGAGCTTAGGAGGCTCATAACCACTATCACGTCCAAAAACTGATTTGGCTATCATGATGTATAGAGTTTTCCATGGCTGAGTAATGTTCTTTAGATCCACTGAAGAATGTTTAGTGATGATCCCAGCAGCTTCATCATAGCCAATATTGACCATGAATTGGAGAGTAGCCTCTTCCGAAGGAGTAGCAACATAATCGCAGGCTGAATGGTAGGATGAAGCAGAATTGCCCTAAAATCCGCAACAGTGATGGTGACTTGTTTGTTGTTGAGTGTCACCGTAACAGCGTCTTGACCATCGATCTTTTGCATGGTGTGCCAAAACTGATGAACATACATCTCCAGTACTATTGCAGAGTTTGTGAGCATGTTCTTGTATGGATGAGTCTTTAGAATATCCACAGCAATATGACATGAAGACTCAGAGCACGTGAAATTATCAAAGTCCACTTTGAGGTTATTCTTTCCAATCTTCATCTGATAACCGGTAGGGAAAATATCTTCCACTGTGAGTATATTTGGTGAGTTAACGTTTTCCATTGTGACGTCCATGTTGTGATCTGAAAGATATTGAGCCAAAAGAACCAACATATCGAAAGACATTACGTTAGTCAAAAATTAATTTTATTGTCCAATTATTGAATATGTTATGTTGATGAATGTTACGAGTCCAACGTCACTTGTTTGTCCAATAGTCCAAAGTAGTCGTGATAAGTTTCGTGAGTTTATTAATTTTGAATTTTAAAGTCCAAATTTTCACTCATTTACGCAACATATTAACCATTAAAGCTTATTAGTGACATTTTGGTTTTGTGACGTTATGATTTATTTATTTACAAGTTTGTACGCGTAACAATTCATAATTATGGTTAAAATAAGGCTTAAGCGTAAAGTTGCAAGCTTATGCGTAAACAGTAATAACCATACGCGTAGGCATAAGTTTATGCGTAGGAACTCTTCTTACGTGTAAGAAATATTACGCGTAGGAAAAGAGCTCTTAGCATAAGGCTTACGCGTAAGCGTATGTTGGAGCTTATGCGTAAGGTCTACTCGTAAGAGTGAACCTTATGCGTAAGACTCAAGTTTATGCATATCCTTCACAGGATACACGTAGTCCCCTTGTAGAACCTTACACGTAAGAGTTACGCGTAAGATTTCTCTTACGTGTAACCTTCTACGCGTAAGATGATCCTTTATGCGTAGAGTTCATGTTTAACCTTGATTCTGAATTTTTCACGCGTAATAACCTGAAATAAGTTCATCATAACATGTCCATTAACATATTATTTAATCCCTTTCAATTTCACATGTAATCACAATCATACACAGTTACGCGTAGGATTTACTTATGTGTAAAACTTAAACCCTAGGGTTTCAAATATTACGAGTAAGAAATCCAACCATAGAATATGCACCAAATTAATTCTGGGATGTCTTAGAGTCTATATGAATGTGTTGCAACATGTTTTAACATCCAAAACCTTAAGAATCAAAAGTCCCTAATTCGTATGAGTCTTAAACCCTAAATCTCAATTTCTTACATTTCATGTTTCTGGGCAAGAATCAAGAGTGGTTTTGGTCAATTAAACATGTAGCAAACAACATACAATCATCTAATTACTCATAAACACTCACAAATGAAAACCCCCAAAACCACGCATAAACCCTAATTTTGAGAAATGATTCAAAACGTTTTCTGGGTAAGATTTTATGATGAAGATGGTTTTAAAACATGATATACACTTTGAAAACACACCCCATTTCATCAAAATGAACCAAACGTGATTATATGTTCTTATGCTTACGCGTAGAACACATAATCACTCTTAGACCAAAATCAAACTGTTAAAAAAGCATACAGTTAAAAACCATTGTTTGAAATTACTCAAGGATGCTTAAATCACTTACAAATTGGAAGATTATAACACGGATTAGAGGATTGATTCTTATGTGTGGGATGAGGTGGTTGAAGATATTAATGATAGAAATAAATGTGAAAGATTTTTAGGTGGAGTGGTTTTGTTTAAAATAATTTTAGACTTTTGACACCTTTGGTCCCTCCACCTTAACCATTCTCATCCATAGCCCATAATTTCCATTTTGGTTAAATATGAAGTGTAAGTTTGGAAAGAAACTTGACGACACTCCCCCTCGACTTTAGAAATAGCGAAATTTTACAAATATGGGTCCGAGGAGTGTCAAGAAACAAGAAACGTGTCCACCATTATCAAAGATACAACCGGTATTAGGAATGCCAGTACAAGATTTTATGAAACAGAAAATATTTACTTTCTCCCCCTCGACACTTGATCGTAAAAATATTGAAATTTGAAAGAGTGAAGTGTTGACGGAAGATTTGCACTTGCCATGTATATAGAAATTTTAGAGAGAAGAATATTTTTGTATTTTGTAAATTTTATATTTTTGTATTTTGTTTTTGAAAAAACTATTTACAAAAGAGGTTTTGGTGTTTGACTGGTTTTAAGATTGTTTTAAAAGTTCATCCAGTTCCTCTAGAGTCAAACACCTCATACCAATCCGGTGGACCAACTCAGTAAACCTAGCAGGAGCCAAGGCTTTGGTGAGAAGGTCTGCCAGTTGATATTCAGTACCCACAAAATATAATTCAACGGTACCTTTTCCACATGCTCCTTGATGAAATGATATCGAAGATCGATGTGCTTAGACTTGAATGTTGAACGAGTTGCACGAGATTGCATAGCACTTCGATTGTCGCAGATACATCGGGATTTCATCAAATACGTAACCATAGTCTTTGAGTTGTGTTCTCATCCAAATGACTTGAGCACAACATGCCGACATGGCTACATATTCTGCTTCTATTGAGGACAGCGATGTACAATCTCGCTTCTACGATTGCCATGACACCGCTTTATCACTAAGAAATTGTAGAGCTCCCAAGTACTTTTCCGAGAATCTAAGCAACTCTGCATGATCGGCTCGAAAAAGCTATTAGTTCAAAACCGAATCCTTCGGATACGGATCCCCAAGTTAATGGTTCCCTTGAAGTATCGGAGGATTCTTTTAGCCTCGAGAGGTGAGTTTGGTCGCGACCGATAACGGAGCAAAGATATATACGGCAAAGACAATGTCGCCTACTGGCTATTAGATACATGAGAGACCCAATAATACTATGGTATTTGGTAGGGTCAACCAATTTCCCATGCAAATCCGCATCCAGTTTCTTGGTATGTGCAATTGGTGTGGCATAGGTGTCACGCTTTGCATTCCATTTTTGTTTAATATTTCAAGAGCATATTTGGGTGACTCAAGAAAATACCACGGGTGATTGATGAACTTGGTACCTAGAAAGAACGTAAGGTCACCCATCATGGACATTTCAAAATGTTTTTTCATAAGTTTTGAAAAAGTTTGAGTACTTAAGATGTGTTGACCCAAAAATGATGTCATCCACATAAATTTGAACGATTAAAATGTGTGCCCCGTGATATAGTATGAATAGTGTTGGGTCAACCGATCCTTTGATGAAATTATGAGATAAGAAATGATGACAACTTATCATACTACCGAGGGCTTGTTTGAGACCGTAGAGAGCCTTGTTCGGTTTGTAGACGTGATTAGGGAACTCTGGATCAACAAATCCTTCGGTGACTAACATAGAACGCTTTCGTTTTCCATTTAGAAAGCGGTTTTGACGTCCATCCAGAAGACCGTGATGTTCATGTGAGCCGCGAATGCCAGAAAAATCCGAACAACCTCAAGTCTAGCAACCGGTGCGAATGATTCCTCGTAGTCAATCCCTTCTTATTTTCTATAACCCTTAGCCACCAGACGTGACTTATTTCTGATAACCGTACCTTCAGCATCCAATTTGATTTTCCAAATCCATTTCAGACCAATAACATTGACCCTAATTGGTTTTTCAACCAATTCCCATACTTCAAGACGTTTAAATTGATTAAGATCTTTTTGCATGGATTTAATCCAGTTGTCATATGTCATGGCTTCCTTAATATTTTTGGGTTCAGCTTGGCAGATGGTAAGTGCATAAATGCAATGTTCACCGTCATCTGGCGTTGTCTGTTCTGAATGGTTGATCGGGTTTCCAATAATGTTCACAAGAGGATGGTCTTTCATCCAACGATGTCTGGAGGATTGATGTTGATATACATTCTGCAGATTAGGAGGATTCAAATGGCTTGTATATGATTCCGCAACATCAGGTGTGGCAGTTTCATTAGCAAATGGATTGAAGAACGCATTTGGATCATAATCAGCAGGTGGGGGTACTTCATTGTTCGAAGATCATCACTGGTTCGTCATTGGAAGCGGTTTGTTCGGTTGTTGTTGTAGAATCAATTGGAGGTGCTTCTTCAACGCTTGTTGTTTGTGTATCGTATTGGATTATTATGCTTGAGGGCCGGAAACAGCTTGATACATCCGAGCACATTGATCAATATCATCACTAAACGAGAGGAGCAAATAGTCGCTCCATTTGGGGAAGTTTACACGGTTATGTCCGGTTCCAAGTCGTTTTTGCTCGAAGCCATTTCGAAGCTCATCAAATTTGCATGAATCATTTCCATAATCTCCTTTGTACGACGATTCTAGATCCGTAACCCTAGAGTTTTCATAATATCCAACAAAGACTCCAATGTCGACTTTGGCTTTAAGCTTACCAAAGTCATCGATCATTATTCGGTAACAAAGGGATCCAATACATGAAAGTGTTTGAGATTCGGTTTCACGGTTGTGGATAAGCTCATAAGGTGTTTTGTTGTTTGGTAATCATTGGCGATTCTCGAGTGTAGCATGCGCTTGACACGGCCCACAAGTAATCGAAGTTTTGCATTTATCAACATCGTTCTTGCGCCTTCCACTAAAGTACGGTTGCTTTCAACAACTCCGCTTTGTTCCGTGTTCGTTCAATTGATGTTTGATGCTCAATTCCCGCCATAATATATGCACAAAGTTTGATTCACAAATTCAGCCTTTGTTCACGATTTGTCTAACGTGTTCCGGAGTGAACTTGAATTTTCGTGAGAAAGGTGATGATCATCGTGGAGCTTGATCTTTACTTCGAAGAAAATAAACCCAAGTCCATCTTGAGTAGTCATCTACAATTACCAAGATGTAGCGCTGCCATTAATCGTCAAGCATTAATGACGGCCCACACAAATCCATGTAAAGAAGATGAAGCACATATCGTGAGTTATGTTCCACCTTTGAAGGAAAGTGCTTTTTCCCTTGTTCACAAGCTGAGCATAGGTGATCTTTAGAATACCAAAATTGTGGGAGACCTTCAACAAGTTTGTATCATGCAAGATTGGTTATGGTTTGAAAGTTTAAGTGTGAGAGTCGACGATGCCATAGCCAAGATTTTGTAGATGTCGCCTTTGAAAATAGACTGATGGGAGATGAAGCAATCATGTCTTGCATTGAGATTGTATAAAGACTTGATGTGCGGGTACCAGACATAAGATCATTTCCTTGTAGATCACGAATGAAACAAGTTTTCTCCCGAAAAGCAACTTCCAAATCTCCATCACAAAATTGACAACCTGAGAAGAGATTGTGATCGAGACCTTCCACATAATAAACCCTGCTAATTTCGATGTTACCAATGATGTAATCTCTGTAGCCCATGATCGCTGCGAAGTGATCATTCCCTCAACCCGACATACAATGAACTTTGAGACAAAGTTGGATAACAGTTTGATATTGCCTATCATGTGCCGGGAACATCCGCTATTAACAATCCAGAGGATGATCTGTATCACCTGCATTACACACAGACGACACAAATGGAATAGAAGTAGATGTGGAACCCAAAGAGTTAGAGGGTTCCGATGTAGTCATAGTTGAAACATTTCTGCCATTTCTACCATCTCCAACTAGTCTTAGCTTTTGTCTTAGTAAATTCACTAGGTGATAAGTTCTTCCTAGGAGGTGAAGGGGGTTCTATGGGTACATCAATGATCGAAATGGAAAGACTAGAGGGTGGTTTACCTAGCACAGACTTAGAAGCATTAGTGGGCCTAGAGGTATTCCATTTTCTATTATTCCGTTTACGAGATAAGATAGCATTAGCAACACATTTATCATGACAACCAGAAAACATGCTTTTTCGACAACCAACACAAGAAGCTTCAAACATAACATTTAAAGTACTTAAAGATTCAAAGATTCGTTACATCACTATTTCCATTACATTTGTCAGACGCAATATCTAAAGTGGGTGCAACTTGAGTCTTATTCAAATTCCTAAGGTGTTCTTCTACTTCAGAGGTCTTTATTGTTCTTTTCTTACGCCGCAACTTCCTATTCTTCCTTGTATTGCTCTTAGGTCAGTGAAGTGCGTGCTGGGGAAAGAGGCAACTATTCCTCAAGTCAGAGGAAGCACATTAGTTTCTTGTGGTTTGTCATTAGATGTTCTAGAGTTAATTTGAATCTGTCTAGGTACATTTACTGTTGTGTTACTATCCCTATCTTGCTTAAGTGTAACCAACTCTGCTTTTAGATCATGGATAGTGTGTAACAAATCTAGATTTTCAGAACGAATGATTCCATTTCGTCAGAAATATCTTTGGTATATGCAAGATGATCATCAACATCTTTTGACGCTTTAGCACGAGTCTTTTTGAGTAAAACAAATATGGCACCATATTCTTTTTTAACTTTTGAAATTTCTTGTTCATATTTTGAAATTTGACACTTCAAAGACACGTTTTCATCATCCAGTTGCTCAAGTTTTGGATTAAGAGTTTTTGTATGCAACTGATTGATTTTGTTTTAGAAGTTCTCGATTTTGACACCATTGAAGATGACATTTTGCATTTGAAAGCTCGTTTAACAATCGCTCATTTTCAACTTTTAAAGACTTGATTTGTGACACAGTATCAGTATTCTCAACATTTTCAACAAAATCAATAGAATCAACAGAGATATAATCAAATGCATATGCAACAGAATGTAATAACACAACCTTCATGGTATCAGCACATATAACATCTTCCAAGAGTCGATCAACATCTTTTCTTAACATTTTCTTTTACGTTTAGTATTTGAAATCGATGTTTCAGCTTTGTTCGAAAACTCTTTTCAAGCTCCTTGTGAAAATACTTTTCCCAATATATTGCACACATTTTCAAATTTCGGACATGAGGTAAAATTTTTTCAAAATATCTCTTTGTTCTCTCGATGAGGCATTGAAAATGTTCAACTTTTATTTCTAATTGATTTCAATTTCAACGCCCAAAAGTTTGATGTCCCAAAATGAATGTTTCAAAATATTTAAGAATTTCACATTGTTCGGTAATGTTTTACTTCCGAGTGAAGGTAAAGGATCATTAATTTTGTGCATTGGTTTGGGAATCAACATTAGAAGACCTTTAAATAGGTGATAACCCAAGGTGTGTTAGAATTATCTTGTTGTGCTTACGGAAGTTATGGCTTTTGAATAGCTAAATGGCTTGTTATAAACAACATTTTCTAATTTTGACCGACTTTCGCCTTCTATCTAATTCCTCCCATGATTATATTCAACAACACTCATAATGGAATCATCAATTCTATGTTCAGACCTGTAAACCCAGGATTTGGTTTGAATGCTCTATTTTAAAACTTTGGTTTGTAATCGAAGATTCGTCCATATCCATTTGGTTTTGGTTTAAAAGTAAACTTTTGAATAGTTGTGATTGACTCACCATGTTTATAAACAACATTTTGAAACTCTTTGATTTTGTTTTGTAAGTCAACAATTTCTTCAAGATAGTCATCTATTCGTTTCTTTGAATGCTTTTTGTACTCACAGAATAGGTTTTGACAAGTTAACAACTTAGACTTGGCTTTTTGAGTTTCTGACGTGAGAGAGCGTTAAGTTGTTTATGATCATATTTCAGTTGTTCTATTTGAGACAACAAAGCATTCTTAGATGCAACTAGATCACATATCTGTTTTTCCAAAGATTTTTCGTTTTGGTAGGATTTAGCAAAAGCGACTTCAAAACCTTTTTCATTTTTTTCTTGTGTTTGAAAATTTTTGAGTTGATATTTTAAGCATTCATTATCCTTAGTCAGCAGTGCATTTTTATCCTATAATTGTTTATTGATGTCAAGGCATTTTTCCATTCGAGATTTTTGGTCATTAAGTAAGGTCATGAGCTCAATATCTGGATTAGACAAAAGTTCAGCTTGTTTAACGTGAGTCTCAACATGAGCATTATTTAGATCCTTAAATATAACCACGGAGTTAACTTGATTATCAGTATTAACCATAAGGTCATCTTGATCGTCAAATATGACTACGGATCTATTTGATTATCATCGGAATGAGATGTAGACGACTCATGTTGAACACTCTGATCCTTGTCGGATGCAGATGTTGGCGGAGATATCGACGAATGAATATAGTTTGATCCGATATTTGAGACAAGCCGTCTGTCATACATCGGGCTCAGACACTCATGTGGAGTTCGTTCATGTTAGCCATTAGCATCACTTCTGCATTAGCCTGCAAGTCCTCCATGTCATCATCAGAATCTGCATTTGCCATGAAGCTTTTTTCTTTGTTGGTAAGAGTTCCACTAGCTTCATCCTTGAGAGCCAAAGAGTAAAGCCTCTTTGTGATAAGCACTGCCTCTTGTCCTCGGCTTAGGGCATGCATTAGCCAGATGACCCTTCTCATTACAGTTATAACAACGAAGACCATTAACCCCACCAGCATTTCCCGATCAACCACTTAAGCCCGTAGTTGTGGAGCACCCATGTTATTCCTTCCATTAGCATTAAACCCTTGACCCCTACCCATCTGACGAACATTACCACGATTCTAAACTTCAACACGTCCATTGTTAACAATGTTGGGATATGAAAGTGCTGAAGATTGACAAAGTATTGAATAAAGACAAAGTGCTGGAAGAAGTCAAAGTACTGCTAAGTAAAAAGTCAAAGTACTGCTCGATTCATCAAAGTAATGCAAGGTTAAAAGGACTTATATGTAAAATCGTTAAGGATTATTTTGTAAATCTAGAATGTTCTTAGATTAGTATAGTATTACTTGACGTATAAGGTTTGTAATTGTAAACCGACTAGGGTTATCCTTAAGCCTATAAAAGGACCCCTAGATTGGCATTAAAATGTACGTGCATTATTAGAGTTTTAGAGAGTTTCGATATTAGTGTTTTAGAATTGTTAAAGAATCAGATAATAGCGTGTTCTAAGTTTGAATAAAATCGTTAAAAGTTAAAGTTAATTCTTCTTAGCTTTGTTAAGTAAATTCATGATACTTAATAGAGATAGTTCGTTTTCATTGTTAATAACTTAGGATTTATCCGAGGTTATTAAACCCTTAACAAGCTATACAAGTTAGTTTGGTTAGAGTACATCGATCCAATAAGTGGTATCAGAGCTTGTGTGGAAACTCTGACTAAGAAGAAACCGTTAAAAATCTAGTTAACAAAAACCTAAAGATGTCAACCGAAGTCGCACCACCCCATCCATCACCTCACTCCGTACCAATCATCAAGAAGGGAGAGTATGATCTATGGAGTATGAAAATGAGGCAAGACATTGCTACGCACCATGCAATCGTGGAATGTAATTGTCAATGGTAATGAAGTTGTTGTTGATCCTATAGAGATTCCTGGACAACCTAAACCACCTAAGGCCGTTTTGCCAGCTGCTACAATAAGAAATCAAGAGAAGGCTCTCAACATCCTAAAGATGCTTCCAATAAGAAATCATGATGCTAAAGATGCTAAACAACTATGGGCTGCTCTCAAGACAAGGTTTGGAGGTAATGATGCTTCCAAGAAGATGCACGAAATCTGTGAAGCAACATTGAAACTTTCACCGTTGGTGAAAGAGAAGGTCTTGATGTCACTATGATAGGTTCCAAAATCTACTTAGCATGCTAGAGTTATACAATGCGAGGTATGTTGAAGATGCCAATCAAGTTCTTAGGAGTTTGCCATCTACATGGCATGTGATTGCTACTATGATCGAGGGACAACCCGGTTTGGATGTTATGGACTTTGATGATCTCTACAATCATATGAAGGTGTATGAGCATGAGATGAATGGCCAAACAAGTTCAAAATCTCACAATATAGCCTTTGTGTCGTCTCGAAAGAGAGGCGATACTTCCACTAAAGTATTGCTTACCCTACTAGTAATTGCTCAGCATCGCATATCCCGCTCATTCTATCACAACCATGGCCAACCCCACATCATCACCATCAAGCACCATCCATTCTGATGAAGTTGTATGCTCATTATTTGCTCAGCAAGCTACTTTACCTATTACCTATGAAGAGGATTCACAAATTGAAGAGGATGCTCTTGAAGAAATTGATATAAGGTGGCAAGTTGCTATGATCACAGCAAGGATCAAGAAGTTCATGAAGAAAACAGGAAGAGGCATTGACTTCAAACCAAAACAGGGTATTACTTTTGACAAGTCCAAGATTGAATGCTTTAATTGTCAAAAGACCGACACTTTGCACGGGAATGCAAGTTTGCTAAATATCAGGCAAACAGGATGACTGAGAAACCAAAGCTTGAACTAAAAGAAATTCCTATTAATGTGAAACAAAAGCTTTGGTTGCTCAACGTGAATGTATTAGAGGTTGACTCGAATTTGAGTTTGATGATGAACCAAGAACCTATTGTATGGTAGCTATGGAGGAATCGTGGAAGAGTTTGACCGAGCACGCTTTTGATGAGGAACTGGACATGTTTGCTATGGAATCCATAGATGGTCTAGGAAGCTTTGATTGGAGCATGGAGAGTGAAGATGAACCTGTTTCTTGCTATGATAGCTACTTCACCAAGTTCACCCCTATCTCTGAGGTATGTTCTAAGTGTCATGACTTTTATCAAAAGTACTTAATGATTATGACCGAAAGAGATAATTATCAAAGGGCTAGGTCCGAGGTAGTGGTTATCAAATCACTTTAGAATCAATGGAAGCCAAAATTATAACACATGAAAATAATGAAATGGCAAGTAAAAGTATGAACAACAGGATTATCGTTAAAATTAAGTGAATGGAAACTAGGATGTAAGATTTCCAAATTGAGAAACTAACTAAGGAAAGAGATGAATTACTAGAAAAGTTTGTTGCTTGGGGACAATCGGGCCTTTCTCATGTTAGTTATGTTGAAAACAGAGAAGAGCTTACATTAGGAAGGACTAGGTTTTGGTATGGACTTTAATAACATAGAAAACCCACCTAGTGATCGGGATGAATGTGATTTTGAGGATATAACAACTAGTGATGATGAAATCATTAACTATGTAGATACATCTAGTAATGAGGACTCAATTAGTCAAACACCCTGAATATAAGAAAGACAAAGGTTATCATGCGTCCCTCATCCCACTGGTAGTTTTCAACCTCTTAGGACAGATGTTTCTCGTTTTGGAATAGACAATCTAGAGTTTAGGAAGAAGCTTGTTGGTCAATCTAATTTCAAACCTCAAAAGAAACAACTGAGACCCTACGGATGATGTTAAGAGTCAAGCGGTACCTTTAACTCAAAGTACTACTACATCTTCGCCAGTACCTTTGAGAAAACCCTTTTCAAAATACCGCTAAGCCTTTTGGGATAATTTTGGTCAAAAGGTTCATCATTCACCTAAAAGACAAGATAGGTTTGGTCATACACATAGAAGAAGCAATTTTGGGATTACAGGTCAAAAATTATGTTTTGTTTGTTTTAGTCCTGATCATTTGATTAAGGACGTGACTTTCCTCAGTACCTAAGTAAGTTCCCAAAGAAGTGAATCACAACCAAAAACCAAGGGAGGCTAGCCCAACTTGGAATCATTCACATAGGGTTAACCATAGAAACTTCTCACAAGACTATAAACCCTCACTGAGAAGACCTTTTCAAAACCTCCAGCATCCTTCAAACACTTTTCAAGGTACCATAGTAAAATATAGTACTTTCTCAAAGTACCGCTTGTTTCAATTAAAACCTTTTGGAATAGGAATCATAGGAGATCTAATTACTATCAATCTAGAAGGCGTTACAACTCAAAGAAAGTAGCTAGATCAAGGGACTCTATACCGGTTAAAACCAAATGGGTTAAGAAGGAAAGTACCGATGGGGAACAAACAAGACTTTCGAAGTGAGAGTGAAACAGATTTTTGTTAAAGATGACGTTGTTGAAAAGAAAAAGAGATTTTTGTTGAGAAAGAAAGTTTTGCTGAAACACCACTACAAGTTTTTGAACAACCAAAGATAATTGATCATGTGCTTAAACATAGTGGGAATTACATACTTAAAGAATTTAAGTATGTAACTCCACAAGGGGAACACAAGTCAAGAATGGTGGGTTCCTAAAATAACTAACTCCTTTATCTTTGTGCAGGGAAATCCAAAAGAGGAGCTTAAAGATCATTTAATTGTGGATAGTGGTTGCTCTAGAAGCATGACAGAGATAAAGAAATTCTCATGATTTTGGTCCCTATTGTGGAGGAAGAGTTGCATTTGGGAATGACGCTAGTGGAGGAAGAATTACAGGAAAAGGAACTATTAAGGCAGGGAGCATAGACTTTGAGAATGTTAGATATGTGAAGGAGTTAAAATTCAACCTTTGTCACCCCAGATTTGTGATAAGAAACACCCTATTTTATTCAATCGATAGAATGTCTCATTCTTCTCCCGATCTCAAGCTTGTTGATGATAACTTGGTAATACCGAGTACCAAGAACCACAGCTGGATATGAAGAGTCTTACCTCTTCTGAAAGAGCAACATGTTTAGTAGCAAAGGCAACACTTGAAGAAGCACATCTGTGGCATAGAAGATTGGGCCATGTAAATTTCAAGAATATCAACAAATTGGTCAAAGGAAATTTAGTTAGAGGTTTACCTTCAAAGACTTACAAGAATGATCACTCATGTTTGGCGCAAGAAGGGTAACAACATAAAGCTTCATGCAAGAAGCTTGAGGAAAGAACTTAGAGAACCTCTGGAATTGTCGATATGGATTTGTTTGGACTTGTTTCTGCTAGTCTAAACAAAAGAAGTAATCACGGTTGTGATGATGATTCATAGATTTAGTTGGGTATTTTTTTTGGGATTTAAAGATGACACCTTTGAGCCTATTCATGATCTAATAATAGCTCTTGAAAACCAATTGAGACTCAAGGTAAGAGGTATTAGATGTGATAATGGGATTGAATTCAAGAACAAGCTTATGGATGAGTTTTGTGCCAAGAAAGGAATCAAGAGGGAGTTTAGTATTGCAAGAACCCACAGAATGGTGTTGAGAGAAAGAACATGACTTTGATTGAAGACCAAACAATGCTTGCACATTCACACGCCTATTCACTCAATGAAGCCGTAGTACCGCTTGCTATGTGCTTAATAGAGTCTCGTACCAAACCTCGGATGAAGACACCTTATGAGTTGCTGATGGGAAACAAACCCAACATTCGATTTATGAAGCCTTTTGGATGCCCTCTAACTATTCTCAACACAATTGATCATCCGAAAATTTGATGGCAAGTCAGAAGAAGGATATTTATTGGGATATTGCACCAACAACAAAGGATTTAGAGTGTACAACAAAGTTACCAAAAAGGTTCAAGATTGTCTTCATGTTGAATTTTTAGAAGATCAAGAAAATTAAAGAAGTAAAGGTCCCGATTGGATGTTTGATCTTGAAGTTTGACTCCTTCTATGAATTATGTAATTAGAGAAGAAAATCAAGTTGTCCACAAAGAAGATGATTTATAGTACATTGTTCATGGAGTCCATATTAGATCTCGATGTGATGAAGAACCCATACCGTTGAACTAAAGAAAGTATTGATGAACCAAAATCCTCATTGTCTGCTGAGGATCAAGCTATTCAAGATGAACTTAATCAGATGCTTTTTCAAGATGTAGTATGATTGGTGCTAAACCGTCAAGTTATCTCACGCAAGCTAGCCAGTTACTGAATATTAACCGTCGTACTTAAAACAGTTCAAACACTAATGCAATTAAGATCGAGGAATATAGGGAATTCCCGTCGTTAAGTCCCACGGAAGGATGAATTGGTGTATTAAACACTTGATCGATGATAGAATGATCACTAAGGATAGTTGATCATGGGATATTGATGGAAAATTATACCTAAAGAAAAGATCTACAAATTACACCCAACTTAAATGCAAATTAAAAGAAATAAAAGATAAAAGATATTAAATAAACGCTATCACTATTTTTAAAGTCGATGAACGTTAAAACCTAAACGTGACGTTTAAATAAAATTACGTAAACGCATAAAATAAAACGCTAGTTTTATTGAAATAAAAGACCTACAAATATGAAAATGATATTTTTACAATCCTAATAATAAAAGAAAATTATTAGAAAAGAAAATTATTTTTACAACTATTTAATTAATTTTTATTAATTAAAAACTATTTATTGAGTATTTAAAATGCACTAAAATATAAGAAAATACAAAATTAACCTAGAAAAATGAAATTATAACTTAGAAAAGTCTAAAATATGATAAAACTTATTTTAAAACTGAAAATATATTTTTAAGACTTTATATGTATTTATTATTAATTTAAAACTATTTAAAACTAATTAAAATGCTAAAAAATACTTTTTAAACTAAGAAAATTATGGAAAATACTTTTATTACTTTTATATTTATCTTAACCTAATAAAATTGAAAAATTATTTTTGAACTTTTCTAATTTATTTGTATTAAAAGCTATTTAAAATGCCTAAAACTATTTTTAATTAAGAAAAATAGCAAACAGTTATGGAAAATTATGAAAATTTCAAGAAAAGTCTATTTTAATCTACTGAATCTAAGAAAAATAGAAAAACATGGGCTTGTGTGGTAGATTATGGAACTTGATTTGTAGCTGCTTATAAATAAGCACTTATGATAAGCCAAAAGCTACAATAAGCTACCAAATTGATACACAAGCTACAATAAGCTATAAGAACTCTAAATCAACTAAAAACAACAAACCACAACCTCTGGATTGCAAGTTAGCACAGATTTGATATTTTGACTTTTAATTTAAAACATTTAGGCTAGCTACTTTAAGCACAATAATAAGCAACACAATAAGCTAAAAGTGAAAACTACAAATTGTAAACTAAAGTAGACCTGGGTGAGAGTGTCTAAGCGAAAACTTCAGACCATGAGAAGTTTTATGAGCCCCTTTGCACAAGCTGCAAGAACGAGAAAATCTCAAGACAAGCTGGGAGCCTGAGCGGGGCAACTAGGCCCAAGTTGATAAGCTTGTTTGGAGCTTTTAGAAAATCTCTAAAATTTAACAAAAATCATAATAAGTAATTTGACCTGTTGAATTTCTTAATCCCAGAGTTTCATTTGATTTGGTCCAAGAATGAACCCAAGAAAATCTTGCTAGATGGCTGAAACCGGTTTTCAAGATTTGAATTTCTTTGACAAGTTATGAAACGATTGACTTTTATGAGATTTAAATCAATCTTGCTTACTAATTATGATGTAATAAGCTATGTTGAGATGAGATTAAGCTAGGTTATCAGATTCTAAGCTATAGGTGATTATGATAAGCTAAAATCCAACAAGCACAAGCTAGGTGAGAATTAAGGTACTTTTGACTTTTTACTATAACAGCACAAGGTTTCTCTGGTTTCTTTGAGTTCTTTAGACCAAGTGACTCGAATAACCAAAACCAGTCTGCACAAACTTTAACAGTGAAACAAGTAAAACCAAACACCCTTTTAATGACCTGTCTTGATGTTTTTCAACGGATTTCACCGATCCAATCCATGCAAATGATACAAGACCTTATAATATTGATTACTAGGACTAATGAAACATTAAACAACAGTATCAACAACATGAAACTCAAGATTAATAACTATGCTATTATGATTTGTTTAAATTGAGATTTTAACAACTGCTCAGTTTTAAAGAACAAGCAAACTATATTAAACTTTAATCTCACTAATCAAACACCAACAAGCATAAAAGCAAAGATAAAAGCAGAAATGAGCACTTGAACAGTGAAAAACTAGAATTTAGCAAATGCTTTACAAATTGGTTTCCAAGGAATCATCGAGAACCAAGGCATTCAAACACAACCTAGAGCTTCCAAATAAGCACTAACCCCAAGGCAATCCAAAAATACACCGCCTTTTCTTTCTTCATCTCCATGTAATTTTTTATTTTTAACTAATTAATTGGTATTTTTTGTGAATTTTTGTGTTATTGATATAACTGTTTTTTAAGGTATCTAAAAGCTTGAATAAGCTTTATAGGGAGCTTATGTGAGCTTTTAAGTCCAAACTAACAATTTGCTAACATCATTTCATTATATTGAGATTTTTGGATAATGAGAAAATTGCATAACTTGAGATAAGACCTTAAACTTGAAATTGATACTTGATAAAGTTTAACAATACAGCTAATATGCTTAACAAAGTACTTTTAAGATGGAAATTATAAGAAAATTGAAAGTTAATTAAAAACGACAATACATAAAATGAAATTAAAACTAGATAGGTTCTCCACTGCTTCTTTCTTGATATATATTGATTTGAAATATCTCTTTGTCTACCTCAATATATCCCATCACATCTTGACCATTGGATTGAGCGGATAATCGATGCCATTTTGCGAATTTGGCCAAAAATGTCTTGGTAGGTTTTCACATTAATTGGGTTTGGTTTGGATGTGGAGGTGGAAGGAGATGTAATCAAGTGGATAAACAATTTGGAAATGGTGAGGTGGAGGTGAAACCATCACTTTGGTTTTGCTAAACCAGGGAGAGAAGTCTGCTACGTGGTAGCGGTTTATTTGAATTCAAATTTTGGGCCGGGTCATTGGATTGGATTGGGCTTAGTTTTAATATAGGATCCGTTTATTTAAGTTAATAAACAAGGACCATTTATGCAATTTTAGCAAACTTGAAAGACTGATCTTGAACATTTTCCAAAGCTCTCAAGGACTAAAGCCCAAATGTGATTAGTACAAGGACCTATATTGATAATTTCCATTTTTGTAAACCCAGGGACCAAAAACTAGAATTTTCTCCAAAGTTTATCATGGGACCATTTTGTCATTTATAAATAGTACAAGGTTAATATTTGATTATTTTCACTTTTTAAATTAACCAAGGACTATTTATGACATTTTTCAAACTTGAGGGACTAAAGTTGTGATTTTGTGATTTTTGAACTTTAAAGGGTTTGTTTTGACAACTTTTGAATCTTATGGACCTTAAATGACATTTACAAAAGTTTTGAATTACGGTGGACCTTTTTGACAACTTTTGTAACTTGGGGACTAAACCGCCATTATGCAAACTTGATATGTTTTTCACTGAGATTTTGATGTTTTTAAATTTAAAACATATAAAACACTTGTTTGTGATATTTTTATCATTTTGATGTGTTTAGAGTGTTTTCGATGTTTTGGCATTCCAATAAAGATAAAAATGATGAGTATTTAGACACTCATCAATCTCCCCACATTACTAAGATATAGGTCCCTAGCAATGATTTGAGAAAATTTAATGGATTTTATCTCTTTGCAAAAGCCATTACTGGAGTAGCCAATTGTTTTAATTCAAGTAAGAATCTTGGCACAACGATAACCAAATGATTTTGAGCAAATCATAAGCTATGAACGGATTTGATTTGTCTTTACCGAAGGTCTTGCTTACGGACTACAACTCTTAGATAAATTATCAATATTATCTTTGGTAGCCGATTACCAATTATGGATTTAATTTGCCTTTACCACAAGCCATAAACTTATGGGCTAGCCAACTTTTCACTAGTTTAAAGATATGGTGAGTTGAACACCATACAATTTTAGGTAAATCAGAAGCCATAAACTGGTTTGAGATTATCTTTACCAAGAGCCGCTTGCTCTGGATTAGCCAATCCTTATGCTGGCTAGGACATGAAGGATCGGATACCATTGCAGAAAGGTGAAAACACTTACTCCAAAAAAATTTTACCAAAAACGGGGAATTAAGGAATAATTACATGATAAAACGGTGGAGAATTCCCCCCACACTAAGAAATGAATATTGCCTCATTATTCAAAGTACCTACGGTTATGTCAAACATAACATAAAGGGAAATACTACTGCCATTATTTTGTTTTTGATATATATATATATTTTTTTTTTTTTTTGAGAAAATGATTGATATATACAAATAGAAAAACTCCCCACACTAGTGAT
>OU343223.1:209703539-209735156 GCA_910596185.1 Chrysanthemum makinoi | reverse complement strand
TACCCTTGGAATCAAAATTTATAAAATACGTAAAATACATTTATTCATATAACGAAATTTAAAACTTAACTTGTGAATAATTAAAACTTAATTATTACGTGTACGTGATCGATTGTATACGACGAAAGATTTAAACGTTTCGATAATAAGTTGGGCCGATTGTTTTGTTAGTTTGGACTCAAGCCGAAAACCACTTGGGCTCGTTTCTTTTGCCAAGCCGAGAGTCCAAGAAGCCACTATGGGCGTGGGTTGTGTGTTCGGTTGGACCTCAGGCCGAAGCCCACACCACCTCAAGATTTACCTAATTGTTTTCCTATATATACACACATAAGATACAAAATTGAAACCCTAGTTTTCTTTGCCTCTTCCTTTTTCTTGCTCTCATTCGGCCGAACCTTAAACACCATTGGTGTCGAGATTTTGCTTCAATAAGCTAAGGTATAACACGTTTTCTCGTCTTTCTTTCGTTACACCTTACGTTAACCTTTATTGTATCATGTTTGTTTAGTCAACTTGTGTTTCTTTTCCTTGTGTCGAGCGGTATAAAACCAAACAAGGCAAACCATAATGATTTGAACCTTATAAGTATTAAAGAGTATGTTACGTGATAAGTGCTATTGAATCGGACCTTGGTTAGGTCGAATATATGAGAACCGAACCACATATAAGAGAACCGAACCATGTGTATGTTTCGGCTAAGGTGTAAAACATGATAACTTGAATATGTAAAGTACGTAGAGAGTTAGGGTTTGCGTAAAACCTATTAGCCGAACCTATATATATATTAGCCAAACCATATAAGAGTTTTTGAACGTGTGTTTATTAAGTAAGGTCATGTTAACCTAAACCTAGTTAAAGTGTGAACCGAACCATGTGAATCGAAACCTAAATGGATTGTGAACCTTGTACCACACGTGTGTTTTATAAGTCGAGTGAGCGTGTAGATATGTAAACGTAGTACGTGGTCATATCTAGTCAAAGCTATGGTGCGTGTGTGTGTAAATGTGTATTTAATCCGAGTAATAAGTAACTTGTATGTCACATAAAAATCATAAACGTGAATGGGAATAAAAGTTGAAGTATAGCATATATATAAGTAACGTATGGTTAAGACATGAAGGTGTTAAGTTAAGTAGGGAGTCATTAAAAGACGTAACATGAAAAGTAAATGCATTTTAATGTGATATTAAAAGAAGGAGAAAACCCTAGAACATATTGAGAGTCGATTAGGGTTTGAAACTAAGAGTATAATAATTCGTTATTTCATGTGTGAGTTATGATGTTTAAACTATTTTCACATTTAACCCTAAACTTTAATAAATGATATAATGAACCTTAATCTACGATATTAATTATAAAGCACTTAAGTCTCATTTAAATCATAAAAATCCTAAAGTATGAAGATCACTGAATACACTAAGTATATATACCAAATGTTAGAAGATCATTTCGACGATTATGGAATCATTAATAACATGGACGACCGTTAGTGTGTATAGGTTCTGTGAAGAAGGAGTAATCCGTTGTCTTCCGTATTTCTACTTTTGATCATTTGCTTTGGAATATTCTGACCTTTTCAGTAAAGGTTCCTTTTGACGCTTTCTTTCGTTAGTTTTTCTATTAGGGATTTTTCTAAGCCTTTGCTATGAACCCATTCTGTTTTGTTTGAGCTGTTGCTTATCTGAACTCTGATTTCTGAATTATGAAATATCTGATTTTGAACTATATGATATGAAAACTCTGATTTTGAAAATATGAATAACTTTCTGATAAAATATGATCTGTGTCAGTTATGACAATCTGATTTGACCTAAGATAGTTTGACACACGAGCCAAATATTTCACTAGTCATGGGGGTTCCATGTCCGTATCAGTGATGCACTTCTGATATGACTCTAGGGCAGTAGAGTGATGTTCTGCCACGTTCCTGGATGGTGGAGCATATTTTGTATATGTAGGAAGGAGCGTATGGATGCATCCTAGATCTGTTATCTGTTATATGTTATCTGATGATTGATGCTGCGTGCATGCACGTCCTTCATAACTCTGGTAGGTCTCCCCTACAAATGTTGCCTTATGAGAAATGTTGCCTTATGAGAAATGTTGCCTTATGAGAATATGATTATGATCTGATATTTGTTTTTGGGCTCGTGGTAGTTAACTATAAACTTTATTCGATAATTCTGATTTATACTTTGAAAATGATTATGATTTTGCTATCTTTCATTTATTATATTTCATATTCGATATCGTTTAGTATTCGCTTTGCTTTCATATCTGTTCACTGGGCTTTTGAAGCTCAGCCGCACTTTTCTTTTCTTCCGCGGCAGGTATCTAAGCATTGAAGCTGGGTTTTGCTTTGGGATGAGTGCATGAGTGGACTTACCTTAGAGATTTGTTTAGCTTTGATCTTATGATGCCATTTAAGACTTATTATTTCTGATATTTTGTTAGAGTTATTTTTCCGCTGGGACCTATGTATTGAAGTCGTTTTGACTTGAATTATTCCGCATTTATGTTAAGATTTCTTTTGGATGTTTATGTTTGCTTTGATATGACACCATTACTTGTGATTCCTTTACCCTTGTCGGGTCGGGGCGTTACACTTATTCTAAAAATATCAAAAACAATTCAGGTACAAAATGCTTTGATAAAATATCATAAGTATCTGGATTGATTTTCAAATGATTTTCAATTGGTTCCTATGGCAGATGAACAATACCAAAAAGACCGACCAACTTTACATTATGTATGGTGATATAAGGACGATAAGGTTAGGTATGTGTTCCCATGATCCGCCAGAACCGGAGGGATCTACCCAGGGACTATCCACTAGTTAGTGTAGAGTTCTTAGGTATGATGATAAAAGGAGAAAAATGAGATATGGGAAGAGTGCGGACTGAGACTGACCTAGTACTGGAATAAACCCAACAAGGTTCTAGCTATGAAGTCTCGGTAAGCACTGAAGGGGTTGAAGAATTAAAAAGAATTGAATGAGAAAATGGTGAAAACAAATAGCCCTCCATTTATTCAACCTTAGGGCAGAAACCGGGTTCAATTCATATGCTACTGATGGTAACATCGGTATTGAAGACAAGACGTCATGGACCCAGTGACGCACTGCACTTCAACTTTCCAAACCACTCAAGTTCCTTTTAAAAGGACTTGTTTCATTCTCACGGGGAACCGACATTATCTATCGACTTTTTCTTAGAGATTGTTGATATTGAAGGAGGAGACCCTCTCCCTAGTCTCCGATATAGGATCCAAATATGCACAAATTGAGTCTAGTGCCACGAGATCATCAATAAATCTCATTAGGACACTTTCAATGAAGACTCTCTGTTTCACACAATGTGGAAAGAGAGATTATATCTTGAGTCCTACGCATTATCCTTGTGGTATTGCCAGAACATCTGAGTGATGTGTTTACATATTCACTATGAAGATGGAAAGCCTTCTGGAGCCAACATCTAACAAGCTCCTGGTAGGTGGCATGTGAGATCTATTATACAGATCAACCATGTGACAACTGAACAGAAACAAATGGGGCGATTCAATCTTTTGAATCAATCTTGGTTCAGGTTATGGATTGACGGATACCCTTGAAAAACCGGTCTTTGTGCTTTAAAACTCTTTTCATTAGCACGTCGACCGTGTACTAATTTTTCAAATCAAAAGGTGTTTTATGATTGATAATTGATTTTCATTAAAACCTTCGTTATATTGCAAAAACAATTTCTATTGAGCAATACACGATTATTTTTCAAATCTCTTTTCATCAATCAGTGGACGTAAATTCGCTGGTTCACTCACTCCATGTTGTCTTCTTTGAGACGTTCCGGTTTGAGAACAGCTAGAGCAGCTGCGAAACCCTGTCAAGGAAATTCTTCGGAATTATACCTGATCACAGGCAGTACTTGTACTGATCAACGGGGAACCGTGGGCCGTGTACCTCAATTCATCGAAAGTGATCAAAGACACTTTCGTGCGCTTTATTGCTAACTGTCTTATGCAGGTACACCCCGACGTTTGCAGCTGATCAGAATGAAGCGGTCAATCCATAGCCGCATGCTCACCTAACACATTCATCTCAAAAGAAATCATGATTAGTGCATCAATGACTCTGATATTTTCACTCCATGCTTCTGCTACGCTGCTGCCAATATCATGAATCAACTAAAGCTTCCGCTACTCTGATGAGAAGATATCATGATCCAGAATGTGAGCATGTCGGTCCGAATGTCACAACATCACATAGAACCAACACCACAATGAATGTCTCAGAGATTTTCAGAGTGATGATCTCAAAAGTTTGCTCAAATTTATTATCACGTGGATCTGTAAAAGACCTCCTTCTAGAGTAACCAAACATGCAATGAGAAGAATCAATGACTACGAGCTTCGGAGCAAAGTACTACATCAAGAATACAAGAACAATTGTCAATGTCATATCTGTTTGTATTCAATGTAATTTTAGTATATGTTTGAGGTGACCTCCCTTAGGGGGAAATTTTTAGGAATTAGAAATTCCAGGTATTAAAGAGTCGGTCACCTCAAGTATATGTAATCGTTAGAAAGCTCGTAGTCTGATTCGTTGAGGTTTAGGGGTGTGTGTGTATGGATAAAACCACAATATCGATATCAAAAATAACCACAAGTAATGATTTAAAATCCCTTTAGGAAAAAGGATAATGAATTAAAACCCGTGAGTGATACTGATACGGATTAGGAAATCCGAGTCGTTTCCCAACGAGGTGTGAATGGGCAACGTCGTTATTGGTTCGTTATTAAAATGCTCGATGTTTTGGATTTTTGATTATATTAAAACTACGGGGAATGGGAAAACAATTAAGGGAAATTACACTACGGGAAATCCTAAATACGCGATTTATTCTAAAACGTATTAAAAGAAACGTAAATAAAAAGCAACTACGTCTAATCTAAGTCCTAAAAATAATCTAAAATTACTTTCTAACTAAAAATGAAATTTGAAAGCTATTTATGAATTAAAACTAATTTTTAGGATTTTTCTGGAATTTATTCAAATTAAAAACTAATTTTTAACTTTTAAAACTAATTTAAAATTCTAAAAATTAGGAAAATTAAGGGGAAAATTATGAAACTATTTTTTAAAAATCTAAAATAACCAAAGAGAATTTTCAAAATTAATTTTATATTTTTCTGATTATTTTTCTATTTTCTACGAATTTAAAACTATTTATATCTAATTAAATGGCTAAATATTACAAAATAAGCTAGGAAAAATCTAGAAAAATTATTTTTTTGCTTTTTGTATTTATCTTAATCTTATGAAAATTATAAAATTATTTTTTGGAACTTTTTCTGAATTAATTGCAATAAAAGCTGTTTAAAAAGACCTAAAAACTGTTTTAAAATGTAAAAATTACTAAACAGTGATGAAAATTTATGAAAAATTCAGTAAAAATCTAAAATATTATTCTAATTTTATGAAAAATATAAAAACTATGGCTTATGTGTAAGGATAACAAGCTGTAGTGCAAACTGATTTCAATTAAGCTACTAAAATAAGCTAAAGAGTGTAATAAGCTACCAAACTTTTACAGAGTCTAATCTATACTAAAATTTACCTATCAGTAGCTAATTCCAACTACTCCTAATCTCTAATGTGCGACCTACACTGATTTGAACTAATGATCCACTTGAACCAAATAGTCCTTAACCCCCCAAGTTTAAGCTTATCCACAGGCTTATTGAAAAAGCTAATCTGGAAAAAATATCTGAGAACCTTAAGCTAACCAACTAAAGAGCACTAGGACCAAATTACATCTAGTAACAAGCTTTTATAGGCTTCTACAGCTACTGCACAATACCTGTGCATACTCAGTGATGACTGAATGAGTGCACAGGGGATTTCTAGTCCAAAAGATAAGCTAGTTTGAGCTTAATAAAAATTTCCAAAAATTTAACTAAAATGATATTTTGAAAAACCACCAAGTGAAGCTTATAAATCCAAAGTTTCAGCAATATTGGATCAGTAATAGATCCATGAAAAATCAAGATAGTTATGCCAAAATCCACTTGTTTCACTATTTTGACTTTAAAACAGATTTGTAAATTTGACTAAAGTGAGATTTAGATCCAAATGATGAACTGATTATAATGTTTTAGGTTGAAACAAAGTTAAATCAAGCTGTTATAACATTATCTAGACACAAATCAAGCTTTTGACCTTAAAAATTCCAACTAATAAGCAAATTGGAACAGATTCAAAGTGATTTTGACTAAATGAGTTTATGGATGCAATTTAACTACTAAAATGAATCTAACTGACCTAGTGAAGATTAATACATCAATACTTAACCAACTACTAAACCTTTATCTCAGCTAAACCACTTATGCCAAACACCTCTTTATGAAAACTGTTTTGCAATTTACTCTATCTAAATGATTAACACCCTATACTAGCAATTAAACTTCAACAATAACATCTAATATCAGCTAAATTACCAGAGGTCCTAGCCACAATGGCTTGCCAAAGAACAAATAGCCACTATCCTAACTGATCTTAACCCAATTACAATTCAGAATCAACCCAATTTCACCATTACATCAGCAATTCAGATCCACATGAGTATAATGACTGCAGTTGACTATGTTTGACCAAATTACTTTTGAAGATAGAAATGAGTAGAGAAATGAATAAGCACTTACTAAGCTATTGATAAGCTTATAAGAGCTTATGGTAACCTAAACTTAAGCTGATTGCAGCTTATTAAAAGATTTGAGAAATTTTTTTTATTTTTTTTTAGTATTTTTCTAATTTTTTTTGTGATTTTTATTTTATAAACCAAATAAGCTGAAAATCAATTAAGCTAAACTAAAATGGTTAATAGAAACACTAATAAGCACTGAAATTAATCAAACAGTAAATAAGTTGAAGACTAAAACTGGAATTACTTTGATTAATAAAATTGAGATTACAATGAAAACTGAAGTACAGAAATGAAATTTTAAAACATAAACATGAATAAGCTACTTATTAATCTACTCAAATTCTACTCATTACAAGTGAGGAATGAACGGGGTATTTATAGCCTAGCTAGAGGTCTTGGAAGCATCTGGAAACTCCATCTTGTGCTTTCTCTTGGACGTTTTGAGCCATTGATCAACCTTCTACGAATCCCATTTGATCTCAACCCTTGGATTGCACATGCCACGCATCAACAGCCAATGAAAGAGCAGGGATTGGAATTTTATCACTTGGATAGCTGACATGGCACTGTGCACATGTCAGGTGTGTCAGTGATTGTACCAATTTACCCTTAATTGTGGTCAATTTAGCGGATTGAAGCTGAGGGTAATCTAGGGTTTATGTTTATCTGGGTAAAAAGGGAAAAGGGGGGAAATTGGGTAAAACGTTTTGGCGCGTTGGGATTTTTTATTTTAATTCGGTTAATTGACTCGTTGACCATGGGTAAAATACGGGTCATGGGATTCACGGGTATAGTGTTTTGGGTTTGGAACGGGTAACAAGTTTGGGCCGTGGGTTTGAATATTGGACTTGAGATATTAATGGACTAACGATGTACTATGGACTCATGTAATATTTCAAGGACCAAATGTGTAAAATCTGAAGTTCCAGGGACCAAACAGTAAATCTGAAAATGTATTCCAAGGGCTGATTTTGTTATTCTTAAATAATCCAAGGGTTGAATTTGCCAATTCTGAAACTTGAAGGTATATTCTGCCAAATACTCAAAGTTCAGGGACTGTTTCTGACATTTCTTCAAACTTTGATCAAATCTTCACAAATCATCCTCAGAGAGTAGAAATCTTCACAAATGCATAAATCTGACCTTCCGGCTCAGTTTTAGCTCTCTTAATCTCTCGTGCTCGGATTTTCGTCTGATTTGGCTTCTTTTTGTGTGTTTTGATATATCCGTACCTGCACAAGCACAAACTCAAAAAAACAACAAATATTAGCAATAAACGGCTCTTTCTTGGTTATTTTGGGTTAGATTTGATAAACAAAAGGTATGTGTTTAAGCACATATCAAAATACCCCAGACGAGACCATTGTCGTGTCCCCACACAATGCAATCAACTCACGCTTCTGAAACCAAGGATTTCAATCTCTTTCTACTAAACCTATGAAGAAGTAGCAAAGATTCCTCAAAAGAGATTAAGAAAGCCTTAATTCTAAAAACGCCCCGTTTACCTTATATTTCACATATATATATTACGATTAAGCACATTCCGGTTATGAGTGACGGTTTGCTGAACTTTCATGTCGATCAATAACTCCAACATTTTTCAATCAACACTTTAGGATCACGGAGTAGGAAACACAACACAGCGTGAAGTGACCATACGGATAGAATACATCGTCCCTGATTTTTCACAAGTCCCCAAACTAAGCGTAAAATCGAAATCATTGTTAAATATGACTCTAGATGCTAACACTACCCATGGAAGTTACTTGTGTAATTACCTTTTGCTCCCATTTCCTATTTGCCTCTAGATTTTTATTTTTGTTGAGAACTGAATTTCTTCAAATTCCTCGTTTCGATAACTTTTATTCTGATAAAGATATAAAGCTAAGTCGCTAATTAGTTATCCATCTTCCCTCGAAAACCATTGCACACAAGAATGAGGTCCACATCAAGGTCCTAATTTCACACGATTTAGGGAGAATATCCTTTTTATGGCGACCGAGACAACTCATCTACGAGTCCAGAGACAGAAGCTTTATTTAGACATCTCCCGGATCCGAAATTTGGCTTAACACTATTTCAGCACATTTGCATTTTTGCAATTCAGGCCCTTGGTCTTTTAAACTACTAACTCAACGGGATTACCGCTTTATCAGAAGTCTTATTATGACTTTGGATTTTCCTTTGCCTTTATAGAAGTCTATGACAACTTTTATAGCTTTGGATTTTTAATTTAAAAACATTTGGGCTTTATTTCATGTTAATTTTTGTGCCAAACTCCAAACCCTACGGCTTTTATAACAATAGAAACAATAGCAGCAAACTATCAGGAATCAGTTGTCTATTACACCGTAACACTGACAGTACCTCGATGTGTACCCAACTATCATGGGCAAGGATTCTCTAAAGAAGACAAAGAACTAACTATCGCCAAAAACTCAACATCTCTAATTATTAAAAACATATATGGGGTGAAACAATTTTGTGGGAACAAAAAGCCATAAGTACCTTCGATGGGCTCTAAAGAGAACCAACTACTCCACGCTTAGCATCTAAACTCATAAGTAACTCTATCATTTCTTGATCTCCGCAAATTTAAAATCCCAAATAATGAGATCCGCGGATGCTTAGCCGATAATTTTTAGATTACCTATGGTTAAGGGAACAAGCTAGGGCTCAACACGCCCGGTCAAGTCAGAATTCTATTCCTACTCTCACCAGCGGAAAGTCAACAAGGTGTCAAAACATATATTAACTTAGCTAATGCTTCGTCTAATTAATCTCAAGTCATGCATATTTAAAATCACTCAGGGAAACTTGCAAATTCTTGGCCTTGTGAGCTAGAATTCGCTTTTTATAGCTTCTTGTCTAAGAGACTAGCAAACTTTTCAATCAAAAAGACTTAACAAAAGCTTAAAATTTTTTAAATTTTCTCATTTATAGCACAATTTTTTCATTTTCTAAGGAAAAACGGGGTTGCGAGAGAACATGACAAAAATAAGCAAGTGCGGTTAAATCAAATCGAAGATTACCCTACCCCAGACTAGAACGAAACATTGTCCTCAATGTTTAAAAGCAAGGGTATCAACGAAAATCTAAAAGCCGTTTATTAAGTATGCTAGAAGATAAACGTTAGTCGATAAGATTTCGGATATCGGATTTCTATCAGCATCGATCATGAAACTCGAGTAGAGAAAATGACAAACTTCGAGCACGAGAGTCTTCATATCGGGAAAATCCTAAACACAAACATCACAAACAACCAAACACGAGAAATCGAAGAGGCTAACCCCTTCACGTCACTTATTAGAAAATAGAAAGAAAAAATAGAGATAAGCATGGGGTGCCTCCCACGAAGCGCTACTGTTTTTGGTTACCGAGTCGCTAGCTTGACTCGATCCCCGAATTCAGTTGTCCTTAGGGAAAGTCTGGAGATCTGGGACAACCATAGATGGGATGTCCCCTCCAAAATAATGTTTCACACAATGGCCATTCACCTTGAAATTAGGGCCATCGGGATGAGAAAGCTCCACCGTTCCATAAGGGAAAACCTGAGCAACGGTGAATTGTCCGGACCAACGGGTTTTGAGTTTGCCCGAGAATATCTTTAATCGAGAGTTAAAAAGGAGAACTTGATCACCAACGTTGAAAACGCGGTTTTTGATTTTAGAATCATGAATCCTCTTAGTCTTCTCTTTGAAAATCAAAGAATTCTCGTAAGCCTGATCCCTAAGCTCATTTAATTCATTCAATTGAACTTTCCGGTGATCACCCGCGGTCTTAAGATCAAAGTTAGCATGTTTCAAGGCCCAGAATGCCTTATGCTCGAGCTCGATGGGCAAGTGACAAGCTATTCCATACACCAACTTAAATGGGGTGCACCCGATGGGTGTCTTGTATGCGGTGCGGAAAGCCCATAATGCATCATCTAACTTATCGCCCCATGAAGCTCGATTTTCTCCTACGGTCCTTTCTAAAATCCTTTTCAAACCACGATTGGAGACCTCAACTTGTCCCGCTTTGCGGGTGATACGCTGTAGAAAGATGATGGGTAACTCCATATTTAGCCATCACTTTAGCAAATTGTTCATTACAAAAATGGGTACCACGATCACTGATGATAGCACGAGGTGCTCCGAATCGGGAAAACAAATTCTTCAGAAACTTAACAACCACTCGGGCGTCATTGGTGGGGAGCGCCTTCGCTTCAACCGATTTAGACAAGTAGTCGACGGCCACGAGGATATACTTATTACCCTTAGAAGATGGAAATGGCCCCATAAAATCGATGCCCCATACGTCAAAAATCTCGCAAACTTGAATAGCATTTTGTGGCATTTCATCCTTTTGCAAAATTTTCCCTTGACGTTGGCAAGAATCACAAGACTTAACTAAATCATGAGCATCTCGATATATGGTAGGCCAATAAAACTCGGAATCAAAAACCTTCTAAGCGGTGTAGCTTGCACCATGATGGCCACCAGTGGGTCCGTTATGGCAAGCATTAAGAATATCAAGAGCCTCTTGGCCATGAACACACCGCCGGATTACTTGATCCGCACAAATCTTAAACAAGTAGGGATCATCCCAGAAATAATGCTTAACATCTTTGAAAAACTTTTTCTTCTGTTGGGACGACATCCCTTTCACGAGGAAATTGCCCGCATGGTAATTTGCAAAGTCGGCAAACCATGGGGTGTTTGGGTCTTTCTTAGCAATCATCCCAAGTGTCTCAAGAGGAAATGTTTCCGTGATCTCCTTTTTCTCGAGCACACTTTGATGGGGATTCTCAAGTCTAGAAAGGTGATCAGCAGCAAGGTTCTCCGCTCCTTTTTTGTCAAGAATAGTAACATCAAACTCTTGAAGGAGGAGAACCCACCGAATTAATCGTGGCTTAGCATCTTGCTTTGCCAAAAGATACTTTAGGGCAGAATGGTCGGTATACACTATGGTCTTCGATAAGACAAGGTAGGGTCGGAATTTCTCAAAAGCATAAACAACGGCCAATAATTCCTTTTCAGTAGTCGTGTAATTGTGTTGGGCCTCAGACAATGTCTTACTCGCATAGTGTATGGGTTGGAAATGTTTCGATTTACGTTGCCCCAAGACTGCCCCAATTGCGTAATCACTTGCGTCACACATGAGCTCAAAGGGCAAATCCCAGTCGGGGGCAACTAAGATCGGAGCTTCAGTTAATTTCTTTTTGAGAAAATTAAATGCTTCAACGCATTCAGTGGTGAAGATAAACGGAGCATCCTTCTCAAGGAGATGGGTCAGAGGGCGGGCTATCTTAGAGAAATCTTGGATGAAACGGCGATAGAAACCGGCATGACCCAAAAAACTCCGAATACCTTTGACGGTAGTGGGATGAGGGATTTTAGCTATAACGTCGACTTTAGCTCGGTCGACCTCAATCCCAGATTTTGAAATCTTATGGCCGAGGACAATGCCCTCTCGAACCATGAAATGGCACTTCTCCCAATTCAAGACCAAGTTGGTGTCTTCACACCGTTTGAGCATGTGGTCTAGATGAGAGAGGCAAGAAGTGAAAGAATCTCCATAAACCGAGAAATCGTCCATAAAAACTTCCATAGACTTCTCGATCATGTCATGAAAAATAGCCATCATGCACCTTTGGAACGTACCGGGAGCATTGCATAAGCCAAATGGCATTCGTCGGTAAGCAAACGTTCCATAAGGGCACGTGAAAGTCGTTTTCTCTTGATCCTGCGGATCAATCGGAATTTGAAAGTAACCGGAAAAACCATCGTGAAAGCAATAGAACTCATTCCCCGCTAAACGTTCGAGCATCTGATCCATAAAAGGTAGCGGGAAATGATCCTTCCTTGTAGCATCATTCAACTTTCGGTAGTCAATACACACCCTCCATCCGGTGACGAGGCGTGTGGAAATCAATTCATTATCTTCATTGGCAATGACGGTCATTCCTCCCTTCTTCGGAACACAATGGATAGGGCTAACCCATGAGCTATCAGAGATTGGATAAATGATTCCGGCGTCAAGGAGTTTAAGAACTTCCTTTTTGATAACCTCATGAATTTTCGGATTAACCCTACGTTGTTGTTGAATAACGGGTTTGCAATCGTCTTCCATTAAGATCTTGTGAGTACAAAAACGAGGATTTATGCCTTTTATATCAGAAATTTGCCAAGCGATGGCATTCTTATGTTTACGAAGAATATCCAAAAGTGCGGTTTTCTCCTCATCTTTTAGGTTTTTAGCAATGATGACGGGAAACTTGTTCGGTTCTTCAAGAAAAGCGTATTCAAGATGAGGAGGTAAATCCTTGAGTTAGGGCTCCGGAGGTTTTTCATTAGACGTTTGTACGGATTTGATTTCTTCAATCGTAATCTCTTTCGGAGGGAGTGACGGTGATGGATCTTCATTTAGCAATTGTTCAAGATAAAGGATATCTCCCTCCGAATCATAAACACCATCATCAATTCCCGGTGGAATCGATTCGTCAGTAGCAAGAAACTCATCGACCTCTTCCAAAATGAAATCACCTCCCTCGAATGGAGTAAGAGAGGGAGAAGAGTCGGCAATTATAGGCTCAGAAGATGGTTCAACATTTTCGAAGGAATGGTGGATTACCACCCATAAAATTAAGAAGCTTTTGAGCATACTCCTCCGTAGCAATATCGAGAACGTCGATTCGATTAATAGAAGCATCATCATAATTGGAGGAGTATCTCGAAGGATGGTTAATGTTAAATGAGATGGTTTCCTTATGAGATCGTAAAGTAATTTCTCCTTCATAAACCTCAATCATCGCACGGCCCATTCGTAAGAAAGGTCTCCCGAGAATAAGAGGCACTCGGGAATCAGCATCAAAGTCAACGACAACGAAGTCGGCGGGAAAATGTAGTGGTCCTACTTTCACACAGACATCCTCGGCGATTCCTTTCGGAATAGAGGTTGATCGGTCCGCGAGTTTAAGAGTCATCTTAGTAGGAGTGAGATCCGGGAGAGAAAGCTTGTTATAAATCGAAAGAGGCATTAAGTTAATACTCGCACCAAGATCGGCCAAGGCGGAGCATTTCACAATTCCCGGAAACTCACAAGGGATAAGAAATTTGCCGGGGTCTCCTAACTTTTCGGGAAGTTTCTTGAGGAGCACCGCTGAGCAATTCTCATTCAACGGTGTTTTTGCAATTTCGGCTAACTTTTCCTTATTACTCACTAAATTTTTGATCATGGCAGCAAATTTCGGCATGAGGAGTAAAGCGTCGGTGAAACTGATGTTAAAATTCAAGGATTGAACGATCTCAACAAATTTCTCCATTTGGTTTTCGGTTTTATCACGAATCCTTTGATCTTGAAGTCTAGACGGATAAGGAAGTGAGGGTTTAAAAGTAGTCTTCGGAACATCGGGTTCCGGAATTGGAGTCTGAACGACCGGAGGTGGGACGGGTGCAGGCTGCACATTTTCTTTAATAACCACGGGTTCTCGTTCCTCCTCCCTCACCAGCGGAGTAGGAAACGATGGTTCATCATAAGCCTTACCACTCCGTGTGGTTATAGCTTTTAACTCACCCTTCGGGTTAGGAATGGTATCACTTGGAAGAGATCCCGAACTCGAGGGTTGACTTATCTTACACAAAACAGCATTCAACATGTTCTCAAGTTTATTCTCCGAAGCATCCAATTTGTTGTTCTGAAGTCGAATCTCATTCCTAAACTCATTGCTTTGTCTAGTCAACGAAGATTGAAACTCATTTCTCAAACTTGAAATCTGAGTTTGCATGGTTTGGATGGTAGCATTATTGTGTTGAACGTAATTCGTGAATTCATTTGAAGGCAAAGGTGGAGCTTGATAGCTTGAATTTGGATATCCTTGATTGTAATTGACTCCTTGATTCGGGTATTGATTTGGTGGGGCTTTGAATTGGTTTTGAACATTTGGTCCACGAACTTGATTCTGATTAAAACGAGTCTGATTGTTCGATTGAGAAAATCCCGGAGGTACCATTTGATTACTAACACGAGGGTTTGGTTCAACTTGAGAACGGTATTGGTTACCTCCGGTTACGGCATTAGCTTCGAAAGGATTTCCATCGGTGGCGGTACAATTGTAGTAGGCATGCGGGCCACCACAAGTGGTACAAGTAGATTCCACCGCTTTGACTTGAGCGGGTGGAGAAGAATTAACCTTAGCGGTCTTAATCTTAACCAAAGCCTGAATCATATCCGTAAGCTTATCAATCTTAGCATCGGTGCTAGATGTATTTTCGAAAGACGAGGACGATGGTGTAACACTCACTCGGGAAGCAACCGATTTGCTACGTGAGGTACGAACTTTAGATTTGTTCTCAATAATCAACAAGGCATCTCTCGTTGATCGGGTCAACAAATTACACCACCGCGGCATTGAGAGAGTCTTGATCAGTCTCATTCAAACCGTTATAAAACATATCAAGTTGGTGTAATTCCGTAAAACCATGATGGGGACATTGCCTAAGCAAATCTTTGAATCGGTCCCATGCCTGACTAAATGATTCATCAAATCTTTGTGTGAATTTCGTTATTTCATTTTTTAAACTTGTTGTTTTAGACGGTGGGAAGAATTCGTTCACGAATTTTGACACTAAATTCTCCCATGTGGTTATCGATCGAGGGGTAGTTTCTCGAGCCAAATCCGGGCGGCCCCCTCAAGTGAAAACGGGAAGAGTAGTAGCTTGATAGCCTCTTCCGAAACGTTACGGTACTTGATCGTAGACGTGAGCTTGTTGAATCGTCGGATATGAGAGTGAGGATCGCCCTCTCAAATCCATAAAATTGGCTTGACGAAACCAAATTTATCAATCCGTGTTTAAGCTCAAAGTTATCGGCAACGATTGCCGGAACGACGATGGCTTCTCCATAACCCTCGGTGGGTGCTTGGAGTTGTTCTAACATAGATCGGTTGTCCTCCGCCATTTCGACAATGGGCGGAGTCGGATTAGTTCGAATCTCGGTTCGACTAATGGAGCACGTCTATTTCGCCTTCTCGGAATTGTAGCGGCTTCACGTATCGGTCTGTAGTTGTTGGATCGAGTGCGCATGCACTTTCAAAAACCAAGGCAATTAAAACGAACGGTATTCGAAAACACAGTGAACTTAACCAATAATCCCAAGTGAATAAATCACCTCTATAAGACAAACGCACAAGCGAGCGGAGAAGCTTTTTTAGGTCAGCGCGAAGCTTATTAAAACCCCGCTTCTTTTCAGCCGCAATTTAATGTCGGCCGTCCTTATACCCACCACACAGTTTGTTTATCAAATAGAAATAAATCGACTCACAAGCGACACAAAGGCAAGTTTTTGATCTTTGGTTCGGGAACTTACTAATGATAACACCTCCGTTGAGAATGTTATATAATTGATGTATTCTATTTTAGCTCAAAAACAAAAGAGAAAATCTTTTTGTATTTTTAATATGATATATATATATACAAAAGAAAAAGGAAAATATTGTTTACTTTTTTTTTTTTTATAAAAATAACTTCACAAAGGAAGGATCTCGAGTCACTAATCGTCAAACCTTTAACGATATTGTCGCGACACAACCTCCCGGCGCCAAAATTTGATCCGTTGAGGTTTAGGGGTGTGTGTGTATGGATAAAACCACAATATCGATATCAAAAATAACCATAAGTAATGATTTAAAATCCCTTTAGGAAAAAGGATAATGAATTAAAACCCGTGAGTGATAGTGATACGGATTAGGAAATCCGAGTCGTTTCCCAACGAGGTGTGAATGGGCAACGTCGTTATTGGTTCGTTATTAAAATGCTCGATGTTTTGATTTTTGATTTTATTAAAACTACGGGGAATGGGAAAACAATTAAGGGAAATTACACTACGGAAATCCTAAATACGCGAATTATTCTAAAACGTATTAAAAGAAACGTAAATAAAAAGCAACTACGTCTAATCTAAGTCCTAAAATAATCTAAAATTACTTTCAAACTAAAAATGAAATTTGAAAACTATTTATGAATTAAAACTAATTTTTAGGATTTTTCCGAATTTATTCAATTAAAAACTAATTTTTAACTTTTAAAACTAATTTAAAATTCTAAAAATTAGGAAAATTAAGGGGAAAATTATGAAACTATTTTTTAAAAATCTAAAATAACCTAAGAGAATTTTCAAAATTAATTTTGTATTTTTCTGATTATTTTTCTATTTTCTACGAATTTAAAACTATTTAAATCTAATTAAATGGCTAAATATTACAAAATAAGCTAGGAAAAATCTAGAAAAATTATTTTTTTGCTTTTTGTATTTATCTTAATCTTATGAAAATTATAAAATTATTTTTTGGAACTTTTTCTGAATTAATTGCAATAAAAGCTGTTTAAAAAGACCTAAAAACTGTTTTAAATTGTAAAAATTACTAAATAGTGATGAAAATTTATGAAAAAATCAGTAAAAATCTAAAATATTATTCTAATTTTATGAAAAATATAAAAACTATGGCTTATGTGTAAGGATAACAAGCTGTAGTGCAAACTGATTTCAATTAAGCTACTAAAATAAGCTAAAGAGTGCAATAAGCTACCAAACTTTTACAGAGTCTAAACTATACTAAAATTTACCTATCAGTAGCTAATTCCAACTACTCCTAATCTCTAATGTGCGACCTACACTGATTTGAACTAATGATCCACTTGAACCAAATAGTCCTTAACCCCCCAAGTTTAAGCTTATCCACAGGCTTATTGAAAAAGCTAATCTGAAAAACAGATCTGAGAACCTTAAGCTAACCAACTAAAGAGCACTAGGACCAAATTACAGCTAGTAACAAGCTTTTATAGGCTTCTACAGCTACTGCACAATACCTGTGCATACTCAGTGATGACTGAATGAGTGCACAGGGGATTTCTAGTCCAAAAGATAAGCTAGTTTGAGCTTAATAAAAATTTCCAAAAATTTAACTAAAATGATATTTTGAAAAACCACCAAGTGAAGCTTATAAATCCAAAGTTTCAGCAATATTGGATCAGTAATAGATCCATGAAAAATCAAGATAGTTATGCCAAAATCCACTTGTTTCACTATTTTGACTTTAAAACAGATTTGTAAATTTGACTAAAGTGAGATTTAGATCCAAATGATGAACTGATTATAATGTTTTAGGTTGAAACAAAGTTAAATCAAGCTGTTATAACATTATCTAGACACAAATCAAGCTTTTGACCTTAAAAATTCCAACTGATAAGCAAATTGGAACAGATTCAAAGTGATTTTGACTAAATGAGTTTATGGATGCAATTTAACTACTAAAATGAATCTAACTGACCTAGTGAATATTAATACATCAATACTTAACCAACTACTAAACCTTTATCTCAGCTAAACCACTTATGCCAAACACCTCTTTATGAAAACTGTTTTGCAATTTACTCTATCTAAATGATTAACACCCTATACTAGCAATTAAACTTCAACAATAACATCTAATATCAGCTAAATTACCAGATCTAAACAGCAGAAATAAGCACAAGTAGATTATGCAATAATCTTCTTTAGAAATTACTTACATGAGGTCCTAGCCACAATGGCTTGCCAAAGAACAAATAGCCACTATCCTAACGGATCTTAACCCAATTACAATTCAGAATCAACCCAATTTCACCATTACATCAGCAATTCAGATCCACATGAGTATAATGACTGCAGTTGACTATGTTTGACCAAATTACTTTTGAAGATAGAAATGAGTAGAGAAATGAATAAGCACTTACTAAGCTATTGATAAGCTTATAAGAGCTTATGGTAACCTAAACTTAAGCTGATTGCAGCTTATTAAAAGATTTGAGAAATTTTTTTATTTTTTTTTTAGTATTTTTCTAATTTTTTTGTGATTTTTATTTTATAAACCAAATAATAAAATCAATTAAGCTAAACTAAAATGGTTAATAGAAACACTAATAAGCACTGAAATTAATCAAACAAGAAATAAGTTGAAGACTAAAACTGGAATTACTTTGATTAATAAAATTGAGATTACAATGAAACTGAAGTACAGAAATGAAATTTTAAAACATAAACATGAATAAGCTACTTATTAATCTACTCAAATTCTACTCATTACAAGTGAGGAATGAACAGGGTATTTATAGCCTAGCTAGAGGTCTTGGAAGCATCCGAAACTCCATCTTGTGCTTTCTTGACGCTTTGAGCCATTGATCAACCTTCTACGAATCCCATTTGATCTCAACCCTTGGATTGCACATGCCACGCATCAAATGCCAATGAAAGAGCAGAATTGGAATTTTATCACTTGATAGCCGACATGGCACTGTGCACATGTCAAGTGTGTCAGTGATTGTACCAATTTACCCTTAATTGTGGTCAATTTAGCGGATTGAAGCTGGGGGTAATCTAGGGTTTATGTTTATCTGGGTAAAAAGGGAAAAGGGGGAAATTGTAAAACGTTTTGGCGCGTTGGGATTTTTTATATTAATTCGGTTAATTGACTCGTTGACCATGGGTAAAATACGGGTCATGGGATTCACGGGTATAGTGTTTTGGGTTTGGACCGGGTAACAAGTTTGGGCCGTGGGTTTGAATATTGGACTTGAGATATTAATGGACTAAGGATGTACTATGGACTCATGTAATATTTCAAGGACCAAATGTGTAAAATCTGAAGTTCCAGTGGACCAAACAGAATCAAAATGTATTCCAAGGGCTGATTTTGTTATTCTTAAATAATCCAAGGGTTGAATTTGCCAATTCTGAAACTTGAAGGTATATTCTGCCAAATACTCAAAGTTCAGGGACAATTTCGACATTTCTTCAAACTTTGATTAAATCTTCACAAATCATCCTCAGAGAGTAGAAATCTTCACAAATGCATAAATCGACCTTCAGCTTTAGCTCTCTTAATCTCTCGTGCTCGGATTTTCGTTTGATTTGGCTTCTTTTTGTGTGTTTTGATATATACGTACCTGCACAAGCACAAACTCAAGAAAACAACAAATATTAGCAATAAACGGCTCTTTCTTGGTTATTTTGGGTCAGTTTTGATAAACAAAAGGTATGTGTTTAAGCACATATCATAGTCATAGTTATTTTATGTTAAGTAGTATTTTGTTAAGTAACACCGTGGAGGACGGACGGGTCTTTACCCACTGTATGCCTGATCCACAGCCCGTTGTGTGGCGTTTTATGTAAGACTATAAATACTCTCTACCTCCCAAGGTAGAGAGTTGGAGCTCATAATAATATTTTCTTTCTCTCACTAAAGTTCCCAACTCTCTTCCTTTCTCTCACTAGAACTCTCTCTCTCTAACATTCTTATACGCCTACTTTGATCATGGTTTAGAGTGTTTGTGAAATCCAATATCCAACATCCGCTTTAGCTTTAAGTTTGCCTAAGTTTAGGCCCTCATTAGTTGGATAACACAAGGCACCAAACACACGAAGGAATGAGAGATTAGGTTTTCTATTGTGGACAAGTTCATATGGAGTTTTTCCATGAGCAGTGTGAATTAGGGATCGATTTTGAGTGTAGCATGCAGTGGCAATGGCTTCAGCCCAGAGAAACATTAGAACCTTTGAGTAAATCAGCATTGTTCTTGCGGCTTCCACAAGAGTTCGATTCCGTCTTTCAACTACACCGTGCTGTTGAGGAGTTCGTGGAACACTTCTTTGATGACTGATTCCAACACTTTCATAAAACTTACTAAGTTGTTTATTAACAAACTCAGCCCATTGTCTCGTTCAATGATTCTGACAGTTTGTTAAGTCGAACCGCAACTGCTTGATAAGTTTGATGATGATATATGGAGTTTCATCCTTTGTCCTTAGGAACTTAACCCAGGTGAATAGAGAGTAATCATCAACCACAACTAACACATATTTCTTCCTAAAGATATTCTACACTCTCATGGGTCCACATAAGTCCATGTGAATTGTGTGAAGAACTTCTGTAACGGAGTTTGTAGGTTTGGGTTTGTGGGCATAATTCTTGCTTTTTCCTAATTGGCATGCTGAATAAAGATGATCCTTTTCATACTTTAGTCTAGGTAAACCTACAACTAAGTCCTTTCTGGAGTGATCATTGATGGTGCTGAAGTTCAAGTGATTGAGACGACGATGCCATAACCATGACTTTGTTTTCGAAGCCTTTGACAACAAGAAAATTGGAGAAGACTTCATCATATCTTCGATAGAGATGGAGTATAGATTTGAACCACGTGTTCCTCTTAAAAGTTCCTAACCATCAAGTTCTCTAACAAAACAAGTATATTTCTGAAGGCCACTTCTAGATCAGAATCACAGAATTGACCGACAGAGAATAAGTTATGACCAAAACCTTCTACGTAATATACCCTGGAGATAACACTATCACCAACAACATAATCTCCATAACCCATAATAGCACCAAAATGATCATTCCGAATCTAACGCCCGATGAATTTACTCACGAAGTTCATGAGCAGCGACCGGTTCTCCATATGCTTGGAACATCCCGAGTCCACGTACCACGTAACGATTTGAACGACCTGCAGCTGAACACGCACAAGAATGGATAACTAGATAATTGGGATCCCCATGCAAGAATGGGTTCCACTTGGTTAGTAATGTTGATTGGAACACCCACATCGAGGTAGAAACAATGGACTCATTAGAAATAGATGCAGTGCTTGTGTCCGTATTTGACCTATTCAAAGTATGCTCACTTCTTAAGGGAATAGTTCTACCAGTAGGCATCCATTTTCTAGTGGGCATTGATTTAGCAACTTGAGGGCAGAACTGATTAACCTTATGGCCAAAAGGTATCCATTGATAACCTATCTTACTAAATGTTCTTCCTGTGGGTTTCCACTATTTTCTAACTTTCTTTCGCCTTTGCCTTTTAGCCTTCTTAGTTTGATTTTTAGCATTAACAATTTTAACAGTATGCTTTGACAGTATTAGACAAAGCATTCACACTACAATCATGATTAGTAACAGAAACCACGCAATCATCATTACATGTTTTGCCAAAAGTAGCATAATTCGCATTAATTACAGTACGCTTAAAGCTAACACTAGAATCAACACGATTCATTTTATTCAACTCAAACATAATATTCTTAGGGTGATCTTCTACTCTCTTCCAATGCATATTCTTAGCTTGCGAGGTCCTATCATTCTTGGTATTGCCTGGAGGCTTTGACCCGCTTGCTTTAATGTCACTGATTACTCCTGTAGAGGGAATTATGGGAACATTAGTTGGTTGAGCTACTTTTTGCATTCCTGAACTAGATGTGCAAGGATCTAAACTACTAGAACGCAACTTAGAATTCACTTTCATATTACTTGGCACAGAGTGGTTTGTATGCTTGGCACTAGGCATAGAACAAGGCATCACAGTTTTACCTTTCGCACCTAAGGACTTAGGACATGTTGCAATTAAACATTCTAGCAGTTCCTGAGATTGTTTGGCCTGAATGCAAGCAAACCTAATTTCTCTATCAAGAGGCTTATTGATGAAGTCCTCTTCCACAATCTCACAGAGATATTCTAGGCTATCCTTAAGGTGAGCACAATAGTTATGAAGCACAGGTTCATTATTCCTAAGATGAGGAGGAATGTATTTAACAGTCACAGTGTATTTGCAGTCTGAGGATGACTTTGATGCAACATTCTCATTAAAAACAAGTGGCAGTTTCCCATTTTCCTGACTCCTCAGATTCTCCATTTCTTTTTGTAAAGACCTTATTTTTTCGTTGTTTTGGTCACGAGTGACTTTCATTGAATCATATAACTCTTTAAAGTGTCGCTTAACTTTTTCATTTTCTTCTAGAAAACTCTCGCTTTCCTTTTGTAAGGCATTAACTAAGTTTTGAAGATGAAAAGTTTGAGAATACCGAGAATCTAAAGGAGGAGGCATTTGGGATCCAAATACATTGTTCATTTCATCCTTTAATTGAGAGATTTGGGCTTTCAACTTTCTGATCGTGTTACAATGAGCTCAAATCTGTTCATCACGTTTGCTAATTTCAAAAACTGCATCAAATTCAGGAACATCCAAGGATGTCTTGATATTTGAGGTTTTAACATTTTCTTTCAGATGTTGATATTTTTATTGCAAAGCAAGATGCTCAACTTCCAATTTAGAAAACTGTTTTACCAGGTTATCATGATCATCCTGTTCAACTTTATCATCCAGTTTAGAGTTAGTTTTTTCAAGCTCAATGACACGATCATGGGAGACTTTCAGAGCAACAGATAATTCATGAAATTGAGAAGCATTAATGGAACAATTTGTAGCAGTGTAAAACACATCTTGAGCAATACATTCAGAAATAAGATTCTCATTCAAGGTATGCAAGTTCTTCCTCTCAATCTCATTATATTTTAATTCTCGCCCATAGTCACTAACCTCAACAATCATTGCATCAAATTCCTTTTCCATTTCTTTAATATCTAAGTCCATCCCCTTTTTAAGACTCTCAAATTGACCTTTTAGTTGTTTAAAGAAAGGCATGACCTCAGTTAAATAGCATTCTTTAGTTTGCTCAAAACCCCTTTCCTCTTCAGTTATCCCAGTGGGTGTAATCCTTTTCTTACAAGTTTTCTCAAAATCAACAAATAATTGATAGATAACATATTGACTGATTAAGGTCTTGCTTTTAGTGGCAATAGTTCTAGGAACTAAATGCATTGGTGTATTTGTAGGATACACAGTCGCTAAAGGCATTTTCCTAAGGGGAGGTTTTGTTACAACAAGATTCTCCGCTTTTTTCTTATCTAAATCCTTTTCCGTAACACTTGTTCGGTGTTAACAACGTTTGTGGCTTAAACTTGTTCAAGGAGATCCAATTTTCCTTTTTGTAATCATGGGGTTTGATCGTTATGTTATTCTCTTTACATTCAGGATCATCTAGCTTCTTATTCATTTTCTCCCTAGATGCATCATCTAATTTTCTATCTTCCTCAGGGCACTCAACGCAACTAGGTTTTTGTCTAGGTTTAAGAATCTCATTACCATCATAGATTACATTATGAGCAGCTCTAGCCCTTTTAACAACCTCAGGATTAGGTTCCACAACAAGGGGAATGCTATGCTTATCGCTTAAAACTCTATGCTTAGTGATCAAGTGAGCAAATGAATGGTATTCCCTTGTATGCATAAACTTATTTTCAAGATTGTTTTTCAAAGTTTTTAGATTGGAAAAATCATTCAAAAGTTTTGATTCCTTAGCATTGAATTCTTGCTTAAGCATTTTAACATTTTCTTGAAGTTCTTGTTTTTGCTTAGCGATTTTAGAAAGCTTTTCTTGTAAGGAGTTTAACTCTTGTTTTAAGACTTCTTCTCTAAAGTTACTTTTTCTAATAACTGTACGCATTTGGTCATCCATTTCCTGCCCACGGGTGGTCAACTCAAACTTAGCACGTTGTTCATAAATAGCAACTTGTTCTTTATAGGCATTCAGTTCGGAGATAACAGAATCATCGGGGCACATGCAAGTATTCATTAAAAGCATAATCATCATTGACTGCAGAAGATGCATTACTTGGTACAACCTCACTTTCACTTTGTTTCACATATTGATCATATGGGACAATATTGCTATTACCCTTATCATCAATATCTGATTCATAAGTTTCAAGACATTGTACTTTATTATGCATCTTTTGCTCATCAACTTCATCATATAGTTTCAATACCTCTGAGATGATTGATTCTTTGGATGGACCAAATTTTGCTGTGATGATGAGACCTTAGGAAAGACCATTGGAGAAATGTTAGCCATGAAAATTGTTTGTGCAAGAGGTTCATCATCGATGTCGAAGTCGATGCATCACAATCCGACTTGTAAGGCATTCTCGATGATTGTAACCTATCTCCCGAATTGGCCGCTCATCCACATCTGCATCATAGGTCTTGGCATTGCCCTCAGCAAGAAACAACAACTCCTCTTCATCCAACGCTGCACCATTGTCCTGAGCTTGTACGAGCAACATCTTGTCTCTAAGTATTCTCAGACTGTAGACGTTTTAGAGATGTGCAGTTCCTAGCAATGTGTCCCTCACCACCACAGTTGTAGCATTTGACTGGCGTTGCTTGTCCTTGATTTGGATTCCTTCTACGATTCTGATTTCCGTCATAACCTCCACCTACTCCACCTCTTCCCAGTTCATATTGCCTTCCTTGAACTGGTTGCACCATAACTTTTCCATCTCTGACAACCGCATGATTGTGAAGGTTGGATGCAGTTCTGATCTCATTGTTAGTATGAAGACTGTTGATATGTGGACTGAGAGTCAAGTTTTGTTTAACCATAAGGGCTAGTTGATTAATGAAGTGTCCCACGGCTGCAAGATCGCTTGTTTGAACCTGGATCGAATGAGTTTGTGATTACCATTACCCATGGGTAAGACTTGAGATGCTTTGGTGGTAATACCAACATTGGTGTAGAAAGTCAGAGAATCATTTGGTGAGCTTGATTCTCCTCGATTGTTTTTGAACTGATCCAGAATCCTTTTTTCAAACATAGCATGCCTCTCATTCTCAAGAAGGAAGGCATACAATTGCTCATAGTTTGTATTCTTTAGACCTTTGGTAAGCTTCATAGAGGTGACAAATTTGTGCCACTCGGGATTCATGTTGTTTACAAACTTTAAATTCAGCTGAATGTTAGGCATGGTCATTTTGATGTTCCTCATGTCATTCACAAGCTTATGGAATCTCACGTAGTACTCATAGACACTCTCATCCGGTTTCATCTTGAAGTGCTCAAACTCATCATAGAGTTGTGATCTGTCTTCCTTAGTTAACTCGTAACCGAGAGAAGCATCTTGAAATTATCCTGCATCGCTTTAGCTTCAGTGTTGTTATTGATGAGCTTGTAGATATCCTTTGGAAGACCCTGAAGTATAATGTTGGAAGCCCCTGATGTCAGATCAAATCTCTTTTTCTCCTTATCATTAAGTTCATCATACGTCTTTGGTCTGTCCAATCCAAAGATCATTGTTCCATCAGCATCAGTATCAATTATGTCTCTTGTAGTCTCAATCTGATAAGGTCCTTCATCAATTGACTTGAGAATGTTGACTCCGTTTTCTTTTCCCAAACAAGTATAATCGGATTCGTTGAGCCCATGAGTCATAATCGTCTCTCAAGCATAGGTGGACGAGTATCTCATCCCGCTGCTTGAACGTCCTCAGCTACGTAAGAAACAATAGTAGGAACGATGTTTGCCATGATTACAAGTTCTACGGGATTTTACTATTCTTTGATTCAACCGAGAAATTGATTCTTTCACGGGATTTTACTAAACCAAAAGAACAACCGTAAGAATGTAGCACGAAGAAGTAACAAGTCTCAATAGACAACTAGCTAAACACTCAACTCGCTTAGTTATCAACTCGCTAAACAACCAACTCGCTTAAAGAAACAAGTCGCTTAAGGAATCAACTCGCTTAATAGCCAAGTCGCATATAGAGACAACTCGCTTAATAGCAAGTCGCAAACAGACACAACTCGCTTAACCACCAAGTCGCTTAAACTAACTCGCTAGCTATTCAACTCGCTTAATAGCCAAGTCACTTTAGACCTCAAGTCGCTTAAAGAAACAACTCGCTTAGAACCCAAGTCGCATAAAAAGTCAACTCGCTAAATAGCTAAGTCGCATATACCAACTCGTATCCAGAGAACAAAGCAACTCGCTTTAAGAAACAAAAAGTCCGAGACTCAACTCGCTTTGTACAAAGTTCACAAATAACCACTTTATCAATCAAAACAAACAAACCACAATGATTAAGTATCCAATTCAAAACATTAACACATATGATGATCCTAAACACAAAAGTACAAGCAAAATTCAAACTTTAACACTAGAATTTGTCCAAATGATTCAAACTCTCCTACACACTTAATACCCCAAAAACCTTATGAAATCCACCAAAACAAAGAACATGAAAGATGAGTGATCAAACCATGGCTCTTGATACCAATTATAAGATATAGGATTTCACAAACACACTACACCATAATCACAATGGGACGTATAAGTAGTTTAGAGAGAGAAAGTTCTAGAGAGAGAAATGGAAGAGAGTTGGGAACTATGTGAAACAAAGAAAAATGATATTTAAGCTCCAACCCTCTACCTTGGGAGGTAGAGGGTATTTATAGTGTCGTACAAATAAACACCACCTATGGGCTGTGGATCAAGCATACAGTGGGTAAAGACCCGTCCGTCCTCCACGGTGTTACTTAACAAACTACTTTCAAACATAACGTGACTACGACTACGAGCTTTCAATCGATTACATATACTTGAGGTGACCGACTCTTTAATGACTGAATTTTATAATTCCTAACAGGGGTCTTAGTCGAAAAGAGTGACCTTATGCGTAGACCTTGGTCCTAAAACACCTTAGGCGTAAAAACTTATGCGTAAAAACCTTATGCGTAAACATTTACGCGTAGGTTCTTAGGCGTAAGCATTCTTACGAGTAACTTTCCAAGCTACTCGTAAACAACTTATAGATGAGTCCTTAGGCGTAAAATTAGGGTTTTGACCATTTGACCATTTTCCGGCGTACTTTTCCGACCATTTTTCCGTTCATACTTATAAACCCAGAAACTGATTGAAGAAATAGCATCATTTTTACCCGTTTGACCATGAGACTTGACCATATAATATTTCACGAGATGGACAAAAAATAGTCACAAAATAATGTTATCAAGAAACTAAATACCAGAAACAGAAACTGAAAACTGCACATAAAAGGTGTTGACTTTTTTGACCAAGATGATACAAACATATGTGTAAACTGTTAACACAAAAAGGAGGAAAAACAATTTTCCAGGACATCAAATTTGGTGTAAAAACAGTTTAAACAAACATTCGAAACCACACAAATCGAAGATAACACAAATCGGAGGGGAGAGAAGGGACTTGACTTTAAGGCAGTTTATGGTCAGAATGGGTTTGTACACTGATCGAGATCTCAGCAACGATTTGTTTGAAGCATATTATGACAAGTGTTGGACGTTCAGGCCCGATGCATACAACCCCACCACCTACTTCATCAACATATCTTCCATCGAGGGGTACAATTCGAAGCACCCCCTTCATACACCATGATAAGGAGTCCTATTTGTTGGCTTGTTCATAGGCTAATCGCATGTTCAATCAAAGCTAGGAATTCGGCGAGAGAAAAGATGACTATGGATGATCTGTATCTTCTTCATGGTATGGATGGGGGAAATTTTATCGATGTTCCTCATTTCTTGGCCAAGTTCATGTCTAATGGAGCTAAGGGCTTCACTTCTAAAAGCTTGATTCAAGGGGCCCATTTTATTGGAAAACTGGCAAGGAGCTTCGGGTTGATGAGTCCTGAGGCGTTGGCATTGGTGACCTGTGGTAGGGAGACTAGCTTGATAGGGAGAACAAGCTAGTCGAATACGGGATTTGTCTCCTAAATGGATTAGGAGAAGCTGAGTTGATGCTAGAGGCTCCGATAAGAGGTGGAGAAGCAGGTGAAGCAGGTGGTAGTGGTGTAGGTGCTAGTTATGCGAGTGGTAGTCAGTTGGGAGCTAAGGTTCAGGTCCCAAGGGTCAGAGCTAGGGCCAATTTTAATGTGAGGGATAGGCTGTATAGGATCGACGGGAGGCCAAATGACATGGAGAACCATTTTAATGAAGAGATCGATAGCCTAAATGAAGGTTTGTATGGGCTAAGTGCTCAGTTTGATGGTTTTCCAGGTACGCTAAACCAAGTGCAAGAGTTGCGACAAGATTTTTCAGTTGGAGCGCGGATTGAACCAGTCAAATGCTCCAGAAGATGCACCTGAGCCACCCTTGATGGCATGGAGCTCCATATGTCTACCAGCCGGATATTCCAGATATTGGAGTACAGTAAGGGGTAGCCTTCATGAACCCACAACCTACCCCAGGAAGCAACACAAGCACCCCCTTTGACACAACAGAGTACCAGTCCATGGATCATGATCTTGGGTGGATGATTAATTCCCCTGTCCTTTGAACAATCTCAAAAACCTTTTTAAAACAATATTTCTATGTCTGTAATAATTTTACTACTAGGATATTTATGATGGTATTGATCGTTAGTATCACTATGGTACAATTTTCCTAAGTGTTTTGTGCAGGTTGCGTTCTGTGAGACAGTTACGGCGTAACCATATAATTGAGTTACGCCGTAACCTTTTTCTCATGAGAAATTTTGAGGGCATTTAAGTTAAGGCGTAATCACCTGGATAATTTATGCCATAGCAGCCTTCTGACCTTTAGTGAGACCTCTTGGGCAAGCATTTGAGAGGGGAGTTCATTTCTTTCTCAGTTCTTTTTCATTTCTATTTTCTTTTCCTTTTTATTTTCGTACAAAAGGGACTTTGTACACTTCAAGTGTACGTTTACTTTGTCTTCTTGCCCTAATTTTATAGTTTGTTTTAAAAATTTAAGCTCTTTTGAAAAAAAAAATCGTGTTTTTAACCGATCTAGAATCACATAAAGCCGAACACACTATAACCCTTAATGTCATTGGTGAGATTTAGCCTTTCCGTTTCCCCTGTTTTACCCAAATCAACTAAAAATTGAGTGTTCGTATAGTATTGTAGATTTAGAACATGGCTCTTACATCACTTGGAGACCATAGACGAGTAGTGTATCAAGTTAGCTTGGTTCATTTGGAAAAGGCAATTCAAAGAGTTCAATATTTTAGGATTAACCCAAATAGCCCATACGTGTTCACTTGTGTGCGTTTGTCGATTAGTTGCATTGACTTTTCGACCTCCGTGATAACCCTTTTTGTTGCACTCATCATTAGTGTAAGTTACCCTAGTTACACCCATTTGAGCCTATCCTTTCATTTTCTTAACCCATATTCGTTACACATTTTCACCTTACCCTACCGTGTAGTCTTATTTTATGATCTAGAAGTCATTGTTCGCCTTAGTTCAAGGTTTGAGTAAAAGTTTCGGAAATCACGCTAAATCGAAGTTATCCAATTGAAGACCATTGAAGATCCCCCAATATTCTCCTTATGTTGATCTCAAGTGGGGGGATAAGTTATCTTTGTACTATGTTATGTAAACAAAATAAAAAAAATAAAAAAAATAAAAAAATTATGGTTAGCTCTTGTTGAGAAAAGTGCAAATTATTAAAGCACTATGTGGTTATAAGATATTAGCATCGAGGAGGCCACCTCGATCACATTTGAAGATTTGAGTAGGTAATAGTACCAACTGTTCTCGAAGCAGGAAATGTATTCATCATGACTTTCTCTAAAGGTGCATTCCCCTGACGCATCATGATCCGGTTTCTATGCCTTGAATTTGAACCTTGAATGAACGGTGGGGTGGTGGAAACTTGGTTTTAAGATAAGACTATTTGTTTTCTTTTTCTTTACACCCATTAAAATTATCCCATGCCTTACCTTACCCTTTTTGTCATGAAGCGTGTCTAGGTGATGAAGCGAGCAATCCTTGATGTCTTGGCCATGGATTTGGTCATGTATCATTGATTTTGCCCACTTCGCCGTGGCACGCTAGTATTGACACTACCCCTTAACCTTTTAATCATTATAAACCCAACATTGCCTTCTAAAGATTCTCTTGACCTTAGCTCTAGTGGTGGAGATGTGTGTAAATGCAAAGCTTATGACAGAATACTTGCTATGTCTGTGCAATTAAGTGATCACCCCGAAATTAAACACTTAGATTAGGATGAGCGTGAGAGTGTTTTCGTCCCCGTTTCGTGAGGTGTTCGGCTCTTATAATTATTCAAGCATGGGAACTCTTAACTGCACATTCCTTGATTTACTCTAGGGATGTATTATTTATTTTATAATCTAAAGTTCTACTTGATGGCAAGTAGAATTCAAGTGGAGGGATATTTGATAACATCAAATTATTCTGATATTCTAAGTGTTATTTTCCCCCTTTTATTGTCATATTATGCTTAAAATGCTATTAGAATCATCCTTATCCCTTCTTATTTCATTTTAGGAACTATTTACTTTGAAGAAGCGGTATTTGGACATTTCTGAGCTCAAGGACGGATTTCTCTCACATTTATTGAAGACCACGGCCTAACTAAGCGATGAAGTTACGCCGTAATCATTTCCATGAAGAATACGATGTAACAAAGTGTGGAGTTACACCTTATTATGACTACAGATCATGATATGGCATTTTATGAAGAATACGGTGTAACCATCAGCTCAGGTTACGTCGTAACTACAGATAAGCATCAAAGTTATGAAGAACTACGGCGTAACTAGTTCATAAGTGTTACGCCATAGCTAGGTTTTACGCCTATAAATAATCAAAGATTTCAGCCTTTTTAATCATCTCTCTTTTCCCAAACCTTTCTAGGGTTTGGGGAGATCAAACATAGAAGAAGAATTATGGTTTAGGAGCATGAGGAACGAAGTTCTCGTCTACAATTTCCTTTGTATTCAAGTTTGGATTCTTTTTATGTTTTTCTAGAGATCATATCATGAATTCATGTTATTAATTCAAGTTTATATTTATGTTATGAATCTTCTCTTTATAGACATCTACTCAGTCTTATCATAGACCACTAGTCTCACTAATATTATAAGCTTGTTAGTATCTAGAGGGTTGGGAGAATTGACCAATTGACCTCAACTCACTAGGTTGCGAAATATGAAAGGAATTGGCCATAGTACGATCGGTTCTTCGTGGTGCGAATCAACCAAATGATCACCTATCAAGGAGAGGTATTTAAGAAGCTAGAAGAAACCTAGTTCCTAACGGGTCGGTTTCCATAGACTAGATCTAGTAGATTTGGCTCTTAATGAACAAGCTATTAGGTTACTGAATGATCCCAGGTGACATGTTCATCTTGGTGAGGGATCTAAGAATCATAGGCTAAGACAAACTGGCCAAAGGAGTATGGCGATATTTAACCACTATATTG
>OU343223.1:209666876-209703439 GCA_910596185.1 Chrysanthemum makinoi | reverse complement strand
CCGCTGGCTGTGCATTAAACGGAGTTGTAGAACTCAACTTATGACCAAAACCGTGAGACAGTTTGCTGCTGATTGAAATAACTAATACATTAAAGGGTAAATTGATAATTTAACATTAGTTAAATAATTTTTGGGGCAGTAGGACCCACGTATCTGTTTAGTACATTCAATTACCTTTCCGAGGATATAAAAACCGAGTCGTGAACAATTACGGTTTAGAAATAACGGGTAGATTTAGACGGGGAAAACTTAAATAAACAAAACGTAAACACTATATAAGGCATGGTTATACATTCACGTCGATATTTTAGAACCTAAAACGACATCATATTCTAGGTTGCGCATAGAGGTTTTCCTGGCTTATCCAACGATTCCGTTATATGTTTTGATATCATTAGTTCACGGTGAGTTCGTAGCCCCACTTTTACTCGTTTAATTGTTTTACAAACTCTTTGGGGGAGATACATGCTTAACTACTTGCTTTTACAGATACAAGTACTCAAACCATTTATACTTTTATACTACGCTTTACTTTTTATACTTGATTGTATTATAGTTGATTGCATTATACTTGATTGCGTTATACTTGATTGTGTTATACTTAAGTTTGAAAGTTTCCTCGTGAGCAACACTAAAGTCTCCCAACATAAATGGAGCAGTCCAATTCTAAAGTCTCCCAACATAAACGAAGCAGTCCAATTCGAAAGTCTCCCAACATAAACGGAGCAGTTCTCGATCGAAAGTTTCCCAATATAACGGGCAGTCTAATTTGAAATTATCCCTTATCGACGGAGCAACACTAAGTGCAATAATGTGAAATATTATGACTGTATGTGTGCTTGACTATAAAATGTATTATATTTTAGCAGCGGGTTGTAAACACACAGGTTGCAAGTTTTGTATGGGAGAACTTGGGCGTAGTGGATTTACAATGCCTTTCTTGTGTGAACATTTTTTAAAGGCTTACATGTTAAACAAACTCTATGAACTCACCAACCATTGCGTTGGCACTTTTTAGCATGTTTATCTCAGGTCATATGGCGATAGCTAGAGTTTGAAGCATTGAGTCGCACGACATATTTTGAAGACTTATGTTTTATCATTTACCATTGAAAAACATTTTGTAAACATTTATATATTATACTTTGGGACCTCATGTTTGTAACTCTGAATTTATCAATCAAATGGTAACTTTTCAAAACATCTCATTTAGAGGTCGTTTTCTATAACTTGTACTTTGTATTATGAAGTTGCACCCTAGTGACACATTCTTCCGCTGCGATATTTTGGGGATGTTACAGATTGGTATCAGAGCATTGGTTATAGAGAACTAGGTTGCATTTAGAGCCTAGACTATAACTACTATATTCGTTGAGACCTTCTTCCCTATCGCCTTGCATACTTTATAATTTTTCATAATTTTTGCAACTAAGGGAGATTTCTGTGAATTGACCGAAACCCGAACATCATACGAGTCGATTAGTCTGAGCACTGCATTGTTACTCCTAAGTTATACATAGCCTGATCACCTATGTCTAATTCAGGAAGAATCATGCAATGAACGGAGTAATAGTCTCATATGTGTAAGCAATTCCAGAATCGAACCAAATTTCCAAAAGATCTCCTTCAAACCACTTGTATCCCAGCTTGATCTAAGTGACAGTTCTTGTTTGATTGAGTTGCGAAGATCAAGATAGAATCAAGTTGTTACTCAAACCGATTTAGCCTAATCTCATGACAGTTCTTGTTTGATGAGTTGTGAGATTAAGTAAAAATCGGTTACCTAAAGGTCTTTTGAGGGTTATGCTCGAGTATGGGAAAGTTTGCCTCATCAGACCTAGCCATAAGAGAGTACTTCTTTAGAGCAAACAATAGTCATGATAGTCACAAGAACGTACTTAGATGGATAAGAAACCCAAATACATGAGCTTCGACATAATCACTTAGACTATACACACCGTAAGTAGTTAACATCAGTGAGAACTTCGGGTGAAGTTCTCTTAAGGGGTAATCTTGTAAGGCAATTCGCATTCTCGGGTTACTATTCTTTTCACTATTCACTTTTACTATTCACTACCGATACCACACCACCTTTTGACTGATACATTTTAAATTACCTTGCCTAGTCATATACCTAGTCATCAACTAGATACTATTTAGATAATACCTATTTAAATATCTTGCAAAATATCTCACTAAGAGAAGTAAAATTAAAATTCCCTTCTTAAATATCTTACCATTCTAGGTTTTAACAGCGTTTACGTGCTCCGTCAAACTTATCACTCATTCAATATGCTAAGATAGGTTAATACTAATAAGTTTTAACATTTTTATAACTTTCATATTTTTAGGATACCGGTTTATGTTTCGTGACTTTACGACTTACAGTTAGCGATTAACGGAACCAAAACTCACTCCGTAAAAGCAAGATATTATCAAAACTCATATCTAGTCATCCAAGATAAGCATTGAACGAAATTTTTGACCACATGGGGTGTTTTCTTAGTAAAACTTACATAGGAAGCTAAACACATGTGCAAGTTACTTAGCCTTTAAGACTTACTTAATAACTAAGTAACTTAGGAAATATCCTATAAGACTACATCTAGGACTTGATAACTCATAAAAACTCATCCATTTTCCTTTGTTTCATCCTCCATAACCGAACCTCAATAAATCCCTAGACCGTTCATCTTTGATCTTCATACAATAAATAACATACCAAAGTTCAAGACCTAAGTGCTCTATACCTAGCAATCTTTGCAAAAATCGTGAATCGGTAGTCGGGCGGTCGACTACCCTCTAGCGAGTAATCGGTCGAGTTGGGATTAATCGGTGATTAATCGGATTGGCATTTCTTGCAATTTTTGGTATTTCTGGAGACCAAACTAAAATCTTAACCGATTCCAAGACGCTATGTTTCCAAACCTCAATAAAAGGCTCCAATTCTGATTATAATGCCCATTGTGCGTTATAAGTGAAATATACGATCCCCAAATTAAGTATAATGTCTAAATTATTATTATTTTTAAAATGACCGATTCGGCCGATTTTTTACCGATTCGGCCGATTTTGACGGATTCGGCCGATGTTTTGACTGCTTAGTGTCGATTTTTTTCCTAGGCCGATTTTCAACGATTTTCAAAATCGACAAGGTACTCGGCCGATTAACGATTAATCAGCGATTAATCGGCCGAGTTGACCGATTTTTGCAACATTGCTACCTAGTACTTAAGTTTGTTTCATGATTCCATGGTTGAATTAGAAGTTATACAAGGGTTTAAGGGACTGAAGTTACAAGGTTCTTACAAGGTTAGATCAAGCCTAGCAAGGATTAGCAAGATGGATAAAAGATTTGAAGCTAGGGACTTTGGTTGAAAGGGGTTTAGAATTTAGTGTCCTTGTTCATGGTTCTAGTTCAATTTCATCACAAGGATTGTAAGAAAACTCTTATGTTATCATTATATTTCTGCAAATACTAGTATTTAATATATGTAATATGTTCTATATGCTTATTATACTTGATCGTGCTTGGATAAATGGACTAAAACACTAGAAACAGTCGAAAGGACTAGATTTGCAACACAGAAACTGGACAGGGGCTGTAAACGTAAATTCTGGATAAATTTATTGGAATGAGAAACTTAAGTAATAACATAGGATTATAGATCGATGTCTTGTGGTCGTTTTGCCGGGTGGCTCATGCCGTAACTCATCCCGTTGAATAAACTAGAGCCAAAACGGCTAAACATGTCCAAAACTGAGTAACAGATTTTAGAACGGCTAAAACCTATAAAAATTGCATATAACCCCTTGAACGTGGCCGCTGGCCGTGCATATAACGGAGTTGTAGAACTCAACTTATGACCAAAACCGTGAGACAGTTTGCTGCTGATTGAAATAACCAGTGCATTCAAGGGTAAATTGGTAATTTAACATTAGTTAAATAATTTCTGGGGAAGTAGGACCCACGTATCTGTTTAGTACATTCAATTACCTTTCCGAGGATATAAAAACCGAGTCGCGAACAACTACGGTTTAGAAATAACGGGTAGATTTAGACGGGGAAAACTTAAATAAACGAAACGTAAACACTTATACGACTTCACAAATGTTAAGTATCCAAGCATAACTGATGTAATAACTATATAAGGCATGTTATACATTCACATCGATATTTTAGAACCTAAAACGACATCATATTCTAGGTTGCGCGTAGAGGTTTTCCTGGCTTATCCAACGATTCCGTTATTGTGACAACTCGTACTTTCAGGTCATTTCTCAAATCACTATTAAAGTTCACTATTTCATCATTTATCGTAAACTAGGTTTACGAGTATTAAATTCGCGTAACCTTAGTGGTTTAGCTGTGAATTCATGAACAATCATCTAGGACATTTCATATAGACTAGGTTTAGTCTACATATCATTAGCATCATTATCATCACATTAGTTCATGCATGGTTTTGCATTTGACATTAAAACGTATAATTTCCTATTAAATAAACGCTATCGCGTAATTAATTATTTTTAACATTTGATCCAATGGTTCCAAAAATTATCCCGATATATTTTTATATTCATATTAAGATTATAAAAATAATATTATGAGTTTACCAAGTGTTTTAAATTTATTTTGTATATAAATTGTTATATTTATATAATTACGACGGTTTTCGTAAATACTAGACGATTATTATTATTTCACTCAAATTTTGTAAGAAATGTATTTTTATAATTTTTATGACTTCAATATAGTTTATTTTGATCGGTTAAAATTTATTTTTAGTTAACGCTACCTTTCAAGCTTAAATGTACACTTACTTACCTAAATAAACTTACAAATACAGAATTACCTACACTTATCTACATCTTCATACTTAGTAAAAAAAAAATACATACAAACTCACCCAACTATACCCTTGTCGACATACAAGGGTTAGTCACACCCAACTTGATGAAATATCTCTACATATAACATATTATACTAAATACTTAACACATACACATCTAAAATTTCAAAGTGAAAAAGCAAATATCTCCTCTCTTCTCCTCTTGCTCCAACCGGCCATTCAAGTGATCAAAGAAGGAATCCTTTAAAAATTTTCAAGACAAGTTATTTGCAATCTAGTAACACTCTTTGTATAGGTTTTGAAATAAAAACCTTGTGTGTATAGGATTTAACCTTAGCTCATATCACCTCATCAATTACTAGTAAGCATTTCATACATATCATTATCTTTCATATTCATTTTTATGTTCATTTTCATCATATTCAAGAAAAACATGCAAATTATATAGATGTTTATACCACTTTTTAAGGTTTTAAGTGTTATATATATATTTCATCCTATAATTAATCCTTGAAACACATCACTTTTGGTGATGCCTAGGAAACCATGACACCCTAAGAAGGTGTATGGTAGGATTAGAATAGCTTCGGAGTTGTTTTGATTGGGTTAGAATAGGTTTGGCGCGAGAAAAACTCATTTCGACAAGTTTGCAAAAGGGTCTTTCCTTATTTTAAAACTCATTTTGGCCTAGATATTTAGAAAATATACTTTAAAACGAAACCGTGGCCGCTTGAACGGATTAAAACGGGCTATAGAAGAGAGTTATGAATTTTTCAAGTTAAGCGACGAAAAGTATAAAATCCTGAAAAATTCAGCATGTTATGTCTATTTTGTACGAGTCAAAAATGGGGCTTAGGCGTTATAAATTGTGTCCTTATTTTAAAATAGGTTTGGCGCGAGAAAAACTCATTTCGACAAGTTTGCAAAAGGGTCTGTCCTTATTTTAAAACTCATTTTGGCCTAGATATTTAGAAAATATACTTTAAAACGAAACCGTGGCCGCTTGAACGGATTAAAACGGAGCTATAACGAAGAAGTTATGAATTTTTCAAGTTAAGCGACGAAAAGTATAAAATCCTGAAAAATTCAGCATGTTATGTCTATTTTGTACGAGTCAAAAATGGGGCTTAGGCGTTATAAATTGTGTCCTTATTTTAAAATAGGTTTGGCGCGAGAAAAACTCATTTCGACAAGTTTGCAAAAGGGTCTGTCCTTATTTTAAAACTCATTTTGGCCTAGATATTTAGAAAATATACTTTAAAACGAATCCGTGGCCGCTTGAACGGATTAAAACGGAGTTATAACGAAGAAGTTATGAATTTTTCAAGTTAAGCGACGAAAAGTATAAAATCCTGAAAAATTCAGCATGTTATGTCTATTTTGTACGAGTCAAAAATGGGGCTTAGGCGTTATAAATTGTGTCGACTTATCAAAAATATATTAGTATACTTAAATACGAATCTAAGGATGTAGAAAACGTAGAAATCGGACTTGTAACGAGTAAATTATACGCGATAAACCAAGTTGCCGGAACTTTATTCTATTAGCAAAATTAATATATTTTCTATTAAACACATACTACGACAACGAGGACCATGTTGAGGGTCGTTTTTAACAATGACGAAGTACTTTTTATAAAATGATGTCTTCTAGTAAAAGTAAGTTCGCCTAGCCTATTTTTCAAAATGTCCAACCGTTCATCGAGCGGAGTTGTAACGAATGAAATACGGTTACTTAAACTTTGCCGAAAACCATCCTTAAACGATATTTTGGACAAAAGTACCATACTTAACCTATATTTTTATCCGTGATCGAGACCTCTAGGATGAAAATTTAAACACTAAAACTTTGGGATAATGATACGAGCTTCCCAAAACCATTGAGTTCGTTTCCTAACACTCGACGTGCACCATTTTACGACTAGCTTTTCGAGGCCGTTTAGTCACTTTCATGAATTCTTCAAATGACATTATTTTACGACGAAAAGTTATAATCTCTTAATAAATCACTAAATGAGTATCGTCAGATATCATTTCAACACAAATTCATGTAAGATAATTTAAATATGGTCAAGACGTTATACGATTATTTTTTTCGACGATAAGTATTATTTTCAAAAATTCACAAGTGGTATAGATATCGTATGAATTGTATGCATAACATTACATCATGACTTATTACATATCATATCATTCATAATAGGTTCAAGTTTGAGATTCACACTACATTTCGGTGTACTCACTTTTGTCATCGCATCATTGTACCAAGTGAGTTCATAGCCCCACTTTCTATTTCTTAATTGTTTTACAAACTCTTGGGGGAGATACATGCTCAACTATTTTTAATCGAACACAAATACTTTGAACTGTATGCTATATCCAAATGTTTTATTGTCACTAAGTAATCAATTGCCATGTTTGAAGTCCCTACATCATGCACCATTAGTCACTTGCAGTGGCGAATATTGTGAATAGGCCTATTGGAATTAACACTCCCGTTCTTATTGACCCAGTTAGGAAATCGAAGCACTATATTGAATCATTAAGGTAAATTGGCAAGTTTACCTATTAGGGCTACGATGAAACGATTTTACCAATTTCTATTGGTACGAGGTTTACGCTTTGGTTGTCATGAACTTAGTGAAATAAATGCTGTTTTGTTTTAAACGATGAGTGTGAAACAACGTAACTCACACTACGAATATTGTGTTCAAACGAATTAATTAAACCTATGAATTTCACTCAACCTTTGTGTTGACAGATTTAAGCATGTTTTATCTCAGGTATCTAAGGCATACACTTCATGGCATGCATTTGGACTTATCATAGAGTCGTGGTGACGACACGTTTCACTTGGGTTTTATATACTTTAAAACATCGTTTGAATTGTAACAAACTTATTTCCGCACAAGTTGATTTTCATTTGGGACCTATACTTTGTAAACTCGGATTATTTTATTAAATCAAACGATGTATTTTCCAAACGACACTTTAGGTCGTTCGATATAACTGTGATTGTGATGCTATGACATTCAATCCCGGAATTCTATTCCATTTGCAAAACAGGTAAATTGGGGGTGTGACAGATTGGCATCAGAGCTTCAGTTATAAAGAACTAGGTTGCATCATTGACCCTAGACTATAACTACATCATCATAGCATCTCATCATTTCATCATAAGTGCATATTCACTTTACATGCGGTTTATACGTACATTTTTTGAGTTAATTACTTTCATTTCACATCGATTGTCACATGGATGCCTTTAATTACCCATCCCATTATCATTTCCTCATACTCTAATGGGGAGAATGCTTTGTCATTCCCTATCGCAATTTTAACATCAATTGACTCATCACCGATAACGTCGAATGCCGAGATAAAACCTTTAAGTAGGGCGAAGTCACTCTCACTCCATTGAGCTTATGGGTGTTGTTGCTAAGATTAATGACCCTCAGTGTGAGTTGTTGCACCTTCGTGCTTGTGCCGGTGTTTCCAAGTTATATTTTTCTATGCGCATATGTTATCCCCGGGTCTTCGAGGGTGCTCAGAGATCATTTGATGCGACGCCGTTCTTCTTTGAACTTATTGTCACTGCTACTGGACCTGGTTTTGGTTATTGACAATGGAGGCTTGCCACCTTACCCTTTGTGTTTTAGGGGCTTGGTGTTTACTCTGCAGGTGATGTCTTGAACTATGCATTTCTTACGTCTAGAACCCAATCTGCTAGCTTGCAGACTAAGCTGCTCCGATATTCTGGTATTGTAACATCTAGGCCTCCCTTTGATGATGCCTTGTGTGCTTTTAATGTGAAAATGGATATTGAACTTTTGAGAAATCACAGTGAGATAGATGCCCCCAAACTTATGAAGAAACTGGCAGATATATATTTCAAGCGTGTTACCCAAATGGCTGAATCTAAGTTTTCTCTGTCTACTCGACAAATGGCGTTACGGAAATCTCAAATAGAGGACTACAATTCGGACTGGCTTAGGGTGGTTCTGATCTCTGGGTTAGGACAGATTATGAATGCTAGGACCTACCAATGTGTGTTACGCTATCAACTAGGTGTTCCCATATTCTCTATTTAGATGTCATGCTCAACTTGCTCCAGGGTATTTACGGGGAAATTTATGGGGACCATGATGTATCGTGCGCTGGTATTATTGATATTAAACATCGACATAACATGGTATTGACATATGTCCTCGGTCAGGGATTTCAGCACGTAAAGAAGTTGATATAGGGCTTAGTGGAGAAAGGGATAAAGCCTTACGTCCAGCTGATATATTGCTCTACTCGTGGGACAGAGGACTTGATGTATGTGTCGATCTGACAGGGTATCGCCCTTGACACAAACTGGTATGGTTGATTTTGTGTCTGGTCGTTCGGTGATTGAGGAAGCAGAATTCAAACGCATCAAGTATGAGGCTAAGTGCGAAGATATTGGATATGGGTTTCTCCCCTTCTCATTCTCCTCTTTTGGGGAACTTGAAAGGGATGTTTTGACCTTACTAAAGTGGATCCGAAAATTCTCTATGACTCAAGACATAGGGGCACTGATAACGCTCAAAATGAACATGTTTTTAGTAGCGTTATTATTGGTTTTATGCATGATAATCGGCTATATTTACTCATAACTGTTGCAAAAGTGCAAAAGATGCGTATTGTGCATGTATATGTAGCCAGGTATCACAAATGATGAAGAAATGAAGTTTTATGCACGTTTGGAGAATTCTCAAGGAAGGAAGTCGAGAAAGGAAGCTTTTGGACTCAATGATTAGAAAGCGCAATGATTTCTAAGTATCTACAGCAAGGAAAGATCAAGTTTCGTCTTGGAAATTATCAGCGAGAACAAAGAAAGAGGCGCAAATTAAGAAAGTCAACAAAAGTCAAAGTTGAGGCACCCAACCGTTCGGTTAGATCCCGCAACCGATTCGGTTGGGCGATGGTCAAAACGCAACCGATCCGGTTGCATCGTAACCGGTTCGGTTGCATGGGCTGGAGTTACACAAAAATGCGTTTAATGTTGCCTTAACTCCCCATAATCATTGGAGGCCGATCATTTCTTGTTATTAACTTGTTGGGAACATTTTTGGCGAGTTAGTAATGTCTCTTTGGCTTTATATTGAACCTAGACTTAGTATTCTAGGTGTGACACAACCCAAAGTGTAATAGTTTACACCAAAACTATTACCAACCATTTTATTCATCCCAAAAGTTTAGTAATCACTGTAAAACGTCTTAGAGGCTGGAGAGAGCAATTCTCATCCTTTGTTTTGGTCATTCGGAGTTATACGGTTAAGCTAGGTGATTGGAGGCGTGCGGTTGCTATAAGCCACGATTTCTAGTTCTTGTAATCCCAAAAGTTTAGGTATTCTATGAACCTTGTTATGGATTTCTATTCTCTTGAGTTATTGGAATTATTATCATGGAGTAGTTATTGAATATACTTATGTGTAAGGATGTAGGAAATCATACTAGTGTTCTCATATATGATGCATGTATATATGATCTTATTTAAATGAGTTTGTTGGAAAAATACTAGTCTTGTTTGATTTGTCGGTAAAACATGTTTTAAGAAAAAGGACCGAAAGGATTTCTCTTGTTTTTTATTCCAAAAATTTAAGTGACAAACTAGTATGGGGATATGGTGATTGACAACCACCATGTTTACATATTAAAACAAGACTAGAAACATTTTCATCACGAAAGGTCGAAAGATTCGTAGGAACGAGTTTAATAAAAACATTTTACAAACAAATGGATTTTCTAAAGGATAATCATTAGGATAAGGACCGAAAGGATTACCTATATGTTTTTGTTCTTAGAATGATTTTTGCAAACATAAACCATGGTTGGAAATCATTTGCTTATGATTTGTGCATCACATCAAGAGTTTACACCAAGCCTTCATGAACACTTACTATGATTGCCTATAGATTACACACAAGTATATATATTTCTTTATATTGAATTTCACTAAAACATCACTTTTGGAGGAAGCCTTGACAAAGCTTTCTTGTTACTAATCTTTTAAAACAATTTCAAACACAAAATCCCTTGGGACGATCTCGACTTACCCACCTTTGCTATCGCGAACGAGTATACTTGCTCGTATGTGTTTATAGTATTAGACGGATAAATCGTGTTTTTTAAAATTTTAAAACTTGCACACGGTAAGCACATCAAGTTTTTGGCGCCGCTGCCGGGGATTTTGGATTTTTAAGTAATTTGATTTTGTTAAGATTCTGTAAAATTGGTAGATTTAAAATTGAATTTCGTAAAAAAAAAAAAAAAAAAAAAATATTTTGGTTTAGAGGCTAACCGATCCAGTTAGTGCTCTCGGTAATTTTTTTGTCTTTTGATTTTCATAGTTTTAGTTTATCCAGTGTTTTGTGTTATAGTTTATAGATTAATTCTTGTCATTTCTGATTTTTATAGATTATCTCATGGGTTGCTTATGCTTTTCTTAGATTTTTAGATTTTCTTTTATTTTAATTATTTTTAGTTTTATTTACTTTTTAGTTAATTGTCTTAATTACAGTAATTAGAAATAGTTAATTTTCAGTTTTTAAGGTTTTAGTAGTCTTAATGAGTAGTTTAATAGATTAGTTAATATAGTTTTCGTTAAATAACTTAATTAATTTTATAATTAATAAGGATAATGAGTAGTCTCAATTAATTAAGAGTTTAAGTATACTTAATAGTTTTTAATTAAATTAAATTTACAGGTTAAAAAAAAAATTGGAAATCAATCCAACCGTTCGGTTGCAGCCCGCAACCGGATCGGTTGGACGTTTTGGTTAAAATGTTTACCACCAACCGAATCGGTTGGTGAGCCAACCGATCCGGTTGGAGCTCTCGGTAAAAATTTTTCTACTTTTTTAATTTTGAGTTTAACTTGTGTTTTCAGTTTTGTTAACTGTCTTTACTTGCTTAGTATATGTTTCTATAGTTTTGTTTTGTTTTTACTAACTCTAACGCTAATGATTCGGATTTTTGTCTTTGGTTTTGTTTTGTCTGGTTAGATAGTTATTATGGATAGTTTAAGTGGAATTTCGGAGTACCTTCGTAACTTGGATGAGATGTTCAAAGACACCGGGAGTTCGTTGGAGAAGATTGGAAATATCTTAGAAGGGAGTAAGAAGGATTTGGGGATTGATACGGTTAGTATGGAAGAAACGGGTGAAAACAAAGTTCAACTTCCTAAGAAGGGAAGAGTTGTGGTATTCACACAAGCACCACTAACGGAGTATGATTCGCCACTTATGAGGTTCGGTACACCTTGTAGTGTAGAAGGGGTGAGTGCTTGGGACGCGCAACTAAACATGGCCTATGGTGAAAATTACATTGTGGAAAAATTTCTTGATCAAATTGGCCATGTGCGTTTGGATTAGGAAGCTTACGGAAGAAGAATGGTTAAGAATCTTAAGGTTAACATTCATGGGCACATTTTTTAAACGGATTTTGTTGTCTTGGAAGAGGGGAACGCCGATGAGCCCAATGTATGTTTTGGGCGGGATTTTCTTGTAACAACCAAATGCCAAGTGGATTTTTCCTTGGGGGAAATGAGGATCAATATCACCGATTTGGAAGAAGAAAAGGGGGTGAATGAGATGCTTGTGGAGTTATGTGCTAATAAGGAAAATGAAGATGTGGAACTCGTAAATATGGGGAAGGCAAATAGGAAGAGAACCTCATCCAACAAATTAACTCCTACCACATCCACCAACAAAACAAATGATTACACACCTTCACCACCTACTACACCAAACACCTTCAAACTGTTAACCTAAGAACAAAAAGAAGCTATCTTGGAAAACCTTGTACAAAAGTTTCTCGAGCTAAATGAGAAAAAGCCGGTGATTGAGGTACTACAAGATTACGTTCTGTACCGCAAGAAACTATATGCGGTGATGCTAGCAAGAGCAAGATTGGAGGATAAAGATCTATCGGAGGAGGATAGAGATAGGATTTTGTTTAGAGGTATGCCACGTAAGGAGAAAGATCCGGGGAATTTTGTTTTGCCAATTAAAGTGAACGGGACTACACCAGTGTATGCCTTGGCCGATACGGGTTCAAGCGTTAATGTTATGCCCTATCCATTGTTTAAGACGTTGGGTCTTCGTAAGCCACAACCAAATCATTCAAAACTTACCATGGCGGATAATTCCCAAGCAAAAGCCATGGGGGATGTGAAAAATGTAAGAGTTCAAATTGATTATCAACCCTACTTGGCTGATTTTCTAGTCCTAGACATCCCGGTGGATAAGAGTTTCCCTCTTCTACTAGGAAGACCATTCCTACGCACATGTGGTGCAATCATAGATATGGGTAGAGGTACGATGACTATCGATGATGGAATCTCGAAACAAACCTATTATCCCAAACCAAGGGGACCAGTTGTGGAATTCATGGAAGATTTAGAATTGATGGAAGCGGACGATGACTTGACTTGTTTTGAAGTGGGACGTGATGCCCATGGAAACCCGATGTATGGACCACTAGCTCCACCATACTTTGATATTGAGGATGAGATGGAACGCGCACTAGCGGTGGAAGCGAGGGGTCGGGTATTTACAAGAGAGAGGGTGGGGATGGAGAATGGCACGTCAAATTTGATATACTATGCCCGAATGGGAGAAGATTTATATGGAAGTTCAAAACTTATGAAACACACCGTGAATTGACCGGGAAATTTCTAAGTGAGGACATCTTAAGGCATGAGTATTTCTAGGAATTCTAAGGAGAAACAAGGCACCATAATAAACAAGCAATTGTTTGCTTGAATTTCATGAACTTTTAATTTTATGCATTTAGGATTTCTTGTTTTTCATTTCATTTTTATCTTTATTATTATGTTGAGGTTATTTGATTAAGATTTAAGATCATTTGAGGACAAAAGATTATTTACATATCAAGGGATCAATCTTCACCATCCATTTTTATTTGATCTAATGGATGAGATTAATGCCAACAATTTAAAAAACTTACTTTCATTCTCTTTTTTCAAATATTAATAACTTTCAAACCGTTAATCGTTAAGCTGGAAAAAAAAATATCATTGCGACGAGCATTTAATTATCTTTCTATAGATAGGCACTTTGATATACTTTCGACAAAAATATTTTTTTTTCGTATTTTTCACGTTTTTTTAAAGTTTTTTTGTTTTTTTTACGTTACTGAAATTTGCATGGAAAAAATCATATATGATTAAACACTAATTTGAATATCACATGTGATATTAGTGGTATATCATATATGATATCAGTGTTAGATCATATATGATACGTAATTTCACATGTGATATTAGTGTAATATCACATATGATATACATATCATATATGATTTAACACTAATATCACATGTGATATTCAAATTAGTATTTAATCATATATGATTTTTTTCATGCAAATTTCAAGTAACGTAAAAAAAAGAAAAAACTTGAAAAAAACAATTTTTTCTTTTTCGAAAGTATATCAAAGTACCGTCTATAAAAGATAATTAAATGCTCTTCGCGGCGGTGTAAATATTTTCACTTAATCATTAACGGTTTAAAAGATATTTAAATTATAAAAAATAGGTAAAATAATACAATGCTTTTAATCTCAGTCATTGATTTTTTTTAGATGAATGGTGGAGATGAGTCCCTTGGTATTGAAGAAAAGTTTGGTATGTAAAATAACCCTCCTCTTTGATTAATACATTATGAGTTTGAGTTTTAGTTTTAGTTTTAAGTTATGAGTATGATGATTTGAGTTTTGAGATTAGATGATTGTTGAAATTTCCAAATGGTGGATGAATGTTGTGTGTATCTTTAATAGGATTTTTGAGTAAACGATTGTTGCTTGGAAGGTAAAATGCAAAATTTGGCAAAAATGCAAACCGAAACGGTTGTGTCCATGACTGAACCGGTTGCATACAAGTATATATACAAAAAATTCAATTTTTCTAGAAAACCACACACACACTAATCCTCCAGCTGGGTTTCGCAAAATTCGACCAATAGAAGCTATTTGAAGATTGTATAAGTTGTAGAAGATCATCATGGCACCCAAGCAAGTAAGCATCTGCATTCAATTAACTCAATTAAGGTTTAATTAGAGCATTTGATTCGAATTGCAAATTCGGTCACTAATTTGGGGGTTTTGAATAGAATTCGAATTAAGTTGTAATCTTTTAGGATTAAGTGGGTAATTGATATAGGAATGCATTGCAAAAAGAATTGTAGTGATTGATTCAACATGGAATGAATATTAGATGATTGAATTTTCGGATTTAACTAGCTTATGCCATTGAATCAAATTAAGTTGCAATTGGTGATTCCTAGTTGGTAGATGATGCGTTTTAATGAATATTAGATGCCACATTGTTGATTAGAACAAGTAATTGAGAATTGAGGTCTAAATTGTTGAGTTCTAAGCAAATGAATATGTGATGATTGGAGGTTTGGAAAGTGAATTTTGAGAAATTAGAGGATGTAGGAATCCTTGATGATGATAGAATGCTGTCTAGGATTGAATTGGACTTAGAAAAATCGAGTGGGAAATGGATTAGAAGGCAAAGCCTTATGCAGGTTGAGGAACCGATCCGGTTGCGGCAACCGAAACGGTTGGAATAGGTCAACAGAGGAACCGATCCGGTTGCCCTGCAACTGATCCGGTTCCACGTTCTGTTTTGAATTTTTCAAAATTTTGAAGTGGACCTTAGAGGCTTCCATAGACCTTCCCGTTTGCTCTAACACTCTTATATTGACTTATATTTATGATTTCTACAGAGAATTGTTGTAGGTAGTTCAAGATCAACACGGGTTCCACTAAACCGGATTGTTACCAAGTATTGCCAAAGGAACGAAAGGAAGAAAGTCACGTATAACTTGAAGACGGAGACAAATGCCAACCTGAAGTTCAAAGATCTCACCAACGAGGAGAAACATGCTTTCCGGTAACGATTATCAAAGTTGCAAAATAGGACATGTTTGGTTCCGAGGGTGATTGATTGGGATTTGTTTGCCGAATATGAGTGTGAAGAGGAGTTGCGAAAAATGATGCGTGCGTCTTATGTGTATCTGGTTGATGGGGATTCGTTTGATGATTTGTCATGGGAAAGAGCATTTAGCATAAATGAAGAGGTTTATCGTGAATGGTGTATGGAGTTCTTTTCGACTATGTATTTTGAGAGGAAGGTCAATGTTCGGAACTTGATGGAAGAAATTTGTGTTTGGTTTAGGCTTTGTGGGCGGGATCACGCCAACACTTTGCCGGATTTTGCTGTTGCTCTTGGCTTGTATGAACCGAATGAGGTTAAGCATCGATTGTTTGAAGCTCATTTTTCGAGGCTTAGGAGGTTTGAAAAAGAATACCCTAGTGTGCCCGCTTATTGGAATCGAGTGGGAGATCCTTCTTGCACTAGGAGGAATGCTGCAACCATTAGGAATCCGTTGATGAGAATACTACACAAGTTGCTAGTAACTGGGCCGTTTCATAGAGTTGGAATCAGGGACAAATTTCATAAGCCGGACTTGTGGGTTATGATGTTATTGGAGGAAACTAAGGACGGAAATGCGGCTTGGCTAATAGCCGAGTATTTGTCTAGGAGAGCCCCGGGAATCAAAGTTAATAGCAACATTTGTGGAGGCCATTTTGTGACAAGGTTGGCAAGGAATCTTAGGTATTACAATATTAGTGAGTTGGCTAAGTGTGGAGAGCCAAAGTTTAGTGAGATTTGGAGTGCAAGTGGTTTCGGAAATGCTTTGAATAAGAAGATGAAAACGTTGGGAGCATGGATCGAACCACAACAACAACAACAACAACAACAACCACCACAGCAGCCAATGGGCAATATACCAATGGGGAACGTGCAAACGGGTACGTCTAGTAGTTTTGACTCAGGTTGGGGAGAGTGGAACCAACATTTGAATGAAATTGAGTGTAGGAACGTTTGAAGAGACTCGATGATGTTGAGAAACAATTACATCAATGATTATTCAATGCCTATTTTTCAACACATGGCTCAAGAAGCCAATTACGAGTTGCCACCCTACAATCCACCCAATGTTCCACCATATCCTTTCCCTTACACCTCTTATCCCGAACCATATCCGTACCCATATCCGGCTATGCACCATTTCCGACCCAGTGCCGCATATGGTAGATTACCCGAGGTTGGTGGATCAAGCTATGATGTTGGAGGATCTTCATCAGTTGTTGGAGAACGAAGAAGAAGGAGAGTTTGTTCGGAGTTTGTGGATGAGCACTATGTGTCCGAGAGCGAGGATGATGATGATGGCGAGAATGATGATGATGATGAAGAAGGTGATGAGATGAGTGAGGATGAAGAATGATCGTGGATCATTCTTGATTTATGGTTTCAAAAAAATGGTTATCATGTGTTAAACAATATTATTTCTATCTCTTAACTATTTCTCTAGGATGATTATCATAATTTGTATATTTTTCATATTTTAGTAGCATTTGCATTGTTTTGTTTTGTTTTGTGTATTGTGTATTGCAGTTTTGTTTGCAGGATGGATTTGTCGGAAGCTTATTGATGGTCAAATATTTGGAGTTGGATAACTCACATGTTTGCTTATGACCCAATATGCATATTGCATATTCTATCCCGTGGTATCTTATGACTATTTCGTTTTCCCATTTTCTTTACTTTGAAGTTTATTTTTATTACATTGAAGACAATGCAAAACTTAAGTATGGGGGAGGGAAGAAAATAGGAAAAATGATACGATTTTAAAATTTTTAGCTTTTAGTCTTATTTTTAGATAAACTTTTGGATTCAAGTAATTAGCAGGAAATCGCCCTTGATTGTCTAGTTGTTTTCACACATTTTTGGGATTAAAAAAAAAAACTTGGGTATTTCAATGGTAAAATGAGGTTTTTGAAATTTTTTTGATTTAAACCAAATTACGGAAGTAATTCATTTTGGATTCGATAGCATTTTCTAGCGCACATTATAGCCTTTTTCCACTTAATTGTGAGGTTTCTTTTTGTATAAAACACATCTTTTGTTTTATATTTGCTATGAGTGTGCCGGTGATTATGTCGATTCTAGAACTTGTACTAGTTATGCATTACGGTTAAAATCACTCTCGAGTGATAAAAATATGTTCAAGTGATAAGAGGCATCGTAGGATTTTACCCAAATGACCTTCCATTTTACATCTAATGATATATTAGCTAACCACATTGGTTAGTTAACCACCTTATATGGACCCATTTGTTAGTGCTCATCTTTAGCACTAGATACCCTTAGTTACACCCTTCGAGCCAATCTTTTCATTATTGTTTAAATCCAGAAAAATACAAAAAGATTTTACACCTTAAACCTTAGCCAACCCATGTCATGTCTATCAGTTTGTTGCTAGTTGTTTGGAGTGTTGGATTGTTTTTGATGATTATGAAGAAGCTACACTTTGTCTATAGTGTGTACCATTCTCCAACAAAGACGAAGGAGACGTCTTTCTCATTTGTATTTTTTGTGGTGTATGCTTACACTAAGTGTGGGGGAACTTGAAAAAAAATGGTTATAGCCAATGTGCTATATGAAGAATATTGATTAGCCAATGAGCTAAATTGAGTTATACATAAATTTGGAGATCGATATGTGAAGAGGAGGAAGATATAATCATTTTCGGGATTGTGGTTTGGCTAGCAACATGGAGGTTTAGACTTGACTTTATTTTTCTTTTAACACCAATTTCATAAACCATCCCATGCCTTATCCATGCCTTTTATAAACCCGAAGCCTTACGATATAACCGAATAAAAGCCCTCTTTGATGAATTTATTTTCTTTGTTTTGATACATGTACAAACTTATGGTAAAAACCATTGATCATGACTAGGCATTGAGTGATTTACATACACCCACCAATATATGAGTGTTGAGTGAATTCTTAAAATCATTCGTGAGGTGTTCTAGTTATTTTATCTAAAGTATCTGGTTCATTTTCAAAGTTTTTCACACATTAAAAGCAAATTAATGATTATTTCTTTTGGGATGATTGTTAAATTTTCGGAATCACGGATCATAACCATTGAATTCAATTTTTGCAAATGTTAGACCTACTCGAGGGCGAGTAGAACTTAAGTATGGGGGAATTTCATAATGCTCAAAATGAACATGTTTTTAGTAGCATTATTGTTGGTTTTGTGCATGATAATCGGTTATATTTACTCATAACTGTTGCAAAAGTGCAAAAGATGCGTATTGTGTATGTATATGTAGCCAGGTATCACAAATGATGAAGAAATGAAGTTTTATGCACGTTTGAAGAGTTCCCAAGGAAGGAAGTCGAGCAAGGAAGCTTTTGGACTCAATGATTAGGAAGTGCAATGATTTCTAAGTATCTACAGCAAGGAAAGATCAAGTTTCGTCTTGGAAATCATCAGCGAGAACAAAGAAAGAGGAGAAAATCAAGAAAGTCAACAAAAGTCAAAGCTGAGGCACCCAACCGTTCGGTTGGAGGCCTCAACCGATTCGGTTGGGCGATGGTCAAAACGCAACCGATCCGGTTGCATCGTAACCGGTTCGGTTGCATGGGCTGGAGTTACATAAAAATGCATTTAATGTTGCCTTAACTCCCCATAATCATTGGAGGCCGATCATTTCTTGTTATTAACTTGTTGGGAACATTTTTGGCCAGTTAGTAATGTCTTTTTGGCTATATATTGAACCTAGACTTAGTATTCTAGGTGTGACACAACCCAAAGTTTAATAGTTTACACCAAAACTATTACCAACCATTTTATTCATCCCAAAAGTTTAGTATTCACTGTAAAACGTCTTGGAGGCTGGAGAGAGCAATTCTCATCCTTTGTTTTGGTCATTCGGAGTTATACGGTTAAGTTGGTGATTTGAGGCGTGCGGTTTCTATAAGCCACGATTTCTAGTTCTTGTAATCACAAAAGTTTAGGTATTCTATGCACCTTGTTATGGATTTCTATTCTCTTGAGTTATTGGAATTACTTTGTTATTTCTTGTGTTTTGTTATTATTATCATGGAGTAGTTTTTGAATATACTTGTGTGTAAGGATGTAGGAAATCATACTAGTGTTCTCATATGTGATGCATGTATATATGATCTTGTTTAAATTAGTTTGTTGAAAAAATACTAGTTTTGTTTGCTTTGTCGGTAAAACATGTTTTAAGAAAAAGGACCGAAAGGATTTCTCTTGTGTTTTATTCCAAAAAGTTAAGTGACAAACTAGTATGGGGATATGGTGATTGACAACCACCATGTTTACTTATTAAAACATGACTAGAAACATTTTCATCACGAAAGGTCGAAAGATTCGTAGGAATGAGTTTAATAAGAAAATTTTACAAACAAACGGATTTTCTAAAGGATAATCATTAGGATAAGGACCGAAATGATTACCTATATGTTTTTGTTCTTAGAATGATTTTTGCAAACATAAACCATGGTTGGAAATCATTTGCTTATGATTTGTGCATCACATTAAGAGTTTACACCAAGCCTTCATGAACACTTACTATGATTGCCTATAGACTACACACAAGTATATATATTTCTTTATATTGAATTTCACTAAAAACATCACTTTTGGAGGAAGCCTTGACAAAGCTTTCTTGTTACTAATCTTTTAAAACAATTTCAAACACAAAATCCCTTGGGACGAGTATACTTTACAAAATCCCTTGGGACGACTTACCCACCTTTGCTATCGCGAACGAGTATACTTGCTCGTTGTGAGTGTTGCAGTAATCCTTGTTACGGCGTATTTGTTTCTTCAATTACGTCGTAACTTCATATCAGTCTGCAATAATATTTAATCTATATTTCGTTTCTTTCAAGAAACAACAACAACCCCGCTCAATGGGTAAGATTCTTGAACTACGACCCTGAAGGAAGAAAGTTATGCAGAGCCGACAACGAGAAACTAGTTAAGGAAGAAATTGATAACCCTAAAGCTCTTGATTTTGATGCATTCGAGGAAGTCAACAAAGGGGCTGCTTGTAGGGCATTGAGGAAATTTTGAAAGATTAAGTACACTGAGCGTACTGGTTCGTTCACTTGCAATGCGTGGCTTAGGATTTTCAAAATCAAGGAGCCAGTCATACCCGAATATGTTAGAGAATTCTTGGCATATGTTGAGTTCATGGATAAAGTTGAAGACATCGATCATATCTCACTCTGTAGGACCGATAAAGACATGAGATTTATGTGGTTCGGGCGGTCAGGGAAGCTCAAAGAATGAATAAGACATGGTATTGTATTAGGTAGAAAAGGGGAAGATGTGTGTGTTTCTAGAGAGAAGAATAAGAAACCACACACACCTTTATTACAAATGTGAACTTCCTACCCTCCTAGTTAGGACTAGGAGGGGTATTTATTCTACAAGCCTAACTTAGCATAAATGACTAAACTAGTCCTTGTGAATGAGTAAAAGAAGAAACTAATGCAATTCCCGTAATGACTTCACTTTAGCGAGGCTAACGATATCTCCCCAGGTGATGTCATACGGGAGTTGCTTACAATGTTCCCTACAAGCAAAATTAAATAAAAAAGATAAGCTCAGCAGCTCCAAGAGTGTCTTCACAGTCTTCAAACTTCATGAATCTTCTCAGCTGCCATCTCTTTACTTGCAGAAGAACAATGTGAGCAAATCTAACTAGCGATTAAATCTGGCCTTTTTTCTCTCCCCCAATTAGTGCTCTCCCCCAAAATGACAACCTTTCTGATGAATTACCTGAATCCGAAGAAGTCTTTTGATAATTAAATTAGAACCGTCTTTAGCCTTCTAACACGCAGCGAAAAATGTAGAGAAGACTTGTCGACTCGACCTTCTTCAAGATTGTCCATTCGGGGGAATAAGATATCAACATCTTCATCTGACCAAATGCATTCCAGTTATCTTTTATATATCAAATCAGCCCATAATGTACACATGAAATGATAACACCAAAGTAACAAGTTGAACCACTGATCATCTTGAATTTGTTGCCCGAAAATAGCTGAAGGTGGATAAGGAAGAAGTACGTAGAAACAGACGAGAGAAGGATATAGAATCAACCAATTTCTAACAAAAATCATTAAATAAACCATTAAGCCCGATCACGTGAACTTGTTGTGCGTCCCCGATGTACACATTTCTTTCCCCTGATGATTATGATTTATCAGAATCAGCATGCAATTGTGTACATGAATCATTAACTGGAAGCACATTATCATAAATCATATCAGCCCGTAATAATATGTCGATGAACAATACCATTTGAAATTGTCTAACTCATTCCAACCCCCTGTATCAAAATTCAACGGCTGATTGTAGTAACCACATGTGAAGATAACCAAATATGATGAACTTGAGAATGAAGAAAAATCTCCCAGACTGGTTACTTAAGCTTGTACTATCCTTGTAAAAAAGAACGGTGTACCCAATGTACAAACCTCTTGACGTATCCTCAACTGTGTGAGACACCAAAAGTGATAGTAACTTTGTGGGTTAAGAGAGAAGGAATCACAAAAGTAACTAGATATCCAAGTCTTCATCACTTTTAATTACTGCTCAAACAAGTCATCTTCGCAGAAGGGAAGGAAGAAAGAAGACGAAATAAGTAAACGCACCCGTCAAACTTCACTTCAAACCCAAATAAATAATAAAGCATCATCTTCGTTGTCACATTTGAAATTCATTGAAAACATTAGCCGTGAACGTAAATCCTCGTGAAAATTTGTGAAAGACCAAAATACCACTCTTTTATCAATATTACCAAATATTATCAAAACTAATGTATCTAAAAAAATTTAGAAAACATGGTTTGATAGTCCAATTGTTAGCCTAGTCCGACATATTATATCAACATAACTCAGCCCAATAGCCATTTACCCCGAACGAAAATTGTATACTATTTAGCAATGCCCGATCCAATTAAATCCATCCGGGTAAAAGGCCCAATAAAAAACGAGAGTCCTATAACTTTACCTAATCAGTTGAGTCATGTGAATAGTCCCTAATAACACTGATAACACGCCTACCAACAATTCTCTCTCACTAAAACACAAATCCCAACAAATCTCATAACCTCTCCATTATAACAAATCAAATCTCATCTCAATGAATCATACTACCTCAATCAAAAAACATAAATCAATTAAATCATCACCGTACACATTTTTCATTTTCTGCTAAATAAGAATCAAGAAAGCAAGTCAAGGGCTTCAAGATCCACTCGGGGTCTAAGGTAGGCTGTGATTGTTTTGTGTTTTCATTTAAATATTTTGAACGAACCAAAGAAAACATTTAACATATTTGTTATTGTGTTTCTCTTTAATTTTTCGGATATGAAATGAAGTGAATCTTCAAAAATTGATCAATGATGTTACTCTTCTTTCGTTAGACCTTTAAGAGTCTTGATGCATCTTTGTATACCATGAAAGAAAAAAAACTGAGATCGAATAATTAATTTTTTCAAAGAGTTGAGTCTTGTAGATTGGTTATAGTATAATTGGAGAAGTGATTAGGATAGTAATGAGGTTGATTGAAGTAGATATGGGTGACGTTGCGGTAACTTTGATTTTACAACAGTCCGAATGCTTTATTTCATTTTAGTTTTGTTGATTTGTGATGTTGTAAACTGAAGTCACAAGAGTATAGATGGTATTTTGGTTTCATGGTCCTGCTATCATGGTCTTCTTTTCTTCACGTTTTTCTTTCAAAAATCTTACGCGTAAATATGCTCGAAAGGTCTTAAGCGTAAAGTCGTGAGGTTGTAAGATATAGGATTTCACAAACACACTAAACCATAATCACAATGGGGCGTATAAGTTGTTTAGAGAGAGAAAGTTCTAGAGAGAGAAAGGGAAGAGAGTTGGGAACTATGTGAAACAAAGAAAAATGGTATTTAAGCTCCAACCCTCTACCTTGGGAGGTAGAGGGTATTTATAGTGGCTTACAAATAAACGCCACCTACGGGCTGTGGATCAGGCATACAGTGGGTAAAGACCCGTCCGTCCTCCACGGTGTTACTTAACAAACTACTTTCAAACATAACGTGACTACGACTATGAGCTTTCAATCGAATACATATACTTGAGGTGACCGACTCTTTAACGACTGAATTTTCTAATTCCTAACAATCTACCCCTAAGGGAGGTCACCTCAATTTACAATGAATACAAACAGATATTACATTAGATTGTTCTAGGATTCTTGATTCAGTTCTTTGCTCGAGCAACGTAGTCATTGATTCTTCATGATCTGCAAGTTTGGATAATTTTGAGTGGAGGTTTTTAACTGATCCACGTGATGATGAGTTTTGAGCCAGCATTGAGATCATCAGCTAACATGAATCTCTGACTCTTCCATTGTGGTGTTGGTATTATGTGATGTTGTGACATTTGGACCGACATGCTCACATTCTGGATCATGATATATTCTCATCAGTAGCGGAAGCTTTACTGGTTCATGATATTTGCAGCAGCATAGCAGAAGCATGGAGTGAAAGTATCAGAGTCGTTGAAGCACTTATCATGATTTCTTTTGAAATGAATGTGTAGTGTGAGCATGTGGCTATGGATTGACCGCATCATTCTGATCAGCTGCAAACGTCGGACGTACCTGCATACAACAGTTAGCAATAAAGTGCACAAAAGTGTCTTTGATCACTTTCGTTGAATTGAGGTACACGGCCCACGGTTCCCCGTTGATCAGTACAAGTCTTACTGTGATCGGTAAAATTCGAAGAATTTCCTTGACAGGTTTCGCACTGTACTCTAGTGTTCTCAAACCGGAACGTCTCAAAGAAGACAACACGGAGTGAGTGAACCAGCGGATAGAGATTCACTGATTGATGAAAAAAGATTTGAAAAACAATCGTGTATTGCTCAATAAAAATTGTTTTTGCAATACAACGAAGGTTTTAATGAAAATCAATTATCAATCATAAACACCTTTTATTTTGAAATATTAGTACACAGTCGATGTGCTAAAGAAAAGAGTTTTTAAGCACAAAGACCGGTTTTTTCAAAGGAATCCGTCAATCCATAACCTGAACCAGGATTGATTCAAAAGATTGAATCGCCCCATTGTTTCTGTTCAGTTGTCACATGGTTGATCTATTGGATAGATCTCACATGCCACCCACCAGGAGCTTGTTTGATGTTGGATCCAGAAGGCTTTCCATCTTCATTGTGAATATGATAGCATATCACTCAGATGTTCTGGCAATACCACAAGGATAATGCATAGGACTCATAAGATATACACTGTCTTTCCACATTGTGTGAAACAGAGAGTCTTCATTGACAGTGTCCTAAAGAGATTTATATGATGATCTCGTGGCTCTAGACTCAATTGTGAATGTTTGGTTCCTATGTCGGAGACTAGGGAGAGGGTCTCCTTCTTCAATATCAACAAACTCTAGGAGAAAGTTGATAGATAATGTCGGTTCCCCGTGAGAATGAAACAAGACCTTTTAAGAGGAACTTGAGTGGTTTGGGAAGTTGTAGTGTAGTGCGTCACTGGGTTCATGACGTCTTGTCTTCAATACCAGTGTTACCTTAGTAACCACCAGTAGCATAGGAATTGAACCCGGTATCTGCCCTAAGGTTGAATTATCAGAGGGCTTCACATTCAATTCTTTTTCATTCTTCAACCCCTTCAGTGCTTACCGAGACTTCATAACTAGAACCTTGTTGGGTTTATTCCAGTACTAGCTCTGTCTCAGTCCGCACTCTTCCCATATCTCATATTTCTCCTTTTTTTTCATCATACCTAAGGACTTCTACACTATCTAGTGGATTGTCCCTGGGTAGATCCCTCCGGTTCTGGCGGATCATGGGAACAAATACCTAACCTTATCATCCTTATATCACCATACATAAAGTAAAGTTGGTCGGTCTATTTGGTATTGTTCATCTGCCGTTGGAACGAGTTGAAAACCATTTTAAAATCAATCCAGATACTTGTGATATATTATCAAAGCATTTTGTACCTGAATTTTTTTTGATATTTTTAGAACAAGAGCTCCCCCTCAACATGTGCATCAAGCATCATTTTATAATAGAAATAATTTTCATCTTTGAGGGGTTGGCTTGCATCTAAGAGTAGTTATTTAAAGAATATGGTTTTCAAAATAGTTGCTCCCTCTCAATATGTGCATAGAAATTTGAAAATGTTTTGCACATATTAGGAAAATACTGCACATTGAAATAAATTGATCACGTTTCACATCTTTGTGGTTTAAAATAGATGCTCCCCCTCAACATGTGCATGGAAAATTTGAAATCGTTTGGCACATGTGGGGAGGAAAGCATGCTAAACACTTATAAAACCAATTATCAAGTTATCAGTTTAAATCCAATTTAAATCATAAATTCTCCCCCGATCACACTTTCAAAATCCTTTGAGAGATGTGATCTCTATTGATTTAAATTAAATTTTGAGAGCTTTTGAGGAGAATAGTGACTTGGTTTTTGAAAACAACTTTTTAACTGATAAGGATAAGATTTTCAGACTTTAAACTCCATTGATTAAACATGCAAGATTGTCTTTTGAAAACATAACATTAGCAAAGGTTTTGAATCAACTGAATAAAACATTATTCTTTTTGATTGTTCAACAATAAACCTTGCTCATTTACGTGCCAATTGTTTGAAAAGAGACCTTTTAAAATAACCTTTTAAATTCGAATAAAATCATTCTCCCCCTCAATCAATGACACAAGTTGTTGATTGAGATATAGAGATTTTGACAGATGATAAGCACTAATGATTTACACGAATAATAGAGTACGAGGTGTTTTCAAAGAAATTTAGTTTTCATTAGATGGCAAATATTTTTCAGAAGAATCATTAGACGGAAAAATATTTGGAAGAATAAACATTTGTCTTTTTTGTAACAAACATTTGTTTTAAGAATCAGAGCATGAGATTTGAAAAAAAGATAAAGCATGGCTTTGTTCTTTACTTTTAAAACGGGTTCTTGCACTGAAATGACAATAAACCACCATTTTTCTCCGCCTCATTTTATTTTTAATTTTTTTTTATTTTTTTTAACAAAAACTATGTACATTCGAAGAACATCTAAAGACCCGTGACATTCTTTGAATGTCAACACAAAGTCTGTAGATGATATCGAACAAGGAAAAACATGACAAAATAACAATATTTTTGGAATTTTTCAAGATTTTCTAATTTTTTATGGGTTTTTGAAAGTTTTATATTTTTCGCTTTGCTTTTCGAAGGTTTTGCAATTTTGTATTTTACTTTTCAAATAGATATTTACAAGAGATAGATGAAGGAAAACCTTTTACTCCTCTTCTTTCTCTTGAAGACGTTTGAGTGTTTCTGGTTGTAGGCTCTTAAGACCAAGTCGTGGAAGGATAAACTCAAAACGTTCTCTAGGAAGAGCTTTGGTGAAGATGTCGCTAATTGGTATTCAGTCCTCACAAAATAAAGTTCCACCACACCATTTTCTATTTGTTCCCTGATGAAATGATGTCGTATGTCGATGTGCTTTGCTCTTGAGTGTTGTGCGTTGTTGCATGAGAGAGCAATAGCACTTTTATTATCACAGTACAGAGGGATTTTATTGAATTCAAAGCCATAGTCAGATAATTGGGATCTCATCCATAGGATTTGAGCACAACAAGATGACATGGCTATGTATTCAGCCTCTGTAAAGGAAATAGAAGTACTCATTTGCTTCTTTGAAGACCAGCTCACAAGCTTATCACCCAAAAGCTGAGCACCTCGGGCGTACCGACGAGTATCTTGAAATCCTGCATGATCAGCATCTGCATAGGCTGTTAGTGACATACCGGTGTCCTTCGGTACCAAAGTCCCATATTGATGGTTCCTTGGAGATACCGAAAGACCCGTTTAACTGCTTCAAGGTGCTTTTGGTAGGCTTAGCCTGGTATCTAGCACACATGGAAACAGCGAACAAGATGTCTGGTCTACTAGCTGTGAGGTGCATCAGGGATCCAATCATACTACGATATTTCGTTTGGTCTTCCATGATCCCTGAGTGGTCTTAATCTAGTTTAGTACGCTCTATCATGGGAGTGTCAACAGGGTCACTAGAATCAAATCCAAATTACTTTAAAATCTCATTTGCATATTTAGATTGATTTATAAAAATGCCTTCGGGACTTTGTGAAATTTGTAATCCCAAGAAAAATGACATTTGTCCCATCATTGACATTAGAAATTTAGAACCCATTTCATTAGAAAAACGGTCACACTCATTGGGGTCAGTCGAGGCAAAGATAATATCATCAACATATATTTGAACGTGAATTAAATGTTTGCCTGACTTCCTTGTGAACAATGTCGGATCTCTTGCTCCTTTCTTTGAATCCATTGGATAGAAGAAACTTTGATAGCGTATCATACCATGCCCTTGGAGCTTGATTTAAACCGTAAAGAGCCTTATTCAAACGATAGACGTGAGTAGGATGCTCTGGATTCACAAAGCCTTCAGGTTGGTGGCGTATCACGACTTCTTTAAGATCTCCGTTAAGAAACGCTGTCTTAACATCCATTTGATAGACTACCATGTTCTTATTTGCAGCATTAGCCAAGAAGATTGATTGCCTCGTCGAGCACAAGAGCAAATGATTCTTTAAAGTCAATACCCTCCTCTTGACGATATCCTTTTGCAACCAATCGAGCCTTATTCTTTAAAACATCACCATGCTCATCAAGTTTCACTTTGAAGATCCACTTTAGAGCAATGATCATAGTACAATCTGGGCGGTACTAATTCCCATACCTCTAGTCGATCAAACTCATGAATTTCTTCTTGCATGGCATTGAACCATTTGTCTTCATTCATGGCATTTTGACATCTTTTGGTTCGACCTTAGATAGTACGGAGTTAAAGAAGCACCACAAGGCATCGGTTGCAAGTTGTTTCGTGTTGATCTCTGGGCGAGAGGGTTTCCAATGATGTTGTCCAATGGATGATCATGTGTCCATTTCCTAAGGTGTTCATGTGGTTGTTGTTGTGGCGAAGTAGCGAATCGATTTCTCGATGAAGATGGTTCGATGATGATTCAGGAGCAAATATGTTTTCAAACGGAGCATCTTCAGGAGTAGCAAAGGGATTCTCTCCATCAATGGTGCCAGAAACATTTCCATGATGTACACTCGATGATTGATGATTTGTTGATGAGACGAGTGATCAGCAGGCGCTTCTTGACTTAGCGTCATAGAAACGAAGGGTTAACTTCATTGGCAGGGGATAGAAGCACCTCGATGAAGGAATTGGTAGATCGTTTGCGGTTGGCTCATAATGTTCATCAAACATTGGATCGAACAGTTTCATAAAGTCATCTTCTGAAGGAGGTACATAAGGATTCTTGTGGAGGAGTTGAAAACAAGAGTAGAACTGATGGGACTACATGATGATGCGGGTCCAGAACTGGGTTGACCTAGAGCCATAGGACCGGTCAGCTCATCGAACGTAACGTGAATTGTTTCCATGATATTTCGGGTTCTTTTGTTGTAGATTCGGTATGCCTTTTCGTTTGGTGCATATCCTACAAATACTCCAATGTCCGCTGTTAGGAATTAGAAATTCCAGGTATTAAAGAGTCGGTCACCTCAAGTATATGTAATCGTTAGAAAGCTCGTAGTCATAGTTATTTTATGTTAAGTAGTATTTTGTTAAGTAACACCGTGGAGGACGAACGGGTCTTTACCCACTGTATGCCTGATCCACAGCCCGTTGTGTGGCGTTTTATGTAAGACTATAAATACTTTCTACCTCCCAAGGTAGAGAGTTGGAGCTCATAATAATATTTTCTTTCTATCACTATAGTTCCCAACTCTCTTCCTTTCTCTCACTAGAACTCTCTCTCTCTAACATTCTTATATACTTTGATCATGGTTTAGAGTGTTTGTGAAATCCAATATCCAACAATTGGTATCAAGAGCCATGGTTTGATCACTCATCTTTCATGCTCTTTGTTTTGGTGGATTTCATAAGGTTTTGGAGTATTAAGGGTTTAGGAGAGTTTGATTCATTTGGACAAATTCTTGTGTTAAAGTTTGAATTTTGCTTGTACTTTTGGGTTTAGGATCATCATATGTGTTTATGTTCTGAATTGGAAGCCTTAAATCATTGTGGTTTGGTTGTTTTGGATTGATAAAGTGGTTATTTTTGAAAAAAGGACTAGGCGAGTTGTGTCTCGGACTTGTGTTTCTTCAAAGCGAGTTGCTTTGTTATTTAAAGCGAGTTGGTACATGTGACTTAGCTGTTTAGCGAGTTGATATTTATGCTACTTGGGTTCTAAGCGAGTTGTTTCTTTAGGCGACTTGAGATCTAAAGCGACTTGCTACTTAGCGAGTTGTAACGTTAGCGAGTTAACTTAGCGACTTAGTGTTCATGCGAGTTGATTGTGTTGCGAGTTGAGACTAAAGCGAGTTGGCTATTTAGCGACTTGATTAATTTGCGAGTTAAGTGTGTTGCTTGAGTTGGTTGCTTATGCGAGTTGTGTGTTTAGCGACTTGTTCATTTAGACCTTTTTCTTCTTAGGTGTTGCGTTCTTACGGTTGTTCTTTTGGTTTAGTAAATCCCGTGAAAGAATCAATTTCCCGGTTTAATCAAAGAATTGCAAAATACCGTAGAGCTTGAAACATGTCTACAAACGTTCCTACTATCATCTCCATTTTGCGAGGATGTTCAAGCGGTGGGTTCGGATACTCGTCCACCCATGCTTGGCAGAGCAGGACTACGATTCTTGGGCTCAAGAATCGATTATACGCCTTGGAAAGGAAAATGATGTCAACATTCTCAAATCCATTGATGAAGGACCGTATCGAGTTGAGGCGACTAGAGATGTACTTGATACTGCTGAAGATGGAACTCTGATTTACGGAATGGACGGACCAAAGATGTATGATGAGCTTGATGATAAGGAGAAAAGAGATTCGATCTGATATCAGGGCTTTTAACATTGTTCTTCAAGGTCTTCCTAAAGACATCTACAAGCTGATCAATCACAACACCGAAGCAAAGGCATTATGGGATAATGTCAAGATGCTTCTCTCAGGGTTCGAATTAACTATGGAAGACTGAGAATCACAACTCTATGACGAATTTGAACACTTCAAGATGAAACCAGATGAGAGTGTCTATGAGTACTATGTGAGATTTCATAAGTTGGTGAATGACATGAGGAACATCGAATGACAATGCCTAACATTCAGTTGAACTCAAAATTTGTGAACAACATGAATCCCGAATGGCACAAGTTTGTCACCTCTGTGAAGCTCACTAAAGGATTGAAGAATACAAACTATGAGAAACTCTATGCCTTCCTCCTTCAGAATGAGAGACATGCTATGTTTGAAAAATTGGTTCTTAATCGGTTCAAAACCAACCAGGGAGAGACAAGCTCGTCTAATGACTCAACTGCCTTCTACTCAAACATCGGAATCACAACCAAAGCCTCACAAGTCATACCCATGGGAAATGGTAATCACAAACTAATTCCGGATCCTATGTTCAAACAAGGCGATCTTGATGCACACGTGGGTAATTTCATTAATCAACTAGCTCTTATGATTAGTCAAAACATGAATTCTCTCCCACAAACCAATAACAACCTCGAACAGACATCTAACCCACACAATCAAGCTACTGTTAAAGATGGGAGCTAGGATCGTGGTGCAACCAGTTCAGGGAAAACAGATATGATTAGGGAAGAGGTGGAGCTGGTAGAGGTTATGTTGGTAATCAGAATCGAGGAAGGAATGGTAATCAAGGTCAAGCTAAGCCGATCAAATGTTATAATTGTGGTGGTGAGGGACACATTGCAAGGAACTGCACATCTCCAAAGCGTCCACGAATCTTGATTACCAGAGATAAGATCTTTGCTTGTGCAAGCTCAAGAAAATGGTGCTGCTTTGGATGAAGAGGAATTGTTGTTTCTAGCTGAGGGCAATGCCAAGACCTATGATGCAGATGTGGATGGCAGCCTATTCAGAGATAGGTCACAATCATCGGAATGCCTTTCAAGTCGCTGATTGTGATGCATACGACTCTGATGTGGATGATGGACCTAATGCACACACAATCTTTATGGCTAGCATTTCTCCAATGGTTTCTCCCAAGGTCTCCTCTTCACCACAAGCTGGCCCATCCAAAGACAAACTCATCTCAGGGGTACTAAAACTATACGATGATGTTGATGTGCAAAAGATGCATGACAAAGTACTATCAACTGAAACTTTTGTATCAAATATTGAAAATATGGGTAATATCAATGTTGTCCCATATGATCAATATGTGAAACAAAGTGAAAGTGAAGTTGTACCAAGTGATGCATCTCCTGCAGTCAACAATGACTATATTTTTGATGAATACACTTGCATGTGCCCTGATGAGTCTGTATTATCTGAATTAAATGCCTATAAAGAACGTGTTGCTATTTATGAACAACGTGCTAAATTTGAGTTGACCACTCGTGGCGAGAAATGGATGACCAAGTCGTACAATTATTAGAAAAAGTAATTTTAGAGAAGAAGTATTGAAACAAGAGTTAAATTCCTTGCAAGAAAAGCTTTCTAAAACTGCTAAGCAAAAACAAGAACTTCAAGAAAATGTGAAAATGCTTAAGCAAGAATTTAATGCAAAGGAATCAAAACTCTTGAAAGATTTTTCTAATCTGAAAACTTTGAAAAACAAACTTGAAAACAAGTTGTACATACAAGGGAACACCATTGGGGCTCACATGATCACTAAGCATAGGGTCCTACGCGATAAGCATAGCATTCCCCTTGTTAAGGAACCAAATCGAGAGGTCATTAAAAGGGCTAGAAATGCTCATAAGGTTCTTTATGATGGCAATGAAATCCTTAAACCTAGACAGAAACCTAGTTGCGTTGAGTGCAGTGAGGAAGATAAGAAATCAGATGAAGTCACTAGGGAAAAGATGAACAAGAAATTAGATGATCCTAAATGTAGAGAAGAAAATAAAGATTACACCCCATGATTACAAGAAGGAAAACTGGATTTCCTTGAACATGTTTAAACCTGAGACATTGTTGACTCCCGAACAAGTTTTACGGAAAATGGATTTAGATAAGCTGAAAACTGAAAATATTGTTGAAACAAACCCTCCTCTTTGGAAAATGCCTAGAGTATTGTGTATCCTCCCAATTCACCAATGCATCTTGTTCCTAGAACAATTGCCACTAAAAGCAAGACCTTAATTAGCCAATATGTTATACTTCAACTATTTGTTGATTTTGAGAAAACTTGCAAGAAAAGGATCACACCCACTGGTATTACGGAAGGAGAAAGGGGTTTTGAGCAAATGAAAGAATGTTATTTAACTGAGGTCATGCCTTTCTTTAAACTTCTAAAAGATCACTTTGAGAGTCTTAAAAGGGGATAGAAACTGATATTAAGGGAATGGAAAAGGAATTTGATGCAATGATAGTTGAAGTTAGTGACTATGAGCGAGCACTAAAATATAATGAGATTGAGAGAAAGAACTTGCATACACTAAATGAGAACACATTTACTGAATGTATTGCTCAGGATGTGTTTTTCACTGCTACAAATTGTTCCATTAATGCTTCCAAATTTCATGAATTATCGGTTGCCCTGAAAGTCTCCCATGATCGTGTCATTGAGCTTGAAAAACTAATTCTGAACTAAACGAGAAAATTGAACTGGATGATCACGACAATTTGGTTAAACATTTTTCTAAACTGGAAGTTGAGCATTTTAATTTACAACTAAAATATCAACATCTTAAAGAAAATGTCAAAACTTCAAATATCAAGACATCCTCGGATGCTCCGAGTTTGATCGATTTTCAAATTAACAAACGTGATGAACAGATTCAAGCTCGTGCAACACGATCGAGAAAGTTGAAAGCCTAAATATCTCAATTAAAGGGTCAAACGAACAATATGACAGGCTCCCAAATGCCTCCTCCTTTAGATTCTCGGAATTCTCAAACTTTTCATCTTCAAAACTTAGTTGATGCCTTACAAAAGGAAAACGAGAGTTTTCTAGAAGAAAATGAAAAAGTTAAGCGACATTTTAAAGAGTTATATGATTCAATAAAAGTCACCCGTGACCAAAACAACGAAAAATAACGTCTTTACAAAAGGAAATTGAGAATCACGAGAAGTCGGGAAATGGGAAAGCGCCACTTGTTTTCAATAAGAATGTTGTCTCAAAGTCACCCTTAGATTGCAAATACAACGTGATGATTAAATATATTCCTCCTCATCTTAGGAATAATGAACATGCTTTTCATGAAATCTTTGCTTTCAGGGATAGTCTAGAATGACTCCGTGAGATTGTCGAAGAGGATTTCATTAACAAACCTCTTGATAGTGAAATTAGGTTTGCTTGCCTCCGGGCCAAACGATCTCAAGAGTTGCTAGAATGTGTAATTGCAACATGTCCCAAATCCTTAACCTTAGGTGCAAAAGGCAAAGCTTGTGATGCCTTGTTCTATGCCTAGTCTTGAGCAAACCATTCTAGGCCCAGTTTTAAGAAAGTATACATCAATGTGTCGTCTAGTATCTACGGATCCTTATGCGTCTAGTTGAGGAATGCAAAAAGTAGATCAACCAACTAATGTTCCCATAATTCCCTCTACAGGAGTAATCAATGACATTAAAGCGGGCAGGTCAAAGTCTCAAGACAATACAAGGAATGATAGGACCTCGCAAGCTAAAATGTGCATTGGAAGAAAGTAGAAGACCAACCTAGGAACTTTAAGCTTGTGTTGAATAAAACGAATCGTGTTGATTCTAGTATTAGCCTTAAGCGTCTTGTAATTAATGAATTACGATACTATTTGCAAACCTTGTAATGATGTGCGCTTGATTACATTGCTAATCATGAATGTGGTGTGAATGCTTTGTCTAATCTTTGTCAAATGCCCAGTTAAAATTGTTAATGCTAATAATCGTGCAAATAAGGCAAAAAGGCAAAAGCGAAAGATTGTTAGAAACGATTGGAAACCACGGGAAGAACTTTTATAAAGATAGGTTATTATTGGATACCTTTTGGCCATAAGAATAATCAGTTTGTTCTCAAACTGCTAAGATTATGCCCACTAGAAAATGGATGCCTATTGGTAGAACTATTCCCTTAAGAAGTGAACATACTTTGAATAGGTCAAATCTGGACACCGACATTGCATCTATTCCCAATGATTCCATTGCTTCTACTTGATATGGATGTTTCTATTTCGATGTGGGTGTTCCAATTCATTACTAACCAAGTGGAACCCATTCTTGCATGGGGATCCCAATTATCGATTATCCATTCTTGTCGTGTTCAGCTAGGATCGTTCAAATCGATTCGTGGTACTGGACTCGTACATTCCAAGCATATATTTGGAACCCGTCGCGGCTCATGAACCGTGAGCAAATTCATGGACGATTAGATTCGGTAATGATCATTTCGTTGCAATTATGGGTTATGGTGATTATGTTGTTGGTGATAGTGTTATCTCTAGAGTATACTATGTGGAAGGTCTTGGTCATAATCACTTTCTCTTGGTCAATTCGTGATTCGATCTAGAAGTAGCCTTCAGAAAACATACTTGTTTTGTTAGAGAACTTGATGGTAAGGAACTTTTAAGAGGAACTTGTGGTTCAAATCTTTACACCATCTCTATAGAAGATATGATGAAGTCTTCTCCAATTTGCTTGTTGTCAAAGGCTTCAAAACCAAAGTCATGGTTATGGCATCGTCGTCTCAATCACTTGAACTTCGGCACCATCAATGATCTCTCGAGAAAGGACTTAGTTGTAGGTTTACCTCGACTAAAGTATGAAAAGGATCATCTTTGTTCAACATGTCAATTGGGAAAAAGCAAGAAATATGCCCATAAACCCAAACCTACTAACTCCGTCACAGAAGTTCTTCATACAATTCATATGGATTTATGTGGACCAATGAGAGTGCGGAATATCTTTGGGAAGAAATATGTGTTAGTTGTGGTTGATGATTACTCTAGATTCACAGGGTCAAGTTCTTGGACAAAGGATGAAACTCGATATCATCATCAAACTCATCAAGCAGTTGCCGAGTTGACTTAACAAAACCGTCAGAATTATCGGACGGACAATGGGCGAGTTTGTTAACAAAAAAACTTAGTGAATTTTATGAAAGCATTGGAATCAGCCATCAAAGAAGTGTTCCACGAACTCCTCAACGAGCGGTGTAGTTGAAGGCGAAATCGAACTCTTGTAGAAGCCGCTAGAACAATCTTTGATTTACTCAAAGGTTCCAATGTTTCTCGGGTGAAGCTTTGCCCTTGCATGCTACACACAAAATCGTTCCGATTCACCTTTGTTCATGGAAAGACACCATATGAACTTGTCCACAATAGAAAACCTAATCTCTCATTCCTTCGTGTGTTTGGTGCATTGTGCTATCCAACTAATGAGGGTCAAGACTTAGGCAAACTTAAAAGCAGACATTGGAGAATTTGTAGGGTATGCACCAAACAAAAAGGGATACCGAATCTACAACAAAAGAACCCGAAACATCATGGAAACAATTCCGTTACGTTTGATGAGTGATAGGTCAAATGGCTCTGAACAATTCGATTCGGACCCGCACTTCAAAAGCAGTCAATTGGTTCATCCCTTTTCCAAACTCTTCTCAAAAACTCCATATGTACCTCCATCGAAGATGATTTAAAGAAATTTTTTGATCCTATGTTTGATGAACTTT